>CM033472.1:104861737-105461737 GCA_019447015.1 Hymenochirus boettgeri
GATAGATAGATAGATAGATAGATAGTATAGATAGCAGAGGTTAGATAGATAGTAGATAGATAGATAGCAGGTTAGATAGATAGATGAGAGATAGATAGATAGATAGATTAGATGCAGAGTAGATAGATACTATCTATCTAACTCTGCTATCTATCTATCTAACTCTGCTATCTATCTATCTCTCTATCTATCTATCTATCTATCTATCTATCTATCTATCTATCTATCTGCTATCTATCTATCTATCTATCTATCTATCTATCTATCTATCTATCTCTGCTATCTATCTATCTATCTATCTATCTATCTATCTAACTCTGCTATCTATCTATCTATCTAATTCTGCTATCTATCTAACTCTGCTATCTATCTATCTATCTATCTATCTATCTATCTATCTATCTAACTCTGCTATCTATCTATCTAACTCTGCTATCTATCTATCTATCTAACTCTGCAGCTGCCTCCCCTACACTTACTGTCTGGTGTCTCACTGTCTCTATAGATGTTAGATTAGATTAGATAGATAGCAGAGTTTAGATAGATATATAGCAGAGTTAGATAGATAGCAGAGATAGATAGCAGAGTTAGATAGATAAAAGATAGATATAGCAGAGTTAGATGGATAGCAGAGTTGATTGATAGATAGTGTGTGTAGATGATGTGTGTGGGTTGTTGTTAGGTTGTGATGATGATAGATAGCGGTTAGACAGATAGATAGCAGAGTTAGACAAATAGATGATAGCAGTTAGATAGATAGTAGAAAGCAGAGTTAGATAGATAGATAGCAGAGTTAGATAGATGATAGATAGATAGATAGCAGAGTTAGATAGATAGATAGATAGATAGATAGATAGATAGATAGATAGATAGATAGCAGAGTTAGATAGATAGATAGCAGAGATAGATAGATAGATAGCAGAGTAAGATAGATAGATAGATAGATAGATAGCAGAGTTAGATAGAGAGATAGATAGCAGAGTTAGATAGATAGATAGATAGCAGAGTTAGATAGATAGATAGATAGATAGATAGATAGATGATAGATAGATAGATAGATAGATAGATAGCAGAGTTAGATAGATAGATAGCAGAGTTAGATAGATAGATAGAGTTAGATAGATAGATAGATAGATAGATAGATAGATAGATAGATAGATAGATAGATAGATGAGTTAGATAGATAGATAGATAGATAGCAGAGTTAGATATAGATAAATAGATAGATAGATGAGTTAGATAGATAGATTGCAGAGTTAGATAGATAGATAGCGGAGTTAGATAGATAGATAGATAGCAGAGTTAGATAGATAGATAGATAGATAGATAGATAGATGAGTTAGATAGATAGATTGCAGAGTTAGATATAAGATAGCAGATTAGATAGATAGATCAGAGTTAGATAGTATAGATAGCAGAGTTAGATAGATAGCAGAGTTAGATTGATAGATAGATAGATAGATAGCAGAGTTAGATAGATAGCAGAGTTAGATAGATAGCAGAGATAGATAGATAGATAGATAGATAGATAGATAGATAGATAGATAGCAGAGTTAGACAGATAGATAGCAGAGTTAGACAAATAGATAGATAGCAGAGTTAGATAGATAGATAGATAGATAGATAGCAGAGTTAGATAGATAGATAGCAGAGTTAGATAGATAGATAGATAGCAGAGTTAGATAGATGATAGATAGATGATAGCAGAGTTAGATAGATAGATAGCAGAGATAGATAGATAGATAGATAGATAGCAGAGTTAGATAGATAGATAGATAGCAGAGTTAGATAGATAGATAGCAGAGTTAGATAGATAGATAGCAGAGTTAGATATAGATAGATAGATATATAGATATAGATAGATAGATAGCAGAGTTAGTTAGATAATAGCAGAGTTGATAGAATAGATAGCAGAGTTGATAGATAGATAGCATAGTAGACAGATAGATAGCAGAGTTAGATAGATAGATAATAGATAATAGATAGCAGAGTTAGATAGATAGATAGATAGATAGCAGAGTTAGATAGATAGAGAGTAGTAGATGATAGATAGATAGCAAGAGTTAGATGATAGATAGATAGAAGATAGATAGATAGCAGAGTTAGATAGATAGATAGATAGATAGATAGCAGATTAGATAGATAATAGAAGATAGATAGATAGATAGATAGCAGAGTTAGATAGATAGATAGATAGATAATAGATAATAGATAGATAGATAGATAGATAGTCAGAGATAGTATAGATAGATAGATAGATAGATAGATAGATAGATAGATAGATAGATAGATAGTAGATAGATAGATAGTAGATAGATATAGAATGATAGATAGATAGATAGATAGATAGATAGATAGATAGCAGAGTTAGATAGATAGATAGCAGAGTTAGATGATAGATAGATAGATAGATAGATAGATAGAATAGATAGCGAGTTAGATAGATAGATAGCAGAGTTAGATAGAAGTCAGAGTTAGATAGATAGTACAGAGTAGATTGATAGATAGATAGATAGATAGATAGATAGATAGATAGATAGATAGCAGAGTTAGTTAGATAGATAGCAGAGTTAGATTGATAGATAGATAGATAGATAGATAGATAGATAGATAGATAGCAGAGTTAGATAGATAGATAGATAGATAGCAGAGTTAGATAGATAGATAGCAGAGTTAGATAGATAGATAGATAGATAGCAGAGATGCAGTGTATAGATAAGATAGATAGATAGATAGATAGATAGATAGATAGATAGATAGTAGATAGATAGATAAAAGCAGAGTTAGATAGATAGATACAGAGATAGATAATAGATACAGAGTTAGATAGATAGATAATAGATAGCAGAGTTAGATAGATAGATAGCAGAGTTAGATAGATAGATAGATAGATAGATAGAAGATGAGTTAGATAGATTGCAGAGTTAGATAGATAGATAGCAGAGTTAGATAGATAGATAGCAGTTAGATAGATAGCAGAGTTAGATAGATAGCAGAGTTAGATAGATAGATAGAGAGATAGATAGATAGATAGATAGATAGATAGATAGATAGCAGAGTTAGATAGATAGATAGATAGATAGATAGCAGAGTTAGATAGATAGATAGCAGAGTTAGATAGATAGAGAGACACAGAGAGATAGACAAGAAGCAGATAGACATAGTAAAATAGATAACAAGAGGCAGATATAGACAGAGATAGTATACAGATAGAGAGAGGGACAGAGATAGGGCAGAGGTCCATGTAAAAGGTACAAGAAGGTCTCCCTGGCCAAAGGTATGGCCAAGCGTCTGACTACAACTGAACACAACAGTAGTTTAAAATGACCAAATTGCTACCAGTACATAATGAAATTGCCAGTTTACTGTGCCTTTGTGTCATTAATTGTGTCTCTCTGTCCAATCTCTGATCTCTATCTCTGTCTATTTCACTGTCTTTCTGTCTGTTTATCACTATCGGGCTGTGTGTCTATGTTTGTGGTTATCTATCTGTCTGTCTGTGTCTTTTTGGCCATCTCATTAAGGAGAAAGGGGCGTGGCCTAAAAAATGTATGGATGCAAATTTTCGCATGGAGTGCCCAAAAGTGCCCCTGATCTTCTTAGACCCTAGATACGCCCCTGTGATCAATACTGCAATCTTAATATCAATCACATAATGGTTGGCCTGGAAGTTGTTGGATCTCCACAGGAATATTGGGGGGAAAACGGCCAGTTTAGCCACATTTGATTTTGGGATTGCAGATGTTTTTCATTGATTTATATAACTGTCTATCTGGCAACATTAAACATTGTGTCTTTATACAGAGCAGCTGATTACCTAAAACTTTTTAGTTCCATCTCATTTGCTGCTTTAAAGTCTTTCTTAGGGACTCTGCTTTTGGAGAATTTGAAAGCCATGAGTTACAAAGAAAGTACCAGTTCTTCCTGAGCTGTACATCCTGAGCTGTGACCTTGGTAACATACCTGTAACAAAAAAAACAAGTCTCTAACTGTTTATTTTACCTCAATACCCAGCATTAGCAAATGGTTTATCATATCCAAGGTGCATAAAATAATAAATTAAACATGAAAGAAATTTTCACTGGCTTGATTAACGGGCATTTTTTAGCTGTAATAATTTTAAGCACATGTAATCCATCCTAAAAAACTGATGCAAGACATCTACTGACCCTTTCAACCTTTGATGAATTAAGGCAGCCATACACTACATACATGGTGGATATTTAACAAATCACATTGGATCTGATGATATTGGCTGACTATTGGCAGGTGTGTGTGTGGAGGAGCCGAAATGATTAACTATAAACTATCGATGCCAATGAAGTATGCTGTTGGTAGTCACGATAGGTAGGGACCAATAGAAAATTTCTGCAATGTGGATTTACAAGCTGATAATTGAAGATTAAGAAATTTGAAAACAGTGATCTGCATTTATTTTAGCAGATTACATGGCACACTGGAAGAATTAATCAGCCTATACTTTAATTTTATTGTAAAATGCAGCAGGAGATTTAAAATAATCCATGTAATACATTCTATTTCTTCAAAAAGCTATTGCATTGTCTTTTGCTAGAAATGTCATCAGCTAAGTGTGAAGGATTTTAGGTTGCTGTTGGGTTTAACATTTCATCAATAAAATATATTTTTGTGAAATTTCCTTCAAGAGGTTTGGATGGCATCATTTTCTTCTTTTTTAAATTCTTAATTTGACTTACATCTGTAACTGCTGCCATGGGTGTCCAGTAAAAAGGAAAATGGAAATTGTTTAAATGAGAGGCTCTTTCTAAAGCCTAGACCAAGGGCCCAGAAGCTGATGATCAAAACAATCTATCACATGCCTTTTATTCCTAATCAACAATATAAATGTATGAAATAAGCAGATTCTCCAGCCTAACAAGTCCTGAAGTTCTTTGACTTTCACTCTCCCATTCCTATTAGCACATGAAGATAAAGTGTAGCCTGCTGGACAGGTCCTTTATCTCTCTATCTCTAGGTGAAGCGCACTGAGTGTCCTGAGCAAGTGGCTTGGGGTAGAGGGTATTTGAGAATTGACTGCTAGAATACGCAATATTTGTTTGTAATTATATCTTAGAAAGGAAGTAAATAACTGTTTTAGGACAGCCCTCTCCTTACTTTTCTGTTCACTTTTATGACAGCGGTCACATTGATTTTGGGGCTAGAGAGGGCCCAATTTATTACAGAAGGTATATTATTAGCATATTTAGAAAGCAAGTTCTGTCTATCTGTTGGTTTAGGTGATACCAAAAAAACAATATGGAAAAAACAATGTAATTACACATTTACCATCTTTCCCTTTATCTCACCAGCTCTTTTTTGGTCCTGATCCATCGTGGCAAAGAGTAATGTTCTGAAGTTCCCCAAGGGGTAAAGGTGTAGCTATGAAGAATGTATCTACACTGCCTTTTCTGAACACTCTGTCTAAAAAAAACCCCTCAAATTTTGCTTATAATATGGAATGTCCTTATTTTGTATTAAAGAACTGAAACCTCATTTTCACACCATAATTTTTCCAACATGCACAGAACAGTTACAAATGGTAATATGCTGTTACCTACCTCAAAGTTAACCTGCTAACAAATGTTCTCTTACTACACTTTCACACAGTACTTTCAAGTTGGTGACATTGGGGTAATGTAGCAACAGGCTCTATAGCTTTGTGCTGTCCCCTATACTCTGAAGTAATAAAGATATTTGCTTAGGGCAAGCATGCTCAGTAATCTCTATGAGGCAGCATTGGGGGGAGAGGGAATTTCCAACCATGCAGTTCAGTACTAACTGTCACCATTCCAGCTACAGCAAAACTATATGTAACAGAAGAGCTTATGACACTAAAGCACTTGTGACAGTTGAAATGTAACACGTTTCAGACTGGATATTTAAAGAAATAGGGGACAGATCAACAAAAAATGGTACAGTGATAGTTGGTAAGAATTTGTTTCCAGTAACGGGCAATTAAAAAAAAATTTCCCAGTGTACATACACTTTAAGTAAAGGCATATGTTACCGACAGACAGGAATTTTCCGTATTCCCGACCAACCATAATGCCGACTACAGACATTCGTCTGCATTACAGCTGGTCGTTTTCGGGCCCTACACACTGCCGATATTAGGTAAATCCTGTGGGCTTACAATGGGATTTACATAATTTTACTAATGTGTATTGCCACCTTATGTTGCAAATATCAAAGGAATAAAATGGAACACCAAAGGAAAGAAACTCTGACAAACGGAGAAATTTAATGTTCATTAAAACAATTTTCATTATCAAATATAATTTACATTATTTTGTGCTTTTTTACATTAGCCCAATATATATTTAATGTTTCTTTAAAAATACACAGGTATAAAAAATATTATGGGATAAATGAAAATGATCCAGACCAGCAATTTTCCCTGTTTTCTATTTGTCCAGTCCATTTCTCATATGTTTAAAAATAATTTTGGATGATCCCTTGCTTAATCAGAAGGTTGGAATGACAAATCCACATGTCTAAATAATTAAATTCGAAAGCTTTTACAATGTCTTTACTATTATGTTTAAGAACAGATTACAAAATGAACAGTCTTCATTAAATTGCACAGAAGTCCAAGAAAATCCAGCCCTGGAGATGTAGACCGAGAATCAAAGTATTGCTTCATCGTATACATTATAGAGGTCTGCAGTGTAAAGACAGTCTAGTTAGGATCTTGAGTACTACAGCCGAGATGGGTTATTATTATTATATTTATGATAAGTGTCATAGATATTCATAGATAAAATAGGTAGGAAATGGATAGCAAATGGGTGAAAAATAATAGTATTATATAAAAAAATATTAAAGGAGAATTAAACTAATTAGCCACAGCTAAGGGAAAGGTGAGACACAGCTTGTTGTATCTTTGTGAATGTGATCTTTTATTAGGACAATGTGGTCAGGAGACTTTAGTTCTCCTTTAAACTGTTAATTAAAAGAGTGAAATAAACACACAAACATTCCACAAACATAAAGTGAAAATTCTATACATACATGAGGTTTAGGCAAGTTTAAAACCAAAGTAAAAAAATAAATAAATTTAGTAACCCAAAATAATCTCAATAAACAGTGCAGGGCAATGAATGGTTAAACCTGGTAGTAAATGCTCCTCATCCATCTTCATCCTCCTCAACCCTCTTTAAAACAAGGGCGAAAAACACTGCAAATCCAACAACCTGATTTGGATACACAAAATGAGATCTTGAAATGGGTAAAGAGAAATGAGAGAGAAAATAAGAGAAATTTAAGAGAAATTGCCAAAACACAGTTTAAGTTGTTTGCAGGTATTAGTAATTATGTCTAAGAATGAGCATCACAGGAACACATTCCTTATTTAGCTATAGTTTTTAAATTCCAGATGCTATAGAAAACCAACAGTAGTTATCTAAAATTCCTGAATAATAAGTGCATGGCAGAAGAAAAGCTCATAACACATATTAACTAATCCATCACTGGAAGGAAGAATCCCACTTAATATAAACTACTTCTCTTTCCACAGTTAGGTCCAGTTAAAGTCAGTTAGTACAATTCAAATTGTTTAGGCTGTATCAACATCTGCAAAAAATGCTACACACATTTAGCAAATATCCAATAGCTCATAGGGTTGATAACTACTGTATACAACTAATTTGAAGTAACAACTAATTTGAGTCTAGAATGCTTTGTTCATGTTCTACTGACCTTTAGAGGCTGCAGAATGAATATCTTTGGAAGAGGGATAGAGTCATTGAAATGATCCATTGATGGAGCTGCTCTTTCCATACTGAAACCCATACATCATGTGTGAAATAAGTGGACACAGCCACTGATAGAAAACAAAAGGGACCAACCAATAAACAGGAACCACCATGGAAGACGCCTTTGTTGTTTTTTTGTTTAGGTGGAGACCTGCATGATTATTAACAACAAACTGTCATTTTACTACTAGAATGAAAAACAAGGTGTGTAAATTTGTAAAGTTTTGTAATTTAATGTGTTTAAAGGGGATGCCCCACCTAAAAAACTTAATAGTAATAGAGTCAAAAAGGGTTAATCCTGCCACCCTCAATGTGTAAATGGGTCACTCGTGTTGTGTGCTATGGTAAACCATGGTTCAGGTTAATAAGCATATATCTAAATCACTACCATGCACCCCAGTCTTGCAGATACTGTGTGTCTTTTTTATTTCATACACAGAAAAACCAAAAGTGTGACGGTTCAGTATACGTCCAGTATCTTCTTCAGACAAACTGAAACATCAATTACCACTTTGTCTGAAGAACAGCATCTGCAAGACTGGTGTGGCACGGTAGTGATTTATATACATCCTTAAAAACTGGTGATTTGTAGTTATTATATACAACCCTTAGGGCTAGGCCACACTATCGGTTTTTCTTGCGTTTGCACTGTTTGTTTTTAGATCATTGAAAACGCGGCAATGAACCGAAAATGTGTGTTTTCGGGTGTGTTGCAATTGCACATGCAATTGCGATTTGCGTTTGCATTTAATTGCATGCATTTTCCTATACCTAATGAAGAAAACGCATGCGCAAACGCAACGAAATCACACATGAAATCGCATGCGATTCCGTGTGCGATTGCGTTTGCTGCGAGTGTGGCCGTGCCCTACTTCTAGTTTTATAGGTTATTACATGCATATGTAACCAGCTATTTAAAGATAAGTTCTCTTCTGTCCTACCAAGGTTTAGTCTTCTCCCTCTGCTCAATGAGCTTTTTAGGAGCTTGTGCAGAAAAGGCAACAGGGGAAACAGTCAATTATTGCAGCGATGTCAGCAGTCACTGACTTACTCTACCAGATTGGAGGCAATAATTGTTAGGGTTGGGGGCAGGTTACTGACAAGTGACCAATTTTTTGTATTAGAGGATGGATATGCCCTTTAAGTTAATCCATTATGCTACTGTTAAAGGGCATGTCCACCCCCCCAGAAAAACTTTTGATATTTTGTTAACAACCCCCCAAAACCTCGACCTGAGAGGTTTTTAACTTTCTAAGTTGCTGCTTACAGTACTTACCAACCTTCGTTCCCTCTCCATGCTCTGCTTGCTTCCATGCCTTTTCCAAGCACTGAAACAAGTAAAAGGGGCCAGACTGGCAGCACATCCTGTGATGGCTGCGACGCAATGTTTCAGCCAATCACAGGAGCTGTGGCGATAAAGGTGGGGTGGACATGCCCTTTTAAATATGTTATTGCTAACATAAGAATATGACCTGTGTGTGGGAAATGGAGGAGTAAATTTGTCCACCAAATTCATTAGGGTTTGAGCTGTCCCAAGGATTGATCATATTGATTCTTATCTTTAAACTCCTGAACGCCCAAATGCTGAAGATCATGTATACTTTTATAAGCATTGTGAGATGTAGTGTAAACAGAACAAAGAACGCAAACAATCACTTGAAAGAAGTGTAAAGGGCATTGAGCCCACCATATCTGAAAAAAAAAAAAAAACATTAATTATACAACAAATACTACACATATTTATGTACTTAAAAATTACATTTAGTGTGTTTCACAACAAGAGGGAAATTGGGGGTATAATACTATGGAATGGGGCTGATGCAATAAAAGGTGCAAATGTTTGCCTGGGCTATTAATCTCTGCAACCAATCATGTTTGCTGCAAATTACTTGCATGAGCAATCTTTTACACCTCTTTTTGTACGAACAACCGTCAGCACATCTGACTGGCTGGCCACGACAAACAGCCATGGTTTTCAGTCGCGTCCGCACCCATTGGTCTTCGATTCGGACGAAGAAATGGTCAGAGGTCGGTGTGTGTCAAGACAAATACCAGTGAAATTTTTTCAAACCAACTGGTCGATTATTAAAAAAATTATTTAGTGTATTATTGGGGTGTTACATAGACAAATCTGTTTCAAGTATGTATCTGAATTATGAAACCTGGTAGGGACTGCTTCTGTAGCATATCTGTATAGATTGTTGTAGGAGGAAAGTGAATTTGCTGGTTAACTCCAGTGGCATCTCTATCCTTTTGGGTTCCTTGTTTAACTCTGTTCAGAATGTGTAATATTTTCTCTAAATCCGTCAAGAGTAAAAAAATCTGTTGAGAATAATGGAGAACAAACATACACAACTTGAGAGTGAAAACAAAAAAGATTAATACAATCATGGACATTATACATATTATGTACACATTATTATTCCATATGCAATATCTACGATTGACTGCCTGCCTCTCCAAAGGGAAATTATGAAACACAGAGCTGCAGTAAGAGCAGTTTGATGATATCAAGGAAGAGTTTATTTTATTATTACTATCAAACATGTAGCACCTGCAGACATAAATATATCATGGTAGAAATAAACCTGGTATTTAGGAGCAAACATATATAATGATAAGTGAATCAACAGGTGGTTTCCCTGTGTTTGCTAATCAGTTTAGGACATTGGAATATAGTAGATGAAATATAGTAGCAGAAATGTACGGTCGTATATAGACAGGAGCGGAACATTTCAATAGCAAATTGACCAAAAAAACTTAACAAATAATGTGCACTTTTACTTATTCCATACATTGGTTTTCGTTCTACAAAATTCACTGTCCTGAAGACCAAATTACCAAGTATCCCAAAGTCAATTATATTGATATTTTATATTTATTTCTCACCTCGGTTACTGAGCTGAGGTTCCTGGCTTGGATGAAGCATTTCGGTATATGCAGTAATAATTCTGACAATCACTTTTGGTTTTGTTATTCTGGTTTTTAACATCTCTAGGTTGAGTGTTTCGGAAGAGAAAAGATGATGAGAAGGTTGACTGGAAACATAAGGAGTGCACTCTCAAAGCCAATCATTATATCTTTCCAAGTCAGTGTAATGCTTCCTGGAGTAGATAGGGCACAAATGACAAAATGACAAACCTGGAGCATGAAAGTCCACAATTCAAGTTTTTAAAGTTGAAATGATACTCACCAATGCTGATAATAACAGGATAATTGCCTTGAGGCAGTTCCCAGAACATAAGATTCATGACTATGGTACAAAGAAGAAGCACACTGCAGCACGACACTCTTTGTCCCTTGTAAAGCACTTTGGGGAGGATGATATTACAAACGATATCCGATATTATGTCATCACGCAGATCATTTATTGTTTTTAAAAAAATGTTCTGACAAGAGAGAAAGAAAGTATTGTAAAATGCAAACATACATTGGGATGTTTTCCCTTGGAACAAACATTTTCAAACTTCCCCTCTAAGCTCACAATTAGTAATTCATCATTCAATCTTAAGTAGGTACACACAAGTACAGATTTTGAAAGAGACAGCAGGATCGCAAGATCCTGTCTGCCATCTTTCAAAAATCTGCATACACACAGTCCCGAGCGCTCTCCCTATAGGGAGAACGTCGGGACTGTGTTTTCCATCGGCCGGCTAGACTCCTATAGGGAAATTTTCGGCCTTTCCCGAACGAGCGTACGGCCGACCTGATCATTCGGCGGCCGTCGCGTCATTCGGGAAACGAACGTAACACAGTAACGATAAAGCCCGATACCCGTCGGATCCGACCGGTTATCGGGGCTTTCTACTGTGTGTCTTTACAGACTTAGATGAATGTGAATCAATTGTAATTTGAGTGGAGCAGCAGTTTTACCAGCCAATATTTTCTGGCCCCCATATTATTTTGCAATCATATTATGATCACTAATCCAGTTTTTTGTGCCCCTTCTTATCGGTCTGCATAAACATTTTTTTCGGCTTTCTCGCGCACTTTGCCTCGCTGATGTTGTGTGCATAAGGTTCTCCCGACCATGTATTTTTACTGATTTCCGTTGCACATTCATATTCAGTTTCCCCGGATATTCCCCTCGGCAGCAACGGTTTATGTCATGCCCGGCGCAATCGATGCATTCGTCTCTCACTGCCCACCCACTGAATGGTTTCACTTTTGATGACCAGTTTCTTCCTCCGTTGCTGCCGACGGCGTAGAACATACAGACGGCCCCCACTCGGCCGGTCTTGCGGCACCCCCGTACCTCCTACCACCCTTACTCCTGTCTCCGGTCGTCTCACTGTTCCCTCTTATAGATTTTAGATTTAGTTTCCCTTGGAGATATTGAAGATGAGTGCATGACGTTTATGATAGATATTTATGCAGAGTTATTTAGATAGCGACGCATTAGATAGGCAACGAGTTAGCATTGTACGATCTTATTAACATGCATATGATAGCCATTGAGTTTTAGAGGATACGCCAGATTTTCCCGTTAGTATTGATATTGTCTAGTACTCATAGACAGATTAGATAGTATTCCGATAGTCATAGATAGCACTGATGTTACTGTCTAGATAGATCGCCTAGAGTTTAGTTCCATTAGACGAGAACTCGATAAGCCCACGCCCAGCTTTGTATGACAGATGAGATGCAGGTTAGGACCATAAATAGATATATAGCCACGTAGAAGCATTAGATAGATGACAGAGTTAGATAGATACCGAGAGCCAGAGTTTAGATTTTTAGTATTTAGATAGATGAGATAGATTGTGCAGAGAGATTAGATTTTATGTCATGATAGTAGTAGATAGAGATGATAGATATGATTACGATAGATAGTTCAGAGTTAGATTTTAGATAGCTTTTAGCAGTACGATAGATAGTCAGATAAGCCCCAGTATGAATTGATAGATAGACTTATGATAGATTTTCAGATAGAGCGCAGAGGCCGTCTGTAATGTTCTGCGCCGTCGCGCGCATGACGTCATCGTGCCGGCATGTGCATGACGTCATCGCGCCGGCATGAGCAACTTGCTGCCGGGGAGTCCGGAACTAGGGGCACAAGTCAGTAATACATTCGGAGCACTTTGCAAAACATCCGAGGCAAGTGCCCCGAATGTTTTAACGTAGATACGCCACTGATTGATCATAATTATGATTGCAAACATAATTGGGCCAGAAAATATTGGCTGGTAAAACTGCTGCTCCACTCAAAATTACAATTGATTCAACATTCATCTAAAGCTGGGTACACACAGTAACGATAAAGCCCCGATACCGTCGGATCCGACGGTATCGGGGCTTTATCGTTACTGTGTGTACGTTCGTTTCCCGAATGAGCGCACGGCCGCCGAATGATCAGGTCGGCCGTACGCTCGTTCGGGAAAGGCCGAAAATTTCCCTATAGGAGTCTAGCGCGGCCGATGGAAACACACAGTCCCGAGCGTTCTCCCTATAGGGAGAGCGCTCGGGCTGTGTGTATGCAGATTTTTGAAAGATGGCAGACAGGATCTTGCAGATCCTGTCTGTCATCTTTCAGAAATCTGTACTGTGTGACCTAGCTTAAGATTGAATGATGAATTACATAATTGTGAGCTTTAGAGGGGAAGTTTGAAAATGTTTGTTCCAAGGGAAAACATCCCAATGTTATGTTTGCATTTTACAGATACTTTCTTTTCTCTCTTGTCAGAAACATATTTTTTAAGAAAACAATAAAGGATCTGCGTGATGAGCATATCTGGATATCGGTTGTAAATCATCCTCCCCAAAGTGCATTTACAAGGGTACAAAGAGTGTCGTGCTGCATGTGTCTTCTTCTTTGTACCATAGTCATGAATCTTATGTTCTGGGAACTGCCTCAAGGCAATTATCCTGTTATTATCAGCATTGGTGAGTATCATTTCAACTTTAAAAACTTGAATTGTGGACTTTCATGCTCCAGGTTTGTCATTTTGTCATTTGTGCCCTATCTACTCCAGGAAGCATTAACCTGACTTGGAAAGATATAATGATTGGCTTTGAGAGTGCACTCCTTATGTTTCCAGTCAACCTTCTCATCATCTTTATCTTCCGAAACACTCAACCTAGAGATGTTAAAAACCAGAATAACAAAACCAAAAGTGATTGTCAGAATTATTACTGCATATACCGAAATGCTTCATCCAAGCCAGGAAACCTCAGCTCAGTAACCGAGGTGAGAAATAAATATAAAATATCAATATAATTGACTTTGGGATACTTGGTATATTTGGTCTTCAGGACAGTGAATTTTGTAGAACGAAAACCAATGTATGGAATAAGTAAAAGTGCACATTATTTGGTTAAGTTTTTTTGGTCAATTTGCTATTGAAATGGTTCCGCTCCTGTCTAATACGACCGTACATTTCTGCTACATATATTTCATCTACATATATTCCAATGTCCTAAACATGATTAGCAAACACAGGGAAACCACCTGTTGATTCACTTATCATTATATATGTTTGCTCCTAAATACCAGGTTTATTTCTACCATGATATATTTATGTCTGCAGGTGCTACATGTTTGATAGTAATAATAAAATAAACTTCCTTGATATCATCAAACTGCTCTTACTGCAGCTCTGTGTTTCATAATTTCCCTTTGGAGAGGCAGGCAGTCAATCGTAGATATTGCATATGGAATAATAATGTGTACATAATATGTATAATGTCCATGATTGTATTAATCCTTTTTGTTTTCACTTCAAGTTGTGTATGTTTGTTCTCCATTATTCTCAACAGATTTTTTTACTCTTGACAGGATTTAGAGAAAATATTACACATTCTGAACAGAGTTAAACAAGGAACCCAAAAGGAAGTAGAGATGCCACTGGAGTTAACCAGCAAATTCACTTTCCTCCTACAACATATTACAGATATGCTACAGAAGCAGTCACTACCAGGTTTCATAATTCAGATACATACTTGAAACAGATTTGTCTATGTAACACCCCAATAATACACTAAAAATAATTTTTTTAATAATCGACCAGTTGGTTTGAAAAAATTTCACTGGTATTTGTCTTGACACGACCGACCTCTGACCATTTCTTCGTCCGAATCGAAGACCAATGGGTGATCGGACGCGACTGAAAACCATGGCTGTTTGTCGTGGCCAGCCAGTCAGATGTGCTGAGCGGTTGTTCGTGACAAAGCAAGAGGTGTAAAAGATTGCTCATGCAAGTAATTTGCAGCAAACAATGATTGGTTGCAGCAGATTAATAGCCCAGGCAAACATTTGCACCTTTTATTGCATCAGCCCCATTCCATAAGTATTATACCCCCAATTTCCCTCTTGTTGTGAAACACACTAAATGTAATTTTTAAGTACATAAATATGTGTAGTATTTGTTGTATAATTAAGTTTTTTTTTTTTTTTACAGATATGGTGGGCTCAATGCCCTTTACACTTCTTTCAAGTGATTGTTTGCGTTCTTTGTTCTGTTTACACTACATCTCACGAATGCTTATAAAAGTATACAATGATCTTCAGCATTTTGGCGTTCAGGAGTTTAAAGATAAGAATCAATATGATCAATCCTTGGGACAGCTGCAAACCCTAATGAATTTGGTGGACAAATTTACTCCTCCATTTCCCACACAAAGGTCATATTCTTATGTTAGCAATAACATATTTAAAAGGGCATGTCCACCCCACCTTTATCGGCAGCAGCTCCTGTGATTGGCTGAAACATTGCGTCGCAGCCAATCACAGGATGTGCTGCCAGTCTGGCCCCTTTTACTTGTTTCAGTGCTTGGAAAAGGCATGGAAGCAAGCAGAAGCATGGAGAGGGAACGAAGGTTGGTAAGTACTGTAAGCAGCAACTTAGAAAGTTAAAAACCTCTCAAGGTCGAGGTTTTGGGGGGTTGTTAACAAAATATCAAAAGTTTTTCTGGGGGGGTGGACATGCCCTTTAACAGTAGCATAATGGATTAACTTAAAGGGCATATCCATCCTCTAATACAAAAAATTGGTCACTTGTCAGTAACCTGCCCCCAACCCTAACAATTATTGCCTCCAATCTGGTAGAGTAAGTCAGTGACTGCTGACATCGCTGCCAATAATTGACTGTTTCCCCTGTTGCCTTTTCTGCACAAGCTCCTAAAAAGCTCATTGAGCAGAGGGAGAAGACTAATACCTTGGTAGGACAGAAGAGAACTTATCTTTAAATAGCTGGTTACATATGCATGTAATAACCTAGTAAAACTAGAAGTAAGGGCACGGCCACACTGCGCAGCAAACGCAATCGCACACGGAATCGCATGCGATTTCATGTGTGATTTCGTTGCGTTTGCGCATGCGTTTTCTTCATTAGGTATAGGAAAATGCATGCAATTAAAAATGCAGAACGCAAATCGCAATTGCATGTGCAATTGCAACACACCCGAAAACACACATTTTCGGTTCATTGCCGCGTTTTCAATGATCTGAAAAAACACAAGTGCAAACGCAAGAAAAACGCGATAGTGTGGCCTAGCCCTAAGGGTTGTATATAAATAACTAGCAAATCACCAGTTTTTAAGGATGTATATAAATCACTACCGTGCACACCAGTCTTGCAGATGCTGTTCTTCAGACAAAGTGGTAATTGATGCTTCAGTTTGTCTGAAGAAGATACTGGACGGTACTGAACCGTCACACTTTTGGTTTTTCTGTGTATGAAATAAAAAAGACACACAGTATCTGCAAGACTGGGGTGCATGGTAGTGATTTAGATATATGCTTATTAACCTTGAACCATGGTTTACCATAGCACACAACACGAGTGACCCATTTACACATTGAGGAGTGTGCAGGATTAACCCTTTTTGACTCTATTACTATTAAGTTTTTTAGGGTGGGCATCCCCTTTAAACACATTAAATTACAAAACTTTACAAATTTAACACACTTGTTTTTCATTCTAGTAGTAAAAATGACAGTTTGTTTGTAATAATCATGCAGGTCTCCACCTAAACAAAAAAAACAACAAAGGCGTCTTCCATGGTGGTTCCTGTTTATTGGTTGGTCCCTTTTGTTTTCTATCAGTGCTGTGTCCACTTATTTCACCATGATGTATGGGTTTCAGTATGGAAAGCAGAGCTCCATCAGATGGATCATTTCAATGACTCTATCCCTCTTCCAAAGTATATTCATTCTGCAGCCTCTAAAGGTCAGTAGAACATGAACAAAGCATTCTAGACTCAAATTAGTTGTTACTCAAATTAGTTGTATACAGTAGTTATCAACCCTATGAGCTATTGGATATTTGCTAAATGTGTGTAGCATTTTTTGCAGAATGTTGATACAGCCTAAACAATTTGAATTGTACTAACTGACTTTTAACTGGACCTAACTGTGGAAAGAGAAGTAGTTTATATTAAGTGGGATTCTTCCTTCCAGTGATGGATTAGTTAATATGTGTTATGAGCTTTTCTTCTGCCATGCTACTTATTATTCAGGAATTTTTAGGCATAACTGTTGGTTTTCTATATGCATCTGGAATTTAAAAACTATAGCTAAATAAGGAATGTGTTCCTGTGATGCTCATTCTTAGACATAATTACTAATACCTGCAAACAAACTTAAACGTGTTTTGGCAATATTCTCTTAAATTTCTCTTATTTTCTCTCTCATTTCTCTTTACCCATTTATCAAGATCTCATTTTGTGTATCCAAATCAGGTTGTTGGATTTGCAGTGTTTTTCGCCCTTGTTTTAAAGAGGGTTGAGGAGGATGAAGAAGTGGATGAGGAGCAGTTACTACCAGGTTAGTAACCATTCATTGCCCTGCACTGTTTATTGAGATTATTTTGGGTTACTAAATTTATTTATTTTTTTACTTTGGTTTTAAACTTGCCTAAACCTCATGTATGTATAGAATTTTCACTTTATGTTTGTGGAATGTTTGTGTGTTATTTCACTCTTTTTAATTAACAGTTTAAAGGAGAACTAAAGTCTCCTGACCACATTGTCCTAATAAAAAGATCACATTCACAAAGATACAACAAGCTGTGTCTCACCTTTCCCTTAGCTGTGGCTAATTAGTTTAATTCTCCTTTAATATTTTTTAATATAATACTATTATTTTTCACCCATTAATGCTATCCATTTTCCTACCTATTTTATCTATGAATATCTATGACACTTATCATAACAATAATAATAATAATAACCCATCTCGGCTGTAGTACTCAAGATCCTAACTAGACTGTCTTTACACTGCAGACCTCTATAATGTATACGATGAAGCAATACTTTGATTCTCGGTCTACATCTCCAGGAGCTGGATTTTCTTGGACTTCTGTGCAATTTAATGAAGACTGTTCATTTTGATAATCTGTTCTTAAACATAATAGTAAAGACATTGTAAAAAGCTTTCAGAATTTAATTATTTAGACATGTGGATTTGTCATTCCAACCTTCTGATTAAGCAAGGGATCATCCAAAATTATTTTTAAACATATGAGAAATGGACTGGACAAATAGAAAACAGGGAAAAATTGCTGGTCTGGAGTCATTTTCATTTATCCCATGAATATTTTTATACCTGTGTATTTTTAAAGAAACATTAAATATATATTGGGCTAATGTAAAAAAGCACAAAATAATGTAAATTTATATTTGATAATGATAAATTGTGTTAATGAACATTAAATTTCTCCGTTTGTCAGAGTTTCTTTCCTTTGGTGTTCCATTTTATTCCTTTGATATTTGCAACATAAGGTGGCAATACACATTAGTAAAATTATGTAAATCCCATTGTAAGCCCACAGGATTTACCTAATATCGGCAGTGTGTAGGGCCCGAAAACGACCAGCTGTAATGCAGACGAATGTCTGTAGTCGGCATTATGGTTGGTCGGGAAATACGGAAAATTCCTGTCTGTCGGTAACATATGCCTTTACTTAAAGTGTATGTACACTGGGAAATTTTTTTTTAATTGCCCGTTACTGGAAACAAATTCTTACCAACTATCACTGTACCATTTTTTGTTGATCTGTCCCCTATTTCTTTAAATATCCAGTCTGAAACGTGTTACATTTCAACTGTCAATCAAGTGCTTTAGTGTCATAAGCTCTTCTGTTACATATAGTTTTGCTGTAGCTGGAATGGTGACAGTTAGTACCTGAACTGCATGGTTGGAAATTCCCTCTCCCAATGCTGCCTCATAGAGATTACTGAGCATGCTTGCCCTAAGCAAAATATCTTTATTTACTTCAGAGTAGTAGGGGACAGCACAAAGCTATAGAGCCTGTTGCTACATTACCCCAAATGTCACCAACTTGAAAGTACTGTGTGAAAGTGTAGTAAGAGAACATTTGTTAGCAGGTTAACTTTGAGGTAGGTAACAGCATATTACCATTTGTAACTGTTCTGTGCATGTTGGAAAAATTATGGTGTGAAAATGAGGTTTCAGTTCTTTAATACAAAATAAGGACATTCCATATTTATAGCAAAATTTGAGGGGTTTTTTTTCCCTTAAGTAGACGGTACCATACGAAAATAAACCTTTTTTGTCCACAAAACCCTCCTACTTTGCATGTTAGACTCTTTATTATCACTGAAATGTGTGTGTACATACTGTTTATACAGTTTTCATGGGACATTATGAAATGGGCCCCAACAGTGACAGAAGGGAAGCGCAGGATTTCCAAGGGAGGGATTCCATAAAGAGTTATCGTGGACAGTGGTGAGCACAGTGCACTGCCAATATTTTAGTCGCATACTCTTGTAACGGCCAATCCCAAGTTAAAGTATACATTCATATTTTTCTTGCCCCTAGACTTCTTGCTGCATGAATAATGTTCCATTTTATTAACTTTGCTTGAAAGAGTCAAATTCCTGTTCTTTCCTCTTCTTCAGACACTGGTAAAAAAACCTAGTGTTTAAGGGCACTATAAGACGGGGTGTGTTTGCGCATTGGTTAGGTTGAAGGCAGTATAGTTTTCCTTTAACTGGAATATATTTTAGCAGAAATTCTATTGGTCCTGGACCCAATAACATATTCCCACTGGGAACTATAATTTAAATGAAATAGATTGGTTTAGATATTTATCTTTACATGCATATCCTGATACTGTTAAGTCTATAACTATGATATGAAATTTCCCCTTTTCAATCTGATCCCCATATTTCACAAGAAAGTATAAAGCGAAAGGAAAATCCAGATACAGATGTTTGAGTATTAATATGATTTTATTTATTATTTTATTATAACACTAACATACCCCCTTACCCCAGATTCTACCCTATCACTAACCTAACCCCCCCACCACCCAAATTCTACCCTATCCAAAAGTTGATCCAGAGGAAGGCGAAAAAACCCCAGAAGGGAAAAATAATTCCTTCCTATATGTGGCAATCGGATAATTTAATTTGACCATTTTTGATTGTTTAAAAGGAGGCTGTTGTCGGGGGTTGGGGGACTGAGGGCAAAACAAAAATATTTTATTTTAATGCATATGTGCATTAATGCATTAATAGTTATACTACAATTAATATTTCTGCCTTTTTTTTAAAGGAGAACCACCCCACCCCCACCCCCCCAAAAAATGAAAGCTCCTTTTTGCAAGCGTGTCCTCCAATTGGTTGCACATAGGCCTAATGGGGATTTTGTTCTCTTTAAAAAAGAAAACTGAATTGTTAGATTATAGAGCAGAGCAATTTTAATTCACATTTGGATTTTAAAAAAATGTTATAAGTTTTTAAAACCTGCAGCACAGACACACACATTTCCTTCCAAAATACAGAATTTTAAGCCAAATTCAGATTGTATACATATTCTAGTGTTCAAAATTAAGGATAAAGTCACCATGACCATATAAAAGTTAGAAATATAGGTTTTACACCAACACATCTTGCACTTCCTAATGTCCTCAAGTTGCCAGCACTACAGGTAAGAATAAACCAGCAGAAAGGGAGGATTCTGGGCATCTGTAATCCCCCCTAAATACACCTATTTTTAAAGTCTATTTGAAGTAAGATGATAATTTGCATTTATTGTTTGCTTTCCCTACTTCTGTTTACTTTCATTTTCATCAACCTTTTTCCCTTTTGCTTATGGCTGGGTAGGATCTCTTTGTGCTTATTTGCTTTTCTACTCAGCACTCCAGGAGTAAAATAATGGACACTACTTGCACGTGGCGGTGGTCATCAAATTCTCTGTGTGATTTTCAGTGTTGGTTGTGTTTACTCAATGGCAGTACAGTTCAGTTTAACTCCTGTTGTGCTGAATAGAAGGGGAAAAACCAGAAGCAAGTCAGATTGCAGTACAGGAGAATCACAGCGCATATATGCCATACTCTGAAGTAGATCGGGCCCATGTAACTCACTTGATGTTGATGTTATCACGTCTTGACGTCTGACGTCACTCCCTAAGGCCGTCCGCTGCGGTGCACGTCAAGGCTGGTGCTGTCTCTCCTCCTTAATGCGGCAAGGGGGAAGCAGCAGCCATAAAGGACCTGAAAATGAATTCATCTCCTTCCAGCAGCCAGTGACAGACACTGTGGGGTGTATGTGTGCCAACCATGTATCAGAGGTTTTTGCCAATGATTTTACCGGTATCTGTGTGCCAACCATTTATTAAAGTTTGTGCCAATGACTTTACCAGATTGGGTGCCAACCATTTATCAGAGTTTTTGCCAACGATTTTACCAGTATCTGTGTGCCAAACATTTATTAGAGTCTGGGTGCCAAACATTTATCAGAGTTTGTGCCAACGATTTTACCAGATTTGGTGCCAACCATTATATGTGTGAGAGAGGGTGTATGTACAGTATATGTGAAAGAGGGTGTATGTACAGTATGTGTGAGAGAGAGTGTATGTACAGTATGTGTGAGAGAGGGTGTATGTACAGTATGTGTGTGTGAATGTACAGTATGTGTGAGAGAGGGTGTATTTACAGTATGTGTGAGAGAGTGTGTATGTACAGTACGTGTGAGAGTGTTTTTACTGTATGTGTGAGAGTGTGTGTGGAGTATGCATGAGATTGAGTATGTTCAGTGTATGCGAGAGAGTTGAAACACTGCAGGAG
Organism: Hymenochirus boettgeri; assembly: GCA_019447015.1. NCBI lineage: Eukaryota > Metazoa > Chordata > Amphibia > Anura > Pipidae > Hymenochirus > Hymenochirus boettgeri. The sequence goes on from CM033472.1 coordinate 104,883,540, forward strand.
GGAGAGTGTGAGAGCTAAAGTACAGAGACTACAGAAAAGAAAGAGTGTGTGAGAGAGGACAGAGACTGCAGAAAAGAGATGGGACCTTTACTGTCTGTTCTCACTGTATGGGACTTTTACTGTCTGTTCTCACTTTATGGGACCTTTGCTGTCTGTTCTCACTGTTTGGGAACTTTACTGTCTGTTCTCACTGTATGGGACCTTTACTGTCTGTTCTCACTGTATGGGACCTTTACTGTCTGTTCTCACTGTATGGGACCTTTACTGTCTGTTCTCACTGTATGGGGCCTTTACTGTTTGTTCTCATTGTATGGGACCTTTACTGTCTGTTCTCACTTTATGGGACCTTTACTGTCTGTTCTCACTGTATGGGACCTTTGCTGCCTGTCTTCACTGTATGGGACCTTTGCTGTCTGTTCTCACTGTATGGGACCTTTACTGTCTGTTTTTACTGTATGGGACCTTTACTATATGTTCTAACATTATGGGACCTTTACTGTCTCTTCTCACTGTATGGGAACTTTACTGTCTGTTCTCACTGTATGGGACCTTTATTGTCTCTTCTCACTGTATGGGGCCTTTACTGTCTGTTCTCATTGTATGGGACCTTTACTGTCTGTTCTCACTGTATGGGACCTTTACTGTCTGTTCTCACCGTATGAGACCTTTACTGTCTGTTCTCACTGTACAGGACCTTTACTGTCTGTTCTCACTGTATGGGACCTTTACTGTCTGCTCTCACTGTATGCAACTTTTACTGTCTGTTCTCACTGTATGGGAGCTTTACTGTCTGTCCTCACTGTATGGGACCTTTACTGTCTGTTCTCACTGTATGGGACCTTCACTGTCTGTTCACACTGATTGCACTAGATTGCTCAACCAAACATATACTTTGCTGTAGATGTTAGTTTTTCATATCTTATTTACTAAATGTGTTAGACAATATCAAAAGGCATTTCATACTGTTAGATATAGGCGGCAATCAAAGTTTGGCTCAGGTGGCAAAAACCCTAGAGACACTCCTGTGCTCAGGTTGACATTGGAGCCCTTTAAATATGTACAAAGTACAGTATATGTAAATGTATAACAAATCCCGTTACAATTTGATTAAAATTCTCCTCTCCCTTGTTCATTCATATACAATTTAATGTGTTGTGATACACATGTAATGGATGATTATTCCTGTATTTTAAAAAGTAAACCCTAAAACGTAATGATAACATTGCACAGCTTTGCCTAAAAATATTAATTTAGGGCTCTTTCACACTAAAGGTGTTTTATCACATTTTTATAATGCATGCGTTACAAAAAAAAAAGAAAGGACATGAATATCACATAGAGACCTCATAATACAGTTCACACTACTGGGTTTCAGTAACCCACTGCTTGCAGCAGTTTAGTGTGATATTGCACTCAATGAAATAGATTACCAGGAATACCACAAAACTGTGGTTAGAAGGTGTCACAAATCACGTAAATCGCTCAATAAGACAATAGACTATTACAAAAAAGAAGAAACAGACCTAAATTCATTAAGATATTAAAAGCTAATAAAACTTTTAAAACAGAGTTTTTACAGAGTGAATGTTGTACAGTGTAGCAATCCATTCTGCTTAAATACACATACAAAACCAGCTGCAGTGCTGGGTGTATCCTTTAGTTTCCATTGTACTGTTGTCCTCATATTGCGGGATGGGTTTAAATTCCCTCATTCATCAGAGAGTCACTAAAGGCCAATCATAGTTTCCACATACAGATGTAAGCAGTCAAGGCTTATACAGTATATATGCAATGTGGATGCTCAAATTCATACTATTGATTCTGCTAACTCAGTGTCAATCGAATTACATAAATGAAGATGGCTACCTTTGTCCACCTCCTTTACGTCTTGTGGGAGACTTTTGCATTCAGATTGAGAAAAACAAGATTACCTTTTCTGAGGCTGAAATCACGTGCCTAGAAAATGGCGGAAACATATTCTATATTGGTAATCAAGAGATAATGAAAACTTTAATTTCTCTGCTTAAAGAAGAGGAGAGTTACTGGGTGAAGGTATCTTCAAATATAATCAATGACTTGAACACCCATCAAGGTAAGTGAATAGGTTCAGCGTATGCACGTTATATACTCTTGATAAGAGCATTATGTAGATGTGGTATAGTAGGAAATAGACATTGGGAATTGTTGATCTGCAGTAGGTGGTCAGGATGCAAAATTAGCACAAGCTTTTCTGCAGAGTTTGTTGCATGAGGACTAATAAGAATTTTGTATATGGAGAAAACGGAAAAGAAAGACTGAATTAAGAAAAATAGCAATAATTGGAGACCTCTGATTTATGGAAGGAAATATTTGAAGAGTAATAAAGCTGAAATGAAACGCATCAAAAAAATATCTGGCCATATATAGGAGAAATGTTGATACACTGTGATTACCTCGTTGCTACGGTAAATACCAAACATGGTACAATATCCAAATGCTACTTTGCAACTGCCTTATATGGCCCTATATGCCAGCCGTAACAGTATTTCTCAACCTCATTGTAAAATAACATTGCCGTCAGAAAATTCTGTACCAAGAGCAATCGATATTTTATCGCCATAAAAACATGGACATAAAATAAACAGTCATGGCAATAAAGAAACTATATTGGTATCGATAAAGGAATGGTATCCGCAATCAGACCCAGGAGGAATGTAATAAGCAATTAGATATCTTAAACTAATTAGTGTTGAGTTAACAAATTATAGTGCTTAATTGATATTATAGTTTTAGCCTAAGGTGGGTGCGGTTACTTGTTTTTTAGTCTATGAAATAAACCTTTAATATTGACTTCATAATTGCAGGTTGTTTTATAAAATATCAAAACAAATGTTTTTATTTTCTACTTTAGATGCTCAATACGAAGAGGGTCAGAAGGATAAAATCTGTTCTGCGATATCTAACAGTGAAGATGATAAAGTATTTAGGACAAAATGTGAAGAGAAAAGGGGATTTATCTGTTCCTTAGGTAAGTTCAATAAAACAACTTTGAATTTGAATTAAAAGGCTTTTTAAAAGGCAATGCTCTAAGGCTAGGTACACGTGGAGGGACTATTTGTCCCGACCGTGCACTCGCTATAAGCGAGCGCTCGGCCGGGACAAATGTCTGACGGTCGCGGCAAATTCAGCCGTGGCCATAGAGAACCGCACAATCGATCAGGATTTTCCAACACATCGTCTGACATCATCTAACACATCTTCGGACAAACGCACGATCGAGGTCGGTCACGGTTGGCCGCCCAACACCAGGAGATATTTTCGGGCCAACAGACCAAAAGTGCCGTGAATCGGTCGGCGGCCGAAAATATCTTCTGGTGTGTACCCAGCCTAAGGCTGCACAAAGTCCTATTAATGTGCGTGTCTGCTACGTGTATTTAATATATTATTTTTATTATTATTGTGTGCATGTAATCTAACCCTAATCTGTGCCACACAGATTCTATGTGTGTGCATTCAAGAACTTTTCTACACATGTAGGACTGCTAGCACTTTTAAAAGAAAATTGTGGGGGGCTCCATTCAAGTGTTTTTTTCCATCCAATTCATGTGTGTATCCGGAGAATTTAACCCTCAAAGTACTGGATCGTATAGGAAATCCAATACTGTTTTTTACAGCAGAGCTACAGAGGACTGCCTCTAATGCCAGGGGCCTTGTATAGTCTTCCCTCAAAGCAGCCCTGATGGTCTATCAGGAGAATCAGAGCTTTAGCTTTAAAAAGAATTACCTTTTTTATTACCTCATTTTTTCCCCAGTCATATCTCTACAACTACAAAGTTACAATTAAAATGTGCTAGTGTGACCAATCCCAAAATCTCCACTATAACTTCCACATTAAAGGGCAAGTCCATTCCCAAAATAAAAACTTACATACCAGTAAATCACCCCCAAAACCCTAAATGGTAATAGTTTAAAATCTGAACTATATAAATCTATCCTGAATTCCTGCACAATGTCCTGTTTCCCCTGTTTCTGCTTCCTGGTTGTTCCAGTTGGCAATTGTCAGTTATGGATTTGACAGTTGACATCACAGCCAATGACAGAATGTTAATCCCCTATCTTCCTCTTCTCAGCATGCCCAGGCTCAGTACAAGCTTAGTACAGGTTTTCATGAGGCATCCAGAAGCATAGCAGGCATACAGTAATAAATTCATAGGACAAACTATGATATATCAACATATTTTAAAGAGGCCATTCTTTCTAAAAGATGTTGTTATGAGGGTGGAGTTGTCCTTTAAGGTACAAAAATTGGGCACTAAGGACTATGAGGGTGGAGTTGTCCTTTAAGGTACAAAAATTGGGCACTGGGGGCTTTTGAAGGAGTAACTTACTAAACTCGTCTGTAAACTGAATTGCATTTCCCTATATTTGTCAATAATCCCTTTAACTAATTTGGTGTGACATTATGAACCAAATGAGCCAAGCTAGCTCAGCTTGGCTCAGATTTCTTTTGTGATCTCAGAATCCAAACTTCACTCATCTGTAAACACAAATGTTTGTCTAGTCCAACCCTTTTAACCTATTACTGCCTGACAGTTGAGATGAAGGCAAAAAAAGCATGAAGCAGAAAAATAAATCCTTCCTGATTACAAATGGCAGTTGAAAAGGTCCCTAGGTCAAAAACTATATGTATTTACACCAGTAATTTTTTAATATTGTTGAACATTTTATATATTTTTTATATTTACCATTCACACTTGCCTGGGTGTTTATCACATTGTATAAATATCCAGTGTATTGTAGGTACACTTAGTCAGACCTTAATGGCGGCTCCTGTCATCTCCCAAGAACACCTCCTCCGATCTAGTCTTTTCCCACCAGTTTAACATGCCCGTGGGGCAGAGTGTCTACTCTCTGCTTCTTGTATAGATGAACAAAAAAGGGGATACCGCTGCACCGTTTAGCTGGGTTTCTTAATAGGCAACAAACTTGGGAGTTCTAAATTTAAAAACATATTTTATTTCGTAACTATTAAAACATTACCAGCAACCTGGGGAGAGGTGATGTGCAGGTCTAACGGATTTCGGGCATTTGCCCTTACTCATAGACACTTCCCATTACCTAAAAGAACACCCTTTTATACTAACAACAAACAATAAAAAGGTAAGAAACCCTTGTGCTTTTTTTAGCCCCTTCCAGTGAATTTAGAAAAAGGATACAAGTAACCCTATCAGGACTATGAACTCATTTGTTACACTTTATTACAATAACTCATCTGTTACATACCATAATATTAACTTAATTGTTACAAAATAATACAGTGATACATAAATATACCTAATTAGAGATATGGACTCATTTATTACACTATGTTACAATGACTGATCTGTTATATTATATTAACGTGTTTTTTGCAATGTATTGCAATGATAAATAAATATACCCAGACAATGTGTTACATCAGCACTCAATCAAGAGGAAGACGTTAAACCAACAGTGAAATGTCCCATCTAAGATTTAATCCGTTAGGGGATCTAGTATCCAATTCCAAGATGCACTAGGCTTCCTGTCTATTCAGATCTACCAATGGATCACCCCCTCTAATTTTCAATCCCTTGTACTTGACAATAAGATGAATCAACCCCAATACAGTCTCTAAAGTGCCGTCCAGCTGGGGTTCTCACATCACTTTCTGAATGCTGTTTAGATGTTCTCTAATGCGCTCTTTTAAAGGGCAAACCGTAAACCCTACATATTGCTTTTTGGATTTCCCACAGGACAATATATATACCACCTCTCAAGTATTGCAATTTAAAAAATCTCGTATTTCATATGATTTATCTAGGGATGATATGTTCTTGTCTTATTCTTTTTTCTGTCCTTCCAACACAGGCTGGGAGCTGCCATATCTCCTATTGTTTTACCCTTCTAGTCACCACTTTCATACCAATTTGTAGGATTTCATAAGTTTCTTTATCCCTACGTAGGATATGCAAGTTATTATACAGTATCAGGGAGATTCATTAAAAGTTTTTATCGTTAAAAATGGTGCTAATTTTGCCCCAACCAATCAGATATTATTTAACATTTGGAAGCTAACATCTGATTCGCTGGGGCAAAATTATGGGAATTCTGCTGTCCATTTAAAGGGCAACTAAAGCCTCAAAACAATATAGAATCAGAAGGCAGTTGTAATCATTTCTACCCTCGACTTATACACGAGTCAATCAAATTTGATTTTTACCTTAAAAAATCAAATTTTTAAGGTAAAATAGGTACCTCGACTTATACTCAGATCGACTTATATTCGAGTATATAGGGTAATAATAAATAGCAGGACAATAGAGTCACTACAGAAATTTTTTAATAAGATCTAATACCATCGGTGGAACGCAAAGGTCAGGTGAATGTTGAACAGAAGATTCCAGCCGGTGAACGACAGACCCACACACTCCGACCGGGACTCGGAACTTACCGCTGGAGCGTAGAGTTCGGGTAAGTAACGGAGTTCACGAGTATCCAGGCCTTCCAGTAATCACCAACGCGTGACAGGAGGGGTAGATGTCATCCGGACATTTGGCTCCAACTCCTACACTGCGGTCAAAGAACACCTGCAACCTACGGATCACGTGGGCCTCCACGCCGGTTTGGAGTGTGTGGGTCTGTCCTTCACTGGCTGGAATCTTCTGTTCAACATTCAGCTGACCTTTACGTTCCACCAATGGTATTGGGGTCTTGATCCTGGGTGTGTGGGTCTGTGTCTGGGCTAGTATTGGCTTCCGTAGGCTGCAATTACAGGTAGAATTTTACCTATTTACCTTTTTAATCTAGTGTCATACGGACTATTTTTTATAAGTATACTTATGTACACTCTGTTGCTGTTGGACTTTGGAATTATACCATATTGGCTTAATATAAATTATTTTTTATTGGGAACATTCCCATATTATCAGATTAGATCTTATTAAACATTTCCTCTAGTGTATGAATCTCTCTTTCAGCTCTCATGCTGCCTGCTTAAAGCCATCACCTGTTGAGCAGTTCCGTTTAAAGGTACACTATACTAAAAAAAATACTTTGCCTCAACTTAATCTATAATTGAATACATGTAAGTAGCACTTTGATTTGCATATGTTGCTGCATGCCTTCAATCCAGCACACATTTTGTTTAGGAGCAGTATCCCCCCTCCCTTTTTTAACCACTCCCACTTCCATCTGACCTGACTTTTCCCCCACATACCAACTGTCAAGCCTGCACAAAGCATACAGCTTTCCAACTGTCAAAACTCTGTCACCATCCCAGCTACAGTGAAGAAGAATAGTTTTTGAGAGCAAGGATCTTGATTGACAGCTGAAATACAAGAAGTTTTAGATTGTATATCTAAAGAAATAGGGGGCAGATCAACAGAAAAATTATACAGTGGTTGTTGGGAAGAATTATAGTTTCCAGTTTTGGTCAATTTAATGTAACCTATTTTTTGGTATAGATGCCCTTTAATTCTTGTGAACTGCCCAATGAGGATCCCATTTAAAGTATGTTTTGGGTGGCAGCTCTCAGCTTATAATAATGTATTTGTAGGCACACTTGTACATGCCCCTTATACCACGCAACTCTTCCCAGTTCCACCCAAGCCCACTCTAGCACCACCCAAACTCCCTCCCTAATATCACAAGTCATTTCCAAAATAAATAAATAACAAATGACTTAATATAGGTGCAGAGTTGATGGCCTCCGTGTATAGTCAATGTAGGGTTTTTGGCCCCCATATATATTGGACAGCAGAGTTACTGGCTTTGTATGCATTTACAGCAGCATTTACTAGCCCTCATATATGTATTGGACAGCAGCAGAGTAAAAGGGCAACTATACCGTAAAAATGACTTTGCCTCATCTTAATCTGTAAATAAATATATGTAAGTATCCCTTACACTGAGGTATGTCTGTTTCTGCATGCCTTCAATCCATCCGACTCCTCCTTCCATCTGACATGACTTTCTAAAGGCTGGTACACACCATGCAATATTACCGTTCATCCAAATTGGACGAAAGGATGATCTGACACGGCGAAAAACCACGTCCGATCAAGCAGTCCTCTATGGATGCATGATTGGTCGTGGTAAACTGTCGGCCGTGGCCACTATTGCCGCAACTGACAGTCCTTCCTCCTGCCTGACTGGTCGGAAGAGCCGAACAGTCAGCCCGGATGAGCCATTGCATGGTGTGTGCTTAAGAAAGTAAGCATGCTTAGTAATCACTATGAGTCAGCACTGGGAGGGGAATTTTAAGCTGTCACTATTGCAGTTACAGCAAAACACAGCAGAAGAGTTTATTATATAAAGCTTTTGATTGACATCTGGAATGTAAGATGAATGTAGGGGACAGATCTACAAAAAAATTATGCAATGATAGTTGTGAGGAATTATAGTTTCCAGTAATGGACAATTAAAAAAAAATAGTATAGATGCCCTTTAATGGTTCCTATGATTTTACAGTCTAACATCCAAGGAAGGAGCTTAGCTATGAAGTCTGCAAGTTCTTACTTCCAAAATGCCAATAAATAAGAAACACATACACACTAACACTCAGGCGTAATTGCAGGGGCCTGTGCCCCCCCACAAGACTGGAGGCTGGGCCCCTGACCCACCCCCTTCCACGATCAGCTATTTTTAAACAGCTGATTGCGTGTATGAGTGAAACATATGTTTTAAAGATCGGACCCAAACTGTTTCCTTCAAATTCGCAATCAGCTGTTCATGGAGGCTGTGGGCTTGTGGCTGCACTGCTTAGGCTGGGTACACACCAGCAGATATTTCTGGCTGACTGGCTGATCCAGAGGACTATTGGTCGTTCTGAAATACCTGCTAGTGTGGGGAAGCCGGCTGGATCAGACGAATGGGGTCCGTTGGTAAATCACAGCTGAACGTGCCGTTCCCTATAGGACCGCTCGATCGGTCATGCACACTGTTGGCCGAGGTCACTATTGCCGCGACCACCAGTCATTTGTCCCAGCCAACTCTCGGTCGGGACTCGGGACAATAATAGGCCAGTGTGTAACACTGAGAGATACACTCACACAGACTCATATAGGCATTACCATACAGGCATACACTAGCATAGTCATAAACACACAGACACACAAACATAAATAGCCATTAATATACAGACACACACACACACACTCACATAGACATTACCACAAAGAGATACACACAGACACAGTGTAAATCTAGCACCTGACAAGCCCAGTACCTGCTGTATAGAAAACAGACCTGATTCTCCTCTCTTTATCTGAGTCTGACACAGACCCTGGGCACCCAGGCTAGCTGCTCTGCCTAGCTCTGCTTAAATTGTAAGCTCTTCAGGGCAGGGCTGGATGTGAATTTGTACATGCAATTGTAAAGCACTACAGAAAATTTGGCACTATATTTATCCACAATAATAATAACAGCTCTACAACAGTACATACATTTCTTTATTGCTAAAATGCTACAGTTAGAAGTTATGCATTTTTTCTCACTGTATAAATACTCTGTGTTTGTACACACGCATGAGGATTTATTTCATTGAATACCATAAAATTTTGCTTTTTTTATATTTAACTAGGTAGATATATCTTCGAATAGCATGAAATGCCGTTTTATCATTTACTGTTTTAGCACACTGCCCTCTGTCGGTCAGTCTCAAAAATGTGTATTTGTACAAGTCTAACTTCACAACCTTTTTTCTAACCTTTTCTATGCCCTTATCTTAGGCTATGTATCTACGAATAATTATGCTTTATTGTTTTTCTTGTATGTTCATGCCAGATTTGTTTTGTTTTTTACGATAAACATGGCAGTGTTTTCAGATAGCTCATAAGCTCCTATTGTATAAAAAGGGGTTAGACTGCAAATGCTTTACAGAGAGATATAGTCAATCATCCCCCTGCTTTTACAATGTGCAATCTCTTATTCCATTGTCAGTGCAGCAGCTGTTTGGGGATCTGGTATTCATTATATTCAGGAGACAGATATTAAGCAAACATTGATATCTATTAACTGTCTTTTTGTTTTTCTAACCGAACTCAGTCACAGTTATGATAAAGTTAGTAAAATATGTAGCCTCCCTGAGTCCCTTCATTGGCTACTCCCTCTACTTACCCCTAACGAGCTTCACCACTATAACAGAACAGGGACTCTTATCTCTCCTATCCAGGACACGTCTCACCACCTTCCTCTCGACCCCACCTACTCTTATATCATTCCCCACCTCTCTTCAGGGCAGCATCCCCAATGATGCAGGGTGAAGCACATTACAGAGTGGCACCCTGTAGGGAGGCGGCCATTTTAACACAACTTACCTAGAAGTTCCCTGAACCTCCTTTTCCCAGTAGTACTCCGCGGCTGTTCAATGGCGTCACCGCACTCACTGGTGCAATGACATCATCACACTACTTCTGGGAACTGCCGCCCCTGCGCTGCCTCTGCAATGAATTCTGGCCTCTAGCTGCTTCACTGCACACAGGTAGATGATAGCCACATAGCCCTATTAGGCTAACCAATATCATAAAAATTTCGAGCTTTCTGCACCAGTGTCATTAATTTGCCAGTTTGCTGTACCAGTCCCACCTCTCTCTCTCTCTCTCACTATCGGTGTCTATCTCTCTCTCTTTCTCTGAAATTTCTATATATGTCTATTAATTTGTCTGTTGCACTCTCTCTCTCTCTCTCTCTCTCTTTCTTTCTCTCTATCTCTCTTTGTGTATCTACGTCTGTTTTTCTGAATGTCTGTATCTCTCTCTGTCACTCTCTATCCATCTATCTCTATTATGTACCTCTTGGGTGTGGCTTAATTGGGAAGAGAAAAGGACGTGTCCTGAATATTTTCATTCCCAAAAGTGCCCCAGATTTTTTCAGACCCTAGAAATGCCCCTGGCAAAGACATTATTAAGTTCAAAAGAATGTGAATCAAAAATTGCATCTTGAAGTAGAATAAAAAATATTGCATTATAATAAATAAGGCTAGGCATATTCAATGGGGAGGTGCAGTGGCGAGAATCTATATTACAATCACTCAGTGATGTCACTGAGTGACTTCCTGTCTCCCACTGCCCCTCCCATTGTCTCCCCCTCCCTGTATTATTCATTTATATAGGAATCCCTGTTTATTGTTGACAGACAATGTTCGGTCCTTCTATCTCTTTTCAATAGGAACGGTAATTAACTATTTATACATTAAACAGGGATTCCTATATAAATGACTAATACAGGAAGGGGGAGAGACAGTGGTAATGGGCAGGGTTTTTTGGCTGGCCATATGTATTATAAAAAATAATACGCTACCTACAGTGTAATATACGGATTAACTTCATCTCTGAGTTCCATGACCTGTATAGGCCTGTGGCCTTGTGCTTCTATAAGGTCATGGAACTCCTCAGTGGCGTAATATCCTTATATTACACTGTAGGTAGCGTATTATCCCTTATATAATATATGATTAAAATTATAATGGGAGCAGCAAAAATCTTTGTAATTTACCCCTCTAATGTATTCTAGGAGCCCATTTCCCTCAAACCTTTTCCACAAAACTTAGATGTTCGTGCAACACAGTAAAAATTAGGTATGTCTTTGGTGCTGCAGAAAGCATGTGGTGCTGGTAAAAAATAAAAAGAGCTGGAAAGCTGCTGCACAAACTTTTTAAAAGGTGGGGGTTTTTTTTTGCAAGAAGCTTTAAGAAACAAGAGGGTGTGTTTTGGCTGTTAACCCTGGGGTGTTCCTAGACCTTTTTTCACCTGAAACAAATATTTAAAGCTGCCCCTGTACCTTCCTGGGTAGTGCAAAGCGCGCCATCTAGGGAAGTGGGTGTGGTTCCTGTGTGTGTGTGTGGGGGGGTTCTGGAGGTAGGTGTGGTTGGCTGACTATTTCTGGCTGTTGAACTGACTTAACACTGGTTGGTGGACTGGAGGGCAGACTTTATACTTGCTGGTGTTCTACAAGGCTGGCTTAACACTGGCTGGTGGACTAGAGGGCTGACTTTACACTGGTTGGTGGACTAGGGGGGTTGATCTCACACTGGCTGATGAACTGGTAAATATAAGTGCCAACAAAACAGACTAGTTAATAGAAGTGTCCCCAAAACAGACTGGTAAATAGAAGTGCCCACAACACAGACTGGTAAATATAAGATGCCCTCATGCCCAGCCCACACAGACTTGAAAAATAAGATGCTCTTATGCCCAGCCCACACAGATTGGTAAATATAAGATGCCCTCATGCCTGTCCCACACAGACCTGTTAAATATAAGATGCCCTCATGCCCGGCCCTGAGGTCTGAGGCTATACTAACTACACAAACAGCACACACACAATTACAAAATAGGAGTTAGGAGTTTTAAAATTAAATACAAATCAACAAATATATGTAAAGTACAGTCAGGAAGATTCAATAAAAGTTATTGTTGTTAAAAATTGTGCTAATTTTGCCCCAACCAATCAGATGGTAGCTTACAAATGTTAAATTACATCTGATTGGTTGGGGCAAAATTAGCACCATTAAGAACTTTTATTAAATCTCCCTGAATGTGTTCTTTTTATGTATTTAGAACTAAGCAGGACATTCAGTTTTATAGCAGTGATGTCCATCCTGTGGTCCTACAGATGTTTAAAAACTACAACTACCAGCATTCCCTGCTGCCACCTACCTGAATGTTGAGAGTTGTTCCTACAGGGCAACAGGAAAGACATTTCTCTCTTATGGCTATAAACACAAAGACATACCCCCAAGCCCACAGATACACAAGTGAACACCAACTGCTACCTACCCACCCTCCAAACCTAAACCATTTCCATACCTAAACCATCAAAAAGTTAGTTTTATGTTCTAAAGCACAAAAACTTACTCCTAACACCACACAGACAAAGGAACACATACCGTATATACTCGAGTATAAGCCGAGGTTTTTAGGTTTTAAAATAAACCTAAAAACCTTACCTAGGCTTTTATACTCGAGTCAGGTCACGAAGCGTGCACTCCAGGATGATCGCCGTCTCCTTATGGCCAAATCCGGCTGCCGCACGCTGGGTACGTCCTGTGGGTTTGCCAGCTGATGTCACTACTCGGCGCCAGGCTGTGAGAGGCGCCGAGTAGTGACGTCAGCTGGCAAATCCACAGGACTTATCCAGCGTGCGGCAGCCGGATTTGGCCATAAGGAGACGGCGATCATCCTGGAGTGCAGCTTCGGGGTAAGGACCAACTGGGGGGACTCTCAGGGGAGTGAGGGAAGGAGGGAAGGGGGCTATATAGGAATGTCACTACATGCACTCACATGAGTTTTATAATATTATTATTGTACACTTGGAAGATTTTTATATGTATGTTATATGCACTTTATAGTTATGAAAAGGCACTATGTTAGTCCCCTAAGGGGGTGGTTCTGACTAAGATCACATGATTTCATTTGGATTGATTGCACGTGCTATATACCGGTAAATGTTATAATGAAAACTGTTTAACTGCAGAATTAGACTCAAACAATACTGAAGGCAGTAGTGGTCATAGTTCCTAACCTCGGCTTATACTCGAGTCAATCAATTTTCCCTACTTTTTAAGGTAAAAAAGGTACCTCGGCTTATACTCGGGTCGGCTTATACTCGAGTATATACGGTACCTGTTGATACAACCCAACACCCACCCCGCCCTTCCATGGCAACCATGCACACACTTCCTCAATAATAAAAATATATATATTTAATCTGAACAATTTATGAAATGTAAACACTTGCTTTCAGTGCCACTCCTGCTTTCAGTGCCATAGCACAATTATAACATTATAAAACACACATTCTCTTCCAAAGTACAGCCTTTCAAGCCAAATTCAAAGTTTATATTTATATTTTCTCTTTCTAGTTATATATTTTCATTAATAATAATTTTAACTAATTTCTCTTTGTTTTAGAACCTGGCATAAGCAATATCCACATACGTAAGGTAAGCCTAGAAAACATAATCATGTTGGATAGCACTGGGTCAGGAACAAGTAAGAAAGAAATGTACAGTATATACTCAAATATAAGCCGAGTATACTTGAATTTAAACTGAAAAGCTAACCTCGGCTTACACTTGGGTTAAAGCAAATTTACAGAGAGAAAGAGACCGGAGACACATTGCAAATGAGCTACTGTTATGTGTCTCGGTACAATTATTACTCACACCAGTGCCGTCCTTACTGAAGCTTAAATTGCGACCAAAAATCAATTAAATACCAGAGCAGTAAGGAGAGCTGGTAGCAGAAATCCCAAAGGCGCGGGAACATAGACACGGGAACGTAGACACGCGAGCAGTGTAGTTACGCACCTCCTCTCAACACTATCCGGATGTAAAGGAGGAGCAAGTAAGGAGCTCTGACTCTCCTGTCAGAAGTGCTGGTAAGAGCTACCAGTAATTTTCAAAAGCTTCTTTGGGGTCTATGGGCTTAGAGTTGGGTAGGAGCATTGTCCTATGGTAATATGTTTATTGAACCTTGCCACTCCATCCAGATGTTTAGAAAATACCACTCCTGGGAGTTGTTGTTTCCAAGCATATGGTGTGCCAAGGAATTGTCTGTTAATGGATTTGGCTTACCTATTATGTTGGCTGATACATTTAGTGATAATTTCTACCCTCGGCTTATACTTGAGTCAATCAGTTTTGCTCGTTTATCGGGTAAAAACAAGTACCTCAGCTTATACTCGGGGTGGCTTATATTCGAGTATATATGGTATTTAGTCTAAAACGTTCCAACAAATTGATAGCCCTGTATGTTTTAATATGTGTAATAGTGCTTTGTTGTTATTTTAGTATTGGCATAGAAACATTAGGATTAGACGTGAATTGCACTAAACATGAATGAGATGTTTTGTAAACAATTTTTAATGCTATAACTAAGCCTATGTGTATTCATATACATTAGTGAATATTTGTTCTAACTTTGAACATTTGTATCTGTTCATTTTATCAGCGTCGTAGTTGTACACTAACTGGTAATAATAATTTTGGCACTTCACCAAACCTGGGCAACTTAACTCCTCTGCAAAAAGATTCCCTCAAAAATATGACAAGACAAGAGGCAATTGAGGTATCTCACTGTAATTCAACTATAATGCCATGATCAAGGTTAGCTTGTTTGCTATTAATTCTGATATAGCAGTTACGATCACTACAATTTGTTTTTCTTTTGTGACCTATTTCATACTGTATATAGATTTAAAGCTAATATCAGCTCCACAAGTTAACATAGTCCAGAGATCTATACTTGTCATCAAATAGCCAATCTCGTCATCAGAAAGCCAAGATCACATAGAGTTTAGCTGGTCACACATTGTATACATCTGAATTTTTAGGAATTATACAGTCTTACTACAGTTGTCATATGATGGCCAAACTGACTGTGATTCACATTGATTTGACATCCTTTTATTTTAGACAGTTGTGGAGCAGCTTTGGGCAAGTTCTACAGTAGAACTACTGACTGATGCCCTCACACTTTCCTCTTTATGACAACACCAATAACTTAGATACGTGTTTTTTACTTGTCTCTCCTTTTCAATACATGACAGTACAATGTCTGTCTCTCTAAGGCTGAGGCTACACTGCAACGCACAGGAATCACGCACAAATATGCAAGCGTTATCGCACGTGTGTGTGTGCGTTTTTGCCATTTTGCATTATGGAAACACATGCGTCAACGCACCAAAAACGGTGAACGCATGCGTTACCAAACCGTGAACGGGCGTGTAATCGCATGTTCATCGGAAATCGCGGGAATTTTTGCGTTCCCACGATTTCCATTTTGGCAAAAATCGCGGGCGCAATCGCGAGCGCGAAACGCATGCGCAAATGTGCGAAAAACGCGCTAGTGTGGCCTAGCCCTTAAGGAACCTACTATTGCCTGCCTCTGCCATTAAACGTGCCTGCTACTGCTCCTCTACAAGATTTTCCACTACTTTGGCTCCATGGGTTTAGGAACTGGTGTCACTGTTATTATATTGTGATTCAGTTATTAGCACCTGTGTCTTTTAGCAAATATCCTTGGTTTAAATCCACCCTTACCGATATCTAAGTTGTTGCAGGGGCGTAGGTATCATCACAGCAACCATAGCTGCTGCTATGGTGCCCAGAGCCAAATGGGGCCCTACCATGTCCTGTGCAGGCATGGGCCCTGTGATTTCTAGATACGCCCCTGTAAATGAACCAGACATGGGCACTTGTTAGTTATACTGCAGTCACCCCCCATGTGTTACAGTAATGGACCTTGCACATCCAGTTATTTAAGAGGGATGTTTCATCTTCCACAACTAAGAAAAGAAGAAAAAGGAAACTTATTTTCAGCTAAAGGCCAGTGTTACTTGTTATATAACTAACTGTGTAAGCCCTTGGTTCGTCGTGTATATTGATAATTTAATGTCATTTTAATTTATAATCTGCTATTGTACTGTCCTCAGGGAACAAACCAATTAGTGAGCCAAATGAATGCAGTGGTGCAAGACATTTGGAATATGTCTGTCCTAGGGGAAGCCTCTACAATTCTTCAGCAGCTGACAATGAACAGTGATATTCTCAGTCCAGAGGCTCAGGTAATATCAGCTATTTTTCTGTTCCATCATTTAACATGTTAACCAGGGGACACACAGGATAGATTTCTAAACATTGCCCCTTACAACCTCTATTCTTTATGAAAAGTACATTTTAGAAAGTAAAATACATTTCTTTAATATGCCTGTTGTGTTTTGAACACATTTATGAATGGGGTTAACGTATTATATTATATTATAATATATTCTAGGAACGTGAAACAGATTAAAGGGTATGTCCACCAGCCCCAACCGCATAATTTTTTTTTCCAGAAAGCCCCCCAAACTCTTACTTACCTCCCCTCGTTCCTCCGCCGCACTGCCGGCCCTCTGCTTGCGAGATTGCAAGCAGAGGGGCGGGACCGGCAGTCGCGTCTGTGATTGGCTGAGCGTCAGCCAATCACGGACGCGGCTGCCGGTCATTCAGTGCAGCGGAGGAAAGAGGAGAGGTAAGTAAGAGTTTGGGGAGCTTTTTGAGAAAAAAAAATATGCGGTTGGGGCTGGGGGACATGGGGGAGCAGCATATTAAGGGGGATTTGTGCTAGGGGGAGGGATAGTAGAACGGGAGGGAGGAGAGGGAGGGAGAGGGAGAGGGAGGGGGAGGGAGGGGGGGGGGGAGAAGGGCTGCAGTACGCATGGCAAATATCTACCGGAGGCAAGATAGCAGGCAGAGCCCGCTATCCTCTGTGGTTAGTTTTGGGACTTTGGGGGGGGGGGGTCTACAGGAGAACCCTATGGAGCTGGGATGTGATGGTAAGGATTAAACTACACTACATGGTGGGGCAGTAGTTGGGGGGATTATAGTTTTGGGGGTGGACATGCCCTTTAAAAGAAATCCTAGCATAAATTGAACTCTTGTACAGCAATTTCAACATCATGTTGAACAAATTTAGATATTTCTTACCCAAAATAGGAGCCCCACTCAATGGATGTTAGGAGCTGAAAGCTTTGTTCTATTGCTTTCCTTGTCTAGTTCTGATTTTGTTTTTCCTAAATTCCCTGTTCTATCATTATTTATGCACTTCCAATCAGCCCCCATATTATCATGAACATGAATCTTCCCACTAATAAAAGGCTCCAGTTAGAGGGCCTTATGTTAGATATTTGTGCCTTACAACAGCCATGTTTAACCTATCTGAGGGCATGGCCCCACTTGAGCGCACAGGAGAACACAAGATTGCAATGATGCGCTATCATGTGCACTTCAGTGCGTGAACGTTATGCTTCCACAATTGGACCCTATCGAATCACATGTGATCCAGCCAAAAATGGTGATCGCATGCGCACTGTAGTGGCATATAGTGGGGTCATAGGCTACTACATGCCTGGGCTTCCACAAGCGTAATAGAGAACCACGCTAAAGGGATCCTTGCTACACTAGAAATTAGTGGCATAATTTCTTCAAATTAGAATTCCCTGCAATCCTTATGACTCTTATTTGAATAAGGGATATTTAACCCTATATTGTGTGCTATATTGGTGGAAAACATTAACTGACCCAGATGCAATATCTCTATGATCTATATTTGTCTCTCAGGTCAATACAAGCTATATCCTCCTTTCCCTTTCTGAACAACTGTTAAACATTATAGACGATTACAGTGACATACAGATAACAGATAATGTGACAGAAGCAGTATCTTATTTATTCGTGACCTTTGATGCTGTGGTGAAATCTTATTTGGACAACTATAAGAATCTTACTACTGCTCAGGTTAGAGAGGAGACTGTTCAATGTTTGATTTCATTGTTGTTAGTGTTTGTTGTTAGTGGTATTCACACCACTGGGGTCACAATCAAGCATTTCCCTTTTCTGGCATTTTCACAAGACCAAGCTGTTACGAGCACCTAATGGTTCACAAACAATCTATTTACACAGCTAACCTTTAGTTGGGTACGCACACTATCGTTTAAGGGATGATCATGTTGGTACTGACGGGATTGGCCCTTTATCAGTAATGATTGTATCGCAGTTTTGAGTGTTCCTGAGGCCGGTGAACATTCACCATCGGCCTCAAGATCACTTAGGGCCCGAAAATTATCTAAAGCCAAGGTTGGCCTTCTGTAATAAAATATAGGGAGCCATCCACGGCTGAAGGAATTGTGCAGTTCCGAAAGTTCTCACTATGCTTTACATACTGAGAACACTCAAGATTGTGTGTAGGGGAAAACTTAAAAATTGACAGACAGAATCTTAAAGGGCATGTACTCTCCTTCTACAAAAATGTAATATTTTATGTAGCATCTCCCAAAACCCCAGTAGCGTTGTACTCACGTTCATAAATACTGCTCCCAGGCTGAGGAATTCAACTTACAAACTCCAGGATCCACTGCCACAGCTCCGGCGGTGGATCCTGGAGTTTGTAAGTTGGATTCCTCAGCCTAGGAACATTATTAAAGAAAATCAGTACAACAGAACTGGGGTTTTGGGGGGTGCTATCTAACATATTACATTTTTGTAGAAGGGGTAGACATGCACTTAGAAGATTCTGTATTGTGTGTACCCACCTTTTCTCGCTGTGTTCCTCTTGTCCGGGACACTAGCCGCTCTTAATAAGTGCAAATGAAACACATTATCATGGGTAGAGCTGAAGTTTATTCTATCAGCTGTACATCAGAACTTACTGAAATTCCAGAAATCCATTTTAAACCAAAATGAAACATTGGAAATTTTGTGTCTTTATAATTGAATTTTCTACATTCTACTTTTTGAATGGAATTTTCTAATTTTCAAAGTGATTTTTGATATTCTATTATTGCCACCAGCAGTTCATAAACTGGAATTCATCTATAATGATGAGCAATGGGGCTCATGGACCATAATGCATGCAGCTTTCAATTATAGGTGTAACTGACCAAGTATCCATAGTAACATAGTAATTGAGGTTGAATAAAGACATATGTCCATCTAGTCCAACCTTTACACCCTATTCTTTAACCCAGTTGATCCAGAGGAAGGCAGGGGAAAAAAAGCTAAAAATTGGGGGGGGGAAATCCTTTCTGACTCCAAATGGCAATCAGGAATTATACCTGGATCAAAAAGAACTACTGTAATTGTATCAATACCAGTAATTAATTTGGCTTAAAAAAGCCAAATTACTGTTCTTTCTATTTCTTCTTCTTCATCTTTTTCTTCTTTTTCTTCTTCCGTTTTATTCTTCTGCTTTTTTGGACCGTATCTCCTCCCACAGTTTTTGAGCTAGAGACATGAAATTCGGTACAGACATGCGGGGCATATCGAAGAAGTGTGCTATCTTCTAGCTAAGGAATCCGCGGAAGCGTTACGGCGTTATCTGCGAATTTCCGGACATTTTTTCCCATAGACTATAATGGTAACAATCCTCAAATGTGGATATTTCAAAACAGTTTTTTTCATGGTCATAAATACAAATGTTGATACCCCCAACCCCCCACACAGACCCAGGTACACCCACCTACTGACCTACCTTTCCATTCCCATGGAAGCCATATTTAAAGGGTAACTAAAGTCAAAAAAACTAATTTAGATTTATCCTCAATAAAAGATAGTTTTATGGTTATAAACACAAAAAAGACATACCCCCTCAACCAGACCCAGGTACACACACCTACTGATCTACTTATTTATTACTGTGGCAGCCATACTTAAAGGCAGCCATACTTAAAGGGTAACTAAAGTAAAAAAAAAACTAATTTAGATTTATTCTCAATAAAAGATAGTTTTATGGTTGTAAACACAAAAAAGACATACTCCCTCAACCAGACCCAGGTACACACACCTACTCATCTACTAATTCATTATGGTGGTAGCCATACTTAAAGGGTAACTAAAGTCAAAAAAAGAATTTAGATTTATCCTCAATAAAATATAGTTTTATGGTTGTAACCACAAAAAAGACATACCCCCTCAACCAGACCCAGGTACACACACTTACTAATCTACTAATTCATTATGGTGGTAGCCATACTTAAAGGGTAACTAAAGTCAAAAAAACTAATTTAGATTTATCCTCAATAAAATATAGTTTTATGGTTGTAAACACAAAAAAGACATACCCCCTCAACCAGACCCAGCAACACACACCTACTGATTTACTTATCCATTACTGTGGCAGCCATACTTAAAGTGTAACTAAAGTCCAAAAAATTAATTTTGATTAATAATAGAAAAGGTTTGTTTTTTTAACCCCCATGTGGCACAGTTACATACACCTACTGACCTACCCCTTCTTTACTGTTGCAGCCAAACCTAAAGGGTAACTAAAGTCAAAAAAACAAATTTTAACCAATCATCAAAAAAGTTAGTTTTAACCCCCAAACGGACACAGGTACATACACCTACTGATCTACTTATCCATTACTGTGGCAGCCATACCTAAAGGGTAACTAAAGTAAAAAAAAATTTTTTGACCAATCATCAAAAAAGTTTGTTTTTTTAACCCCCAACCCAACACAGGTACACACATCTACTGATCTACTTATCCATTACTGTGGCAGCCATACTTAAAGGGTAACTAAAGTAAAAAAAAATAATTTTGACCAATCATCAGAAAAGTTTGTTTTTTTAACCCCCACATGGCACAGGTACATACACCTACTGACCTACCCCTCCATTACTGTTGCAGCCATACCTAAAGGGTAACTAAAGTAAAAAAATAAATTTTGACCAATCATCACAAAAGTTTGTTTTTTTAACCCCCACATGGTACAGGTACATACACCTACTGACCTATCCCTCCATTACTGTGGCAGCCATATTTAAAGGGTAACTAAATTTAAAAAAAACTAATTTTGACCAATCATCTAAAAAGTTTGTTTTTTTAATCCCCACATGGCACAAGTACATACACCTACTGACCTACCCCTCCGTTACTGTTGCAGCCATACCTAAAGAGTATCTAAAGTCAAAAAATATTTTGACCAATCATCAAAAAAGTTTGTTTTTTTGACCCCCAACCTGATCCATGTACACATGCCTACTGACCTACCCTTCCATTTTCGTGGCAACCATATTTAAAGGGTAACTATAGTCAAAATACAAATTTGACTAATCATGAAAAAAGTTTGTTTTTTTAACCCCCAACCCGACACAGGTATACACACCTACTGATCTACTTATCCATTACTGTGGCAGCCATACTTAAAGGGTAACTAAAGTAAAAAAAATAATTTTGATCAATAATCAAAAAAGTTAGTTTTTTTAACCCCCACGTGGCACAGGTACATACACCTACTGACCTCCCCGCTCCATTACTGTTGCAGCCATACTTATAGGGTAACTAAATTCAAAAAACTAATTTTGACCAATCACAAAAAGGTTTTTTTTTAACCCCCACGTGGCACAGGTACATACACCTACTAACCTACCCTCCATTACTGTTGCCGCACACCTAAAGGGTAACTAAAGTCCAAAAAAATTTTTGACCAATCATCAAAAAAGTTTGTTTTTTTAACCCCCAACCCGACACAGGTACACACACCTACTGATCTACTTATCCATTACTGTGGCAGCCATACTTAAAGGGTAACTAAAGTAAAAAAAATAATTTTGATCAATAATCAAAAAAGTTCGTTTTTTTAACCCCCACGTGGCACAGGTACATACACCTACTGACTAACTTATCCATTACTGTGCAGCCATACTTAAAGGGTAACTAAAGTAAAAAAAATAATTTTGATCAATAATCAAAAAAGTTCGTTTTTTTAACCCCCACGTGGCACAGGTACATACACCTACTGACCTACCTCTCCATTACTGTTGCAGCCATACTTATAGGGTAACTAAAGTCAAAAAAACTAATTTTGACCAATCATCAAAAAGGTTTTTTTTTAACCCCCACGTGGCACAGGTACATACACCTACTAACCTACCCCTCCATTACTGTTGCAGCCACACCTAAAGGGTAACTAAAGTCAAAAAAATTTTTGACCAATCATCAAAAAAGTTTGTTTTTTTAACCCCCAACCTGATCCAGGTACACATGCCTACTGACCTACCCTCCATTTTCATGGCAACCATATTTAAAAAGTTAACTATAGTCAAAATACAAATTTGACTAATCATGAACAAAGTTTGTTTTTTTAACCCCCAACCCGACACAGGTACACACACCTACTGATCTACTTATCCATTACTGTGGCAGTCATACTTAAAGGGTAACTAGAGTAAAAAAAATAATTTTGATCAATAATCAAAAAAGTTAGTTTTTTTAACCCCCATGTGGCACAGGTACATACACCTACTGACCTACCTCTCCATTACTGTGGCAGACATACTTAAAGGGTAACTAAAGTTAAAAAAAACATTTTGATCAAAAATCATTATCATTGAAAATGCCGCTAATTTTGCCCCAACCAATCAGATGTTAGCTTTCTGATTGATTGGATGAAAATTAGCACCACTTTGGGCTGGGTACACACAAAAGTTTTTTTTTGTCCCAAACAAGCGTTCACTACAAACTCATCATTCTCATTATTGAGTTTTAAAATCTGCAGCAAACACACATATTCCCTTCCAAAATGCAGCCCTTCAAGCCAAATTCAAAGTTTATACTTAAACTTTCCCTTTCTAGTTCTTTATATTATTTTAGTTTAAGAAACTTACCCAGCCCACTTTTAAAGCTATTTAATGAACTTTCCATTACCACATCTGCTGGAAGACAGTTCCACTGTTTCACTGCTCTCTAACCTGAAGATGAAATTTCTTTTCTTCCAACCTTAAAGGAAGTCCATGTGTCCTCTGATATGACCTATTAGTGAACAATGCACCAGAGAGTTCACTGTATGGCCCAGTAATATATTTGTATAAAGTGATCATATCCCCACGCAAACGTCGCTTCTCAAATATAAACAGCCCTAACTTGTCTAATCTGCCTACATAGTCAAGCCCCTCTATACCTCTTATTAATTTAGTTGCCCTTCTCTGAACTTCCAGTTCCAAGATGTCCCTTTGTATATGGGATTCCAAAACTGCACAGCATATTATTATTGTGGATTTATATAGCGCTAACATCTTCTTTACAATTTCATGTATACATTCACATCAGGCCCTGCCCCGAAGAGCTTACAATCTAAGCATATTCCAAATAAGGACCAATACCTTTAATCTATTCCCCTCTTTATACAAGGCAATCATAATTATTTACCCAGTGCTGCTATCGCTCTGGGAAAAATGCCCCTTTCGCTATTTAATATCACAATTGCGAATCTGGCGTTAAAATCCAGCGCTAACATTAGTGCAAATGCAATATTGAATCTCGAGCGTCGGATGCGCAGATGATTTTTCTTTAACTGCGCATCCAAAGCTTATATGGATTTAAAGTTGCACTAACCGGTTCGCTAACCTTTAAAGGGACACTAAACTCCCCATAATCCATAAATATAACAATTTGCCATTCGTTTCTATTATTCACAGGGAGGTGAGAACGCTTATTCCCACCTCCCTGTGAATAATAGGACCTGGAACTTACCTTACCGCAATCCACTCGCAGCCGCTCCTTCACTGACAGTCGCTCTGTCCCGACCCTATCTTAGGTGCATGCGCACCAATACAATAGATAGGGCGTGCGATCGGGACAGAACAGCTGTTCTGTGCACGAGCGGCTTGCGAGAGGAGCATGGTAAGGTAAGTTCCAGGTCCCCTGAGCGTCCTATTACTCACAGGGAGGTGGGAATAAGTGTTCTCACCTCCCTGTGAATAATCGAAACGGATGCCAAATAGTAATATATATGGATTTAGTGTTCCTTTAACTTTAACATATATTTGCCCAGCGAGTCTGGGTAAATCGGCCCCAATATCTTGTTAGCTGTCATCATGGCTGCTTGACATGAGTTTTTTTTATGGTGTTGATGGCGCAAGGATTGTTAAACCCCAAATGCATCACCTATCTATAATCTATCTAGGTCTGCTTGCAGCAATTGCACATTGTTTGAAGTCTCAAAAGCTCTGCATAGTTTAGTGTCATCAGCAAACACAGAGACCTTGCTCTTCATGCCCCCTTCTAAAGGTTGGTACACACGTGCGATTAGGGGTGCTGACCCGCAACGCACAATGTGTATGAATGAGAGTTTTGGTCGATATTGCGCCCGTGTATGGGCACTTTATCGGCTGAAATGGCCATTCGGTCAGGGATTGTTGCCCGACAGACCTGGTGGATGTCCGAACGAGTGGCCGTTTCGGCCGATAAAGTGCCCACACACAGGACAACTATCGCCCAAAACGGCCATTCGTACACATCGTGCGTTGCGGGTTGGCACCCACGATCACACGTGTGTACGATCCTTAAGTAATTTATAAACAGATTAAAAAGAAGTGTCTTTCACAAAGTAGGATCCAGGCACACTCTGTGGCTATTTAGCCAAATAAAGTTTCATGGTGCTACCCCAGTCGGTCCTCTACCAGGGACCAGCTATAGCACAAGCAGCCAAAGAACTAGGGTGCACACTTATCATAAGGTGATTCATTTTATTTCTTCATCACTCAAAACAACAATGTTTCGGGGAACGCTATGCCCCCTTCATCGGGTGTATACAAACCACAATACAATACCCCTCTAAATAGACCCAGTGATCCCTAACTCCTCCTCTCTAGGGGAGTGGCTAGTGCTTCCCACACACATAAAATAGTGAAACATAGTCCATTTTGAATAATATTCCATTCCAAAAGTTCCTATGATGATAGTGTCCGAAAATGTTTTTTCCACTGGATTCTCTTATCCAAAAGGAGTTTTCTTAAAGTGAAGACGTGGATAAATAAATAAGTGCTGTACAAACATCTAAAACCGGTATGTTACAATATTTTAACAAAATGAGAACATAGTTACAAATTTCCACATGGTGGCAGTCTTCCACTCTTCTAGAAACCATGTAGCAAATGTATCTAATAGTTGCAGTGTTCTAAGCATAGAGCAAATAATGTATTAATTTCAATGGTTATTACAACCTAAATAGATTCTACAAGTAAAAACTGCAACTGTCCCCAGTAAAGAACCCTGAAGCACTCCACTTTAGCCCACATGGATGTAGCTCCATTGACCACTACTCTGTTTGTGATCGAATTCTTTATACAATCAATACTTTATCCATGTACAAATGTTTTTTTCTAGGCCAGCTGTCCTCAGTTGAGAGGATAAGAAGCAGTGGTGTAGATAAAACTCGACTAAGCTCTCTTAAGATCTGTGGATATATTCCGTCCGGTCCTGGGGCTTTATAGATATTAACTTTGTCTAATTGTTTCTGTACCATATCCTCTGTCAGCCAGAGTGAATATTCCTAATTTTTACCCTTTATATTATTACAGTCCCTGCTATAAGGACTAGCATTCTCAATAGTGAATACAGAGAAAAAAACAGTTTAGCACATTAGCCTTTTCGGCATCCTCTATAACTATTTTAGCACCATGGTCCCGCATTCTCAGTCCTCATCTTTTAAACTTAAAAAACATTTTGTTGGACTTACTTTGTTCTGCTATCAGTATTTCATTTTCTATTTTACCTAGATTAATGGCTTTCTTGCAATCCTCTTGTTACAGCTTTTATACTTCCTGTATGCCTGTTCTGTTCCCTGTAATTCAAAAATTTTAAAGCCATTTTCATTTTTCCATTTACCTTTTTACCTTTACCTTTTAGCATTAAGCCAGACAGGGGTAGACCTGATTTTTCTACACTTGTTCCCTGAAGGTATACATTTAGAAATGTAATAGTTTAGTAGCCCTTAAAAAACAGTCTTCTGTTCAGTATCATTACCTAGGCTTCCTTTAACAGCATAAGATTTTTATTAACCCAGTGCACTTTTGTTTTTGGCAACTTATATTAAATGACACTATATCATAATCACTATTCCATAAGCTTCCCATTACGTTCATCTCCCAAATGAGCTCAGGGTTATTAGGTTTTACCAGATCCAACAACGTATCCTGTCTAGTAGGAACATTTAAGAGCTTGATACCTTTTGAGGTGCTGGCAGTTCCCTTACCCTATAACCAGAACATGCCCCATACCAGCAGCCTTTGCCAACTGCATATGGAGATTAATTTCCACCTTCTCACTGGCATTTGGTAGCTTATAACAGGCACCAACAATTAATTTACTCACCTTCTTGCTTCCTGTACCCAGCTTCACCCATATCATTTCTGTCTTATCGTTTATATCCCCATCTATTCCATCTTTTAGATTTGGTTTAAATTCTTGCTTAACATGCATACATACTCCCCCTCCTTTCTTATTAACACTGTTGTGACTAAATAAGGAGTATCCTTCCATATTTACTGCCCAATCAAGTGAATCATTTAACCATGTTATCACTTCTTATCTGTCTTTTAAAGCTATTAGGTCTAGTTCACCAATTTTTCCAGCCAGACTTCTTGCATTTGTAAACATACATTTTAGATTATCATTTAATTTACTTCCATACTTTGATGTACATGCCTCCCTATTCTCTATGCCTCCTTCCCCCATCTCATCGCTCCTTTATCTTATTAGCCCCCAATCCCTAACCCCTCTATCTACCCCTGTGTAGTCAAACATACCCTCCCTCCATACCTATTTTAAAATCTCCTCCATCCTCCTAGGCATCATTTCCCCTAAAACAGCTGCACCATCACCATCTCTACTAAAGAGCATGTAGCCAACCGAAAAAGTCAGCCCAGTTCTGTAAAAACCCAATTCCCATCTCATTACACCATCCTCTTAGCCACACATTACTACTTCTAAGCTCCCATGCATAGCACGTGGCTGCAGTAGTACTTCGGAAAACACTACCCTTGAGGCCCTTACTTTTATCTTTGCCTATGAATCTCGGAAATCATTTTTAAGGACCTCTCCTCCTCCTCTAACTTTGTCATTGGCACCAACGTTAACCAATCAAGTCCCCTACCACTACCACCTGCCTATAATTCCTGGTCCCAAGTTCCATCACAGGTAACATTTAGAAAGATTTAGTGATACAGTTCAAATATACCAGTGCAGATGCACACACAGAGCTGTCTAGCTGCACTATATGCAGAAAGTATGTTTTACAATCTGCCTTCTCTTTAACCTAATAAGATGAGGTAGAGTAGCAAAGCAAAGCAAAAAAAAAACTTCTAGAATGCGCTGCAGATACGGTAACTCACTTCTGTCCTATTTTCAGTTCCCTGCTCCATCTTAAATGACACAAACAGAGACTGGGAATAAGGTTGCTATGAATACTGTATTGGAGCTGCAGTGATGCCAGCTAATGATTTCACTTGGAGATTAGAAAATCTTTAACCACGTTGTTACATGGTTAAAGATGTACATGTACACACAGCCAAGGGAATGAAGGACTGTAATTAAATTTCTGGGGCTTGTTTTACAAATCTAAATAGGTGATTGGGGGTGGGCTGGGGTGTCCTAGACACAGATAAAAACTTTTAATATTAGAGATACAAGTCACCATAAGGGAGAAGGAGGGAGGGAAGGGGCTCCCCTGTGCATGCCAGAAACCTCCCAGAAGACAAGGAAGAAGCAGGCAACCCGATGAGTCACTGCAGGAGAACCACAAGGTTTTTATCCAGGGTTCCTTTTTGATTGCCATTTGAAATCAGGAAGGATTCCCGTCCCCCCCTTTTTTGCCTTCTTCTGGATTAACTGTTAGGTAGGGCTAATAAGTAGGTTATAAAAGTTGTAGTAGATGGACGTATATCGTTATTCAAACTCCCGTACTATGTTACATTGGTAAAATTGTCCGATCGTGCAGTCTCCAGTGAACCACACAAACGTGCATGCTGACATTTCACCTGGGACAATAGGTTGGTTGTGTTTAATTATTGGTCATTTATACGAGCCTTAGACTTTAGCAATTGTTTAATAGCTATATAGTGGATAATGTAAATTATAAGGATATTAGAATATATCTTGGAGTTCCGTGACCCTGTAAAAGCATGAGGCCCCAGGTGGACTGGTCACGAAACTTCAAGGCGACATCTAATATCACTCTAATATTTAGTTGGGAATACATTATCCATTAAAATACACAAGTGTTCGTATATAGGGATATTGGGTGCATATTCAGGGAGATATTTCAGAGAAGTCCCTGCCTGTAGATTCCAAATTTCTTCCTTTTCCCACATGGAAATTCCAATTTTATGACAACCCCTGCACCCACTGTTAATAAGATACAGTTTTATAAAGGGCATATACAGCCCTTAGTATAAACAGTATCATAGGTAATGGTACCTATTGCACATAGTGGAAACCTTTTTACTGATTCAATCATTTAATTTTCATGAATGTGCCTTTGATAGTTTTGTTTCTGTGCATACTAAATCTGTGTTTTCTCAGATCATAGCTTTACTAAATAGTATTTTTATACTTATTTTAATTTCCCAATCAGATGACAGAAATCCTACAAACCTCAATGAGTGCAATAGACAATATGGAGAATGCCATCTGGTCAGTGGCAAACACAAATGAAACTAATTTTTACTTCTATGCTTCATTTTCCAGCCTATCACTTTACAGGTACAGTATTTATTATCTAATTAGAGTAATTAACTAAATATTACATCAGGAAGGGCTAGTTTTTTGTTACATATTTAATGGATAACTAAACACATATTTTTATGCTCTCTAATATAAAAACATCCCTCCCAAAAACACCAATGCACTATAAAATACTACTCCAATTAAAGGGTAACTGTGGTCTCCATACAAGTGCTCTCTATATAACAGATATCTTTCATGTGTTTCAAGCAAGCCTAGGGTGATGTCTCAAGCTTCTCTGGATCTTATAGGCTTGTAGTTATAGGCTTGTAAATTTACAGTTCCTGTTGCTTGTGAAGGTTCTCATTCATCCAGGTCATGGTATATCTGTTGTAGATCAACTGGTACTTGAAATGTAGTTCTTGAAAGACGTTTCGCTAGTCTGGCTTTCTCAATTCAGAATTGAGAAAGCCAGTCGGATGACTAGCGAAACGTCTTCAAGAACTACATTTCAAGTCCAGTTGATCTAATTGAATACAACAGATATACAGTTCCTGTTCTGTCCTGTCTGTCTCTGTGACAGTCACATGATGTTCTGTTTCTAAAAATGTATTTCCAGATATGTAGCTAGCTTTAAAAAAATATTTAGAAGTTTAGAGGTGGGGCTTGTGATGCAGCTGTCCCAGCAGTGGGCATGTTCCAACTTGAAACTTAAAGGCAGACCTTAAAACTCTGGTGATGTCCCAGATCACAGTACTAGCAAGAAAAAATACACTTTATACTGATGTAACTTTGGATAGACTGAAACTAGAAGCATGATCTTGGAATCATTTTAAATGTAGGAGTGTGTTCTTTTTTAATAAAGACCACTTGTATAGAGACCACGGTGCCCCTTTAATGGCATTAATGTAACTGTTACCCCCTGCCTGGCCACACCTCCTGAACTCAGTCGTATGATCCCTTGCTTAATCTAGACTCTAAAAGGATTGGCTAGAGACTACTATTGGGAGTTTCTCTACTAGTCCAGCTAGCTTCTTGCAGCCCCCCCTTTTAAAGAACAACTAAAGGATAATATAAAAATGTAAAGATATACCAAATGTAGTTATTATGGCTACATACATACAACACCATGGATTCAGCATTTAAGGGAAACCTTCTTAAAAGCTTCTAAATAAGCCTTTGAATTATTTCTCTCTAATCTCCTTTAAATGTCCACCCCCAAATCTATAATTTAACCCACTACTGGCCCCACTGTGTAGTGTAATAAAATCCTTACCTTACATCTCTGCTCCAAATGGTTCTCCTGTAATGTCCCTCCAAATTCCCAAAAACTGGCCAGCAGGAGCCTGGCAGAGTCCTGTCTCTCCTGTGCACTGCAGTCTTCCCTCCCTCTCTTCCCTCGCCCCAACCGCTTTATTAATTAATGTGCAGAAACTCCCTGATCATTACTTACCTTACCTCTCTCCTCCGGCGTTCTGGATAGCCGGCTGCTGGTCTGACCCCCTGCTTGCAGTTTCATGCAAGCATAGGGCCAGGACAGTATGCCGGAGGAAGGAGGTAAGGTAAGTAATGATCGGGGGAGTTACTGCACATATTAATACAGCGGTTGGGCTGTGGGGAAGAAGCCCTACAGTACCCCAAAAGTTTAAAAAAAGGGGTGGACATGTGCTTTAAAGTTTCTGATTTTTACCTATAGTTATTGTTTTTCCAGATATGTACAAAGGATGCCAAACTTTGTGCCCTCCAGATGTTTGTTAAGCAAGTGGCGTAACTAGGAATCACTGGGCCCCACTGCAAGACTATGATGGGGCCCCTATCCATGCTTTATACACAGTGGTTTTCTGGGAGGAGGCTATATCTGTCATAGGAAAAATAAGAATAAGGGCCCCCCCTGCGGTTGCTCCCCCTGCTCCCCTGGTAGTTATGCCCCTGGCCCCAGCATACCCTGTCCACAGTAGCATCCCTGGGCAGCAAGTTTAGCATCCCTGATCTATACTATTAAAACCCCACTTTCCACATTCACCTCATGTTCAGCAGTATACTATTAATATTATCCTGAACCAAATATAACTACATATTATTTATAGCTACAATTTGCACTTACGGACATACACAGATCTGATGCCTAGTTACACTAAAATTCCTTTTAGATTTGTGTTGTAGTGACACCTTATGGTCCCCCAGTGACTATCGGTTTAATATTTTTATTTATCTCATGGTAAATTTCAAAGATGCAAATCTGATTCTTTCCTTGCGTCACTGCTGTTCCCCCTATATTTCTCTTCTTCCCAACTTCACCCTCTCGCCAGCTTAGTGTCTGAGAACGATATTATTGTAAATAATGGAATTTGTAATAAGGTGGTCATACACGTTGCTTAAGGGACAAATCCATTTCTTTTCTGTTGCTAATTTATATCTTTTTGATGATTAGGGTGGATTCTAAAGACACAAGCACAAATAACTTCAGCACTGGCCCACCAGCCTTCTCTAATGTCACCTTCCCCCCCTGGAATCTCTTAACTGACCAGTTTCCATTATATGTTCAAGTAAGTTACCAACTTTTTTCACAGGGATATTTTGTTCATGCATAGAACCTCAATGATACATCCACCTTCGTATGACTACATGTTTTTTAGATAAGGGAGGAAATAAATCTAATAATTTACAGATAAAGTTAATGGTGCTTTGGATTTTTTTAATGGCTCATGGAGCTGATCATGATGTTACTTTTCCTTTCCAACTGCTAAACAGCTCCCTTTATTATGAGTGGAAGCAGCTAGTGTGTGGCATATGTAGGTGTTTGAAAGGATTTCCATGTTTGTTATCACAATCACCTCACATAACAAAGTTAATATCTAATCCAGCAAAATAAACGAGCTGATAGGATGCATCATCACTAGAAAAAGCATCTAATTTTGTGCCATAGAATATAAAGCAATATGATTTTAATAGTGTGTATTGTGCTTTCGGATACATGGTATTTTATATTATATTTCCAATCCTGCCTTTCTATTATGTTTTGTATTTAACTATTGTCCATTTTATCTTCCCATCATTCTTTCAATCAGTGATCTGCCTGTCTTCTCATTTCTGCCATTGTGTTTCTTCCTTTTTAGTTACTTGCAATGACCATTAATCCATATCTATACATGAGTGAAACAAACATTGTGGAACCAGTTGTTAACATTCAGCTGAGTACAGATGATGATGATTTGGAAGTGTCTAACCTGTCAGATTATGTAGAGGTAAGTTTGATCCCCTACACCAGGGATGTCAAAACTGTGGCCCTCCACAGGGGCCTAACTACCAGGGAAGCAGTGGGAGCAATCGTAGGGGGTCCCTGGAGCCAGTGGTTTTCTGGGAGGAGGCTATATCTGTCATAGGAAAAATCAGTACATCATAGTTTTGTTGGGGGCCCAGTGATTCCTAGTTACGCCACTGGCCCACCAGCTGCCAGAATTCCCTAGCTGCAGTTTGCACACATCTTGGGGGCTGCAGGTTTGACATCCCTGCCCTACAATATATGCAGCCACCTGCATGCAAATTATTAGTAGAAACAACATTCAAAGGGGCTGATCCCAAACAAAAGCATATTTGTCACGAACGTGAGTTGCATTTTAACTCCCATTGGTAAGATCTATAATGGCAGCATTCATTTTCAATTTATTGGCAGTATCAACCAATATGGCAGCTCCCACCTATTTCAACCCAGAGGTGCTCAAAAGGTTAATAAAACCTCTTCCTGACCATTTGTAAAAGATTGTCATATTTCCTGAAAATTTTTTAGCTAATGCTGGAATCAAGTCGTATTTGTTATATATTTTACAGGAGGGTATCACAAGGGAAACTTGTGGAATTTACTTCTTGGTCATATAAACTCCAATTTATCATACTATCAGATTTATTCAATAAAAGTTCTTATCGTTTAAAATGGTGCTAATTTTGCCCTAACCAATCAGATCTTATTTAACATTTGAAAGCTAACATCTGATTGGTTGGGGCAAAATCAGCCCCAGCTGCGTCCCCTGGTTTATGTTACTACTCAGATGATAACAGTTTTTTCCTCAGAGCAAAAAGATAAATAATTTGTGTCTTGCAGATCGTGCTAATAAGGAATAAGAGTTCTAATTCCACTGAAGATAAAAGAATTCTCACAAAGACCACATACCTTTCTGTGGCTGTAAACACCACATCTACAGAGAAGTTCTTTATAATGAGATTAGAACCAGAGGTTGTTGTTCCACTTATCCTGTATGTCGGGTATCAAGCACTGCCTAACAGCAGTTATTTTCTGAAGAACATGTCTATGCCAGACAGTAAGCCTTCATTTTACATTAATATACACCATCAAAAGAAAACTATGTTCTAAAATACAGTTATACCAACTGTTGATTTTAATTTTACGTCCATTTCTTTACTGTGTGTACTTGTACAAAGTCAAAATACAGTGTTTCCAATCTGCTTATCCCCAGGGAAGGCCTGTGACCTTTTGGCATGGGGGGCAAATACAACCAAGTGGCCCTTTCACGATAGATTGCAACATTTGTAACCATGTGCACTTAGTTACATGCTAAGGTCTCACACTGTTTAAAAGGACAATTATACTTACTATTTCCCCGATCCATTCCTGCAAAGTACCTAGGGTGAGGACCTAAAATGCTAAGTCCTCACCTCTGGGTACTTTACAAAAGTCCTGCACTACTTACTTGTAATTTCCCTCGTCGCTCCGGTCAGATCCTCCCCACTGGCACTGTCAGTGACAGTCTGGGAGGCAGCCAATGGGAAAACACACCTCCTTGCAGAGCGCGTCTTCCCATTGGCTGCCTCGCGACCTGTCACTCAAAGTGCTAATGGGGTGGATCGGACCGGAGCTACGAGCGAAATTACAAGTAAGTAGTGCAGGACTTTTGTTAAGTACCCAGAGGTGAGAACTTAGCGTTTTAGGTCCTCTCCCTGGGTACTTTGCAGGAGTGGGGGGAAAGGAATGAGGGGGAGGTGAGTATAATTGTCCTTTAAGTTATGCCCATTTTTAAGACCACTTTTCCCATTTTACATTGCTGCCTGCAACATTTTCAAGTGTATGATGTGGTTATTGGACAACCACTTACCTCCCCCTTACAAGTACCCCGGGTACACTTTCTATGTCACGTTATACTGGCCCAAAGTTTCCTTTGTTCCTAATGAACTGGAGGGCTGACTACCACCAGCTAATGAACTGGAGGGCTTGCAAACATTGAATAATAAACGGGGGGGCTGATTAACATTGTCTAATGAACTGGAGGGCTGACAACATTACTAATGAGCTGGAGGGTTGACTAACACCAGCTAATGAACTGGAGGGCTGGCAAACACTGAATAATAAACTGGGGGGCTGATTAACACTGTCTAATGAACTGGAGGGCTGACGATACTGGCTAACGATCTGAAGGGCTGACAACACTGGCTAATGAAGTGGAGGGCTGATGACACTGGCTACTGAACTGG
This sequence comes from Hymenochirus boettgeri, assembly GCA_019447015.1. Classification (NCBI taxonomy): domain Eukaryota; kingdom Metazoa; phylum Chordata; class Amphibia; order Anura; family Pipidae; genus Hymenochirus; species Hymenochirus boettgeri. The sequence continues at coordinate 104,918,006 of CM033472.1, forward strand.
AGGGCTAACTAACATTGCTAATGAATTTGAGTGCTGACTAGTAAATGATTTGGAGCTTGTTTGCTCCCCCCTTACCAGCATCTATGCCTCCAGTCTCTGCATTCTAGGTCTACTCCTTGTCGACCATTATTTGACTGTTCCATGCACGGACTCAGGGTCTTGACTGTTCAAAAGACTTACTACATGACGATAAGTATACTGATAATAGTCACTAATATGTTATTATTGGTCTGAGGGGCAGTGAGTGTTCTGGTTATTACATCTGTAGGGGGGATGCAGGCATGGGAGTACCCCAATTAGGGGCTCTTTTTTGTTTGTTTAATGAATAAATATATATGATTTTCACCGTATCTCACCGTATCTCCTCTTTCCATGTTTTCTTTTGTATGTGCATAGTAAATAATTTGAAGGAGGAGGAGTTTCCTGATTCTTGCACGTTAGAGCAAGAGAAGTGAGCTGTGCCTTTCAAGCACGTAACTTACTAATAGCTTCTTTGGCAGCCCAAATTTTTCATTGGAGACCAGCCTGGGGAGCATTTGCCCCTCAGCCCACTGGGCCAGTCCTCCCCAGTAGAGCCACTGTAGTAAAGGAGTTTATTCATTTCACATTTATATCTTTGGTTACCTAGAAAGTGCTGCTCTGGGTTAGTCTCCCTGAATGAACCTTAAGCTTAAAGTACACACACTGCCGATAAAGCCCTGATACTGTCGGATCCGAAAAATCATTAATGTGTGTACCCAGCTTTATTCAATAAGAGGTGCAAACGTTTGCCTGTGTTCTTAATCTGCAGAAATCAGGTTTTATGAAATGTTTCCTAACTGTTGTAGACCAGTAAAAACGTATCATCTGGCAAATGTTTGCACTTGAATTGAATTACGTTTTTATAGTGTAGATTATCAAAACCTAAATATTAAAGGGCAGCTATAGGACACTTTTTAAATTGTACATTCCTACCTAACTTAGTCTTTCCCTAATGTTACAGATGGGAGATATATTCCCACTTATGGTGCCTGGGATGAGAAGTGAGCTGTTACATGTTCACCACTCATCCTAGCAGCCAGCGAGAGGGTAGCAATACACATTCCAAAGTCCTGTTTTGGCTTTTGTTAGGAACTACCATATATACTCGAGTATAAGTCGAGGTTTTTAGGCTTTAAAAAAAGTCACTAACCAAATGCGGCCGCACGCTTGATTCCTCTTCCGCATCCAATGCTCAGGCGTCAAGACGATACGTCTTGACGCCGGTCTTACCCGGCGGAAGAAGGAGAAAGCGTGCGGCTGCAAGAAGGAGGAAGCGTGTGGCTGCCAAACTTCTCTGGCTCGGATTGAAACGTGTTTTTTTGTTAAGGCAAGTCCTCTCCTTCACTGGGGGTGGGGGGTAGCAGGTGCAGTGCTTGCCACTGAAGATGTTTGGAAACTACAACTCCCAGCAACTAAAGCATGCTGGGAGTTGTAGTTTCCAAACATCTTCAGTGGCAAGGAATTGGGGGTAAGTGTTTGGGATTCCTCTCCATTTAAAGGGCAACTAATGCCTTAAAACACTATAGATTCAGCAGAATGGTATGTATTGTTGCAAAGATTGCCTTCTGATTCTGTATTGTTTTGAGGCTTTAGTTGCCCTTTAAATAGACAGCAGAATTCCCATACAGTAGTCCCATACAGTACTAGCCATACTGGATTTGGTTATTTCTTTATGGGACTACTGTATGGGAATTCTCCTGTCCATTTAAAGGGCAACTAAAGCCTCAAAACAATACGTAATCAGAAGGCAGTAGTGGTCACAATTTCTACCCTCGACTTACACTCAAGTCAATCATGTTTTAGTGATTTTTTAGGTAAAAATTGGTACCTCGACTTGTACTCGGACCGACTTATATTCGAGTATATAGGGTAATAGGAAATCAAGGCCTATTTTTTCCTCTCCAGCTTTTATCTTTCTGAGGTCCAATTCTGACTCCCACTTATCTCAGCAGCCTTGGCCTTTTTTACCCCCCCTAAAGTTTACAATCATTCTAGAGGGTCTGTTATGTGATCGCTACAGGAAGTTATAGGTTGAATAAAGACACACGTCCATCCAGTCCAACCCATCTAGCAATATCCTCATTTCCTGCCTAACTGTTGATCCAGAGGAAGGCAAAAAAACCCACCAAACTTATGAAGGGGGAAAAAATTCCTTCCTGACTCCAAGTGGCAATCGGAAATTTCCCTGGATCAACTCTACTTTATGTATCAATACCAGTAACTTGCAACATTCCTTGTTTGCAGAAACTCATCCAGCTTTTTTTTGAAACTGACCAATGAACCTGCCATAACAACGTTCACTGGAAGACAGTTCCATAGCTTTACCGTTCACACAGTGAAAAAACCTTTCCGAACATGAAGCCTGAACCTTTTTTCTTCAATTCCAACGTCCTGAATGGAATCATTTGTCATGTGCTGGACCATGCTAATTAGCAGAGATGGATTAAGATCATATTGGACCCCAGGCCGGGCTGACAGCACTGAAGCAGGGCCCCTGTAGCCTACTCATCACAGTAGGCATCACAATTGAAACAGTGCTTGCCCCCACTACACAGGCCTGAACAAGCACACAACCACAACCAATCACCCACACATGAGACATGATATGGTTGTCCAAGAAAACAACTAAAGGCTTGTACAGATGTGCTCGTACACACTTGCAGACATCCCACCCTGTCCTTTCAACCTTCCGGGCAGGGTGGGAAAGGGGACGGGGCAAGGTGGGTGTAATGTCACAAGGGGGTGGGGCGTGAAGGAGGAGCTAGCCTTCTAAGGGTGGTGGGAGGCAATTGCTGTTTTTACTACCAAATAAAGTTATTTGATCTTGAAGGAAGTGAGGTGCAGGTTTTTCCTGTACTCGTTTGAAGTTTTTGGCACGATGGAGAGCATCCTTCATCCTGCACCCCTGGACCGAGGTCTGTGAGCGGGAGTCTCCTCTCAGTCGCGGGAGTCTGGGGTGGTCTCGCGGGAGTGCAGAAGACCACCCTAGTATGAGGGAGACTCCCAGACGATCTGGGAGAGGTGAAATCAGGGCCGGATTTCCCACTAGGCCACCTAGGCCGCGGCCTAGGGCGGCACAGCCACCAGGGGCGGCAAAAAAAAAAAAAATTTCAAGTTAGGCAGTATTGCATCCCCATATTAAATTTACACAACGCACATTATTTGGCATACAACAGAGCCTTACCGGTCTCTATTAAATGTGCAGCGATTGCTGATTTGCTATGGGCGCCAGGTCCCTCTCCCACTCACAAAGCTCCGCTTCAGCCAATGAATTACCGCGTTGGGGGGGGCAGGAAGTACAAGTTAGCTGGCCTAGGGGAGAAAAAAGTATAAATCCGTCCCTGGGTGAGATACCTGCACTTGTTATTTATTTTCTCCTAACCCCAACTGCTAGTCACCTCCTCCCCCTGCTCAGTGAGTTTTTAGAAACTTGAACATGTGCAGAGGAGGCAGCAGGGGAAAGAGCAGTCAATCATTTGCTGTGAAGTCAACAGTCAAAGCCTTGATTGACAGCATGGAGGGAGAAGCCAGCTTTATCTTCTAGAATGGAAGAAATAATTATCAATAAATAACTAAATATAATACTAAATACATTGGATGGAATTGGGGCAGGTAACTGTTGTTTTAAGGGTGGACATGACTTTTAAAACAGTTTTATGTTGTTCTAAACAAATTATGTGTGTGACTGCATATATGTTAGCTATACACTTAACAACTAAACAATAGGGAAATGTCTATATTGTCCAGAGAAGTAACAATTTGTGGTTGGAATGGTAAAGACTGCGATACCTTATAATATTTGCTTTACCTCTACAAAGTGTGTTTAACCTATGGGCTATAGTAATTAGCAAAGCTGTGTCCACCTTCATTTATTAAATACACAACTAATTGTGCCCATATAGAGGATACTCATTATTTCTTGTGTACTTTTCTTAGATGATGGCTACACCTTGATACTTTCTCCAGATCTATTTAAGGATGGCACTGGTATTTATTACATCAATATAACTGTATCCAACCAAAGCTTATGGATTGAAAGGAATCAACTTTCTTTTACTATAACTACATTTTACACAAATTGTGTTTTCTGGGATGAAACACTGACAAACTGGAGTAGCCAAGGCTGCAATGTAAGAAGTCTAGAGTTTACAATTAATACATCAAAATACCGTTAAACATTATCAGGAAGATTCAATAAAAGTTCTTATTGTTTGAAATGGTGCCATTTTTGCCCCAACCAATCAGATCTTATTTAATATTTGAAAGCTAGCATCTGATTGGTTCGGGCAAAATTATCATAATTTTTAACGACAAGAACTTTTATTGAATCTCCCTATATCTATAATGTCCATACACAGGCTCCTCATTCTTTTTTAATGGGCAATTGAATATTTTTTACATTGAATGCTCTCTGTATGGTTGAATCTGTATATACGTGATAATATTTGTTTGTATTGAAAATTAGCTGCTTTCTTTATTGAATAATTAACAAACAAGAGGAAAAACTACCGTATATACTCGAATATAAGTTGATCCAAGTATAAACCGAGGTACCAATTTTTACCTGAAAAATGAGTAAAAACAGATTAACTCGAGTATAAGTCTAGGGTAGAAATGATGACCACTACTGCCTTCTGATTCTGTATTGTTTTGAGGTTTTAGTTGCCCTTTAAATGGACAGCAGAATTCCCATACAGCAGTCCCATACAGTAATAGCCAAATCCAGTATGGCTATTACTGTATGGGACTACTGTATTGGAATTCTACTGTCCATTTAAACGGCAACTAAAGCCTCAAAACAATACAGAATCAGAAGGCAACAATAGATACTTCTGATACTGTATTGTTTTGAGGCTTTAGTTGCCCTTTAAATGGACAGCAGAATTCCCATACAATAGTCCCTTACAGTAATAGCCATACTGGATTTGGCTACTACTGCATGGGAATTCTTCTGTCCATTTAAAAGGAAACTTAAGCCGGTAAGTAATTCAATCCAGTCATTTACTAAACCGGCTGCCGTTCGCTACTCATTGTAACTTACTGAGTAGCGAGTGGCAGTGCAAATCAGTACACAAGGCTGCTCCTTGTGTACTGATCTGCCAGCTGATATCACTACTTGGCACCAGGCAGTGAGACAGGCGCCGAGTAGTGACATCAGCCGACAGATCAGTACACATGGAGCAGTTGCCCGGATTAAGTAAATACTGACCTGAGTATAAACTGAGGTCGGGTTTTCAAGCTTATTTTAAAGACTGAATTCACAATGAATTCACTCACATTGCAAACAATAGCTACCGAATGAGACACCCACTTCCGGTGAGACATCCACTTCGCAGGTAAACTAAGGATATCGCTAAATATCACGACTTGACCACAGTTGGCAGTTTTATCAGGTTCTTCTCATGCTACCAGGCATATTATTGCACAATTAATGTGCAATTCTGCTGAATTTACGACTAAGCAAGTAGCTATATACAGTCAGACCTCAAGCTAGTCCCAAGAAAGCAAAGTCCCAAGAAAGCAAGGGACTTTCATCTCATAAAAGGCAGGTACTGATATAAAGAAAAGGTTTGAGAAATAGGTCTCCTAAGAAGGTAAAAAGGGTTCAAAGTTAGGACCCAGCAGCATAAAGCAATTTTGTTGGATATGCACTAGGTGTCTATTTTTTGTGCCCAGGCCCTATATTATCTGTCTTTTTTTTCTATTTCTAGGTTGGAGCCAAGAGCTCATTTGAAACCACATATTGTTTTTGTAATCACTTGACATTTTTTGCCAGTGATTTCTTTGTTGTGCCACATGTTGTTGATTTACGTGACACAGCAAAGCTCTTTGCCAATGCAGCTCAGAACCCTGTAGGACTGGTACTCTTGGGTACATTACTTGGACTGTTTTTAATTGTGTTAATATGGTCTTGGAGGAAAGACAAGCAAGATGCCAAGAAGGTGAGCTGGAATGAGATGCTAGGAAGAAAGTGGAATACAGAATGATTAACTGTAAAATACAGAGAGTAAACAGTTGTCAAAAATCTATTAGTACTTGGATACATAATTTCTTTAAAGTAAGTAATTTACTTTGGTTTGACTCAAAATTAAAGAGTCGATCACACATAGCATGTTTTAGCCATAAATGCTATTTTATTGGTAATACACACCCTGCTAAATTTTGTGCTATTGTGAAATCAGATTCCTCACATTGCATGTACAGTATCTCCATTACATCCCACTCTGAAACAATAGTAGAAATAGGAAATAAATAACAATCAGGGGAGGACTGGGACCTTTTGGCTTGGAGGGCAAATATAGCCAAGTGACCCTTTCACGGTAGATTGCAGCATTATTGACCACGGCCACACTTTGTTTAAGTTACGCCCATTTTTAAGGCTTCTATTCCCATTTTACATTGCTGCCTGCAACACTGCTAATGAACTGGAGGGCTGACTTACACTGGCTAACGATCTGAAGGGCTGACAACACTGGGTAATGAAATGGAGGGCTGATGACACTGGCTAATGAACTGGAGGGCTGACTTACACTGGCTAACAATCTGAATGACTGACAACATTGACTAATGAACTTGAGGGCTGACTGGTAAACAATCTCAATGGGGAGGAGTTTCCTGTTCCTTGCCCATCTTAGAGCTAGAGGTGTGCACTGTGCCTTTTTAAGCATGTGTTTACTAATAGATTTTGTGACAGCCCAAATTCATCATTGGAGACTAGCCTGGGGAGCATTTGCCCTTTAGCCTACTAGGCCAGTCCTCCCCTGATAATAATATATGTACTGTGCCAACATCTTAAAAACCGAAGGTATCTTCTGGTATACCATAGGACTCCAGGAAATCAAATATGATTTGCAAAAAACGTATAATCAATCCCACCCCTTGTTCAATTCCACTTTGATCACCTGAGTCTTCTTGTGTCCCAGAAAATACCCTGTTCATTCTAATCTGTGTTGGGGACAGAACACCTGAATACACCTACAGTATGCAGCTATAGAAGCCTGAGGATCACAAACTGCAACTTTGACAAACCCCACAACTGAAAACTCAGCCATTTTGAGAGCAGTAAAAACAATAAAATTTGAATAAAATCGTTAAAATCAATCGCTAAAAGGCGATACAACACTTTTATAAATATGGCCCATAATAATTTTTCTTTAGTAAGAAAATGCTCTTTTTATAGACTTGTATCATAGAAAAAGCTTATTTAAAAAAAGTATAACGCATATCTTTATTTGTTATCCCTACAAGAAGACCTTGCACTGAAAAGGCAGCAAAAAAGTATAGCTAACTCCCCAGTCACTTCCTTCTGGGCAGCAAGTCAGAGAAAGTAACATTTTATATAGCTGTGTTTTATTATAATGTTATAAAGGGATTGGAGCTCATTATCTCATTACGCTTCAATATCTATTGATATAACAAAATAACCCTGACTGTCAATAAAGGCTTGAATTAGATTATATTGTGCTTTTAATGCAGGAGGTAATATATATATATATATATATATTTTTTTTTTTTTTTTCAATTAATTAACTAAATGCATATCTATAGTACTTATAAATAGAATAGCTTTTCTGAATTGTTTATTATTTTATAATAGAGAAGGAAAGTCTCAGCTTTATTTAGCCCTAAACTACAATAGCTACAATCTAAAAGTACTGATGAAAATATCTAAGGCTTAGGAGGCAAGAAAATCTTCCTCAACTTTCCAAATGTTCATTAACTCTCACCCTGCTGAACTGTATGAGAGGGATGAATGTAGATGACCCTCATAGTTACATTTCCTTGCTGTTCTGTTTTAGGTAAGAGTAGTTATTCTACCAGATAACAGTGCAGCATTTCATTTCCGATATGCCGTGAAGGTCTGCACTGGACACCGTATGGGCGCTGGTACAACATCTCAGGTACCCTCAATACTCTTTAAACTCATCTTCTGGTAAATGGTTTATCTAAGACATAAATTAAACAATAAATCTTTACCCAAAAAGCCTTGAAGGAAAATAATATGTACTTTATACACCGCTCCCCTTCCCAGTTGTCAATTGCTGTCTATATTGTTCTTGCTAAGAGAGAGACTAAAATGTTTTATATACTTTATGTATATCTATATATGTATTACGTTTTATCAATCATCTACAGTAATATGTACATACAGAGCTAGACTGGTGCTGTTAGAAGCTCACTACCACTGTTATTGTAGAAAAAGGGAAACTAAATAAACAAAAATAAATTAAGTTTTGGGGTACATAAGGCTGTAATCCAGAACACTAAATTGCCACCTAAAACTTACCAACATGATCTTAATTCTTGCCATAGGTTACATCACAAAATTCCCATGCTCCTCTGCATAATAATCCATTTTGCTATTTGCTTCCTTACTTCAGCTGTTCCAAGCATCAATACCAGAGAAGGAGTGGCACTAATTGTATTAATAGGATGACATCACTTTCAGACCCTCGTTCAGGCAAAGTAGGAATATGGTTAAGTACCTTTAAAGGGAAAGTCCACCCCTAAAAATAAAAAAATTGTATCTAGGTAAATCTCCCCCCAAACCCCAAAACTGCAATTCCTAGAAATCTGAGAGATATAAATCTAACCTAAAATGCTGCCTGATGTTCTGTTACCATTCTTTCTACTTCCCAGTTCTTGCAGTTAGCAGTTGTTAGTCATAGATGTAATAGATGACATCACTGCCAATTACTTAATGCTGTTCCCTTAGCTGCATCCTCTGAGCATTGCTGCATGGTTTGATTTCTGCTTTATATATAATTTTTCATTTAAGGGGTAAATTATATATATAATGTATATCTAATTTTTGTGATATTTCAATTTCTATTTGATCATATGAATATGTGCACCTGCTAGATAAATGAATGAAAAGAAGGCATAAAGGCAAGAAAGAAATTGGAATGTATTAGCAATAGTATCATATTTTGTACCTCATCCAGCATTAGGATACTACCTAGATACCCACTATATCTCAACAGATTGTACTAACGCTATATGGCTCGGAAGGTCAGAGTGACCCACATCTCCTGGTAGACTCAGAGAAGCTAGTTTTCCACCGAGGAGCAGTGGATGTCTTTCTATTGAAAACACATTACCTAGGAGAGTTGCATAGCATCAGGTTATGGCACACCAACACAGGCAGCAGTCCTAGCTGGTAAGTAAATACAATATATTTAGAAATTATTTAGACCCTTTTGTTTGCATTTTGGTCTCATAAAGTAACACTCACTACCTTATAATGACAATGTGAAAACAGGATTTATTTAAAATATAAAAAAAAGTAACATGACAATAAATATAACATAACATTCCAAAATCCAGGTGTAGAAAGCAATATTTAGATACTTTCCTCAATACTTAGTTGAAGAGCTATAACAATGTTTAGAACATGCACTCTATATCGGTTATATTGGTTAGCACCACTTTAACTTCATCATTGTGGTGGCTGCATGGTTAAGTCGCTTAGCACCTTACTTTTGTGGGACTTGTTATTGTCAGCCTATGGCTGGCATTAAAGTCCTGCAATGGTAAAACTCCACACGCGAATGAACAGAGAGCTGATAAGTGAATATAGCACAAGGCAGCTAATATTGGCTCTCAATGCATCGCCCTAATGGAGTTTTATTGATTATGATGGAATAAGCTTTGAACACATGGATTTTGAAATTTTCTGTTATTTTCATTGTAGATGCTTTTGCCATGTTGAATGAAAAAAATTAGTTTGGGTCGATTTAAAGCTCTGATTGAGCTTAAGAACATTAGCAGATCTGTCTGAAAGCCAATTCCTTGTGGACTTTGTACATGGAGATATTGTCCACTTGAAAGGTAAACCCTTGTCCTAGTTTGAGGGCTAGAGATTTTTTCCCATCTGAGAGTCCAAAAGTCTTTCACTCTGCAATAAAGTCATGATCAGTGGAACCTTTCACTTATAATGGCCTTTCTGCATGTCTGTTCCATCCCAGCACACGATCTCAGCACTCAACACGCTTGCAAAATCCAAAATCCCTCTTACCCCTTATTGACCCATTTTAACCAGAGTTGTAGCTAGAGTAATGGTTGTTCCAAACATCTTTAGAATTATGGAGGCAGGGGTGTAACTACTAAGGAAGCAGCCCCTGCGACAGCAGGAGGGCCTGGGAGCTAGGGACTTGGGAGGTCCCAATATCTTACTTTTCCTATGACAGATACAGACTGCCCCCAGAAAACCACTGTAGATGAAGCGGGTAGGGGGCCCCAATATAGTTTTGCTGGATGGCCCAATGATTACTAGTTAAACCTCTTAGGCCACTTTGCTCGTTGGAAATTTCTGTACAAATTAGCAAATATACCCAAACTGACCTTTCTTTACTGTGCTGGAATTCCAGCAAATAATTTGGATAATAAATAGAGATGTAATGTGGGCTTGAATAGAACCTAGTTTCGAATCAAATCTGAGGGTTTCAAAGTCCCGCCAAAACTTTCGGAACTCCCGGATTTTCACGAACCCGGATTTTTGAATTTTTATCGAAAATTGAAAGTAGACAATTATCGAAAATTGGAAATCGAAGGTAGATAATTATTAAAAATTGAAAGTAGACGATTATCGAAAACCGAAAATGTAAAGTAGACAATTATCGAAAATCTAAAGTAGATGATTATCAAAAACCGAAAATCGAAAGTAGACGATTATCGAAAATCGAAAGTAGATGATTTTCGAAAATCGAAAGTAGATGATTATCAAAAACCAAAAATCGAAAGTAGACGATTATCGAAAATCGAAAGTAGATGATAATCGAAAATCGAAAGTAGACGATTATCGAAAATCAAATCCTAAAAAGTAATGACCGATTTTGGTAACTCTCGAAAATGGAATGCGGAAACTCGAAAACAGCCCAATCGTGAGGAAATATAGTTTTAAAATAAGTTTTGGTAAAGTTTTTGGGTCGTTTTCGAATCGAATTTTCCTGAAAATTCGAAAATTCAAAAACGGAACGAAACAGTTTCGAACATCTCTACTAATAAACAGTCTTTGACCTTCTAAGTAAAAATATAAAATATATGATTATTTAGTACAATAAAAAAGATCATAGGGTATATCATGCAACATAATAACATATAAACATAGCTAACATATTAACATTTCTGCACAAACAACATAGCAAGTAGTTATTATCTATACACCCCTCTGGTTTACAGATAATTACTGTTTTTTCAATTACTTACTGTGGGTTGAAATAAAAAATATTTAAATCATCAAAACAAGTTACCTGGTTAAAATTAAAATGGAAAAATACAAACAATTCATTACAGTGAAAGATCAGTTAATGTTGTGTCATTTATGTTATGTATGTTCTCAGTGTAAATGTAAAAATATAGGGACATGGTAATAACAATCAGTATTCTGCCAACGGTGTATTATACAGATCTGTATGGTTGGTGCATTTCATTAGTTTTCACCCAAGGTAAATAGAACAAGAAAACACACCTGCTAAATATATGAGAAGCAGTACATAATAACCTGCATAAGATACAGCTATTGGAGTGCCTGTGAGTTTTGCACCCACAGTTATTTACCTAGCTTTGCAGGGATACGCTGCATGTCTTTTAATACATTTTTGTATTAACCCAAGGTACCTTACTTTGTTAGTAAAACAAATACACTTCCTATTAAAGTCTTTCTCCTCTCTCCCAGGTTTGTTCATCGGGTCAATATTACTGATTTAGCTGAACAGAAAACATGGTATTTCCACTGTGACTCATGGCTGGCTTCTGATATAGCCGATTGCCAACTGGACCGCATCTTCCGTGCTTCTTCTAAAGGCGACTTAATGTCTTTAAGGTATGAAATGTTGAAAAGATGATAGATTTCTAGATAAATGGTAGAAAGGTGTTATACAGTACATAACTTGCAGCTGATAATTGCCAAACATTTTAATGGATGGGGCTCCTTCTGTCTGATTATATGGCAGTGGAAGCTACATCTCTAATAATAAATAACTTTAAGAAGAACAAGGCAGTGGATACCAGGGGTTAGCATGGCTAAAAGTAGAGATGGACAAACTTCCTGAAATTTGGTTTGCTTTTGAACTTCCAAACTTCAGTAAAATGTTCAGTAGTTCAGTAAAAGTTTAGTAGTTTGAAAACGAACCCATTAAAGTCAATGGGGAGAAATAGTTTGAAAAGTTTGGATTAAATACAATTAAAATAGCAATGGGAACTTACTGTAAATGGCTGTGGCACCTGGGAAATGGTCTGAAGAACATACATATCACCAAAACATACACTACATTCCCCCATGATTGGGCAATGGTCGGGTTTCTGCACGCTACATTTGAGGGTTATGGCCAATTCGAGGGTTACCAAATGATACATACGAGGGTTACCAAAATTGAAGGCTGCATTTGAGGGTTACCGAAATTGAAAGCTACATTCGAGGGTTACCCAACAATGCATTCGAGGGTTACCGAAATCGAAGGATACATTTGAGGATTACCAAAATCAAAGGATACTATTGAGGGTTACCAAAATCGAAGGATACATTCAAGGATTACCCAATTTGAAGTGTACAATTGAGGGTTATCGAAATCGAAGGATACATTCGAGGGTTACCAAAATCAAAGGATACATTCGAGAATTTGATAACTATCGAATTTTCAATTATTATCGAAAATAAGTCTGCAAGTTTGATAAAACCCAAACTAATTCGTAGTTCAGGAAGTTCAGAAGAGTTTGAATTCTTCCAAACTATTAAAGTTCGGGTGGAACTCCGGTTCGGGTTCGGTCCATCTCTAGCTAAGACTAGAATTGTGACAGTTATGGCAGTTTCTTTCACCAACGGCTAAAAGAAAAATACACTAATATGGCCCTTTAATAGTAGGACGAGCAAACAAGGAGGTCTTTTTTGCATGCAAATGTGCAATTTGGTAGAATTAAAATATTTTTTCATCTATACAAAAAAATACATATTAGGGGAGATTCAATAACACAAAGACGTGCATCCACCTCATAGACCTGTGTCTATGAGGCAGCGCAAAACTTAAATAAAGGGGTATTGTTTTGGGAGCAATCAGCTATTTCCAAAAATATTTGACAATGGTGCAGCCAGGTTTTGTGGATTTATTTCTGCAATACTGAATTTCCTTAATAATCTTTTGCAAAATAAATTTTATTATAAAATAATTTACAATCTGCCATCTCCTACCAACCTTTGCTGGCAGGACCCAGTTTTTGAAATGACCCTGTCACTTCTGCTAGCTGGACATGGGGCTCTTAATTCAACACAACTATTCCCTGAGTGAACATTTAGAATCCTTCACTTATTTGGACTCACAGTTCTGTTCATAACCTACGATACTGGAGAGTTTTAATCTCCTACTAGCTAAGTGTGAGCAAGTGACATTATTAGGACCATTGGCAAGCTAGTTCAGTTCTATGCAGCCTTGTAGCCAGTGTTCCCTTTAAGGCTGGGAAGAGACAAAGGGATATTTTATCCCGACCGAGCTTTCGCTACGAGCGAACGCTCGGCCGGCAAAAATAACTGTCAGTCACACAATCGGCCGTTATTTTCCAACATGTCTGATCGCCTGTTTGTCCTATCAAGAAGACCAGGCGACCAACATCGGTCGATTGGGCTTATTTTTCAGCCCAATCAACCCATACAAGTATCGGTCGTTTGGGCCGAAAAATCTGTCCGTGTATACCCAGCTTTAGCTCCAAGCAGGCCTGCACACACAGGTGTTTGCAAAAATATGGGTAAATGTATGTTATTAACACATTATGTAGCACATAAAACTTAATTTTGTATTCACACAGATCAAATATCTGCACACACAGCAGAAAAAAAAATTAAAAGGGAACATGATTGTAAATATGACATCACATTAGCAGCCATGGCTCAATTAGTGGCTTGGGAGAATATTGCCCCTTTGGCCATATCCCCAACCATCACAGTTTTTCCCAGGCCAGACATGGTTTGAATGTTCTGCCCTGGAGTCCCGGTAATCCTGGCAACCATTCAGATGTTAGCTTTTTTTTTAACTAAGATCTGATTGGTTGAGGCAAAATTAGCACCATTTTAAACTATAAGAATGTTTATTGAATCTCCCTGTTGGTACCTCTTATTGAATAAGACCCAATTTGTTTATATTTCAGTATTTTACTCATTAATAGTGTCTTCTTGATCTATGGGCAATCCACAGGTATTTACTCTTCTCGGGTGCAGTTGAGAAGTTCCTGAGGGATCACTTGTGGCTGTCTGTTTGGACGCGCTGTCCTTGGAGTCCTTTCACTCGTGTACAACGAATTTGTTGTTGTATGTCTCTTCTTTTCTGTGGCCTCGTCATTAACATCATGTTCTCTAATCGCGAAAACACTGTTAATACTGTAACAGGTATATTTTTTATAATACTATGTGATACACAGACTGCTCCCCTGAAAGATGCAGTTTAGTTCAAAGGGCATGTCCACCCCAAAACTAAAATTAAACCCACTGTGTAGTGTTAAAAAATCCTTACTTTACATCTCTGCTCCTTATGGTTCTCCTGCAGTACCTGTCCAAAGTCCAGGAAACTGAAGAGTAGGAGCTGTCTTGCTGTCACCCGGTGCCTGCTCTGCTTCCTTGTCCTCAGTAAGGACTCTGGCCCTCCCCCCTACCTCTGGATCCCTCTGCTCCTGTTCTTTTCGGTTGTATAGGGGGGATTTTCTGTAGTTTATTCCTACCTTCCTTGGTGCCCAAGTGATGCAGTGATATAAATCGCTCAAAACTTTTGGAGTAAAAAGTATAAATAAGGTGACATGTCCTTTAAATGATTATCATACACCATTACTTCATTTTTAAACAGGAGTGGATCCAAAAAAAAAGTATTAGAATAGAAGGAAACATGACTGAAGCATGAAATTACTATCCATAATAGATTATCAGGGAGATTCAATAAAAGTTCTTATCGTTTAAAAAGGTGCTAAATTTGCCCCAGCCAATCAGATTTTATTTAGCATTTGAAAGCTAACATCTGATTGGTTGGGGCAAAATTAGCACCATTTTAAATTATAAGAACTTTTATTGAATCTCCCTGACTATCTCTATATTTTCCAGCCCAGTGTACTCAGGATTTCTAAGCCTGTTTTTAGGTCCCGCTCTTGCCCATCCATACATTATATTGCAAATAAAACAGTTGTATTCTAAATGCTCTCTATGCTTTATCCCACTAGGACAGTTCCCCATAACCTTAACTGAGATTAAGAGAAGTTTTGAGACTGCAGGTATACTACTGCCATTGAACATCCTGATTGTGCAAATGTTCCAGCTTATGCAAGTAAATCTGAAACAGGCAAAGCCTCCCTCAATCAAACTGCATGTTTCTGTGCTATCACAGCCTCAGCCTAAAGAAGATGAAACAGATCGATTTCTCAAGGTATGTAAACTTGTTTTAGCTTAACAAAATAGCTTTGTCAAGATGGAAATGCAACCATTAAAACTTAACTGCCGACCAATCCAGCGACATTCAATCAATTCTTCCGGAACCGCCTTTCCCATTCTTTACAAACCAAAATATAATTGTGAGGTCCCACATGGCCCATTCATCTTGCGATTGTATGTCAGTCAAGAATTCTCCATGGACAGCACAAGGATATTTACACTAAAAACAATAGCCAAATTAGTTACACAAATATTATTCAGCTTTCCTGATTGTAGACAATATTTCTAAGGTAATTAAAATCTGGGGCAGACCTGTCTTAACATTTCAAAGTTCAGTTCCAAATATATTGCTATGATGTATCCAGTATAATGATTACAACAGTGATATTTGTTGTTCTTGTGTTCATTTTGTTAGAACCTTGGAAACCTTGTAGACTTTCTGAATAAATATGTAATTCAAGTATTGGGTGAGACTCCTAAAGAAACAATGGGATCAAATAACGTGCCAGTCCTTAAACACATAGAGACAGTAGCTTATCTGATACGCTCTTACATCTCTATCCGGCTACCAAGCCAAGAGAATGGTCCTCAACAGATTGGTAAGTATGAATTTCTGAAACTGTTATTTTGTTTAAATTGAATTACGCTAGCAGAATAAACAATGGTGTACCGCTATGGGGTTTATTTGGGCAAAGTAAAGAATTTGCTATTTGTTTTGCAGTGTTGACACCTCACCAGTATCACTTCCTACATTATTTACATCAGATGCTGGAAAAACTGCAGTGTCAGGTCTCATCTTTGGATCTCACTTATGTAACTTCACCTATCAATTACATACATGCCACCAATGTTCTATATGACCTAAGGAATGAACTCTTAAGCATATCAGATGCTCCCATGCCAAGCAGGTATCTTGCCCCAAAATGTGTAAATTCTTTTTTTTAAAATGCAGAACATACTTCCCTTTAATAATTTCTTTATAACTTTTTTTTTACAATTCTTTTTTACCCAGTTTGACAGCAAGTTTTCCAGTCATCGTTGTAGAAAAAACATTGTCAAGCCGCTTGCCAAAATTCTTCCCTTATGTGTGCTGGTTTATTCTTTTTGCGATCAGTTCATTTGCTGCCTTTTACATGACCCTCATGAGCCTAGACATGACAAAGGAAAAGGCTACGAGCTGGCTAGTTTCAACACTTCTGTCCCTTTTTCAAAGCCTCATTGTGCTTCCTCCCTTGAAGGTATATTCATTTATCAGATTATGTTAGAGATGTGGATTAAACACTTCACATATATTAGCCATATAGATTTAAAAATTGTCCTCTGGGGCAGAGAAACATGGTGTGTAGTATGGGAAAGTACTGATAGAAGATTTATCTGAAGTTAGCATGCTGTATTTCAGGAAGCAATTATAAGAAAAAGCAAGGGATACACAACTTGATTACATGGGTAATACACATATTAAAAGGTTTAGTTTTCAGCCTTAACCTCTTCCCCGGGTTCTCCCATACAATTACCAAGAGTTCTGGCCTTACTGAAATACTGTATTCCTTTTTATCCTCTATGTTATGGATCACAATCATCACATGATCCACATGCTAGTAGTGTTTTATTCTGTATTTTTTATAGTAAGTAATAAGGTTTTTATATTTAACCATCCTGTATACTGAAACCACTGGCATTATAAAAGCCCTATTGTATAGAGCTATGATGCAGAGAGACTTTTTCATTTTAAGGATTTGATCTTGTTAAATTTCAAACAAATTACAAAACAAAGGCATTTATAATGTAGTACTTGGGAGCATAGGATATCAAACAGTCCTGATTTTTTAATTGTCAGGTACAATTAGGGTTTTCAGATCAGTGAGAGGAGGCCTCATAAAAACACATGCAGTAGTAAGGGCTAGGCCACACAACTGCACTTTTAAAGGGGAACTGTGGTCCAAAAATAACTTTAGGTAAATTGACAGGAATTGCTTTTCTAAAGATTTTTGCATTTTACTTCCATTATTTATTTTACATAGTTTTGAAGATATTTACATTTAATATGTGTGATATGGTAGCAGCATCACCAGATCCACTGCACTTTCTGTTTCCTGCTCTGAAACCAAGTGACAGTCCCTCTTTCCTGTGTCTCCTCCTCCTCGTGGGCCCCCATGACCCCTCCCACTCATGGGCCACATGGCCCCTCCCACTCATGGGCCACATGGCCCCTCCCACTCGTGGGTCTGGTGGCCCCTCCCACTCACGCATCTGGTGGCGCTTCCCACTCGTGGGTCCGGTGGTCCCATCCTGGCTACTTCTATTGCAGCCCCCTTGGGCCTTTCCCTTGCAGCCTCCTGTGGCCCCTACCACTCATGGGCCCCAATGTCCCCTCCCCCTTGTGGGCTCCCCATTGCTCCTCCCCCACTTGCAGCAATACCCCCACTAATACCCCCCTTACAGAAAACTGGAAAAGCAGCCTTTTTAGCAGAGAAAGAATCAGCAGTTTTAAACTTTATCTGATTCTTTCTCTGCTGAAAAGGCTGTCTTCTGTAGGGAGTAGAAGGGTATTGGTCTGATGTGCAAGTGGGGGAGGGGGACATAGGACCAACGAGTGGGTGGAGCCACAGAGTCAGTGAGTGGGAGGGGCAACAGGGAGCTGCAAGGGAAGGGGCCAGGTTGGGTCTGCTAGGGGAGGGGACATAGGGCCCATGAGTGGGAAGGGCCAGCAAGTGGGAGGCATTAAAAAAAGCAGTGCTGTAGGCTGTGCTGTTCTCCCCACCCCCCTCCTACCCTTCAGTCATGCACCGAGCATGTGCCAACCGCAGATTAGAGGAAGAAGTAGTATTTCTGACCGCAGATTCAGAACTTTCCCTAACTTTCTGATCAGTGATTTCTTCATATTTTGGGCTGTGCAGCACATACAGAGGTGGTTGATGGCTCATTTTAAAGGTAGGAACCTGGAGACCACACTTCCCCTTTAAGAGTGATCCAATCATGATTGCGATCCAATCATGCTTTTAAAACCACACAGCAGTGTTCTGCTATGGGGGTGGCCACATCACCTCCATTGGTGTCTGCTGTGCTGTAAACTGCTTATCGGGTGCATGTGATCACCATTTTTTGCCCAATTTGAATGTGCTCCAATAAGGGCAAATTGGCAAAATCGCACACACAAACCGACATCAACACACGGTAAGGTGCGCGTGGGTTCTAGTGTGGCCTCAGTCTAAAGCAGTTTAAATGCGATCAGTTTGTAATCAGTGCAGCCCTGCTTACTACATTTATTAAAGCAATAGATCACTCAAAAAGTGAACTATTCCTTTAATGTATTGATTAAAGCCCAGGAGGTTAAAGAGCTATTACTTACCTTCACCCCTGGCTCTTGCTCATTTGATTGAAGAATGGGAAGTAAGGCATAGCTCCTTAACCTCCTGGGCTTCAATCAATACATAGTTCAATACTTTACTCGAATCATAGTTCACTCGAAAAGTGAACTATTCCTTTAAGAATGTCCTACAATCAGCAGGTGATCTGGAAATCATAGGTTGGGTTTAAATCCCATTTACAATAGTAAGCAGGTGCAAGTTCAGTGTGTGTCCAAAAATGTGCACTCATTCAGGTCTCTAGGAGATCTAGAGCAGGATTATCCACAAGGAAACCCCAGGGCCCTAAGCCTAGGGCCCAGGAAACTTCTGGGGGCCCAGCTTCAGAAGCAGTAACAATATTATAGTCTATACAATATATGTAGAAAAAAAAGGGCCCTAAATGATGGCCCTGCCTAGGGACCAATATGATCATAATACATCTCTGAGGATATCATTATTTTTGTAAAGGTCAGGTCCTATCATTATTAAAAATGCAGTCTTTTGTGACAAACAGCCCATGTTTAACTAGTGATTTCTTTTATTTATATAAAAGGTGTTTGCTCAGACAGTGTTTATGTTTCGTGTACTAAAAAGAAGCAATATTGATGATGCTGCAGAGGAGAGACAGATACATGGGAACCTCTCTATGATTGGTCAGTATATCATTAACTTCCATTAACTTTTAGCATCTTGGAACTGTTCCCATCCTTGAAATGTATGATATTTCTTATTGATTTTGATAAAGACATCTCAGAACATCAAGACAATGGTGTTTTTTTAACTTATATTCACTTATACTCAAATAGTGAATTTATCTTTTTTCTCATTAATTGAAGGAAATGCACGTTATAGTACAGTGTAACCTGAAAGCAGTTGGGAGCTGTCAGAGGAAGCAGTATAGGAGCACGATTGCATATAGCATTAAAAGTTCCCCTGCCAGCTCCTGTTTGATTAATTGAAGAATAAGAGGTAAGACACCGCTCCTTTAACTCCCGTTCTTCAATTAATGAGAGAAAGGATATGTTCACTTTTTAATGAAAGTATCCTTAAATACATGTTAAACAAATTCACACCAGTCATTCTTTTATAAAAAAAAAAATTATGAACCAGCGCTACTTTGCTGTTTTATTCCTGCCAGACTTCACCATAATTGTTCTTACTTTTTTTTACTGAAAAGCCAGTAAATAGACAAGGGAAATTGGAGCATTTCCTATTACCTGATCAGGACCAGGGGGGTGTTTAGGGGGGAGTACTGGTACCTGGCATCCATTGGTGTAGCTACAGACTTATGGGCCCTGATGCAAAATACGGGCATGGGCCCCACAAACCAAACCAAATAATTATTTTCATAAAAAATAATCAAATTCATCATTAAAGGGCATGTCCACCCCCAAAACTATAATCCCCCCCACTACTGGCCCCAATCTGTAGTGTCTAAAAATTCTTACCTTACATCCCAGATCCAAATGGTTGCCCTGTAATCCCTCCCCAAAGTCCCAAAAACTGGCCACCAGGAGTACTGCAGAGTCCATATAGGACTCTGCCTCCTGTCTCCCCTCCGGGAGAATTTTACCATGCGCAGAAGTGCCCTCCCCCCCTCCCTCTCCCTCCCGATTTGGTTTCCCTCCCCTAGCATAAATCCCTTTGCCATAATATAGTAATGGTCCCCCAGCCCCAACCACATTACTATTAGAGCAAGAAAGTCCCACGATCTTTACTTACCGTATCTCGCTCCTTCACTGTTTTACACTACTGGCAGCTGCGTCCATGATTGGCTGCCTCTCAGCCAATCATGGACGCGGCTACCGGCCCCGCCCCCTGCTCGCAGTTCTATGCAAGCAGAGGGCCGGGATTGTGCGGCAAAGGAGAGAGGTAAGGTAAGTAAAGATCAGGGGACTTTCTTGCGATAATAGTAATGCGGTTGGGGCTGGGGGACCAATAACTGTAATATGGCACAAAGTTAGTTTAAAGGGTGGACATACCTTTTAACATTTTTTTAAAGGCACTCATTTTAAAACAGACGAACATACTTTACCCATACACCTAGCAAAACTATTCAATCAGATTCAAACAGTATTTCTAAACTTATATCCTCAAAGCTTCTAAAATAACTAACCAACTAACGCTAGTAAAATGCATGGCACACAGAGAGTGGTAAAATGCTTTGAATATAACCACTGGTAAAATAGTTGGCACAAAGACTGGTTAAATGCTTGGCATGCAGACACTGATAAACTGGTAGGGAAACTGGCACTGCACACAGCCAGGCACTGGTTAAATGCTTGGCACACAGACAATAGTAAAAATGCTTTGTACACGACCTCTGGTAAGACAGTTGGTACACAGACTGGTAGTTTTGGAACCTTAGCACAAGGGCCCTGGTGCGGTCACATCCCCTGCCCTGCACCCCTGGTAGTTACGCCCCAGCTGGCACCAACCTTTCTGCTTGCTCTGTGCAATCTGTTGTTCCACTTCTCCTGGTGCCCATAGAGTGTAACATAGATTGTTACATTGTTAATTGAGCTGTGAGTGAGAAGCAGTATTTCTTTGTTTTAAAAAAGTATCCAGTCTGTATCAATATTATCCAGAGACTGTATCAATATTAACCCTGCAGCTACCTGAGGTAATTGCTGAGACTGGGTTTAGAGACATTATTTACTTTACCTAATCCACTGTGATGGAGATTAGGGCTGGTACACAGTACACAGATAATTTTTTATCCTGGTTGACCGGTAGCCGCTATTGACTGGGTGGCTGGGCTGAAATAGTGTTGGTCATGGCAAAAGTAACCACAGGCAACAGTTCCGATTTTTCAGAATGGAAAGTAAAGCAGAAGGTAAAATCAATATACTTTTACAACAAAAGTGAAGTAACAATGATATCTGTATTGGCAAGTAGAGAATATAATATTATTATAAGATCAATATATAAAAGAATATATGGATGTATTTGGTCATGAACTTTCAACTGTTCTTGTTCTGTGGTAGCCCGCTCAGGAATCCCCCCCCCCCCCTGAAAATCCTGCACTTGCCCTTAAGGAGATACTGATGGTAAATGTTCTGGGGACTTGTTGTGTAAAAATAAGCTATTACACACATAACACTTTACATAACACTGTAAAATAGCAATATTTATGTTAAAATGCACCCAGATGATTTTTTTTTTCTTCTTTGCTAACAGGGTAATATACAGTGTGTAATTTGTAGTTAATTTTCAGCATAAGTATATTAATTGTGTACACTATGGCTAATTTTCTGGTCAGTCATTAATTGGGTACCACACCATGATGATTTGGCAATAGTCGTGCTAATGGCACTTTCTATGCATAAAATTGATCCATTACTAGATCAGAAAAGTCCCCCAAATACATCAACACTATCTAATATTTTGATAATTTTTGTCTCAAATTCCCATCCATTTAGCAAAGTAGAGAAAAAAACATTTGGCATTGTGGCTACCTAACCTTTCCATTAATTCGGATTCATGGGGGAGAACTTTTTGTCTCGTGAATCAAATCCCATGGATTAAGAGATTCTCAATGATTGTAAATCACGGCTATACCATTTACATTCACCGTGTAAAATAAAAATTGTGTTCAGGGGTGCTTCTAGACCTTTTGAAGACAATCCTGTGATAGACCACACCCCTTTAACCAAGGGGGAGGGGCCTGTGCCAAACATGTTATACCATATGTATTAATACATACACATATACATATCAAAAAGTCCAAAGTGCTCAATAGTCCATATTGTCCATGTTTTAACATGATGGATTTCTCCGTATGTACGTGTTGAGATGAAAACCTATGAAGTGATAAAACATTAGAACAACCTCCAACCTTTATGTGTATCAAAGACAAGAACTGCTAACAGAACACACAAGACATACACAGACATCATCTGAAAGAATACCCTTTGTCACAACGTACAATACTCATTCCAAACAAATAAGCAAGATTGTTAAGAAACATTGGGGTATCCTTCAAAATGATAAGGAATATGGTAAATTGTTCACAAACCCACCCCTCCTTTCATACAAGGGGGCATCAAACCTGGGTAACCATCAGGTAAGGACGGATCTGACACCACCCACAAGAACTAAACAGGTATTCCTGACCACACCACAAAAAGGTACATTTCCGTGCCTTAATTGTAATAACTGTAACTCTATTATAAAAGGAGATAGTGTATACCATCCCAGTAAAGGAACCAAGATACAACTAAGAGATTTTTCTACATGTAACACTAAAGGAGTGATATACCTGCTTAAATGCCCGTGTGGTAAGGGATATGTAGGGAAAACGAAAAGAGAAGTGAGAACCAGAATTAATGAACATAAAAGGGATGTGAAAAATTATGATGGTACCAGCTCTAGACATGAAACACCAATAAGTAAGCACTTTCACGAATGTGGACACCGGGTAAGCCAATTGAAATGGCAGACATTGGAGGTGGTGAAGCAACATAGCAGAGGAGGTGATATGAATAAGACTTTACTGAGAAAAGAGGCCAAGTGGATAGACAAACTGGATACATTAAAACCATGGGGTCTGAATGAGGAATCAGGATTAAATAGCTTTCTGTGAAATTGTAGAATCGCTCTTTTGTATAGTAACCCTTTTTCTATGAATGGGTGTGTTACTAAGTTTATTAGCTATAGACACAGTTTAGATACTAAGAGGCAACAATGTTGCAAGAACTTACACACTCTGAGTCAGGATGAAGTGTATCATACTGCCATCTAGTGTCTCAAAAGAAAAAGACACATATGAATCACTGTAAAATATGTATGTATTTCATTTGTATAAGATATGGCAGCATGAATCTTGAATTTTTAATTTTAAATTTTATTATGAGCAGCACAGAGGAATGGTGAAACTAGGTAGCACAATACCACGTATTTCATGTAATATATGTATATTTCTCTTCCAAAAAGGTTGGAGGTTGTTCTAATGTTTTATCACTTCATAGGTTTTCATCTCAACACGTACATACGGGGAAATCCATCATGTTAAAACATGGACAATATGGACTATTGAGCACTTTGGACTTTGTATATGTGTATGTATTAATACATATGGTATAACATGTTTGGCACAGGCCCCTCCCCCTTGGTTAAAGGGGTGTGGTCTATCACAGGATTGTCTTTAAAAAGGTGTGCATGTGGTATGTGGGTTACACCTGATGAAAGGGACAGTGGGTCCCTGAAACGTTGTGTTAATGTGATCCAATAAAGAAGCATATATTCACAGAAGAGTGCCCCTCTCATGACTTTTTATGCTTGTGCTATATCTGTGGGTCCATGGTAGAGGACCAGAGAAGGGAGCACCTTTGAAGTTTGTGGCTAAACTGCCAAAAAGGAGTGCCTAGGCCCGAAACCCAGTTTGCAGTGCTTCTAGACCTTTTGGCAGCACCCTGGGAAAACTTTTTAAAGCTGACCAGAGGCAGGAACTTTTTCTCCGGTATGTATGATTTTCGCAGTCGCGCGTGCACAATCACGTCTTTTGGGGGCTTTTTTTGCTGCTGATGTTGCCTGACGCCTCTCCTCTGAGTGGCAGGAGTGCCGCCTGAGCTAAAACAGATCCAAGAGGTTGCTCCACACACTACTTAAATCCATTCCAGTAGTCCTTCTGCTTAGTAAGACATCCTCCGACAACTCCGCCGGACAACCTGTGACCTGGTCCCTGGACCAATTAAGCACATGGTGAAATGCCCTGACCTGCTTGAACCAGCACTTCACAAAATAGTCAATTGCTCTCTGCAAGCAGGGAGGTTTTGTACCTCTCTAAGCCCTTTCTTAAAAAACATTCCACTGATCCAGATGCAATGAGCAGCTACAGACCTGTCTCCAACCTCCTATTCTTAGGAAAAGTTATTTTAAAGGATGTCTATCTGCAACTTGAAGCCGGCCTCTCAGCAAACAACATCCTGGACCCTCTACAGTCTGGCTTTAAGAAACACCACAGCTGTGAAACAGCCCTCATCCAAGTCTGCAACGATCTGCTCATGGCAAGGGACAGAGGGGAATACTCCATCCTAATCCTGTTGGATCTCTCAGCAGAGGATCCACAAGGATCAATTCTATCCCCTCTATCCCCTCTTCTGTTTGCAATCTACATGTTGCCACTTGGTCCAATTATCCAACAACATGGCATGACTTACCACTGCTATGTTGATGACATGCAGTTATACCTTTCCTTCAAACCTGGAACAGACCCCACCCCAAAAAATAAATTCTTGCTTAACTGAACTAGAGGCATGGATGAATGACAACTGGTTGAAACTGAATGCTGACAAAACTGAGGTCCTTGTTGTCCAAAGCCAGCGCTTGGCACCAAACAGCCCTACCCTAAATCAGGATTGGGATTTCAGACATAAACAGCTCCAACCTTGTGCGCAGCCTCGGTGTGCTAATCTATGGGGAATTGAGCTTCAGAAACCAAATTTCGGCTGTAGTCAAATCTGCCTACTTTCATCTGAAGAACATTGCAAAAATCAAACATCTGATCCAACCAGAGGATCTTCCAAACCTAGTTCCGCCTTCATCACATTGCGGCTGGACTACTGCAATGCCCTTTATGTAGGTCTCCCACAAAAAAACCTGCACCGCCTACAATTAGTGCAGAGTGCTGCTGCCAGACTGCTAAAAAACCAGCCTCGCCACTGTCACATTACACCGATCCTTTGCTCACTGCACTGGCTACCAGTACAATGGAGAATACTCTTCAACATTGGACTGTTGACTTTCAAATAACTGCACAATCTGGGCCCTGGATACATGAAGGACTTGCTGAATCTCTCACAACCTCACATCAGCATAAACTTGGTCACTCCCAGAGTGCACCTCAAAACCTTTGGAGACAGAGCTTTCTGTCATGCTGCCCCTACCCTTTGGAACTCCCTACCATACCCAGTAAAGACAGCCTCCTCCCTGGAGTTTTTCAAATCCAGACTGAAAAGCCACCTGTTTAGCCTGGCATTTCCGGATTTATAGAGTTCTTCCTTTATACCACAATTTACCAATCAATCAATTATTGGTCTGAGCCATGCTTACAGCGCTTTGAGTCCTACGGGAGAAAATCGCTTTTCAAATGTTATTTGTGGTTGTTTTTGGGTGCCTGCTGACATACCTAAATCATCGGTATAAGATTCATATACAAGTAAATTATCAGCGCACCAGACTTACAACATATGGTGAATAAACAACATGGGTACAACATGTTTGAATAAACATACGTGAAATTTCGGTGAGAAAATGGCACCTTCTTCAGACATAACCATAAAGTGCAAACAGTCAGGGAGATTCTATAAAAGTTCTTATCGCTTAAAATGGTGCTAATTTTGCCCCAACCAATCAGATCTTATTTAATATTTGTTAGCTTACATCTGATTGGTTGGGGCAAAATTAACGCGTTTCGGTCCTACCCCGGACCGTTCTCAAGACCACCGTGTTGAGAACGGTCCGGGGTAGGACCGAAACGCGTTGATAGCCACAAATAAATGGATTTTTGTTATAAACCCTAGGAGTGCTCCTCCATCTCCCTATTACTATTTACCTTACTCAGGAAGCACCCAGGTGGACGTCCATATGGTGAGTGCCGTCGCTGCTAACCTGTTTGCTATATATATATATATATATATATTATATAATATAATATATATATATATTATTAAAAAATGTATTTTTCATTATTGTTCTTCACTACTTATGGCAATATAAATGCTACTTAAAACACATAGGTGTTTACAATTAAGGTTAAAATTATGTAGAGGGGCTCTAGTTTGCAAAGTATACTCTACCTGTAGTTTTCTATTTATTAGCTGATGAAAGCAGGCAGAGGAATGCCAGCCCTAATTTCATGGTGAGTTTGTTACCAACTAGACTTTAATTGCTATGATATGTTCACAGTATACTATGGTACCTGCAAAAGTATTGCACTAATCTATAAGACGTTAATGTTTACAGCAAGTTGCCCAGACTGGGAGCTGTCAGGTTGGAGAGACCCACATAATCCTGTGTACAAAGCACCTGCTAATAAAAATATCATCAGTCTGAAGAAAAAGAAACAGATGGAGAAGAGGCTTTACATACTAATTCTGAAGACTAGCGGTACTTAAATGAATACAGATTAACAATGTTACACTACAAGTAAACAAAGTCTATAGAATAACAATGAAACATAAGCCAATTTTGTTCACCAACCCAGGTATCCCACTCCCCCAGGAGCCGCAGGAGTCTCCCGGATTTTGGGGTGGTCTCCCACACTTCCATGAGACCACCCCAAACTCCCGCAACCCACACTTACCTGGAGCCTCTACCTCCGGAATGCCCCCTTTTCGGCTGCCACACCCTAACTCTGCCTCTTTTGTGATGTTTTACATGTCACACACACCGCCATGCTCCTAACTCTGCCCCTGCCCATTTGATGACATTTTATACGTCACACTGGACCACCCGCCTCATTCGCCTTCTCCAGAAGCTACATTTGGCAAGGCCTGCCAACCTAGAAAAGTAATTGATTCTCTTCAGCAGTCGAAATTACCAATGCTCCTCTTAAAGTCATGCTAACCGATCTACAATCGGTTAGCACAACTAAGCCTTGGTTTGCGGCAGCTGTGCGACAACCAGAGATAAAGGAACGATTTGGTACACTCTATTCATTGGATAATTAATAAGACTTCAGATACATGGTAGGATAAGGTAACATATGCCTATAAAAGTTCTCTTATGAAAAACAATTAAATGGATAAGGATTTATACAGTTATGCAAGAGTTATACAATTCTGCATTTTTTCAAAGCAAAAACCCACAGATGTTCCAAATATCAGGATTCACAAAATGGTACATATACAGTATGGAAACAGCAAAGAAGCGAGGGTCGCACTCCAAAGTAAATTAACTTGAATTTATTTTAAACCACACATATATCACAACGTTTCGGGGGGAAACATGCCCCCTTCCTCAGGTGATGATAGTGCCACACACATCTATATAGGTCAGCCAATCTAGGGACGGCCCCTCCTGGGTAAATCGTCCCTCTGATAGGCTAGGCAAAATAGTGACATCGTGCAATTCGTTAGTGCAAAAAATGCATTATTTGTGCAATAAATACATAAAAAATCTGTTATACTAAATCAATAGTAATAAAATTAGTGAGTATGTTTACAACCTTATAAAACTTTAGCCTTAACTGAAATCTCAATAAAAGACATTAAAACATTTTTTATAGAATTCTTCATAGGATACATTAAGAGATAGAACGTGGCTTTAGAGTGTGTTCAAACCTTTTTCACAATATGAGAACTACCCAAAGTGTATATCAACGGCCATATAGTAAAATACATTTAAAACTGGAATAAAAAAGTAAAGTGCTGGCCTGGAAGAAGTGTTCTCAAAAAAGTCCACAAGATGGCGCCATCGTGTGTGAAGATTAAAAGTGTAGTGAAAGTAGGTATCAACTGTTGAATTGCACGATGTCACTTTTTTGCCTAGCCTATCAGAGGGACGATTTACCCAGGAGTGGTCTATCGGAGGTGAGGGGTGAAGGCCTTAATGACTCCAAATGGCAATTCGGAAGTTATCCTGGATTAACCAGAACAACAGTATATGCATTAATACCAGTAATTCTTCAATATTTTTTAGTTTTAGAAGAAACTTTTAAAGCTCTTCATAAAACTTGCTATTACAATATTGCTGGAGACAGTTACCCACCCCATTTCCTATTCTCACTGTAAAGAAGAAAGCCTTCCTAACCTGAAGTGAATGAAACCTTCTTGTCTTTCTAATCTTAAAGGATGTCCACATGTCCTCTGATATGACATACCTATTAGTGAACAATGCTCCAGATAGTTTTTACTGTATGGACCATTAATATATTTGTGATTAAAGTGATCAATCACACATTGCAAAAACAGCGCTTCGCCAACAGCCCTAACTTGGGCTAATCTGCCTGCATAGTCAAGCCCCCATCGCCATTCCCTTATTATTTTAGTGCCCTTCTCTGAACTGTCTCAATTCCAAGATGTCCCTTTGTATATGGGATATCAAAGAAAGAAGGAGAATAATAATTTCTCTCACTTAAATCTCTTCCCCCTCTTTATACCAAAGACAACATCTTGTAGCTATAGCAGTTGCCTTGCCTGGCATTATTTGCTAAGGCTGTTTTACTACATATCATCTTTTCCATTAGAGATAATTACCACAGATGTTATTTATGGTGTAGGTTGGATTGTTAACCACCAAAATGCATCCCTTACATTTATCAACATTAAACTCATCTGCCTCTGCTTGCCCGTTTTAATAATCTATCTAGATCTGATGTTATCATTTGAAGTTTCCAAAGCTTAGCATAGTTTTAGTTATTGTCACCCACAAACACAGAGACATTCTCTCATGCCCCTTCTAAGTCATTTATAAACAGAATACAAAGTGGCTTCAGTAAGGAACCCTCGAGGCACTCCATTAGAACTTTAGCCCACCATAGAGTAGATCCATTGAACACACGCTATGTTTGCCATCCAAAAACCAATTCTCTATCAATGTACAAATGTTTTTTTATAGGGGCCACATTAGTCACCGATGTGGCACAGTATCAAAAACTTTAGAAAAGATCCAAGTAAATAACATCCACTGGCTGGCCCAAATAAATGTCGTACTCAACTTCCTTATAAAAGCAAGTAAATTTGGCTGGCATGATTATTTCTCATAATTTGTGCTGTCTTACACTAATAAGATCGTTCGGAGACAAAATCAATGATTGATCCCGTAACGTTGCCAAGCAACCGCCCACCACTGAAGTTAGGCTTACAGGTCTACAGTTACAAGGTGTAATTGACAACCTTTTTTGAATAGTGTGCTTTGCGGTGCTTCGTCAAGAAGAACAAAGGCTCTTCCCATACCCCAAGTCGGTTCTATATCTTGTATGTATGATATGGTATATTTCCTGAAAATATTTATTAGGAAAATGTCTTTCTAATTTTTATTTTAAAGGAAACCCCAAGTCACCAGACAACATTTATCCAAAGAAAAGATCACATTACAATGATACAACAAGCAGGTCTCCCATAATTTATCTCTCATTTGTGTTGCGGGGGGTTTTAAGTGTAAACTGTTATAAAACTTCTGTGAAATGCTCTTCATACACAGCAGATTAAAAAAGCTGCATCCTGTCTTGCCCCTTAAATCCGACAGCCTTCTATTGTCTCTACTAGGCACATCAGTAATAACACTATGTACATTCTAAAAGCCTTTTTCTGTGTCTATCATTTAGCGCCATTCCCCTTATAATGTCCTTGCTTTTTAACAAAAAAAGTTAATGTTTTGTGGTTTGTGGTTATCCAGCGATTGAATGCGAAGAAAGAAAGAAAATTAAACATTTTCAATTTTAAGTCTGGCGGATTTGAAACCTGTAACCTCAGTATTTGCTTTCTAAAAGTTAGAGCATTAGTCCACTACTCAATGTAAGAAATTGAGGTAGGGGTATTTGAGATCTAATTCTTGGAAGAGAATGGAAGCAAAAAAAAGGCAGTATATCTCAGATGACTTCTTATTTAAAAAAAAATATCCCAAGGAAAATCGTAAAGCATTGCAACTTTTCAGATTTCTAAAACCCGTTTGCACAAACAATTCTTTCGATTAGCTTTTTCATTTGGAAGAAATGTTGTAATTTCAATGAAGGGCCAAGTATGTACATTGTCGCATTTAACGGTTTTCTGGTCATGGATTGTGACTGTCACTAAGTCACTGCTGTCTTAAAGGCTCTCTCTCCTGCTGATGAGTAACACAGCCATCAACAATGTCGGCACGCAGTTATGAACACGGAGAAGAAGAGCAGCAGACAGATTAAAGATGTGGTTACAATTTTCGAACCTTAACGCTTGCATTTCTGATACTTCAGAACCTAGGGGGGCTGCCTGTGCTTGTTTTCAGAGAAATATGGCCTAGAATGAATATTTCATGTTGTCAAGAAATTTTCTATATAGTAATATTGAATTGTTTCAATTGTCATACTCTGCCAAACATGTGTAGTGTAGGACTTTACGGGATTGAGAAAAATTCTTACCAGCAGGGCACAATTCACGACTAGAGCGAAACAAACCCGTTCGTAATTAAAAGTAGTTGCGAAAGAATCATGAAAATTCGAAAAAAATCTAAAAATGAAAAAATAAAGTAGATGTTGTGGTCAGGAGTGGTTGGCACAGCAAGGGAACCTAAAATAGAGACAAAAGCCAGCTAAAAGTGATTTTTGGTTTAGGTCAGGCATCATGACACAGGACTTGGAAAATTAGTCACAGAGTAGTATTGTGGCAGGTATAATATGATCAGAGTAGGTTGCACCACAATGTTGCCCAAAAGATTGCAAACGTCAGATGGATTCAGAACAGGAGGTGAGGAAGTGCCTAAAATTCCTTACAATATACTAGGGAAGTTTTGGTACAGTTAGCCTTAAAGGGCAATGTGGTCTCAAACAAGTTCAGGGTAAATGAAAGCCTGTAGTATTTCATGTAAAAGGAGCGACAATTCACATCCTTGGCTGGAAAACTGTGAGAAATTACAATTGTGAGGGTCAAACTTCCTGCTTTCAGTCGGATGACGTGAACATCAACCACCTCTGCCCTGCATGTCCGCCCCGGGGGAGAAAGCAATGCTCAGTTAAGAAGTAAATCAGGAAATCCTGGGGAAAAAATTGACAGTTGAAAAGGAGAGCCATTAATGCGGCTGAGGCTTGGTCCATGACTACAAGCTAATGACATGGATGAAAACAGGCAGTGTTCAAGCAGGACAGGGAAGTATATAAACCTTGCAGGTAAAAAACATTCACAAATTTTTATCTGGAGATGTGATTTAGGTTTATTTTGAAGGTATGAGGGAAGGCCGTGTTTATATATATTCTGCTAGTTTGAGGAATTCTGAGACCCAGTACCCTTAATAAACACGTCCACATGATCCTCCCCCACGCTCACAATTACAAAGTCACAAACTCATAAGTAGAATATAAATCTGAAGGCTCTGTGAAGGTTCTCATTCATTCAGGTCATGGTATGTGAATATATTGGCAAACACAAAAAGAACGTGACTGGTTCAACGAGAGGTGTAAGGAGGCCAGTTATGTGAAACTAAAGAAACCAAGCCTAAATGGGTGGTGGAGGGTTCGAAATCGGAAACCACTGTCTGCCATGTACAATGCTGCTTTGTTTTGACACCTACCTGGGGTGCCTCTACACTCTTAGCCAGATCCAATTCACGCCCTTACACTGGCTGTGATTATGGTTAATTGGGAGTACCAGGGTAATATTGCCACAGATTCTTGTACAAGTTCATTTGAATTGAGAAAAGGCCAGTCGGATGATAGCGAAACGTCTTCAAGAACTAAACTTCAAGTCCAGTTGATCTAATGAATACAAACAGGATATTTGAAAGGCTAATTACAAGTGGCACGATGGGCTTACTGATATTACATACTTTACTGTGTCCGGCTGCACAAGTATTCATAAAATACACCTCTGCACAGCCAGCCCAATGGATAATTCAATAGGTGCTTCGCAATATGGACAGTGCGACTATTATACGCCAGTAATGTTACTGTCCGGTGGTGCTGTGATTTGTGCAATATTCTGAATGTGATTTGCAAAAAATTGGTGATACATGCACTCTGAAAACAGATCGAGCACATAAAATGTGGGCCCCCATATTAGAATGCACTACTCTATGTGTTGCATGAGCAATTATGGGTTTATAAATGCCCCCCCCCCCTACAAACACACACTTACAAGGTCATTATCATGACAGAATATAAACATGGGCCTAATTGATCACCAGCGCGCCTGTTTAAAACGAAGAGGTTTCGTACACTAACCGACACTGCTATTTAAATACGTGGCAACCAGAGTTTAATCTTTCACTTAGGCTAGCTGCTAAAAAAAAAACCACCAACACCCAGCCACCCAGGTAAATAGTAACAGTTATTTGGCTAATTGCTGGTCGTTAAGTGGTGCTGGGATTTCTGGTAAAAAAATTTACCCAGAGAGTGATATGGCCCCCTTATGTTGTGTAACTAAAATGTCCAGTCCAGTCAGATACTAAAGTACAAACTCAAATAATAATCTATAGTAATAATAGTAATAAGACTTACTACATACCCATAAATAGCCCCTATTTCCCTTAAGTAATTGTTAGACAAACAGGAAAGAAACACTAGTTTTCAGCAAGCAAAAATTAGACAGATACCCTTGTTGTCTTGTTAGTTACTGACATCTTCAGACCATCTTTCTGGGAAACTTACGTGATTGGTTCTTAGCTTATTAAGCTACTTCCCTTGTTGCCCTTAGAGTTCAGCACAGTATACTTAATGCAAATGATGACACAATCCAGATGTCCTCTGATTGAAGAAAGCACTGTCATGTAACCTCAGGGCCACTACTAAAGTAATATAAGGAAAACATTCTTAGTTTATATTGCAACAACTCGTAGCATAGAAATGCAGAGCTCATAAACTGCATTTTTCAGTAATGAAACGAAAAGCTTACATCCGGTTGCCGATGGTAAAATACAGGTTCCATCATCCTATACTACCAGTTTAAGGCAACAAATTAGCATATCTATTTGATTAATCATAGGAATACCTCCAACATTCAACTTATATAGGTACATTGATGAGCACTGCAGTATCTTAAGTACACAAGATCGGTTATAACATTCCTCCCTTGGCAGCCTCTGTACCTGATTTGTTGTGTAACTATTGTGCTGCAACTATTAAAGAGGCCCGGCAATATGGAGGGGGATGCATGTAAAGGTGGGTTTAAATGAAAGTGAAACTGAAAGTTAAGGTAAGCATTAACTTTTTTTTACTACATCGAGCTTACGCTCCAATAGAATGGCGTTAAGAATGTGCAAAATTGTTGAAATACGTAATTTTAACCCTATATTCCTACATTAGGCTACGCTTGCATAGTTCAAATATTTTTGCAAATGGCCCGGCCAGTGCAAAATTAGTTAAAAAAACATTACCAAACCCGATATAGAGTACATGGGTTAGCATGGGTTTTTTTGCACTAGTTAACCACAATATGGCCGCGAATGTAGGTATTCGCCTCAAAGCATCATGGGGAATTCACAGCTACCGAGGGACGTCTATAGCTGAAAGATGCTGGGTAAGATGGGGTATATTATCAAAGGGAACTACTGATCCATCTATAGAGTCAGTAAACACAGTGTACTGTTTAAGTGCAATAGTATTCTAGCCAAAAGTGATTATTCCAACTGAAAGTTCCCTTTAAAAAATGAAACACCAAAGGAATACAGTATGGACTAAAAGTCAAATATTTCAAGTTTAATTTTAATAAACATTTCCATTTATAATAAAAACCTTCTAGAAAGCTAGACAGACTTTAAGGCACAGTTTGGTAAGTGGACACCTGCTTGACGAGCTCGTGGATTTTCCTAGTTCCACCCAAGATCCTCCTCCTGAATACCATCCATCTCTTGTCCATATTGGATAGCCTACCAGCTCCTCCTCTGTATGGTACCTCCAAGCTGGCCATTTGGAGTGACATTCTACCAAGTGGAACCATCCTCAGAAGAGCTTCCTGTATATCAGGGACGGTCTTTAAATTCCCATGGACTCTCGGCCAATGACGATTCTGGGCAATACCCAGGGAGAAAGCACCATCTGTAATAAATCTGTAAGCAGGTAAACATGAATTCAAATAACTGTAAATAAATATCAAGTAAATAAATACAATTGGAAGGGATAAGATACACTGCTATAAAGAAAACCTGATTCTTTCACAATTGTTTTTCTATGACATTACCTTAATGAAGGTGAAAACAATTTAGACTGATGGTAAAGGATGTTGCTTCCAGTGGTTAAGGTAAGTAAGAAGTTTAGATTTGGCTTTTCTGTAATACCAATAAAACCTATATTTTTTTACGGCTGCACCATCATATAAATAACATAATTTAACAGCTCAAGAAAAACCTAATATGATGTTCATGCCAAAAGTTTTTAAAAAAAAAGTACAATGTAAGGGTACGGTCTACCCTACAGGGTTATATACTAGCCTGTGAGGTGAAATTAAAAGTCAATGCAACAGTTCCTAATGATATTTGGATATGATGATTCCTTAAAAGGAACCTGGGGGTCTCAAATTGTAGGAATTTAGGATTAAATACAAAGCTTCAGTATTCCTTTTACAGATCCCATTGAAACATATCTAGGTGATGAAACCAGGAAGAAGTTATATTTCATGACATCACTCACCAGATTGATAGGTGTAGCCTACATTGCTACTGAATGTTGCTGGTTCCTAATCTTGTATATGCTGCTGGAGCTCCACCCCCACGAGATTTTCAGGAATGTCGCCATCTACAAGGCGGTCCAAAGTGTGGTAAGGCATGGTGTCGAACGTGCGCATTGTGCCATCATCACGGTGACGATGAGGTCACATGTGGGCACGGTACGGGAACGGCGTCACGCCGCCGCGTTGCACAGAGGTTGCGGGGTGTGCACGATCCAAAAAGCCTTACCTGCTGTGGGACTGCCTGGAGAGGGAGAAATTCTCCTGTGGGGTAGGTGCGCTCCAGCAGCCATATGCAAGTGGGAGGAATCCAGCAACATTCAAGTAGGCAAAGTAGGAAAAAGACCATATTACTTTTAATTAAAAGCCACAGCTATCCGTGCACACTAAAGTTGGTTTACAGTGTACATATAATAGGCCAGCAGTGCAGCAGTGGGTTAAATTTGACGTTTGAGGGGTTAAATATAAAAAGGGAAGGAGAGAAATGCCAATGGCGGATGCCAGACCTGAAACATAGATAAGGGGCAGAGCTCACGAAAGGCCTTAGCCTCCTTTTGTTACAATTAATAGGAGGGGTGAGAGGGAAGGGAACACAGGGTTCCCTTACTGAGCCAGGTTAGAAGAAAGGGGAGGGGAACTAGCGAGCAGCGGAGAAACAAGAAAATATAAAGGGAGGATTTTCATGTATATAAGGTTCTGATGACAAAAGGAAAATCAGAACTAACCTTTCTGTTTGTAATACAGGTAATACACAATCAATGGCCATGAGGCAGGGGGACTCAGCTGGCAAGGGCCAGTGAAACGATTGGGACTAATCGAAGCCAGGTTAATACAGTCGCGACATGGGGAGGAAGACCACATTTAGTTTAGAAGGAACTCTGTATTGTTTTTTGATACAATTAAAGAGACTCCCTATTTGCCATTTTTAGAAACTGTTGTGAGTTTTTTCCAGAGAGGGATGTCTTTTTATGTTAATAAAAAATAAAGTATAATCATGGTTTCAAGAATTGCTTAGGTGATTGGGACCGGGTGGGACCTTAACCCTTAATGCTTTTCAATGATCTCTAAATGTCTTGCAACCCCAGTTTCCCTTTAAAAGTTCCTTTTTTTCTATCTTTCTTTTATTTTACACACCTGGATACTGGCTGTATAGGTTTGGCAATAGTGTGTCATATGACCAGCTGTAAGTCATCGATGGTTTAATCTTGGTGAAATTCCACTGAAGCTGTTTCATCGTGTATTAGGTTGATCCATTGGACTTGTATCTGCGTATGCCATGATCATCGTTATAACCAGGAACACAACATTAACTGCAAAGGCAATTGAACAAAAAGGAATGATGGTAACTGTTATGAAAAACACTTTCATAGTGTTTTTATATATATGTTATAATATGTATATTTTCATCTGATTGCTGCTGATGATCTACATTATGTATATATTTTTTAAGCCTCATACACAATGCTATCGCAGGGGCAACCCGTGACGCACAATGTGTAGGATTTCGGTCGATAATAGTGCATGTATGGGCACTTTGTAGCTAAAATGGACGTTAAGTTGAAGATTCGCCCAGCCGGTCGGGCACACAAACCCCGACCAAGCTGTTTCGACAAAGTGCCATGATTATGCGACAATTATTGGGTGCATACAAATTATGCACGCTGGCACCCCACGCGGTCGCACGTATGTATTAAAGCTTTAGACTAACAACAATTTTAGCATCCAAATTTTTTTATTATTGTTTTCAATCCACTAAAGGTCATTGGAGGAAGCAGATAAAATTAGTTGATTTTTTGTTGATTCCTAGTAAAAAGGTTGATTACTAATACTAAACTATTGTGAGTTTCTACTTCATGATAATCTAGAGGCTGAGTCTCACGTTATGAGGTGTCATCCTTTGCAATTTTATATTTGGACTCGGTCATTGCACATTTAATTTGCATATTAAGCAGCTATTTTCTATTAGCTAGAAGGGCTGAAGAAACCAATTTGATTTCCGTGCTAGATCTGCAGAATGCAGCTGTGAGCATAAGGCCAATGGGAAACAGCCAGTTTATAGTCATACTGTATATGTAATAAAGTAAAGGTGACCTCTGCCACTCGTCCCCCGTGGGTGCCCACTCCTCCAGATAGTCCAACCTTAATGGACATATATCAATTGGAAAACAGCAAAGAAGCGAGGGTGCACTCCAAAGTAAATTAACTTGAATTATTTTAAACCACAAATATATCACAACGTTTGGGGGGAAACAGCCCCTCTCCTCAGGTGATGATTCAACAGTAGTGCAACAACATCTATATAGGTCAGCCAATCTTAGGGACAGCCCCTCCTGGGTAAATCGTCCCTCTGATAGGCTAGGCAAAATAGTGAATCACTATTTTGCCTAGCCTATCAGAGGGACGATTTACCCAGGAGGGGCTGTCCCTAAGATTGGCTGACCTATATAGATGTGTTGCACTACTGTTGATCCCTTACAAGAAGACCTTGAACTGAAAAGGCAGCAAAAAAGTATAGCAACTCCCCAGGTCACTTCCTTCTGGGCAGCAAGTCAGAGAAAGTAACATTTATATAGCTGTGTTTTATTATAATGTTATAAAGGGATTGGAGCTCATTATCTCATACGCTTCAATATCTATTGATTATAACATAAAACCCTGACTGTCATAAGGCTTGATTAGATTTATATTGTGCGTGTTAATGCAGGAGGTAATATATATATATAGATATAGATATATATATTTTTTTTTTTTTTTTTTTTCATAATTAACTAATGCATATCTATAGTACTTATAAATAGAATACTTTTCTGAATTGTTTATTATTTTATAATAGAGAAGGAAAGTCTCAGCTTTATTTGCCCTAAACTACAATAGCTACAATCTAAAGTACTGATGAAAATATCTAGGCTGTAGGAGGCAGAAAAATCTTCCTCAACTTCCAATGTTTATAAACTCTCACCCTGCTGAACTTATGAGAGGGATAATGTAGATGACCCTCATAGTTACATTTCCTTGCTGTTCTGTTTTAGTAAGAGTAGTTATTATCTACCAGATAACGGCAGCATTTCATTTCCGATATGCCGTGAAGGTCTGCACTGGACACCGTATGGGCGCTGGTACAACATCTCAGGTACCCTCAATACCTTTAAACTCATCTTCTGGTAAATGGTTTTATCTAAGACATAAATTAAACAATAAATCTTTACCCAAAAAGCCTTGAGGAAAATAATATGTACTTTATACACGCCTCCCTTCCCAGTTGTCAATGCTGTCTATATTGTTCTTGCTAAGAGAGAGACTAAAATGGTTTTATATATCTTTGTATACTATATATGTATTACGTTTTATCAATCATCTACAGTAATATGTACATACAGACCTAGACTGGTGCTGTTAGAAGCTCACTACCACTGTTATTGTAGAAAAAGGGAAACTAAATAAAACAAAAAATTAAGTTTTGGGGTTACATAAGGCTGTTAATCCAGAACACTAAATTCTCCACCTAAAACTTACCAACATGATCTTAATCTTGCCCATAGGTTACATCACAAATTCCCATGCTCCTCTGCATAATAATCCATTTGCTATTTGCTTCCTTACTTTCCAGCTGTTCAAGCATCAATACCAGAGAAGGAGTGGCACTAATTGTATTAATAGGATGAATCACTTCAGACACTCGTTCAGGCAAAGTAGGAATATGGTTAGTACCTTTAAAGGGAAAGTCCACCCCTAAAAATAAAAAATTGTATCTAGGTAAATCTCCCCCCAAACCCCAAAACTGCAATTCCTAGAAATCTGAGAGATATAAATCTAACCTAAATGCTGCCTGATGTTCTGTTACCATTCTTTCTACTTCCCAGTTCTTGCAGTTTAGCAGTTGTTAGTCATAAGATGTAATAGATGACATCACGCCATTACTAATGCTGTTCCCTTAGCTGCATTCCTCTGAGCATTGCTGCATGGTTTTGATTTCTGCTTTATATATAATTTTTCATTTAAGGGGTTAAATTATATAATAATGCTATACTAATTTTGTGATATTTCAATTTCTATTTGATCATATGAATATGTGCACCTGCTAGATAAATGAATGAAAAGAAGGCATAAAGGCAAGAAAGAAATTGGAATGTATAGCAATAGATATATTTTGTACCTCATCCAGCATTAGGATACTACCTAGATACCCACTATATCTCAACAGATTACTAACGCTATATGGTCGGAAGGTCAGAGTGACCACATCTCCTGGTAGACTCAGAGAAGCTAGTTTCCACCGAGGAGCAGTGGATGTCTTTCTATTGAAAACATTACCTAGGAGAGTTTTGCATAGCATCAGGTTATGGCACACCAACACAGCAGCAGTCCTAGCTGGTAAGTAATACAATATATTTAGAAATTATTTAGACCCTTTTGTTTGCATTGTGGTCTCATAAAGTACACTCACTACCTTATAAATGACAATGTGAAAACAGGATTTATTTAAAATAAAAAAAGTAACATGACAATAATATAAATAACATTCCAAAATCCAGGTGTAGAAAGCAATATTTAGTATACTTCCTCAATACTAGTTGAAAGCTCTAACAATGTTTAGAACATGCACTCTATATCGGTTATATTGGTTAGCACCACTTTAACTTCATCATTGTGGTGGCTGCATGGTTAAGAAGTCGCTTAGCACCTTACTTTTGTGGACTTGTTATTGTCAGCCTATGGCTGGCATTAAAGTCCTGCAATGGTACAACTCCACACGAATGAACAGAGAGCTGATAAGTGAATATAGCACAGCAGCTAATATTGGCTCTCAATGCATCGCCCTAAGGAGTTTTATTGATTATGATGGAATAGCTTGACACATGATTTTTGAAATTTTTCGTTATTTTCAGTGTAGATGCTTTTGCCAGTTGAATGAAAAAATTAGTTGGGTCGATTTTAAAGCTCTGATTGAGCTTAAGAACATTAGCAGATCTGTCTGAAAGCCAATTCCTTGTGACTTTGTACATGGAGATATTGTCCACTTGAAAGGTAAACCTTGTGCCTAGTTTGAGGGCTAGAGATTTTTTCCCATCTGAGAGTCAAAAGTCTTTCACTCTGCAATAAGTCATGATCAGTGGAACCTTTCACTTATAATGGCGTTCTGCATGTCTGTTCCCCAGCACACGATCTCAGCACCAACACGCTTTGCAAAATCCAAATCCTCTTACCCCTTTGACCCATTTTAACCAGAGTTGTAGCTAGAGTAATGGTTGTTCCAACATCTTTAGGAATTATGGAGGCAGGGGTGGAATACTAAGGAAGCAGCCCCTGCGACAGCAGGAGGGCCTGGGACTGGGACTTGGGAGGTCCCAATATCTTACTTTTCTATGACAGATACAGACTGCCCAGAAAACCACTGTAGATTGAAGCGGGTAGGGGCCCCAATATAGTTTTGCTGGATGGCCCAATGATTCACAGTTAACCTCTAGGCCACTTTGCCTCGTTGGAAATTTCTGTACAAATTAGCAAAATATACCCAAACTGACCTTCTTTACTGTGCTGGAATTCCAGCAAATAATTTGGATAATAAATAGGAGGTAATGTG
This sequence comes from Hymenochirus boettgeri, assembly GCA_019447015.1. Taxonomy (NCBI): domain Eukaryota; kingdom Metazoa; phylum Chordata; class Amphibia; order Anura; family Pipidae; genus Hymenochirus; species Hymenochirus boettgeri. The sequence continues at coordinate 104,958,650 of CM033472.1, forward strand.
GGCTTGAAAGAACCTAGTTTCGAATCAAATTAGGGTTCAAGCCCGCCAAAACTTTCGGAACTCCCGGATTTTCACGAACCCGGATTTTTGAATTTTTATCGAAAATGAAGTAGACAATTATCGAAAATTGGAAATCGAAGGTAGATAATTAAAAAATTGAAAGTAGACGATTATCGAAACCGAAAATGGTAAAGTAGACAATTATACGAAATCTAAAGTAGATGATTATAAAAACAAAAATCGAAAGTAGACGATTATCAAAATCGAAAGTAGATGATTTTCGAAAATCGAAAGTAGATATTATCAAAAAACCAAAATCGAAATAGACGATTATCGAAAATCGAAAGTAGATGATAATCAAATCGAAAGTAGACGATTATCGAAAATTCAAATCCTAAAAAGTAATGACCGATTTTGGTAACTCTCGAAAATGGAATGCGGAAACTGAAAACAGCCCAATCGTGAGGAAATATAGTTTTAAAATAGTTTGGTAAAGTTTTTTTTGGGTCGTTTTCGAATCGAATTTCCTGAAAATTCGAAAATTCAAACGAACGAAACAGTTTCGAACATCTTACTATAAACAGTCTTTGACCTTTAAGTTAAAAATAAAAATGATTATTTTAGTACAATAAAAAGATCATAGGGTATATCATGCAACATATAAAATATAAACATAGCTAACAATTAACATTTCTGCACAAACAACATAGCAAGATTATTATCTATACACCCTCTGGTTTTACAGATAATTACTGTTTTTCAATTACTATTTGGGTTGAAATAAAAAAATATTTAAATCATCAAAACAAGTTACCTGGTTAAAATTAAAATGGAAAATACAAACAAATTCATTACATGTGAAAGATCAGTTATGTTGTGTCATTTATGTTATGTATGTTCTCAGTGTAATGTAAAATATAGGGACATGGTAATAACAATCAGTATTCTGCCAACGGTGTAGTTAACAGATCTGTATGGTGGTGCATTTCATAGTTTTCACCCAAGGTAAAGAACAAGAAAACACACTGCTAAATATATGAGAAAGCAGTACTAATAACCTGCATAAGATAATAGTATGTAGTGCCTGTGAGTTTGCACCCACATTATTAACCTAGCTTTGCAGGGATACGCTGCATGTCTTTTAATACATTTTTGTATAACCCAAGTACCTTACTTTGTTAGTAAAACAAAAATACACTTCCTATTAAAGTCTTTCTCCTCTCTCCAGGTTTGTCATAGGGTCAATTTAATGATTTAGCTGAACGAAGAAAACATGGTATTTCCACTTGACTCTGGCTGGCTTTGATATAGCCGATTGCCAACTGAACGCATCTTCCGTGCTTCTTCTAAGGCGACTTAATGTCTTTAAGGTATGAATGTTGAAAAGATGATAGATTTCTAGATAAATGTAGAAAGGTGTATTACAGTACATAACTTGCAGCTGATAATGCCAAACATTTTAATGGATGGGCTCTTCTGTCTGAGTATATGGCAGGTGGAGCTACAATCTCTAATAATAAATAAACTTTAAGAAGAACAAGGCAGTGGATACCAGGGTTTAGCATGGCCAAAGTAGAGATGGACAAACTTCTGAATTTGGTTTGCTTTTGAACTTCCAAACTTCATAAAATGTTCAGTAGTTCAGTAAAAGTTAGTAGTTGAAAACGCACATTAAAGTCAATGGGGAGAATAGTTTGAAAAGTTGGATTAAATACAATTAAATAGCAATGGGAACTTACGTTAAAATGGCTGTGGCACCTGGTGAAAGTGATCTGAAGACACACTACATATCCCAAAAATACAATTCCCCATGATTGGGCAATGGTCGGGTTTCTGCACGCTACATTTGAGGGTTATGGCCAATCGAGGGTTACCAAATGCATACATACGAGGGTTACCAAAATTGAAGGCTGCATTTGAGGGTTACCGAAATTGAAAGCTACATTCGAGGGTTACCCAACAATGCATTCGAGGGTTACCGAAATCGAAGGATACATTTGAGGATTACCAAAATCAAAGGATACTATTGAGGGTTACCCAAATCGAAGGATACATTCAGGATTACCCAATTTGAAGTGTACAATTGAGGGTTTATCGAAATCGAAGGATACATTCGAGGGTTACCCAAAATCAAAGGATACATTCGAGAATTTTGATAACTATCGAATTTTTCAATTATTATCGAAAATAAGTCTGCAAGTTGATGAAAACCAAACTAATCTTAGTTCAGGAAGTTCAGAAGAGTTTGAATCTTCCAAACTATTAAAGTTCGGGTGGAACTCCGGTTCGGGTTCGGGCCATCTCTAGCTAAGACTAGAATGTGACAGTTATGGCAGTTTCTTTCACCAACGGCTAAAGAAAAATACACTAATATGGCCCTTTAATAGTAGGACGAGCAAACAAGGAGGTCTTTTTTGCATGAAATGTGCAATTTGGTAGAATTAAAATATTTTTCATCTATACAAAAAAATACATATTAGGGGAGATTCAATAACACAAGACGTGCATCCACATCATAGAACCTGTGTCTATGAGCAGCGCAAAACTTAAATAAAGGGGTATTGTTTTGGGAGCAATCAGCTATTTCCAAAATATTTGACAAGGTGCAGCCAGGTTTTGTGATTGATTTCTGCAATACTGAAATTCTTATAATCTTTTGCAAAATAAATTTTATTATAAATAATTACAATCTGCCATCTCTACCAACCTTTGCTGGCAGGACCCAGTTTTTGAAATGACCCTGTCACTTCTGCTAGCTGGACATGGGGCTCTTAATTCAACACAACTATTCCTGATGGAAACATTTAGAATCCTCACTATTTGGACTCACAGTTCTGTCATAACCTACGATACTGGAGAGTTTTAATCTCCTACTAGCTAGCTGTGAGCAAGTGACATTATTAGGACCTTGGCAAGCTAGTTCAGTTCTATGAGCCTTGTAGCCAGTGTTCCCTTTAAGGTGGGAAGAGACAAAGGGATATTTTATCCCGACCGAGCTTTCGCTACGAGCGAACGCTCGGCCGGCAAAATAACTGTCAGTCACACAATCGGCCGTTATTTCCAACATGTCTGATGCCTGTTTGTCTATCAAGAAGACCAGGCGACAACATCGGTCGATTGGGCTTATTTTTCAGCCCAATCAACCCATACAAGGATCGGTCGTTTGGGGCGAAAAATCTGTCGTGATACCCAGCTTTAGCTCCAAGCAGCCTGCACACACAGGTGTTTGCAAAAAATTGGTAAATGTATGTTATTAACAATTATGTAGCACATAAAACTTAATTTTGTATTCACACAGATCAAAATCTGCACACACAGCAGAAAAAAAAATTAAAAGGGAACATGATTGTAAATATGACATCACATTAGCAGCCATGGCTCAATTAGTGGCTTGGGAGAATATTGCCCCTTTGGCCATATCCCACACCAACAGTTTTTCCCAGGCCGACATGGTTTGAATGTTCTGCCCTGGAGTTCCGGTAATCCTGCAACCATTCAGTGTTAGCTTTTTTTTAACTAAGATCTGATTGGTTGAGGCAAAATAGCACCATTTTAAACATAAAATGTTATTGAATCTCCCTGTTGGTACCTCTTATTGAATAAGACCCAATTTGTTTATATTTCAGTATTTTACTCATAATAGTGTCTTCTTGATCTATGGGCAATCCACAGGTATTTACTCTTCTCGGGTGCAGTTGAGAAGTTCCTGAGGGATCACTTGTGGCTGTCTGTTTGGACGCGCTGTCCTTGGAGTCCTTTCACTCGTGTACAACGAATTTGTTGTTTGTATGTCTCTTCTTTCTGTGGCCTCGTCATTAACATCATGTTCTCTAATCGCGAAAACACTGTTAATACTGTAACAGGTATATTTTTTATAATACTAGTGATACACAGACGCTCCCCTGAAAGATGCAGTTTAGTTCAAAGGGCATGTCCACCCCAAAACTAAAATTAAACCCACTGTGTAGTGTTAAAAATCCTTACTTTACATCTCTGCTCCTTATGGTTCTCCTGCAGTACCTGTCCAAAGTCCAGGAAACTGAAGAGTAGGAGCTGTCTTGCTGTCACCCGGTGCCTGCTCTCGTCCTTGTCCTCAGTAAGGACTCTGGCCCTCCCCCTACCTCTGGATCCCTCTGCTCTGTTCTTTTCGGTTGTATAGGGGGATTTTCTGTAGTTTATTCCTACCTTCCTTGGTGCCCAAGTGATGCAGTGATATAAATCGCTCAAAACTTTTGGAGTAAAAAGTATAAATAAGGTGACATGTCCTTTAAATGATTATCATACCACCATTTACTTCATTTTTAAACAGGAGTGGATCCAAAAAAAAAGTATTAGAATAGAAGAGGAAACATGACTGAAGCATGAAATTACTATCCATAAAGATTATCAGGAGATTCAATAAAAGTTCTTATCGTTTAAAAAGGTGCTAAATTTGCCCCGCCAATCAGATTTTATTTAGCATTTGAAAGCTAACATCTGATTGGTTGGGGCAAAATTAGCACCATTTTAAATTATAAGAACTGTTATTGAATCTCCGGACTATCTCTTATATTTTCCAGCCCAGTGTACTCGGATTTCTAAGCCTGTTTTTAGGTCCCGCTCTTGCCCATCCATACATTATATTGCAAATAAAACAGTTGTATTCTAAATGCTCTCTATGCTTTATCCCACTAGGACAGTTCCCCATAACCTTAACTGAGATTAAGAGAAGTTTTGAGACTGCAGTATTACTGCCATTGAAACCTGATTGTGCAAATGTTCCAGCTTATGCAAGTAAATCTAAACAGGCAAAGCCTCCCTCAATCAAACTGCAGTTTCTGTGCTATCACAGCCTCAGCCTAAGAAGATGAAACAGATCGATTTCTCAAGTATGTAAACTTGTTTTAGCTAACAAAATAGCTTTGTCAAGATGGAAATGCAACCATTAAAAATTAACTGCCGACCAATCCAGCAGACATTCAATCAATTCTTCCGGAACCGCCTTTCCCATTCTTTACAAACCAAATATAATTGTGAGGTCCCACATGGCCATTCATCTTGCGTTGTATGTCAGTCAAGAATTCTCCATGGACAGCACAAGGATATTACACTAAAACAATAGCCAAATTAGTTACACCAAATATTATTCAGCTTTCCGATTGAGACAATATTTCTAAGGTAATTAAAATCTGGGCAGACCTGTCTAACATTTCAAAGTTCAGTTCCAAATATATTGCTATGATGTATCCAGTATAATGATTACAACAGTGATATTTGTTGTTCTGTGTTCATTTTGTTAGAACCTTGGAAACCTTGTAGACTGTCTGAATAAATAGAATTCAAGTATTGGGTGAGACTCCTAAAGAAACAATGGGATCAAATAACGTGCCAGTCCTTAACACCATAGAGACAGTAGCTTATCTGATACGCTCTTACATCTCTATCGGCTACCAAGCCAAGAGAATGGTCCTCAACAGATTGGTAAGTATGAATTTCTTTGAAACTGTTATTTTGTTTAAATTGAATTACGCTAGCAGAATAAACAATGGTGTACCGCTATGGGGTTTATTTGGGCAAAGTAAAGAATTTGCTATTTGTTTTGCAGTGTTGACACCTCACCAGTATCATTCCTACATTATTTACATCAGATGCTGGAAAAACTGCAGTGTCAGGTCTCATTTTGGATCTCACTAGTAACTTCACCTATCAATTACATACATGCCACCAATGTTCTTATATGACCTAAGGAATGAACTCTTAAGCATATCAGATGCTCCCATGCCAAGCAGGTATCTTGCCCCAAAATGTGTAAATTCTTTTTTTTAAAATGCAGAACATACTTCCTCATAATTTCTTATAACTTTTTTTTTACAATTCTTTTTTACCCAGTTTGACAGCAAGTTTCCAGTCATCGTTGTAGAAAAACATTGTCAAGCCGCTTGCCAAAATTCTTCCCTTATGTGTGCTGGTTTATTCTTTTTGCGATCAGTTCATTTGCTGCCTTTTACATGACCCTCATGAGCCTAGACATGACAAAGGAAAGGCTACGAGCTGGCTAGTTTCAACACTCTGTCCCTTTTTCAAAGCCTCATTGGCTCCTCCCTTGAAGGTATATTTCATTTATCAGATTATGTTAGAGATGTGGATTAAACACTTCACATATATTAGCCATATAGATTTAAAAATTGTCCTCTGGGGCAGAGAAACATGGTGTGTAGTATGGGAAAGTACTGATAGAAGATTATCTGAAGTTAGCATGCTGTATTTCAGGAAGCAATTTAAGAAAAAGCAGGGATACACAACTTGATTACATGGGAATACACATATTAAAAGGTTTAGTTTTCAGCCTTAACCTCTTCCCCGGGTTCTCCCATACAATTACCAAGAGTTCTGGCCTTACTGAAATACTGTATTCCTTTTTATCCTCTATGTTATGGATCACAATCATCACATGATCCACATGCTAGTAGTGTTTTATTCTGTATTTTTTATAGTAAGTAATAAGGTTTTATATTTAACCATCCTGTATACTGAAACCACTGGCATTATAAAAGCCCTATTGTATAGAGCTATGATGCAGGAGAGACTTTTTCATTTTAAGGATTTGATCTTGTTAAATTTCAAACAAATTACAAAACAAGGCATTTATAATGTAGTACTTGGGAGCATAGGATATCAAACAGTCCTGATTTTTAATTGTAGGTACAATAGGGTTTTCAGATCAGTGAGAGGAGGCCTCATAAAACAACATGCAGTAGTAAGGGCTAGGCCACACACATGCACTTTTAAAGGGGAAACTGTGGTCCAAAATAACTTTAGGTAAATTGACAGAATTGCTTTTCTAAGATTTTTGCATTTACTTCCATTATTTATTTTACATAGTTTTGAAGATATTTACATTTAATATGTGTGATATGGTAGCAGCATCACCAGATCCACTGCACTTTCTGTTTCCTGCTCTGAAACCAAGTGACAGTCCTCTTTCCTGTGGCTCCTCCTCCTCGTGGGCCCCCAGACCCCTCCCACTCATGGGCCACATGGCCCCTCCCACCATGGGCCACATGGCCCCTCCCACTCGGGTCTGGTGGCCCCTCCCACTCACGCATCTGGTGGCGCTTCCCACTCGTGGGTCCGGTGGTCCCATCCTGGCTACTTCTATTGCAGCCCCCTTGGGCCTTTTCCCTTGCAGCCTCCTGTGGCCCCTACCACTCATGGGCCCCAATGTCCCCTCCCCCTTGTGGGCTCCCCATTGCTCCTCCCCCACTTGCAGCAAACCCCACTAATACCCCCCTTACAGAAAAACTGGAAAAGCAGCCTTTTTAGCAGAGAAAGAATCAGCAGTTTTAAAACTTATCTGATTCTTTCTCTGCTGAAAAGGCTGTCTTCTGTAGGGAGTAGAAGGGTATTGGTCTGAGTGCAAGTGGGGGAGGGGGACATAGGACCAACGAGTGGGTGGAGCCACAGAGTCAGTGATGGGAGGGCAACAGGGAGCTGCAAGGGAAGGGGCCAGGTTGGGTCTGCTAGGGGAGGGGACATAGGGCCCATGAGTGGGAAGGGCCAGCAAGTGGGAGGCATTAAAAAAAGCAGTGCTGTAGGCGTGCTGTTCTCCCCACCCCCCTCCTACCCTTCAGTCATGCACCGAGCAGTGCCAACCCGATTGAGGGAAGAAGTAGTATTTCTGACGCAGATTCAGAACTTTCCCTAACTTTCTGATCAGTGATTCTTCATATTTTGGGCTGTGCAGCACATACAGAGGTGGTTGATGGCTCATTTTAAAGGTAGGAACCTGGAGACCACACTTCCCCTTTAAGAGTGATCCAATCATGATTGCGATCCAATAGCTTTTAAAACCACACAGCAGTGTCTGCTATGGGGGTGGCCACATCACCTCCATTGGTGTCTGCTGTGCTGTAAACTGCTATCGGGTGCATGTGATCACCATTTTTTGCCCAATTTGAATGTGCTCCAATAGGGCAAATTGGCAAATCGCACACACAAACCGACTCAACCACACGGTAAGGTGCGCGTGGGTTCTAGTGTGGCCTCAGTCTAAAGCAGTTTAAAATGCGATCAGTTGTAATCAGTGCAGCCCTGCTTACTACATTATTAAAGCAATAGATCACTCAAAAAGTGAAACTATTCCTTTAATGTATTGTTAAAGCCCAGGAGGTTAAAGAGCTATTATTACCTTCACCCCTGGCTCTTGCTCATTTGATTGAGAAATGGGAAGTAAGGCATAGCTCCTTAATCCTGGGCTTCAATCAATACATAGTTCAATACTTACTCGAATCATAGTTCACTCGAAAAGTGAACTATTCCTTTAAGAATGTCCTACAATCAGCAGGTGATCTGGAAATCATAGGTTGGGTTTAAATCCCATTACAATAGTAAGCAGGTGCAAGTTCAGTGTGTGTCCAAAAATGTGCACTCATTCAGGTCTCTAGGAGATCTAGAGCAGGATTATCCACAAGGAAACCCCAGGCCCTAAGCCTAGGGCCCAGGAAACTTCTGGGGCCCAGCTTCAGAAGCAGTAACAATATTATAGTCTATACAATATATGTAGAAAAAAAGGGCCCTAAATGATGGCCCTGCCTAGGGACCAATATGATCATAATACATCTCTGAGGATATCATTATTTTGTAAAGGTCAGGTCCTATCATTATTAAAAATGCAGTCTTTTGTGACAAACAGCCCATGTTTAACTAGTGATTTCTTTTATATAAAAGGTGTTTGCTCAGACAGTGTTTATGTTTCGTGTATAAAAAGAAGCAATATTGATGATGCTGCAGAGGAGAGACAGATACATGGGAACCTCTCTATGATTGGTCAGTATATCATTAACTTCATTAACTTTTAGCATCTTGGAACTGTTCCCATCCTTGAAATATGATATTTCTTATTGATTTTGATAAAGACATCTCAGAAACATCAAGACAATGTGTTTTTTTAACTATATTCACTTATACTCAATAGTGAATTTATCTTTTTCTCATTAATTGAAGGAAATGCACGTTATAGTACAGTGTAACCTGAAAGCAGTTGGGAGCTGTCAGAGGAAGCCAGTATAGGAGCACGATTGCATATAGCATTAAAAGTTCCCCTGCCAGCTCCTGTTTGATTAATTGTAAGAATAAGAGGTAAGACACCGCTCCTTAATCCCGTTCTTCAATTAATGAGAGAAAGGATATGTTCCTTTTTAATGAAAGTATCCTTAAATACATGTAAACAAATTCACACCAGTCATTCTTTTATAAAAAAAAAAATTATGAACCAGCGCTACTTTGCTGTTTTATTCCTGCCAGACTTCACCATAATTGTTCTTACTTTTTTTACTGAAAAGCCAGTAAATAGACAAGGGAAATTGGAGCATTTCTATTACCTGATCAGGACCAGGGGGTGTTTAGGGGGGGTACTGGTACCTGGCATCCATTGGTGTAGCTACAGACTTATGGGCCCTGATGCAAAATACGGGCATGGGCCCCACAACCAAACCAAATAATTATTTTCATAAAAATAATTCAAATTCATCATTAAAGGGCATGTCCACCCCAAAACTATAATCCCCCCCATACTGGCCCCAATCTGTAGTGTCTAAAAATTCTTACCTTACATCCCAGACCAAATGGTTGCCCTGTAATCCCTCCCCCAAGTCCCAAAAACTGGCCACCAGGAGTACTGCAGAGTCCATATAGGACTCTGCCTCCTGTCTCCCCTCCGGGAGAATTTTACCATGCGCAGAAGTGCCCTCCCCCCCTCCCTCTCCCTCCCGATTTGGTTTCCCTCCCCCTAGCATAAATCCCTTTGCCATAATATAGTAATGGTCCCCCCGCCCCAACCACATTACTATTAGAGCAAGAAAGTCCCACGATCTTTACTTACGTATCTCGCTCCTTCACTGTTTTACACTACTGGCAGCTGCGTCCATGATTGGCTGCCTCTCAGCCAATCATGGACGCGGTACCGGCCCCGCCCTGCTCGCAGTTCTATGCAAGCAGAGGGCCGGGATTGTGCGGCGAAAGGAGAGAGGTAAGGTAAGTAAAGATCAGGGGACTTTTTGCGATAATAGTAATGCGGTTGGGGCTGGGGACCAATAACTGTAATATGGCACAAAGTTAGTTTAAAGGGTGGACATACCTTTTAAACATTTTTTAAAGGCCACTCATTTTAAAACAGACGAACTAACTTACCCCATCACCTAGCAAAACTATTCAATCAGATTCAAACAGTATTTCTAAACTTATATCCTCAAAGCTTCTAAAATAACTAACCAACTAACGCTAGAAAATGCATGGCACACAGAGAGTGGTAAATGCTTTGAATATAACCACTGGTAAAATAGTTGGCACAAGACGGTAAATGCTTGGCATGCAGACACTGATAAACTGGTAGGGAAACTGGCACTGCACACAGCCAGGCAACTGGTTAAATGCTTGGCACACAGACAATAGTAAAAATGCTTTGTACACGACCTCTGGTAAGACAGTTGGTACACAGACTGGTAGTTTTGGAACCTTAGCACAAGGGCCCTGGTGCGGACATCCCCTGCCTGCACCCGGTAGTGTTACGCCCCAGCTGGCACCAACCTTTCTGCTTGCTCTGTGCAATCTGTTGTTCCACTTCTCCTGGTGCCATAGAGGGTAACATAGATTGTTACATTGTTAATTGAGCTGTGAGTGAGAAGCAGAAGTATTTCTTGTTTTAAAAAAGTATCCAGTCTGTATCAATATTATCCAGGACTGTATCAATATTAACCCTGCAGCTACGAGGTAATTGCTGAGACTGGGTTTAGAGACATTATTTACTTTACCTAATCCACTGTGATGGAGATTAGGGCTGGTACACAGTACACAGAAATTTTTTATCCTGGTTGACCGGTAGCCGCTATTGACTGGTGGCTGGGCTGAAATAGTGTTGGTCATGGCAAAAGACCACAGGCAACAGTTCCGATTTTTCAGATGGAAAGTAAAGCAGAAGGTAAAATCAATATACTTTTACAACAAAAGTGAAGTAACAATGATATCTGTATTGGCAAGTAGAGAATATAATATTATTATAAGATCAATATATAAAAGATATGGATGTATTTGGTCATGAACTTTCAACTGTTGTTCTGTGGTAGCCCGCTCAGGAATCCCCCCCCCCCCTGAAAATCCTGCACTTGCCCTTAAGGAGATACTGATGGTAAATGTTCTGGGGACTTTTGTGTAAAAATAAGCTATTACACACATAACACTTTACATAACACTGTAAAATAGCATATTTATGTTAAAATGCACCCAGATGATTTTTTTTTTCTTCTTGCTAACGGGTATATAACAGGTGTAATTTGTAGTTATTTCAGCATAAGTATATTAATGTGTACACTATGGCTAATTTTCTGGTCGATCATTAATTGGGTACCACACCATGATGATTTGGCAATAGTCGTGCTAATGGCACTTTCTATGCATAAAATTGATCCATTACTAGATCAGAAAAGTCCCCCAAATACATCAACACTATCTAATATTTTGATAATTTTTGTCTCAAAATTCCCATCCATTTAGCAAAGTAAGAAAAAAACATTTGGCATTGTGGCTACCTAACCTTTCATTAATTGGATTCATGGGGGAGAACTTTTTGTCTCGTGAATCAAATCCCATGGATTAAGAGATTCTCAATGATTGTAAATCACGGCTATACCATTTACATTCACCGTGAAAATAAAAATTGTGTTCGGGGTGCTTCTAGACCTTTTGAAGACAATCCTGTGATAGACCACACCCCTTTAACCAAGGGGGAGGGGCCTGTGCCAAACATGTATACCATATGTATTAAACATACACATAACATATCAAAAAGTCCAAAGTGCTCAATAGTCCATATGTCCATGTTTTAACATGATGGATTTCTCCGTATGTACGTGTTGAGATGAAAACTAGAAGTGATAAACATTAGAACAACCTCCAACCTTTATGTGTATCAAAGACAAGAACTGCTAACAGAACACACAAGACATACCAGACATCATCTGAAAGAATACCCTTTGTACAACGTACAATACTCATTCCAAACAAATAAGCAAGATTGTTAAGAAACATTGGGGTATCCTTCAAAATTATAAGGAATATGGTAATGTTCACAAACCCACCCCTCCTTTCATACAAGAGGGCATCAAACCTGGGTAACCATCTGGTAAGGACGGATCTGACACCACCCACAAGAACTAAAAAGGTATTCCTGACCACCCCACAAAAAGGTACATTCGTGCTAATTGTAATAACTGTAACTCTATTATAAAAGGAGATGTGTATACCATCCAGTAAAGGAACCAAGATACAACTAAGAGATTTTTCTCATGTAACACTAAAGGAGGATATACCTGCTTTAATGCCCGTGTGGTAAGGGATATGTAGGGAAAACGAAAAGAGAAGTGAGAACCAGAATTAATGAACATAAAAGGGATGTGAAAAATTATGATGGTACCAGCTTAGACATGAAACACCAATAAGTAAGCACTTTCACGAATGTGGACACCGGGTAAGCCAATTGAAATGGCAGACATTGGAGGTGGTGAAGCAACATAGCAGGGAGGTGATATGAATAAGACTTTACTGAGAAAAGAGGCCAAGTGGATAGACAAACTGGATACATTAAAACCATGGGGTCTGAATGAGGAATCAGGATTAAATAGCTTTCTGTGAAATTGTAGAATCGCTCTTTTGTATAGTAACCCTTTTTCTATGAATGGGTGTGTTACTAAGTTTATTAGCTATAGACACAGTTTAGATACTAAGAGGCAACAATGTTGCAAGAACTTACACACTCTGAGTCAGGATGAAGTGTATCATACTGCCATCTAGTGTCTCAAAGAAAAAGACAACATATGAATCACTGTAAAATATGTATGTATTTCATTGTATAAGATATGGCAGCCATGAATCTTGATGAATTTAATTTTAAATTTTATTATGAGCAGCACAGAGGAATGGTGAAACTAGGTAGCACAATACCACGTATTTCATGTAATATATGTATATTTCTCTTCCAAAAAGGTTGGAGGTTGTTCTAATGTTTTATCACTTCATAGGTTTTCATCTCAACACGTACATACGGGGAAATCCATATGTTAAAACATGGACAATATGGATATTGAGCACTTTGGACTTTGTATATGTGTATGTATAATACATTTATAACATGTTTGGCACAGGCCCCTCCCCCTTGGTTAAAGGGTGTGGTCTATCACAGGATTGTCTTTAAAAAGGTGTGCATGTGGTATGTGGGTTACACCTGATGAAAGGGACAGTGGGTCCCTGAAACGTTGTGTAATGTTGATCCAATAAAGAAGCATATATTCACAGAAGAGTGCCCCCTCATGACTTTTATTGCTTGTGCTATATCTGTGGGTCCATGGTAGAGGACCAGAGAAGGGAGCACCTTTGAAGTTTGTGGCTAAACTGCCAAAAAGGAGTGCCTAGGCCCGAAACCCAGTTTGCAGTGCTTCTAGACCTTTTGGCAGCACCCTGGGAAACTTTTTAAAGTGACCAGAGGCCGGAACTTTTTCTCCGGTATGTATGATTTTCGCAGTCGCGCGTGCACAATCACGTCTTTTGGGGGCTTTTTTTGCTGCTGATGTTGCCTGACGCCTCTCCTCTGAGTGGCAGGAGTGCCGCCTGAGCTAAAACAGATCCAAGAGGTTGCTCCACACACTACTTAAATCCATTCCAGTAGTCCTTCTGCTTAGTAAGACATCCTCCGACAACTCGCCGGACAACCTGTGACCTGGTCCCTGGACCAATTAAGCACATGGTGAAATGCCCTGACCTGCTTGAACCAGCACTTACAAAATAGTCAATTGCTCCTGCAAGCAGGGAGGTTTTGTACCTCTCTAAGCCCTTTCTTAAAAAACATTCCACTGATCCAGATGCAATGAGCAGCTACAGACTGTCTCCAACCTCCTATTCTTAGGAAAAGTTATTTTAAAGGATGTCTATCTGCAACTTGAAGCCGGCCTCTCAGCAAACAACATCCTGGACCCTCTACAGTCTGGCTTTAAGAAACACCACAGCTGTGAAACAGCCTCATCCAAGTCTGCAACGATCTGCTCATGGCAAGGGACAGAGGGGAATACTCCATCCTAATCCTGTTGGATCTCTCAGCAGAGGATCCACAAGGATCAATTCTATCCCCTCTATCCCCTCTTCTGTTTGCAATCTACATGTTGCCACTTGGTCCAATTATCCAACAACATGGCATGACTTACCACTGCTATGTTGATGACATGCAGTTATACCTTTCCTTCAAACCTGGAACAGACCCCACCCCAAAAAATAAATCTTGTTAACTGAACTAGAGCATGGATGAATGACAACTGGTTGAAACTGAATGCTGACAAAACTGAGGTCCTTGTGTCCAAAGCCAGCGCTTGGCACCAAACAGCCCTACCCTAAATCAGGATTGGGATTTCAGACATAAACAGCTCAACTTGTGCGCGCAGCCTGCGGTGTGCTAATCTATGGGGAATTGAGCTTCAGAAACCAAATTTCGGCTGTAGTCAAATCTGCCTACTTTCATCTGAAGAACATTGCAAAAATCAAACATCTGATCCAACCAGAGGATCTTCCAAACCTAGTTCCGCCTTCATCACATTGCGGCTGGACTACTGCAATGCCCTTTATGTAGGTCTCCCACAAAAAACCGCACCGCCTACAATTAGTGCAGAGTGCTGCTGCCAGACTGCTAAAAAACCAGCCTCGCCACTGTCACATTACACCGATCCTTTGCTCACTGCACTGGCTACCAGTACAAATGAGAATACTCTTCAACATTGGACTGTTGACTTTCAAATAACTGCACAATCTGGGCGCCTGGATACATGAAGGACTTGCTGAATCTCTCACAACCTAATCAGCATAAACTTGGTCACTCCCAGAGTGCACCTCAAAACCTTTGGAGACAGGCTTTCTGTCATGCTGCCCCTACCCTTTGGAACTCCCTACCATACCCAGTAAAGACAGCCTCCTCCCTGGAGTTTTCAAATCCAGACTGAAAAGCCACCTGTTTAGCCTGGCATTTCCGGATTTATAGAGTTCTTCCTTATACCACAATTTACCAATCAATCAATTATTGGTCTGAGCCATGTTACAGCGCTTTGAGTCCTACGGGAGAAAATCGCTTTTCAAATGTTATTTGTGGTTGTTTTTGGGTGCCTGCTGACATACCTAAATCATCGGTTAAAGATTCATATACAAGTAAATTATCAGCGCACCAGACTTACAACATAGGTGAATAAACAACATGGGTACAACATGTTTGAATAAACATACGTGAAATTTCGGTGAGAAAATGGCACCTCTTCAGACAAACCATAAGTGCAAACAGTCAGGGAGATTCTATAAAAGTTCTTATCGCTTAAAATGGTGCTAATTTTGCCCCAACCAATCAGATCTTATTTAATATTTGTTAGCTTACATCTGATTGGTTGGGGCAAAATTACGCGTTTCGGTCCTACCCGGACCGTTCTCAAGAACACGTGTTGAGAACGGTCGGGGTAGGACCGAAACGCGTTGATAGCCACAAATAAATGGATTTTTGTTATAAACCCTAGGAGTGCTCTCATCTCCCTATATATATTACCTTACTCAGGAAGACCCAGGTGGACGTCCATATGGTGAGTGCCGCTCGCTGCTAACCTGTTTGCTATATATATAATATATATATTATATATATATATAATATATATATAATATATATTAATTAAAAAATGTATTTCATTATTGTCTTCACTACTTATGGCAATATAAAGCTACTTAAAACACTAGGTGTTTACAATTAAGGTTAAAATTATGTAGAGGGGCTCTAGTTTGCAAAGTATACTCTACCTGTAGTTTTCTATTTATTAGGTGATGAAAGCAGGCAGAGGAATGCCAGCCCATCATGGTGAGTTTGTTACCAACTAGACTTAATGCTATGATATGTTCACAGTATACTATGGTACCTGCAAAAGTATTGCACTAATCTATAAGACGTTAATGTTTACAGCAAGTTGCCCAGACTGGGAGCTGTCAGGTTGGAGAGACCCACATAATCCTGTGTACAAAGCACCTGCTAATAAAAATATCATCAGTCTGAAGAAAAAGAAACAGATGGAGAAGAGGCTTTACTACTAATTCTGAAGACTAGCGGTACTTAAATGAATACAGATTAACAATGTTACACTACAAGTAAACAAAGTCTATAGAATAACAATGAAAATAAGCAATTTGTTCACCAACCCAGGTATCCCACTCCCCCCAGAGCCGCAGGAGTCTCCCGGATTTTGGGGTGGTCTCCCACACTTCCATGAGACCACCCCCAAACTCCCGCAACCCACACTTACCTGAGCCTCTACCTCCGGAATGCCCCCTTTTCGGCTGCCACACACCTAACTCTGCCTCTGTGTGATGTTTTACATGTCACACACACCGCCATGCTCCTAACTCTGCCCCTGCCCATTTGATGACATTTATACGTCACACTGGAACACCCGCCTCATTCGCCTTCTCCAGAAGCTACATTTGGCAAGGCCTGCCAACCTAGAAAAGTAATTGTTCTCTTCAGCAGTCGAAATTACCAATGCTCCTCTTAAAGTCATGCAACCGATCTACAATCGGTTAGCACAACTAAGCCTGGTTTGCGGCAGCTGTGCGACAACCAGAGATAAAGGAACGATTGGTACACTCTATTCATTGGATAATTAATAAGACTTCAGATACATGGTAGGATAAGGTAACAATGCCTATAAAAGTTCTCTTATGAAAAACAATTAAATGGATAAGGATTTATACAGTTATGCAAGAGTTATACAATCGCCATTTTTTCAAAGCAAAAACCCACAGATGTTCCAAATATCAGGATTCACAAAATGGTACATATACAGTATGGAAACAGCAAAGAAGCGAGGGTCGCACTCCAAAGTAAATTAACTTGAATTTATTTTAAACCACACATATTCACAACGTTTGGGGGAAACATGCCCCCTTCCTCAGGTGATGATTCAACATAGTGCAACACATCTATATAGGTCAGCCAATCTTGGGACGGCCCCCCTGGGTAAATCGTCCCTCTGATAGGGTAGGCAAAATAGTGACATCGTGCAATTCGTGTGCAAAAAATGCATTATTGTGCAATAAATACATAAAAAATCTGTTACTAAATCAATAGTAATAAAATTAGTGAGTATGTTTACAACTTATAAAACTTTAGCTTAACTGAAATCTCAATAAAAGACATTAAATTTTTTATAGAATTTTCATAGGATACATTAAGAGATAGAACGTGGCTTTAGAGTGTGTTCAAACCTTTTTCACAATATGAGAAACTACCCAAAGTGTATATCAACGGCCATATGTAAAAAACATTTAAAACTGGAATAAAAAAGTAAGTGCTGGCCTGGAAGAAGTGTTCTCAAAAAAGTCCACAAGATGGCGCCATCGTGTGTGAAGATTAAAAGTGTAGTGAAAGTAGGAATCAACTGTTGAATAAAGGCAGAAAAATGTGAAAGATTATTAATACAAAACTTACATAAAATTGTATTAATAAGTCTTTGTATTAATAATTTTTCACATTTTTCTGCCTTTATTCAACAGTTGATTCCTACTTTCACTAAACTTTTAATCTTCACACACAGATGGCGCCATCTTGTGGATTTTTTGAGAACACTTCTTCCAGGCCAGCACTTTACTTTTTTATTCCAGTTTTTAATGTATTTTACTATATGGCCGTTGATATACACTTGGGTAGTTCTCATATTGTGAAAAAGGTTTGAACACACTCTAAAGCCACTGCTATTCTTAATGTATCCTATGAAGAATTCTATAAAAAAAATGTAATGTCTTTATTGAGATTTCAGTTAAGCTAAAGTTTTATAAGGTTGTAAACATACTCACTAATTTTATACTATTGATTAGTATAACAGATTTTTTATGTATTTATTGCACAAATAATGCATTTTTGCACTAACGAATTGCACGATGTCACTATTTTGCCTAGCCTATCAGAGGGACGATTTACCCAGGAGGGGCTGTCCCTAAGATTGGCTGACCTATATAGATGTGTTGCACTACTGTTGAATCATCACCTGAGGAAGGGGGCATGGTTCCCCCCGAACGTTGTGATATATGTGTGGTTAAATAAATCAAGTTAAAATAAATTCAAGTTAATTTACTTTGGAGTGCGACCCTCGCTTCTTTGCTGTTTCCAATTGATATATGTCCATTAAGGGTTGGACTATCTGGAGGAGTGGGCACCCACGGGTGGACGAGTGCAGAGGATCACCTTTACTTTATTACATATACAGTATGACTTAATACTGGCTGTTCCCATTGCCTTATGCTCACAAGCTGCATTCTGCAGATCTTAGCACGGAAATCAAATTGGTTTCTAGCCCCTTCTAGCTAATAGAAAATAGCTGCTTAAATATGCAAATTAAATGTGCAATGACCGAGTCAAATATAAATTGCAAAGGTGACACCTCATAACGTGAGACTCAGCCTCTAGGATATCATGAAGTAGAAACTCACAATAGTTAGTATTAGGATAACACTTTTTACTAGGAATCAACAAAAAAATCAAACTAATTTTATCTGCTTCCTCCAATGACCTTTATGGATTGAAAACAATAATAAAAAATTTGGATGCTAAATTGTTGTAGTCTAAAGCTTTATACATACGTGCGACCGCGTGGGGTGACCAGCGATGCATAATGTGTATGCACCCATAATTGTCGCATTCAGGGCACTTTGTCGACAGGCATTTGGTCGGGGTTTGTTGCCCGACCGGCTGGGCGAATCTTCAACTTAACGTCCATTTTAGCTTACAAAGTGCCATACATGGCACGATTATCGACCGAAATCATACACATTGTGCGTCACGGGTTGGCCCCTGCGATAGCATGTGTGTATGAGACTTAAAAAATATACATAATGTGATCATCAGCAGCAATAGATGAAATATACATATTTATACATATATATAAAAACACTATGAAAGTGTTTCATAACAGCTGTTACCATCATTCCTTTTTGTTCAATTGCCTTTGCAGTTAATGTTGTGTTCCTGGTTATAACGATGATCATGGCATACGCAGATACAAGTCCCAATGGATACAACCTAAGTACAGCATGACAAACAGCTTCAGTGGAAATTTCTACCAGATTAAAACCATCGATGACTTATACAGCTGGTCATATGACACACTATTGCCAAACCTATACAGCCAGTATCCAGGGGTGTAAAATAAAAAGAAGGATAGAAAAAAAGGAACTTTTAAAGGGAAACTGGGGTTGCAAGACATGTTAGAGATCATTTGAAAAGCATTAAGGGTTAGAGATCCCACCCGGTCCCAACACCTAAGCAAAATTCTTGAAACCATGATTACTTTTATTTTTTATTAACATAAAAAGACATCCATCTCTATGAAAAAACTCACACAGTTTCTAAATGGCAAATAAGGGAGGTCTCTGTAATTGTATCAAAAATACAATTACAGAGTTCCCTCTAAACTAAATGTGGTCTTCCTCCCCATGGTCGACTGTATTACCTGGCTCGATTAGTCCCAATCGTTCACTGCCCTTGCCAGCTGAGTCCCTGCACTCAGGCATTGATTGGTATTAACCGTATTAACAAAAAGAAAGGTTAGTTCTGATTTTCATTTTCATAATTACCTTATATACATGAAAATCCTCCCCTTTATTTCTCCGCTGCTCGTAGTCCCTCCCCCTTTCTTCTACCTGGCTCAGGTAAGGGATCCTGTGTTCCCTTCCCCTCACCCTCCTATATTGTAACTAAATGGAGGCTTAAGGCCTTCGTGATCCTGCCCTTATCTATGTTCAGTCGCAGCCGCCATTGGCATTTCTCCTTCCCTTTTTTTATTACCCCTCAAAACTAAAATTTAACCCACTGCTGCACTGCTGGCCCTATTATATGTACACTGTAAAACCAACTTTAGTTGCACGGATAGCTGTGGCTTTAAAAGTAAATATGTGTATTTTTCCTAACTTTGCCTACTTGAATGTTGCTGGATTCCTCCACTTGCATATGGCTGCTGGAGCGCTACCCCCACAAGGAGAATTTCTCCATCTCCAGGCAGGCCAAGCAGGTAAGGCTTGTGTGGAGCGTGCACACCCGCAACCTCTTTGCACGCGCGTCCTGACGCCGTCCCAGGACCGTGCCCACATGTGACCTCATCGTGCTACGTGATGATGGCACACATGCGCACGTTCGACACATGCCTTACCCACTTGGAGCCCCCTGTAGATGGAGAAATTCTGAAAATCTCGTGGGGGTGGAGCTCCAGCAGCCATATCCAAGAGTAGGAAGCCAGCAACATTCAAGTGGCAATGTAGGCTACACATATCACATCTGGTGAGTGATGTCAGAAATATACTTTCTCCTGGTTTCACCTAGATATGTTTAAGGGATCTGTTAAAAGGGAATACTGAAAGCTTTTATTATCCTAATCCTAACCTAACAAATTTGAGACCCCAGTTCTCCTTTAAGGAATCATCATAATCCAGATATCATTAGGAACTGTTGCATTTGACTTTTAATTTCACATCAGGCTAGTATAAACCCATGTAGGGTAGACCTTACCTTAGACATTGTTACTTTTAACTTTTGGCATGAACATCATATAGGTTTTCTTGAGCTGTTAAATTATTTATTTCATATGATGGTGCAGCCGTAAAAAAATATAGGTTTATTGGTATTACAGAAAAGCCAAATCTAAACTTCTTTAATTACCATTAACCACTGGAAGCAACATCCTTTACCATCATTCTAAATTGTTCACTTCATAAGGTAAATGTCAAAAAACAATGTGAAAGAAATCAGGTTTTTTTAGCATGTGTTATCCCAGTCAATGTATTATTACTGATATTTATTTACAGTTATTTGAATTCATGTTTTACGCTTACAGGATTTATTACAGATGGGAATTGCTTTCTCCTGGGTAGTCCCAGGATTCGTCAGTTGCGGAGAGTCATGGGAAGTTTTAAAGACCAGTCCTGATGATACAGGAAGCTATTCTGAAGGATGGGTTCCACTTGGTAGAAATGAAACTCCAAATGCCAGCTGGAGGGTACCATACAGAGGAGGAGCTGGTAGGCTATCCAATATGGACAAGATATGGATGGTATTCAGGAGGAGGATATGTGGTGGAACTAGGAACCAACGAAAGCTCTGCAAGCAGGTGTCACTACAAAAATGTGCCTTAAAGTCTGCTAGCTTACTAGAAGGTTTTTATTATAAGGGAATGTTATTTTAAAATTACTTTTAAATATTGACTTTAGTCATACTGTATTACTTGGTGTTTATTTTTAAAGGGGAACTTCAGTGGAATAATCACTTTTGGGCTAGAAATACTGCACTTAACAAGATGACACTGTGTTTTACTGACCTATAGATGGATCGTAGTTCCATAGTGATAATATACCCATCTGTACCCAGCTATATTTCAGCTATAGGCTTCCTCGGTAGCTTTGAATTTCCCATGATGCTATGAGGCGATACTACATCGGCCATATTTGTGGTTAACTAGTGCAAAACCCATGCTACCCAATGTACTCTAATCGGGTTGTAATGTGTTTGAACTAATTTTGCACTGGCCGTGCCATTTGCAAAAATATTTGGAAATATTGCAGCGTAGCCTATGTAGTAATGGGTTAAAATTACGTAGTGCAACAATTTTGCACATATCTTAACGCCATTACTATTGTAGCGTACAGGGCCGATGTAGTAAAAAAAAGTTATGTCTTACCTGACTTTCAGTTTCATGTTAATTTAAACACCAGCCTTTAAATGCATCCCCTCCAATATTGCCTCTTTAATAGTTGCACAATAGTTACACAAACAAATAGTACAGAGGCTGCAGCAGAGGAGGATAGTGAACCTGATCTTGTGTAGCTTAATATAATGCATTGCTCATCAATGTACCTATATAAAGTGGAATGTTGGAAGGTATGCATATGATTAAATCAAAATAAATATGCTAATTTGCCTTTAAGCTGGTAGTATAGGAGATGGAACCTGTAGTTTAGCCATCTGGCAACGGATGTAAGCTTTTCGTTTCATTACTGAAAAATGCAGTTTATGAAATTGCATTTTCTATGCTACGATTTGTTGTCAATAAACTAAGAATGTTCTTATGAGTACTTTAGTAGTGGCCCTGAGGTTACATGACAGTGCATTTCTTCAGTCAGAGGACATCTGGATTGTGTCATCATTGCATTAAGTATAGCTGTGCTGAAACTCAGGGCAAAAAGGGAAATTAGCTAATAAGTAAGAACCAATCACGTAAGTTCCCAGAAAGATGGTCTGAAGATGTCAGTAAACTAACAAGACAACAAGGGTATCTGTCTAATTTTGCTTGGCTGAAAACTAGTGTTTCTTTCCTGTTGTCTAACATGACTTAAGGGAAATACGGGGCTATTTATGTGGGTATGTGTATAGTCCTTATTAATATTATTACTAGAGATTTTATTGGGTTGTACTTATATTACTGAACTGGACTGAGCATTTTAGTTACAACAATCAAGGGCCATAATCACTTGGGTAAATTTTGTACCAGAAATCCCAGCACAACTTAACACCAGCAATTAGCGCAATACTGTTACTATTTACCTTGTGGTGGCTGTGTTGGTGTTTTTTTAGCAGCTAGCCTAAGTGAAAGATTTAACTCTTGCTCACGTATTTAATAGCAGTGTAGGTTAGTGTAACTTTAACCTCTCGTTTTAAACAGCGCCTGGTGATAAATTAGGCCACAAATGTTTATTCTGGACATGGGTAATGAACTTTGTAAGTGGGTGTTTGTAGGGGGGGGGGGGCATTATAAAACACCATAATGGCTAGGCAACACATAGAGTAGTGCATTCTAATATGGGTGGCCACATTTTTGTGCTGCGATCTGTTTTCAGAGTGCATGTTATCACAATTTTTTGCAAATCACATTCAGATATTGCACAAATCACAGCACACACGGACAGTAACAATTAGCTGGCGTATAATAGTCGCACTGTCATATGTGCGAAGCACATATTGAATTAGTCATGCTGGCTGTGCGGGTATTTATGATACTTGTGCAGCCGACACAGTAAAGTATTTAATATTAGTAAGCCAAGGTGCCCACACTGGTAAATGAGCCTTCAAATATCTGTTGTATTCAATTAGATCAATCGGACTTGAAGTTTAGTTTCTTGAAGACGTTTCGCTAGTCATCCGACTGGCTTTCTCAATTCAGAATGACTTGTACAAGAATCTGTGGCAATTATGTACCCTGGATAATCCACATTACCATATCACAGCCAAGTGTTAAGGGCGTGATTGGATAGTGGCTAAGAGGTGTTATAGGAACGCCCAGAGTAAGGTGTCAAACAGCATTGTACATGGCAGACAGTTGGTTCGAAACCCCTCCACCTCTATTTAGGCTTGGTTTCTTTATTTTCACATAAATGGCCTCCTTAACACCTCTCTTGAACCAGTCACGTTCTTTTGCCAATATGTTAACATACCATGACCTGAATGAATGAGAACCTTCACGAGCCTGCAAATATTTTATTCTACTTATGAGTTGTGAACTTTGTAAGTGTGAGCGTTGGGGAGGATATGTGGACAGTGTTTATTAAAGGGTAACTGTGGTCTCGAATTCCTCCAAACTAGCAAGAATTATATAAAACGCCTTCCATCATACCTTCAAAATAAAACCTAAATCACATCTCTAGATAAAATTTGTGAGATGTTACCTGCAAAGGTTTATATACTTCCTGCTTGAACACTGCCTGTTTTCAGCCATGTCATTAGCTTGTAGTCATGTGACCAGCCTCAGCCTGCATAAATGGCTCTCCTTGTCAACTGTCAATTTTTCCCCAGGTACTTCCTGATTTACGTCTTAACTGAGCATGCTTCTCCCCCGGGGCGGACAGGCGGGCAGAGGTTGGGTGATTGCACTCATCCTACTGAAAGCAGGAAGTTTGAACACTCACCAATTGTAATTTCTCACAGGTTCCAGCCAAAGATGTGATTGTCGGCTCATTTAAATGAAATACTACAGGCTTTCATTTAACCTGAACTTGTTTGAGACCAGTTGCCCTTTAAAGGCTAACTGTACCAAAATTACCTTAGTATATTGAAAGGAATTTAAGCACTTCCTACCTCCTGTTCTGAATCCATAGACAGTTGCAATCTTTTGGGCAACATTGTGGTGCACACTCTGATCATATTATACAGACACAATAGCTACTCTGTGACTAATGTTTCCAAGTCTGTGTCAATGATGCATGACCTAAACCAAAAATCACTTTTAGCGGCTTTTGTCTCTATGTGAGGTTCCCTTGCTGTGCCAACCACTCTGACCACAACAGCTACTTTTATTTTTTCATTTTTAGATTTTCGAATTTTCATGAATTTTCAGAAACTACTTTTTAAACGAAACGGGTTTGTTCATCTCTAGTCTGGAATTGTGCCTGCTGGTAGAAATTTCTCAATGCCCTTAAAGTCTACACTACACAGGTTTGAGAGTATGAAATTGAAAAATTCAATATTACATATAGAAAATTCTGACAACATGAAATATTCAGTCTAGGCAGATTCTCTCTGAAACAAAGCACAGGCACCCCTAGGTTATGAATGTAATCAGAAATGCAGCGTTAAGGTTCGAAATTGTAACCACATCTTTATCTGCTGCTCTCTCCTTGTTCATAACACTGCGTGCAGACATTGTTTGCATGTGTTACTCATGCAGAGAGAGAGCCTGTAAGACAGCAGTGACTTAGTGACAGTCACAATCAGACCAGAAAACGTTAAATGCACAAATGTACATACTTGCACTTCAGTGAAATTACACATTTACTGCCATGAAAAAGCGAATCGAAAGAAGTTGTTTTGTGCAAACGGGTTTAGAAAATATGAAGTTGCAAGTGCTTGTAAGATTTTCTTGGGGCATATTTTTTTTAAATAAGTCAGCTGAATATACTGCCCTTTTTTTTGCTTCCATTCTCTTCCAAGAAATAGAGTCTCTAAATAAACCTACCCTCAATTTCTTACTATTGAGTAGTGGACTAATGTCTACTTTTAGAAAGACAGATACCTGAGGTTACAGGTTCAAATCCCAGACTTAATTGAAAATGTTTTAATTTCTTTCTGCCATTCATGCTGGATAAAAACAAACCACAAACATTATTTTTTGTATAAAAAGCAAAGGAATTATAGGGTGGCGGAAAAGAGATAGACACAGAAAGGCTTTTTTAATGTACAATAGTGTTAATTACTGAGGTGCCTAATAGAGACAGGGCTGTCAGGATTTAGGGCAAACAGGATGCAGCTTGTTTAGATCTGCGTGTGTATTAGAGAGCATGTTCAGAAGTTTATACAGTTTACACTTAAACCCCAGCAAACACAGAGAGATGAATTATGGGAGACACTGCTTGTTGTATCATTGTGAATGTGATCTTTCTATTGGGATAATGTTGTCTGGTGACTTGGTTCCCTTTAAATTAAAAATTAGAAAGCACATTCCTAATAAATATTTTTTCAGAAATATACCATATCATACCATACAAGATAGAGACAGACTTGGGGTAGGGGAAGAGCCTTTGTTTCTTGACGAAGCACTCAAAAGCACACTATTCAAAAAGGTTGTCAATTACAACTGGTAACTGTAGACCTGTAAGCCTAACTTCAGTGGTAGGGAAGGTGCTGGAAACGTTACGGGATCATATCATTGACTTTGTCTCCAGAACTGATCTTATTAGTAGTAGACAGCACAAATTTATGAGAAATAGATCATGCCGACAAATTTACTTGGCTTTATAAGGAAGTGAGTAAGAATTTAGTTTGAGGCACAGCAGTGGATGTAGTTTACTTGGATCTTTCTAAGTTTTTGATACTGTGCCACATAGGTGACTAATGTTGGCCTAGAAAAAAACATTGTACATTGATAGAGAATTGTTATTGGATTGCAAACAGAGAGTGGGTGTTCAATGGAGCTACATCTATGTGGGCTAAGTTCTAAGTGGAGTGCCTCAGGGTTCTATACTGAAGCCACTTTTTTAATTCTGTTTAAATGACTTGAAGGGGCATTGAGAGGAAGGTCTCTGTTGTTGTGGGTGACAATAAACTATGCTAAGCTTTGGAAACTTCAAATGATAAAAGCAGATCTAGATAGATTATTAAAACGCGGCAGCAGAATGGCAGATGAGATTTAATGTTGATAAATGTAAGGGGATGCATTTGGGGTTAACAATCCACCTACACCATAAATAACACTGTGGTAAGTGAATCTCTAATGGAAAAGATAGATATGGTAGATAACAGACTTAGCAAATAATGCCAGGCAGCAACGGCTATAGCAGCAAGATGTTGTCTTGTATAAAGAGGGGAAGAGATTTAAGAGAGAAAATTATTATTCTCCTTCTTTTCTTGATATCCCATATACAAAAGGGACATCTTGGAAATTGAGACAGTTCAGAGAAGGGCAACTAAAATAATAAAGGGAATGGAGGGGCTTGACTATGCATGCAGATTAGACAAGTTAGGGCTGTTGGAGAAGCGATTGTTGCATGTGGATATGATCACTTTATACAAATATTAATGGGCCATACAGTAAACTATCTGGAGCATTGTTCACTAATAGGTCATATCAGAGGCATGTGGACATCCTTTAGATTAGAAAAGAGGGTTATTTCAAGGTTAGGAAAGGCTTCTTTACAGTGAGAAAGTGAAATTGTGGATGAATGCTTCCAGCAGAGTGGTTATAAGCAAGTTTATTGAATAGCTTTAAAAGTTCTAAAACTAAAAATATTGAGAATTACTGGTATTAATGCATATACTGTTGTTTCTGGTGATCCAGGGATACTTTCGAATTGCCATTTGGAGTCATTAAGGAATTCCACCCCACCCCGAGAGACACACAGACAACACACACACAGACAACCACAAACACCACACACAAGACACACACACACGCCTTTTTACCTCGGGTTATCTAATTCCTCTGGATCATCTGTTAGTTAGGGTTAAAAAAGGGGGTGAAAAGGTTTTACTTAATGGAAGTATTAAGTCAACTCAATTACAATGTTATTAGTTCTTACAAGTTCTCTTTTGCCCATCAGCATTATCATGTGGCTGGAAAATGAACCAATGGTTGGATGTCTACACCCAAGCAGTTTTTGTGGGAGTTTAACATATATAATGCTAACGTAAACCTTTTCTGTTTGGTCACCTTCATCTTGGAGACCACTCTGACTGGTAAGAGAAGTACAGCATATACAAAAACAGTTACTCATGTCTACAATGCTTTAAAAATGCTTTCCATATTAACTGGCTGTTCACATTTCTTTTCTTTTTTTTCATTTCTGTAGGAAATTGGACGTCTGTTGATCTTGAAATTATGAACCTTTACGGACTGGCAGTGACATCTCTCTTTCAATTTGTTTGCTACATTATCTTTCTCCTGATCATCCTCTATAATATATATACCAGGTAGGAAATTATACGTAGGTAATTATGGAAATTCCTACGTAGGTAATTATGGAAATTCCTACGTAGGTAATTATGGAAATTCCTACGGAGGTAGGTAGGTAGAATTCTTAACCCTACAGTTGCTCATATGACAGAAGAGATATTGCTTGTAATAGTAGTTAGGCCTGGTACACGACAATGCTATTTTAGGCCTATCTTTCTAACCAACAGACTACAATACAATAAACTAATTGGCTAGGCGGGACAGTCGATCAGGACTACAAAAACTTTTACTCCTTTTCACCCCCAAACCACTGCCCCCATTCACCAAATCCCATTCCCTCTGTACCCCACCCTCGGTACATAGGTTTCCATCAAAATTATTGTTAAAGTCATTTATTTCATTTTAGAAATTTCACTCTGTTTAAACCATTCATCTACTTTTCTTTATCATGACATATTTGGTTTGTGCATGCTGTTGCTAGTTAGTTGCTCACTTAAAATGAAAATAACATTATAATACACAAGTGTGATTTTTTTATAGGGAGCTGCAGTGATATATATCCTTATAAAAAATCATTCAGCTATGTCACTAAGTGACTCATTTCTTATATTTCATATCCCACTGCTCCTCCCATTCCAGTGTTCATACCTGAACAATGACTCAGCATTTTTTTGCAGCGTTTAACTTCCTAAACCTGCTGGAGCTGCTTCCTGTCACTTCTTAACCAATGTCTCTCTCCTCCTTCACAACGATTTGTTTAACTGCACTATGTTGGGCTGGGATGTTCCTTTTCTACTGGGTTTAAATTACAGAAGGTAGTGGGGGGAGTTATATTAAAGTGGGAATAGGGGCAAGGCTAGAATTTAAAATTCGAATGGGGTGAAGGAATCAGATATTATGTATTATAAGAATAATGAGCCCCTTTACATTTAATATGAGGATATTATGCCACCTCGGAGTTCCCTGCCCCGTATAAAAGAACTTGGCCTAGGGCCTTGTGCTTCTATATGTTCAGGGAACTCCTCAAGGGCATAACTGCAGGGGCCTGTGCCCCCTCCCCCTAAGATTGGAAACAGGGCCCCTCTTACACACCCCTCCCCTCCCCAAAAGATCCTTCCAATTCGGTTCCAGTCTTTTAACAGATGATCACGAGTATCATTTGTATCATATGCCTCCCACAATCACGGGCCCTGATGTTACTCATTGTATTAAATCTGAAATCTTTGTAAGTAGGGCAATTTCTGGACCTTTTGGATTCCTAAGCAGTCTTCTTGGTGCCCTGTCCAACTCCTACTGCCCCACAACTACATCTTGTGATGATTAATAGTATGCAAACAGGGAAGCTATAGGGAATTAAGTAGATCAGTAACAACTTTTTGTTCTATGACTGATAAGGATCCCTGTATTTAGAAAGGAAAAAAAACTCTGAATTTCACTCTCCATCCTCTTAAGCTGGATACACATAGGAATGATAAAGCGTTTTATCGTTACTGTGTGTAGACATTTTTCAAATAAAGTAAATTCCTGTTGCAGTCGTTCGGAAAAGACCAAAAATCTCTCGGCTGTGTGTACAATGAAATTTGAAAAATGGAGACAGGATCTTGCAGATCTGACTGTCATCATTCAAACATCTGTGATATGTGTACCTAGCAGTTGGCTTAGGTTGCTTGTGCCTAGAAATGGGGCTGATAGTATAAATTAATATTATTTGCTGACTTGTTTGGCTTAAATTGGAATTTTATATTATGCACTGACAGCACATTTAGCAATTTTTTCTCACACAATGGAAAAGATTCCTTTGGACACTACAGAGAGACAGATTTCCTTTGGATAAAAAGAAAGACTGGACCAATCCAAGAGGTCTTAAAGACCCAACTCAAGCACACCGACCATATTCGGTATTACAAAAATGACATAACAATTAAGTATGCCCAAAAAAAATACACAATTTTATTAAACCCCTACAAAACCATTTGCAGAGTGGAGAGGGAGGAGGGAGAGTAACCTGAGGCCCGCCAGTGTATCTTAACACGCAAGCCTGTGGTATAGAGTGGGGAGCCTGAGTTGGAGCGGCCCTAGAAACTCAAGTCTGTAGTGTGCGCAGGTGGAGGGTATTTTTGGACGGTGCCAGGTGTTTTCTTTCTCAGTTAAAGCGTTGCTAACGGGAGATTGTGAGTACTAAATTTGATATCTGCGTCTGGATACAATTTGTCACTGTGTGTAGCTAATAACTTTATTAAGTTGGATACAATAATTTGAACATTGGGTAGAACCATTATATGTTACTTATGCTGATTAATACAATCTGCTACACAGACGGAGTGAAATGATTAATATTGATGGTAGTCTACCCCTCAATCCTCACATTACAGACTGGGTGATAATAATTCTATTCTGCTCATTGCATCCAAGTTTGGGTTTTTACTGTTTAATATTATTTGTTGTTTAGACACGTAGCACTTTATTGGTATTATGTATGAGCCACACAAGCTTTGTTTTTAAAAAACTTTGTGTATTTTTTGGCATGCTTTATTGTTATGTCATTTTTTTGTAGATGGTCAGTGTGCTTGAGTTGGGTCTTTTAGACATCTCGGATTGGTCTAGGAGGTCTTTCTATAGTGTCTGTAGTTATCGTATTAGCCATTAGCACACGCACTTGGATAGGTGTGGAGGGTAAAATGTTACATATACAGATTTCCTTAGGTTGGAATGTTTACTAGACAATTGTACTATACCCCCTTCATTTGAAAGTACCCAGGGTGAGTACCTAAACTTAAAACAAGTGTGTAGAGTGGTACAGGAATGTTGTGAGGTGCACTCCCCAACTCCGCTGCCACAAGCAGTAATAACAGTATATGCTTATTTTCTAAAATGGAGGCACACCAAAGTGCTTACAGCATAATAATTTTAGGTGCTGAAAAAAACAGGTACACACAAACGTTTCAGGTTTTTTTACACGCTTCCTCAGTGTGAACCACATAATACCAATGTGCAGGCTATTTATAGTGACATCAATCCAAAGCAGTGTTAAATCCCCTTAATTTTAGAAGGCCACAAAGTGCCAGTGCAAAATCGTGCAAAAAGTAAAATTCCAAATTATATCAATATAAATACAAAATACTAAAAGTTTGTAATTAGTTAAAATACTCATCATAAATATTCTGTGACATAGATTTGTTAAAAACACTGTGACAATCAATATTTGTAAAACATACCATCTTAAAAAAAGTGTGATTTCCAGAACAAGTGTTATATTATTCTTTTTCAGGACAATTCATTCTTTAGCAAGCTAGGTGAGTATTCATAAAGCTCCATAGATTTCATATGTCTCTTACAGGAATACATATGCCATCTACTGGAGCTTTATGAATACTCACTAGGCTTGCTAAAGAATGAATTGACCTCAAGAAGTATTGTACCAGAGAGATTTATATATTTTAGAATGTAGTAAGACACAAAACACCGAGATGGATTCTTAATATTTTATTCACATATTCATATCTTTTATTCACACCATTTTATGGATCATAAGCACATTAGCAACTATTTTTACAAAGTTTAATATAACACTTTGTTCTGGAAATCACATTTTTTTAAGATGGATGTTTTACAAATATTGATGTCACAGTGTTTTTACAAATATCTATGTCACAGCATATTTATGAACCCCGAAAGTTATGTACCGTTTTTTTTTCAGCACCAAAAATTATTTATGCTGTAAAGCACTTTTGAGGGTGCCTCCCTTTCAGAAAATAAGCATATACTGATACCTAAACTGCTAGGTGCTTACCCCTGGGTTTAGCTTCTAACTCCGAACTAACCTATGGGCTCCGAAGTCCAGAAAGTATGTTCCATTTTTGAATTTTCAGGATATTCCATGATCCGTAAATCTGAAAATGGAACGAAACTTAACTTTTTCGTCCATCTCTATCCTCTCCCTTGTACTTTTGAAGGGCTGAAGAAGAGGATCGGGTTGAGGTGAATATGTTGTCCTTTAAGAAGGCTTTACTGAAGATGATGTGTAGTGTTGGTTATATTGGTTATTTAGGTTTTTGTCACCATAAATGGAAACCGTGTTTACTTGTATTTAAAAACCTTTTAATCTCATTATATATTGCACAGGGTTTACTTTGAAAAGGTATAAATGGTCTTACTTCTCAAAGCCAAAGAATCTTCTTGATTTGAGTATTATTCTGATAAGCTTTGCAATGTTGG
Source organism: Hymenochirus boettgeri (assembly GCA_019447015.1). Classification (NCBI taxonomy): domain Eukaryota; kingdom Metazoa; phylum Chordata; class Amphibia; order Anura; family Pipidae; genus Hymenochirus; species Hymenochirus boettgeri. Next base: position 104,990,323 of record CM033472.1, read on the forward strand.
ATTATACATAAAAAAACTCCTGCTGCAGCAAAGAGATGTTGAACGTTATATCGGAACCCCACACAGTAAGTCTCTAAGCCGGATCCTAATATTAAATGGAATTATACAAATGCATTAGTAACTGACCGTTTTTAAGCTCCATCCTTCCTTCATTAACATATGTTCTCGATGTAGAGAGGAGAGAATCATCAGTGAGAATGACTATGGAGGAGCCAGTTTGAAGACTCGTTTAAGGGCTAGGCCACACTAGCGCGTTTGTTGTGGTACGTGTGTGACTGCGCATGCAATTTTGTTTATAATTGTTGGAAATCGCGGGAATTAAATAAATTTGTTGATTTAAGATGCGTTGCGTTTTGCCATATCTGTTTCTGTTTTTTGTAACACATGCGATGGCAATTTTTTTGCACTACTGCACCTGAATCATCCACTTGCATCTGCAAACAGATCATTTGGGGGATGTTTGCATTTAAATGGATATTCGCAAAAAATGGTGATTGCATGCGCTCCAAAAACAGCTTAGTAAATAGTAATGGAGGTTAAATAATATATTTATTGCCTAACTTATCTATATGATGATCATGGCAGCACCCGGGTGAAGATCTAGCCTTTGGAGTGCGAAGGATACTTAGTGTGTATATATAGTTGTGTGTGGTATAATAATATATATTTGTGCTTTAGTCAGGCACTCACTTCACCAATTGTGTGTGCCTCGGTGCTACTGGGGACAGTTTCAGCTTGAAAAAGGTCATAAACCACAACCGAAACGTCGCTGTATACACTGAAAAATTGATGTGTGAATAAAAGTATTCTTTAAAAAGAAAAGACCTCTTGTGTGCACGGGATTTACCAATTAATATATATAATAATAATATATATATATATATTATATATATATATATACTTTTTTTAACTTTTGAACTTTATTTATGTAAATTGAATTTATCATTATAATGGCTTGCACTTGTCTCCCTGTTGTATACTCTGTATTATAATGTAAAATGTGGCGCTATATAGAAAAAATGATACATACATATATAAAATACATTGTCCCAGAAGGTTAGACTTATGTCATTTTATTTTATTTCTCTCCAGATTTGTCAGTTTCTATGAGACAGCCATTGTGGATTCAATCTATGGCTACAGTGTGGCTTTCTTGTTTCTTGATTACTGTCAAACTCTGGAACCTCCTCAGTTTATCCCCAATTTACACATTATGCAGAGACGCTGAGAAAAGTTTGGAATAAAAATATTGGCTTCCTGTTACTATATGTGTCATGTTTGCAGCTTATTCCATTACAGTAAGTATCTAAATCATGTCAATGAGGCTGAGGCATAATATAATTTACCTGGATGGAAAAATAGTGACAACATTCTCAATGAATTTTTATCCACGATTAGTAGAGTTGCCACATTTTCCCTTAAGACCTGAATGCAATAAAATCTACATGGTGTCAGGCTGGTCTTTATAGAATCTAATATAAATACAGACCAGCATGTCACCTGTAAATTTTATATGCATTTGGGTATTAAAGGTAGCAGCCATAGATATTAGATAGACTTGAGGCAAGAGACTCAATTTTTATTTCCAGAAAACAGTCACTACAGATGTCCACGAGGCAAATAAGAACTTTTTTAGTACTGTATATCGTTAAACTTGTACCTGTAAATATTGGTTGCTAACATCAAACTTTTTGAGACATTTTCTGTGTGGCAGGAAACTCATGGGCCAAATTTAACAACGCAATTTAGCAATACCTTTGTGTTATCAATAATGTATGCCAAACATTCGTTAATTAATGAACGCCGGTCATAGAATACTACCGAAATGGTATTCTATGGGGATCATTAATTTACATTATCGTATCAATATTGCTAAGTTAATGATAACGATCATAAATTAACGATCGCTGAACCAATTGCAAATTAATGATCCGTGAATGATCGTTAATGTGCGGAGGGTATACGATAAAAAGCGATACTATGGTAATAAATATTGGCCCCATGAGCTGTAAATAACATACTGTAGCTAAAAATAGGAAGCACACATCTTCATCACCTCCTGCTCTCTAGCATGGCCTGGAGATTTCAGCCTTATTGGGGTGGGGGATAAAACTCTGTATATACCAGTAGTCATTTTGTTAGTTCATATAATACTTGCATCTTCGACTGAGGGTATCAAAATCTTAGCCACTTGCTATGATTGTAGATGCGTTAAAAAAATAAATAAATAAATAACTCATGACAGTTAACCTTTGTTCTTCTGATTACCTCGTGATTTTCTCGACATGAGGCAATGTTCTTAAAAATAAAATCTATTTTTGGAAACAGGTTATTATGGTGTTCCAGTTGAAAATAGATCCCTCATACTTTTAACAAGTATAGGCTGATGTTTCTACCGTTGTCAGTTCAAAGTTATAGGCTTGTAATGTCTTTTAATTATAAGCCCCACCCCCAAAAATCTATCTTTTCTGAATCAAGTTAAAGGCTTGCAATCATATATTTGCTTTTCTCTGCATATGGGCCTTATGGAGAGGAAAAAAAAATATTGGATAGCTTTAAAAAATAATAAAATATTATAAGGCAAGGCTTATGATGCAGCTGATGATGTTCTGTTCCAGCAGTAGGACCAGTGGGCATGCTCAAGCCAGGGGCCTGCTGGTGGCATCACAGCTCACTGGATAAGCCCCTCTGCTATAAGTTTGGAAAGAATGCAGCTAGAAGCATAATCCTGGAGTCATTTAAAGGGTATATCCACCCCCATATTGTATTTTTTTCTGTAGTCGGGAACCCTGTCAACCTAACCACAAAGTTTAAATTGTAAAAAAGTGCACAGAAACTTATTTACCATATGGTCTGGTAAGAAGTTTCTGGGAATTTTTTTACAATTTAAAACCTGGTGGTTAGGTTGGGAAGGGGGGGGTCCCTGCACTGCTTTCTTTTACCAATAAATATATTTTTCTTTTAGTGTAACCTTTTGTTTGGATGGATCCTTAAAAGTTTCAAACATTCCCAAAATCCCTAGTGACCGTCTACAGCCTTGTAATTGGTATTTTTAACTACAATGAGGTAATAGAATATTCTAAATTTTAAAGTTGGAAAACTGTATTTTTAAACAAAGGCTGCTGTACATTGGCTAAAATGTTGGACAAACTGTAAGGGGCAGATTTATAAAGCAAAGATATTTAGATCAACTGGACTTGAATTTTAGTTTTTGAAGATGTTTGCTAGTCATCCGACTGGCTTTCTCAATTCAGAATGACTTGTACAAGAATCTGTGGCAATTATGTACCCTGGAAAATAAAGAAACCAAGCCTAAATAGAGGTGGGGGGGTTCGACACCAACTGTCTGCCATGTACAATGTGTTTGACACCTACTCTGGGCATTCCTATAACACCTCTTAGCCACTATCTAATCACACCCTTAACACCTGGCTGTGATATGATATGGGATTTTCCAGGGTACATTAATGTCACAGATTCGTGTACAAGTCATTCTGAATTGAGAATGCCAGTCGGATGACTAGCGAAACATCTTCAAGAACTAAACTTCAAGTCCAGTTGATCTGATGAATACAAACAGACATATCCATAATTATTTGAGCTGCTAACTGAATGCCCCCTCGTGGCATTAATGGGTCTCCAGTCTTGGATGGCCCAGGGTTCAGATTTTAAGAGAAGCAGATCTTGCAATTAACATCAACTGATCAACTTTTCCTTAGGAATTTTTAACACAGTATTACTTTCTGGTTTTCTGGTTTCACATTTGCTGCAAAATTTATAAAGGATTAGACAATATTGAAAACTATTCTTTTGTTTGTGGCCTAGTAGACACCAAAAATATTCTACTAGAAAGAGTGAACTACTGATGGAAAGATTCCTTCAGCCTCTGTACTACCGACTCGGACCCCTTTATCAAAGCATTAGAAAAAAACTTTATTACATATAGACTCGCTGTGACACAGATGCTTGGAAATATATCTGGCTGCACCCAGCTGAGAATTGGCAATAACATGTTATTAGCGTTTTCAAAGATAAAATAATGAGGGGAATATAAGAATGCCAGTTTGGGCATATGCACAACAACACAGTGTATATTTTTATGGTTTGTAGATACACATTGAACATATGTGATTTTTTTTTTCTTGCTTTCTTTTATAACAGGTTTGAGACATACATTCTGTTTGTAACGGGATTTTTTTTTTATCTTTTAGAAAAAGGCCCCTCCGGGAGTCAGTCGCCTAGAAGCAAACTATAAAAAAAGAAATTCCTCCAACTGTCAAATCTGCATCCTAAACTTTATGCTGTATACTTTGCAGGTTCTGGATTTGACCCAGTTTAGGTGCACTGCTTATCACCAGTTCATCCTTCTCCTGATATCGTGATTATCAATGTCTTTTTATCGGCAGTTTGAGTATATTCTCTAAGGAAGACAGTGCCAACGGTAAGCAGAGCTGAAGTGTCATTTAGCTGAAACATATCTCACTTCTTCATTTTAAACATATTATATTGCCATTGTTTTTTTATCCACTAGCCCTATGAAGACAAAGAAGTTGTGGACTGCTGTTTAGAAAAATGACTGACTGCTGAACTTTTTGGTTATTGTATTAAGAAAAGGTGGTCGAGTCTAGAGAAGCAACAAATCTTGAAGAGAAAAAAACCTTTAAAATGAGATACTTTAAGTAAGAACCAATAATGAATAATCTTAATGTTTCCTTAAACTGTAAAGGCTAAGACAACTTTCATATGTGTTGTGATTGCCTACATTAGCACTACAGTTGTTATAACTCATAACTTGCTTCTATATTGCATCTGGTTCCTGTCAAATGAGAAAAATCTTTTGTAGAAGCACCTGATGTCACTCCTTTTTTATTAAAATTCATACACAGAGGGTTAATTTATGTACTGAGCTAGCTATAGGGGTTTAGTTTTCTCTGCGTTCATATTAATCATTCCTCACAAAAAAAATTGTAACTGTAACACAAGGCTGAAGGATTATATATTAATTGTGAGAAAGGTAGGTCAGTGAGAAAGTAACAATTAATAAATATTTTGATGATAAAAATGATAATACAAAGTAAATAACATCTCATCCTATATAATAAAATGCAAGTGTGCGTCCCTGTGACAGTGTGTGGTGTCTGATCTGAGAAAAGAACAAGCTACCTGATTGGCTGCTTCTTTTCCTCAGAGCAACAGCTAATCGGATCACAAGTTGCATTAAGGGGCGGGACCACAGAATGCTGGCTCTGGGTGGTTGATTCTTAAGTTTAACTCTTCACAGTGTGTGAAAATTCTGTTCATGTGCGATTACTGTGTCTGACACACAATAAACGTACACACCAGTTATGTTATAGATCTCTGGGTGGGAGGACAGTGAGGCATGGGGTAGTGGTGGGGTGGTGTGTTGTCCCGGACCCCAATGATATTAATCATGTGTCTGGGGGTGTGTGAGGAGAGGGTTGCACTAGACTCAATGTCTGGGGGGGGTTGGGGGAGCAGAACTGCTCACTGGACATGACACCATGCTAAATTAAACTCCTATTAACCAAAGGTGTCAGGGCTGGCTGTGTAAAGCAGAGTGACAGCAGGGGGGGGGGTGGGGGAATGGTCTGGGACGTGGGGGGGGACGGGGGCCCTGGGTCAGAGGAGGGGGGGCCTGGGCGCAGAGGGGAAGAGGGGGCCCTTGGTCTGCCACACGAGGGGGGGCCTGGGTCTGGGACAGAGGGGGGGGCCCTGGGACAGAGGGGAGACCCTGGGTCTGGGACAGAGTGGGGGACTCTGGATTCGTGACAGACGGGGGTCTGGACCAGAGGGGGTGGGAGGGGACTGGGTCTGGGAGAGGGACCCGGGTCTGGGACAGAGGGGGGGCCTGGGTCTGGGGCAAGGGGGGGGCCACTGGGTCTGGGACAGAGGGGGGACCCTGGGTCTGGGACAACTAAGAGGGAAAATTGGGGACATGGAGGATGGAGGGCACTCGCGGCTTCTAGCCCTGTTTATTGTAAACAGGCTAAATGTCTAGGAACCTTATTAATTTCTTGCACGCACTTTGGATATCAGCAAAGATAACAAAAAAATAAAATCACTCTACTCTTTCATTATATGTAATGTTAGCCATTACAACTGGCCCCGATATTTAATAGAGATTTGACTTTTAACTTAACATTAAAAATCAAACAAAAATATAGGTTTAGTTGGGCATGTCCACCCTTTAAATTTTTGTTTTATTGTAGGGCTTCCTCTCCCAGCCCCAACTGCCATAATAGAATTATACAAAAGTCCCACGATCTTACCTACCTTCCCTCTATCCTCCGCCGCACCTGCCCGGCCTTCTGCTTGCACAAAACCGCAAGCTGGGGGCCGGACCGGCAGCTGCGTCCCTGATTGGCGAGAGGCATTCAATCACAGACGCGGCTGCCAGCTGCTTAGATGCCAGGGGAGAGAGGTAAGGTAAGTAGAGTTTGGGGGACTTTCTGATAAATCTATTATGGCGGTGGGGGCTGGGGGAGGAGCACTATATATGGCCAAGGCCCAAGGGAATTGTAGTTAGGGAAGGGATGAGGGAAAACAGGAGGGTGGGGGGATGCACTGCGCATGGCAAATTCTCCGGAGGAGAGACAGGAGGCAGAGTCCAAATATGGACAGTTTTCTGGACTTTGGAGGACCATAGCAGGGCAGCCATTGGAGCTGGGATGTAAATATTTTATTACAAACCAGAGTGGTGGTCAGTAATGGGTTCAATTAATAGTTTTGGGGGTGGACATGCCCTTAATATGGTTTATAGTATTTGAGTTGTTGAAAAAAGACATCGGCTATCTAGTCCAGCAATTACCCACATTTCTGGACCTAACAGTTGATCCAGAGGAAGGCAAAAAATATTCATGTATGAAGGGCAAAGATCTTCCCCAATCAGAAATTTCCTAGAGCAATCTCAAACTTTATTATCAATACCAGCAACATACAACATTCTTAGTTTTTAGAACCCATCCAGCTTTTTTTTAATAACTATTAAATGAACCTGCTGTTAACGCATATTTAACGCATTGTTCGGCTTGGAATTTTATTTTTGATCAACATTAGAGCATAATATTAATCACAAAATTGATCAGTCCAGGCATGCCTTTCAGTGATAACTGGAAAGGAAAAGTTTAAATATAAACTTTGAATTTGGCGCTTGAAAGGCCACATTGTTGTGCTGCAGACTTTAAACTCAATAATGGCAATGATGAGGACATTACACTTTAAATTATGGTTTTGCCACATGAATAATAAATGGGTAGCTCATTGGTGTGTGTACCCTGTCGGGTTGGAAGAAAAAAAAAATAGTTTTTTGACTATGGTTACCCTTTAAGTTGCTGCACAGAAATTCAGAATGACTTGTACAAGAATCTGTGGCAATTATGTACCCTGAGAAATCCCAAATTAGCATATCACAGCCAAGTGTTAAGGGCGTGATTGGATAGTGGCTAAGAGTGTTTAGGAATGCCCAGAGCACACGTCAAAACACCAAGGCCCGCAGGCCAAATCCCGGCCCGCCAGGCCTTGCAATGTGGCCCGCACCGTGCTGTCATCACTGCACTCAGCTGCGGTCCATCCAATGATGCGCGGTGACATGGAGGCTTGTGATCTCGCGGCCGTACTTGCTAGCTATCTATTACGCATGTCAAGCGGGGGATTCAGGAGGCGTGACCTATAGTCCGGCATCCGATTGGGTTGTGCGGGTGGCAGGAGCAGAGAGTGAGTGTGCGGGCATAAAAATACACAGCAGAAAGCTGCCAGATTCCTGGCATAAAGTGCAGCAAAAAAATCTGCTATCTGTACCCAGCCAGGCATTTAGTGACTGACTTTTTTTTCTTCACTCCATCTGCCAAATCAAGCTATCCCAGTGTGCAGTTTTTAACTTTTTCCTCTAAACGCAGATTCCAATAAACTACATCTTTTACTGCCAATATTGATCCCAAAATGTCCAAGAAAAAGAAAGTTGACGGTTGAAGGCAGACAATTTAATGACAAATGGGAAATGATAATGTTTGTGCTTAGAGAGGGCAAACCAGTGTGTATATTGTGTTATGAAGCAGTGTGTCGGATGATGAAAGAGTACAATATGACGTCGTCATTTTGACACCAAACATAATGTGTAAGGATGGGCTAATATACTTTGGAAGAAAAGCAATAAAATTGTTAAGGACAAAAGGCAAACTACAATCACAGCAGCAATGTTTACAAAAGGCCTGCAGCGAAAAATGATGGTGCAGTGAAAGCAAGCTTATAGTGGTCTGAAGAAATGTCCCGTACCTTCAGGTGTTTTTTCGAGAGGTGCCTTTTTGCCGCCCTGCCTGCCTCCCCGTGTGTGCGATCCCCCCTGTCATATTAGTTCCCACATTTGACTTGTCCCACCTACTGTGCACTTTTTTGCCTTAGCCCTATCAAGAGGGACGATTTAACCCAGGAGGGGCCTCGGCACCGTCCCTAAGATTGGCTGACCTATTTATTAGATGGGTTGTTGCCCCTACTGTTGAATCACACCTGAGGAAGGGGGCCCCGTTCCCCCGAAACGGTGTGCTAATATGTTGGTGGTTTAAAATAAATTCAAGTTAATTTAATTGGAGGGCGACCTCGCTTTCTTTGCTGTTTTCCAATTGATATATGTCATTAATGGTTGTGGTGTGGACTATCTGGAGGAGTAGGCACCCACGGGGGACAGAGTGCAGAGGATCACCTTTACTTTATTGGACTTACTTGACCCTTACCATTCTTGCCAGACCCCCCCAACATCAAAAAACTCTCCAATAATGTCGTTTGCAGACATAGCTAAGACACCAACGAAAAGCAACCACGTTAGATATTCGGATTCCGGAACAGAAAAAGGAATATTGGGATTCCTTACAGACGAGGATGCTATCCACTTAAGCACGGAACTGGGACTGCCGGAGCGCCCAAAAACCACCATAGAAAGGGAAATCAGCCTTCAAATACATAGTACAACATAAAAGAGACGCATGGCAGGAGCGAATCCCTAGAGGCTTAAGCGTGCAATTTACACACAATATTATTGGTCAGGATGAGTAAGAATACAAGCCAAAGTGGTTTATGAGCTAACAAAAATGTGCATGGACCTAATCTATTTGACTATTAGAAAAACTGCACTGGTCGCCTTAAGGAAACAAGAAGGGAACTATACGTGATAGAACAGGAGTTGAAAGCCAAAATAATTGGAAGAATTACCACAATCAAACAGCAGCTTGAGCAAAAGATGGAAGAATTCACGGCTTTTTGGGGGGGGAAAACAACATGGACAGAAGAAACTTCGGAAGTTCAGAAGGGACAACAGATTAAGAGGCTGAAGCGGGCTATTCCTGGGCCAAAGAGCGGAGAGAACGCCCGGTTCCCACGTGCAGCGACAGGAGAGACGCCGTCACATGGAAGACCGAACGCATGGCGAAGAGGCGAGGACGCGTCTCCATGGATACAGACACCCGCCGGCACTGGAGAGAACAGAGGACGCCGCAACAAGCCGCCCGGACGAAGGAAGGACCGATCGGGAGAGTCCGCTGCAGACAGCAGTTCCCAACTCGGCGCAGGGGGATTTTTTAGAGACAGCAAGGGCTGTAACCTCCACCACGCCGATCTCAGAGAAAACCAGGAATCCCAAAGGAGGGCCAGGGAAAGGAGGCAGAGGATACCAGAAGAAGAAGGATCGAAATCCAGAAGATAGACTGCTTAGAAAGGTACTGTAAATGTAATGTGAAGGTTATCCCCAGTTCTCTGGCCCATGATTTACCCACTTGATTGCTAGTGTGAACCCCCCAGCTACAGACTTTGCGGATCTATTTTTTTTGATGTTAAAGAGTAACCCATACCTAAAGTGCCAGTTTTGAACCCCTGAGCCCCCACTTCTGTCTGACTCTGTAGTGGTTAATATTTCGAAAGAATCCTTTACGTAAAGAGGCAAGAAGCGCTGATTAATAGAGGGGGGGGACTGGGTTTTGTTCCAACAACAATGGATCGGCTATTAACTTTAAACGAAGGAATGGTTCAAATTGTTGTAGAAACATCAAACTTAAATGGGTTTTTGGGTTCATCACCTTCGACTCAGTCGAAGTTGTAAGAAAGAAATCTAAAATATGCCAGAAAAAACTAACTCGTCAATTGAAACATTAATAATATGGTCTTAACCCGGTATCTTCCCTTCCCTGGCAAAAAACAGGGGGCAAATCGAATCTATCTACGTCGGAGCAAAAAACCTTTAGGAATTGAAACAGTTAAAAAAAGGTGATTATTAAAACAGCGGATAAGGGAGGGGGATTGTAATGATGGCTAAGAAACTTCATGGATGAAGCTGCGAAGACAATGAAAAAATTACCACCATTACACTAAAGTTACCTGGGACCCCACCCCAACAAAGGAAGAAAAGAAATAGATAGTCTAGTGCTAGAGGCTTTTTCCAATGGAATAAAGATAAGAAGTAGAAATTTTCTTCTATGTGACCTCTAGATCTTCCAGTTGTATTGTACCAAAAATACATAAAAATTTGGACAAGCACATGGTCGTCCAATGTCTAGGAATTGACTCCTGTTACACACCGTTAGGGATTTTTATTGAACATACTTAACAGCCTATTGTGTCCGATGATAAAGTTGCGAAAGGACACAACTTTTCACTACCATTTGAGAAACTGACGGAAATCTGCAAGTAAAATATTAGTAACTATGACATGAGTCCCTATATACTTCAATTCCCAACATGAGAAGGGATACAATTATGGAGGAGGTATTAATGGATTTCGGAATGATCACAAACTGGTTTCTTTATCATTGACTTTTAACTATTATGCATTAAGAAAAACTTTTTCGTTGACAAAGACTGGTATTCTGGCAGGCCTCAGGGGACGTATGGGTGGAATTTTGCACCCTTCATCGCCAATTTGTTTGTAACATACTTGAAAAGATAATGTCTTGCATCAAATCCGTATAATAACCATGTACAGATTACGTTCAGATATGGGGAGGATGTATTTTTTATTGGGAATGGGGACATCACCACCACTTTAAGAGTTGGAAAGACCCTGAACAAGACTGCATCCCACATTAGGTTTACACGATGTCATGATTGTGTAAAAAGTAAAACATTGGGATGTTATGGTGTAAAACAAGGGGATGTTGCTAACCATGACCTGTTTTGTTAAGGAAACTGACAAAAACAAACTTATTACAATATAAGGCCGAGACCCACATTGGCGCCACTGACATCCGTTGTCTCATCCCCTAAAAGCTTCCATCCCCGTAAATGTTAAAGGAAGGTCTACCATTCAGCCAGTTCCTGTCGGGTAAGAGAATAGTGCAAGAGGATTAATGTGTCAAATTAGACTACAGGAAATGATGAATAAGTTTGCTAAAAGGGGTTATCCCAATAAAAAGCTTAGAAACAGATGCAGCTAGAGCTCTGAAACAAGACCGTAATTTGCTTCTGGAAAAAGAGCAGAGGCAAAAGTTGAGCAACAGAAATACCGTTGTGTCTACATTCATTCCCTATCGTATCGTATCCAGCAAATAGTAAGAATAACTGGGGGATCCTACAAGCTGATCAAAGTATGGGAAATGTTAATGCAATACCTGATTTTCATACAAGAAATCCAAAAAATATAGGTAACGAACTGATAGCGCTGACGTATCACCCCTAAAATCAGCAAACAATTATTTCTCGGTTGAAAACCCCAGTGGAACATTCCCTGTAGGACAACTGCCAGTGTGTAATTGCCATCAGTAGAGGTGATTCTTTTTAATCACCTAGAAAGGGAAAGAAGAGTTAACACTTAAACACTTTGCCCACATCGTAGAAACTACTAATGTGATATACAGTGAAAAGGTCCATGTGTTTGGGCCTTACGTTGGAAATGTTCTAGAGAGATCCGATTACGTGGGGGGAGCTAAACGTGATATCACAAACTAGGACGGGCATTAAATAAGAAAATGAAACCCCAGTTAGTTAAACACTTTTTGCGAAGAACATAAACATCACAGTTACGATGGCTGGTACTTGAGTTGTAGAAAAAGAAAGAAGAGGGGCGAACTTTAATAGCACATCTACAAAGAGAATTATTATGGATAGATAAATTAGAGATTGTTGCCCAGAATGGTATGCTGCGGAATTTAAACTGGTCGTGTTTTATATAACTCTCGAAACTTTTAGACATTGTCTAATGCTACACCTCAAACTAAGTAGAATTCTTTTAACTTAATCTTTGTAACATTTATGTAATGCTTGGTATTAATAATTTTTCACATTTTTCTGCCTTGATTTCAACAGTTGATACTACTTTCACTACACTTGTTAATCTTCACACACGATGGCGCCATCTTGTGGACTTTTTTGAGAACAACTTTCCAGGCCAGCACTTTACTTTTTTATTCCAGTTTTAAATGTATTTTACTATATGGCCGTTGATTACACTTGGGTAGTTCTCATATTGTGAAAAAGGTTTGAACACACTCTAAAGCCACGTTCTTCTCTTAAGTATCCTATGAAGATTTCTATAAAAAATGTAATGCTCTTTATTGAGATTTCAGTTAAGGCTAAAGTTTATAAGTTGTAAAATACTCACTAATTTTATTACTATTGTTTAGTATAACAGATTTTTATGTATTTATTGCACAAATAATGCATTTTTTGCACTAACGAATTGCACGATGTCACTTTTGCTAGCCTATCAGAGGGACGATTTACCCAGGAGGGGCGTCCTAAGATTGGCTGAACTAGATGTGTTGCACTACTGTTGAATCATACCTGAGGAAGGGGCATGTTTCCCCCGAAACGTTGGTGATATATTGTGTGGTTTAAAATAAATTCAAGTTAATTTACTTGAGTGGACCCTCGCTTTTTCTTTTGCTACATCCGTGCATTCGTTAGTGCAAAAATGCATTATTTGTGCAATAAATACATAAAAAATCTGTTATAACTAATCAATAGTAATAAAATTAGTGAGTATGTTTACAACCTTATAAAACTTTAGCTTAACTGAAATCTCAATAAAGACATTACATTTTTTTTATAGAATTCTTCATAGGATACATTAAGAATAGCAGTGGCTTTAGAGTGTGTTCAAACCTTTTTCACAATATGAGAACTACCCAAGTGTATATCAACGGCCATATAGTAAAATACATTAAAAACTGGAATAAAAAGTAAAGTGCTGGCCTGGAAGAAGTGTTCTCAAAAAATCCACAAGATGGCGCCATCGTGTGTGAAGATTAAAAGTTTAGTGAAAGTAGGAATCAACTGTTGAATAAAGGCAGAAAAATGTGAAAAATTATAATACAAAGACTTATTAATACAATTTTATGTAAGTTTTGTATTAATAATCTTTCACTTTTTCTGCCTTTATTCAACAGTTGATTCCTACTTTCACTACACTTTTAATCTTCACACACGATGGCGCCATCTTGTGGACTTTTTTGAGACACTTCTTCCAGGCCAGCACTTACTTTTTTATTCCAGTTTTAAATGTTTTTTACATATGGCCGTTGATATACACTTTGGGTAGTTCTCATATTGTGAAAAAGGTTTGAACACACTCTAAAGCCACGTTCTATCTCTTAATGTATCCTATGAAAATTCTATAAAAAATTTAATGTCTTTTATTGAGATTTCAGTTAAGCTAAAGTTTTATAAGTTGTAAACATACTCACTAATTTTATTACTATTGATTTAGTATACAGATTTTTTATGTATTTATTGCACAAATAATGCATTTTTTGCACACGAATTGCACGATGTCACTATTTTGCCTACCCTATCAGAGGGACGATTTACCCAGGGGGGGCCGTCCCAAGATTGGCTGACCTATATAGATGTGTTGCACTAGTTGAATCATCACCTGAGGAAGGGGGCATGTTTCCCCCAAACGTTGTGAATATGTGTGGTTTAAAATAAATTCAAGTTAATTTACTTTGGAGTGCGACCCTCGCTTCTTTGCTGTTTCCATACTGTATATGTACCATTTTGTGATCCTGATATTTGGAACATCTGTGGGTTTTTGCTTTGAAAAAATGGCGAATTGTATAACTCTTGCATAACTGTATAAATCCTTATCCATTTAATTGTTTTTCATAAGAGAACTTTTATAGGCATTGTTACCTTATCCTACCATGTATCTGAAGTCTTATTAATTATCCAATGAATAGAGTGTACCAATCGTTCCTTTATCTCTGGTTGTCGCACAGCTGCCGCAAACCAGGCTTAGTTGTGCTAACCGATTGTAGATCGGTTGCATGACTTTAAGAGGAGCATTGGTAATTTCGACTGCTGAAGAGAACAATTACTTTTCTAGGTTGGCAGGCCTTGCCAAATGTAGCTTCTGGAGAAGGCGAATGAGGCGGGTGGTTCCAGTGTGACGTATAAAATGTCATCAAATGGGCAGGGCAGAGTTAGGACATGGCGGTGTGTGTGACATGTAAAACATCACACAGAGGCAGAGTTAGGTGTTGGCAGCCGAAAAGGGGGCATTCCGGAGGTAGAGGCTCAGGTAAGTGTGGGTTGCGGGAGTTTGGGGGTGGTCTCATGAAGTGTGGGAGACCACCCCAAAATCCGGGAGACTCCTGCGGCTCTGGGGGGAGTGGGATACCTGGGTTGGTGAACAAATTGCTTATTTTCATTGTTATTCTATAGACTTTGTTTACTTGTAGTGTAACTTGTTAATCTGTATTCATTTAAGTACCGCTAGTCTTCAGAATTAGTAGTAAAGCCTCTTCTCCATCTGTTTCTTTTTCTTCAGACTGATGATATTTTTATTAGCAGGTGCTTTGTACACAGGATTATGTGGGTCTCTCCAACCTGACAGCTCCCAGTCTGGGCAACTTGCTGTAAACATTAACGTCTTATAGATTAGTGCAATACTTTTGCAGGTACCATAGTATACTGTGAACATATCATAGCAATTAAAGTCTAGTTGGTAACAAACTCACCATGATGGGCTGGCATTCCTCTGCCTGCTTTCATCACCTAATAAATAGAAACTACAGGTAGAGTATACTTTGCAAACTAGAGCCCCTCTACATAATTTTAACCTTAATTGTAAACACCTAGTGTTTTAAGTAGCTTTATATTGCCATAAGTAGTGAAGACAATAATGAAATACATTTTTTAATTAATATATATTATATATATATTATATATATATATAATATATATATTATATATATAGCAAACAGGTTAGCAGCGAGCGGCACTCACCATATGGACGTCCACCTGGGTGCTTCCTGAGTAAGGTAAATAGTATATAGGGAGATGAGAGCACTCCTAGGGTTTATAACAAAAATCCATTTATTTGTGGCTATCAACGCGTTTCGGTCCTACCCCGACCGTTCTCAACACGTGTTCTTGAGAACGGTCCGGGTAGGACCGAAACGCGTAATTTTGCCCCAACCAATCAGATGTAAGCTAACAAATATTAAATAAGATCTGATTGGTTGGGGCAAAATTAGCACCATTTTAAGCGATAAGAACTTTTATAGAATCTCCCTGACTGTTTGCACTTATGGTTTGTCTGAAGAGGTGCCATTTTCTCACCGAAATTTCACGTATGTTTATTCAAACATGTTGTACCCATGTTGTTTATTCACCTATGTTGTAAGTCTGGTGCGCTGATAATTTACTTGTATATGAATCTTTATACCGATGATTTAGGTATGTCAGCAGGCACCCAAAAACAACCACAAATAACATTTGAAAAGCGATTTTCTCCCGTAGGACTCAAAGCGCTGTAACATGGCTCAGACCAATAATTGATTGATTGGTAAATTGTGGTATAAGGAAGAACTCTATAAATCCGGAAATGCCAGGCTAAACAGGTGGCTTTTCAGTCTGGATTTGAAAACTCCAGGGAGGAGGCTGTCTTTACTGGGTATGGTAGGGAGTTCCAAAGGGTAGGGGCAGCATGACAGAAAGCCTGTCTCCAAAGGTTTTGAGGTGCACTCTGGGAGTGACCAAGTTTATGCTGATTAGGTTGTGAGAGATTCAGCAAGTCCTTCATGTATCCAGGCGCCCAGATTGTGCAGTTATTTGAAAGTCAACAGTCCAATGTTGAAGAGTATTCTCATTTGTACTGGTAGCCAGTGCAGTGAGCAAAGGATCGGTGTAATGTGACAGTGGCGAGGCTGGTTTTTTAGCAGTCTGGCAGCAGCACTCTGCACTAATTGTAGGCGGTGCGGTTTTTTGTGGGAGACCTACATAAAGGGCATTGCAGTAGTCCAGCCGCAATGTGATGAAGGCGGAACTAGGTTTGGAAGATCCTCTGGTTGGATCAGATGTTTGATTTTTGCAATGTTCTTCAGATGAAAGTAGGCAGATTTGACTACAGCCGAAATTTGGTTTCTGAAGCTCAATTCCCCATAGATTAGCACACCGCAGGCTGCGCGCACAAGGTTGAGCTGTTTATGTCTGAAATCCCAATCCTGATTTAGGGTAGGGCTGTTTGGTGCCAAGCGCTGGCTTTGGACAACAAGGACCTCAGTTTTGTCAGCATTCAGTTTCAACCAGTTGTCATTCATCCATGCTCTAGTTCAGTTAACAAGATTTATTTTTTGGGGTGGGGTCTGTTCCAGGTTTGAAGGAAAGGTATAACTGCATGTCATCAACATAGCAGTGGTAAGTCATGCCATGTTGTTGGATAATTGGACCAAGTGGCAACATGTAGATTGCAAACAGAAGAGGGGATAGAGGGGATAGAATTGATCCTTGTGGATCCTCTGCTGAGAGATCCAACAGGATTAGGATGGAGTATTCCCCTCTGTCCCTTGCCATGAGCAGATCGTTGCAGACTTGGATGAGGCTGTTTCACAGCTGTGGTGTTTCTTAAAGCCAGACTGTAGAGGGTCCAGGATGTTGTTTGCTGAGAGGCCGGCTTCAAGTTGCAGATAGACATCCTTTAAAATAACTTTTCCTAAGAATAGGAGGTTGGAGACAGTCTGTAGCTGCTCATTGCATCTGGATCAGTGGAATGTTTTTTAAGAAAGGGCTTAGAGAGGTACAAAACCTCCCTGCTTGCAGGAGCAATTGACTATTTTGTAAGTGCTGGTTCAAGCAGGTCAGGGCATTTCACCATGTGCTTAATTGGTCCAGGGACCAGGTCACAGGTTGTCCGGCGAGTTGTCGGAGGATGTCTTACTAAGCAGAAGGACTACTGGAATGGATTTAAGTAGTGTGTGGAGCAACCTCTTGGATCTGTTTTAGCTCAGGCGGCACTCCTGCCACTCAGAGGAGAGGCGTCAGGCAACATCAGCAGCAAAAAAAGCCCCCAAAAGACGTGATTGTGCACGCGCGACTGCGAAAATCATACATACCGGAGAAAAAGTTCCGGCCTCTGGTCACTTTAAAAAGTTTCCCAGGGTGCTGCCAAAAGGTCTAGAAGCACTGCAAACTGGGTTTCGGGCCTAGGCACTCCTTTTTGGCAGTTTAGCCACAAACTTCAAAGGTGCTCCCTTCTCTGGTCCTCTACCATGGACCCACAGATATAGCACAAGCAATAAAAGTCATGAGGGGGCACTCTTCTGTGAATATATGCTTCTTTATTGGATCAACATTACACAACGTTTCAGGGACCCACTGTCCCTTTCATCAGGTGTAACCCACATACCACATGCACACCTTTTTAAAGACAATCCTGTGATAGACCACACCCTTTAACCAAGGGGGAGGGGCCTGTGCCAAACATGTATAATGTATTATACATACACATATACAAAGTCCAAAGTGCTCAATATCCATATTGTCCATGTTTTAACATATGGATTTCCCCGTATGTACGTGTTGAGATGAAAACCTATGAAGTGATAAAACATTAGAACAACCTCCAACCTTTTTGGAAGAGAAATATACATATATTACATGAAATACGTGGTATTGTGCTACCTAGTTTCACCATTCCTCTGTGCTGCTCATAATAAAATTTAAAATTAAATTCATCAAGATTCATGGCTGCCATATCTTATACAATGAAATACATACATATTTTACAGTGATTCATATGTTGTCTTTTTCTTTGAGACACTAGATGGCAGTATGATACACTTCATCCTGACTCAGAGTGTGTAAGTTCTTGCAACATTGTTGCCTCTTAGTATCTAAACTGTGTCTATAGCTAATAAACTTAGTAACACACCCATTCATAGAAAAAGGGTTACTATACAAAAGAGCGATTCTACAATTTCACAGAAAGCTATTTAATCCTGATTCCTCATTCAGACCCCATGGTTTTAATGTATCCAGTTTGTCTATCCACTTGGCCTCTTTTCTCAGTAAAGTCTTATTCATATCACCTCCCTGCTATGTTGCTTCACCACCTCCAATGTCTGCCATTTCAATTGGCTTACCCGGTGTCCACATTCGTGAAAGTGCTTACTTATTGGTGTTTCATGTCTAAGCTGGTACCATCATAATTTTTCACATCCCTTTTATGTTCATTAATTCTGGTTCTCACTTCTCTTTTCGTTTTCCCTACATATCCCTTACCACACGGGCATTAAAGCAGGTATATCCTCCTTTAGTGTTACATGAGAAAAATCTCTTAGTTGTATCTTGGTTCCTTTACTGGATGGTATACACATCTCCTTTTATAATAGAGTTACAGTTATTACAATTAGCACGAATGTACCTTTTTGTGGGGTGGTCAGGAATACCTTTTTAGTTCTTGTGGGTGGTGTCAGATCCGTCCTTACCAGATGGTTACCCAGGTTTGATGCCCTCTTGTATGAAAGGAGGGGTGGGTTTGTGAACATTACCATATTCCTTATAATTTTGAAGGATACCCCAATGTTTCTTAACAATCTTGCTTATTTGTTTGGAATGAGTATTGTACGTTGTACAAAGGGTATTCTTTCAGATGATGTCTGGTATGTCTTGTGTGTTCTGTTAGCAGTTCTTGTCTTTGATACACATAAAGGTTGGAGGTTGTTCTAATGTTTTAATCACTTCTAGTTTTCATCTCAACACGTACATACGGAGAAATCCATCATGTTAAAACATGGACATATGGACTATTGAGCACTTTGGACTTTTTGATATGTTATGTGTATGTTTAATACATATGGTATACATGTTTGGCACAGGCCCCTCCCCCTTGGTTAAAGGGGTGTGGTCTATCACAGGATTGTCTTCAAAAGGTCTAGAAGCACCCCGAACACAATTTTTATTTTCACGGTGAATGTAAATGGTATAGCCGTGATTTACAATCATGAGAATCTCTTAATCCATGGGATTTGATTCACGAGACAAAAAGTTCTCCCCCATGAATCCAATTAATGAAAGGTTAGGTAGCCACAATGCCAAATGTTTTTTTCTTACTTTGCTAAATGGATGGGAATTTTGAGACAAAAATTATCAAAATATTAGATAGTGTTGATGTATTTGGGGGACTTTTCTGATCTAGTAATGGATCAATTTTATGCATAGAAAGTGCCATTAGCACGACTATTGCCAAATCATCATGGTGTGGTACCCAATTAATGATCGACCAGAAAATTAGCCATAGTGTACACATTAATATACTTATGCTGAAATAAACTACAAATTACACCCTGTTATATACCCGTTAGCAAGAAGAAAAAAAAAATCATCTGGGTGCATTTTAACATAAATATGCTATTTTACAGTGTTATGTAAAGTGTTATGTGTGTAATAGCTTATTTTTACACAAAAGTCCCCAGAACATTTACCATCAGTATCTCCTTAAGGGCAAGTGCAGGATTTTCAGGGGGGGGGGGGATTCCTGAGCGGGCTACCACAGAACAACAGTTGAAAGTTCATGACCAAATACATCCATATCTTTTATATATTGATCTTATAATAATATTATATTCTCTACTTGCCAATACAGATATCATTGTTACTTCACTTTTGTTGTAAAAGTATATTGATTTTACCTTCTGCTTTACTTTCCATCTGAAAAATCGGAACTGTTGCCTGTGGTTTTTGCCATGACCAACACTATTTCAGCCCAGCCACCAGTCAATAGCGGCTACCGGTCAACCAGGATAAAAAATTTCTGTGTACTGTGTACCAGCCCTAATCTCCATCACAGTGGATTAGGTAAAGTAAATAATGTCTCTAAACCCAGTCTCAGCAATTACCTCAGTAGCTGCAGGGTTAATATTGATACAGTCCTGGATAATATTGATACAGACTGGATACTTTTTAAAACAAGAAATACTTCTGCTTCTCACTCACAGCTCAATTAACAATGTAACAATCTATGTTACCCTCTATGGCACCAGGAGAAGTGGAACAACAGATTGCACAGAGCAAGCAGAAAGGTTGGTGCCAGCTGGGGCGTAACACTACCGGGTGCAGGCAGGGGATGTCCGCACCAGGGCCCTTGTGCTAAGGTTCCAAAACTACCAGTCTGTGTACCAACTGTCTTACCAGAGGTCGTGTACAAAGCATTTTTACTATTGTCTGTGTGCCAAGCATTTAACCAGTTGCCTGGCTGTGTGCAGTGCCAGTTTCCCTACCAGTTTATCAGTGTCTGCATGCCAAGCATTTACCGTCTTGTGCCAACTATTTTACCAGTGGTTATATTCAAAGCATTTACCACTCTCTGTGTGCCATGCATTTTCTAGCGTTAGTTGGTTAGTTATTTTAGAAGCTTTGAGGATATAAGTTTAGAAATACTGTTTGAATCTGATTGAATAGTTTTGCTAGGTGATGGGGTAAGTTAGTTCGTCTGTTTTAAAATGAGTGGCCTTTAAAAAATGTTTAAAAGGTATGTCCACCCTTTAAACTAACTTTGTGCCATATTACAGTTATTGGTCCCCAGCCCCAACCGCATTACTATTATCGCAAAAAGTCCCCTGATCTTTACTTACCTTACCTCTCTCCTTTCGCCGCACAATCCCGGCCCTCTGCTTGCATAGAACTGCGAGCAGGGCGGGGCCGGTACCGCGTCCATGATTGGCTGAGAGGCAGCCAATCATGGACGCAGCTGCCAGTAGTGTAAAACAGTGAAGGAGCGAGATACGTAAGTAAAGATCGTGGGACTTTCTTGCTCTAATAGTAATGTGGTTGGGGCGGGGGGACCATTACTATATTATGGCAAAGGGATTTATGCTAGGGGGAGGGAAACCAAATCGGGAGGGAGAGGGAGGGGGGGAGGGCACTTCTGCGCATGGTAAAATTCTCCCGGAGGGGAGACAGGAGGCAGAGTCCTATATGGACTCTGCAGTACTCCTGGTGGCCAGTTTTTGGGACTTGGGGGAGGGATTACAGGGCAACCATTTGGTCTGGGATGTAAGGTAAGAATTTTTAGACACTACAGATTGGGGCCAGTATGGGGGGGATTATAGTTTTGGGGTGGACATGCCCTTTAATGATGAATTTGAATTATTTTTATGAAAATAATTATTTGGTTTGGTTGTGGGGCCCATGCCCGTATTTTGCATCAGGGCCCATAAGTCTGTAGCTACACCAATGGATGCCAGGTACCAGTACTCCCCCCTAAACACCCCCCTGGTCCTGATCAGGTAATAGAAATGCTCCAATTTCCCTTGTCTATTTACTGGCTTTTCAGTAAAAAAAGTAAGAACAATTATGGTGAAGTCTGGCAGGAATAAAACAGCAAAGTAGCGCTGGTTCATAATTTTTTTTTTTATAAAAGAATGACTGGTGTGAATTTGTTTACATGTATTTAAGGATACTTTCATTAAAAAGGAACATATCCTTTCTCTCATTAATTGAAGAACGGGATTTAGGAGCGGTGTCTTACCTCTTATTCTTACAATTAATCAAACAGGAGCTGGCAGGGGAACTTTTAATGCTATATGCAATCGTGCTCCTATACTGGCTTCCTCTGACAGCTCCCAACTGCTTTCAGGTTACACTGTACTATAACGTGCATTTCCTTCAATTAATGAGAAAAAGATAAATTCACTATTGAGTATAAGTGAATATAGTTAAAAAAACACATTGTCTTGATTTTCTGAGATGTCTTTATCAAAATCATAAGAAATATCATATTTCAAGATGGGAACAGTTCCAAGATGCTAAAAGTTAATGAAGTTAATGATATACTGACCAATCATAGAGAGGTTCCCATGTATCTGTCTCTCCTCTGCAGCATCATCAATATTGCTTCTTTTTATACACGAAACATAAACACTGTCTGAGCAAACACCTTTTATATAAAAGAAATCACTAGTTAAACATGGGCTGTTTGTCACAAAAGACTGCATTTTTAATAATGATAGGACCTGACCTTTACAAAATAATGATATCCTCAGAGATGTATTATGATCATATTGGTCCCTAGGCAGGGCCATCATTTAGGGCCCTTTTTTTCTACATATATTGTATAGACTATAATATTGTTACTGCTTCTGAAGCTGGGCCCCAGAAGTTTCCTGGGCCCTAGGCTTAGGGCCTGGGGTTTCCTTGTGGATAATCCTGCTCTAGATCTCCTAGAGACCTGAATGAGTGCACATTTTTGGACACACACTGAACTTGCACCTGCTTACTATTGTAATGGGATTTAAACCCAACCTATGATTTCCAGATCACCTGCTGATTGTAGGACATTCTTAAAGGAATAGTTCACTTTTCGAGTGAACTATGATTCGAGTAAGTATTGAACTATGTATTGATTGAAGCCCAGGATTAAGGAGCTATGCCTTACTTCCCATTTCTCAATCAAATGAGCAA
The DNA here is from genome assembly GCA_019447015.1 of Hymenochirus boettgeri. Taxonomy (NCBI): domain Eukaryota; kingdom Metazoa; phylum Chordata; class Amphibia; order Anura; family Pipidae; genus Hymenochirus; species Hymenochirus boettgeri. The sequence continues at coordinate 105,013,003 of CM033472.1, forward strand.
GAGCCAGGGGTGAAGGTAAGTAATAGCTCTTTAACCTCCTGGGCTTTAATCAATACATTAAAGGAATATTCACTTTTTGAGTGATCTATTGCTTTAATAATGTAGTAAGCAGGGCTCACTGATTACAAACTGATCGCATTTTAAACTGCTTTAGACTGAGGCCACACTAGAACCCACGCGCACCTTACCGTGTGGTTGAGTCGGTTTGTGTGTGCGATTTGCCAATTTGCCCTATTGGAGCACATTCAAATTGGGCAAAAAATGGTGATCACATGCACCCGATAAGCAGTTTACAGCACAGCAGACACCAATGGAGGTGATGTGGCCACCCCCATAGCAGACACTGCTGTGTGGTTTTAAAAGCTGATTGGATCGCAATCATGATTGGATCACTCTTAAAGGGGAAGTGTGGTCTCCAGGTTCCTACCTTTAAAATGAGCCATCAACCACCTCTGTATGTGCTGCACAGCCCAAAATATGAAGAATCACTGATCAGAAGTTAGGGAAAGTTCTGATCTGCGTCAGAAATACTACTTCTTCCCTCAATCGGGTTGGCACTGCTCGGTGCATGACTGAAGGGTAGGAGGGGGGTGGGGAGAACAGCACGCCTACAGCACTGCTTTTTTTAATGCCTCCCACTTGCTGGCCCTTCCCACTCATGGGCCCTATGTCCCCTCCCCTAGCAGACCCAACCTGGCCCCTTCCCTTGCAGCTCCCTGTTGCCCCTCCCATCACTGACTCTGTGGCTCCACCCACTCGTTGGTCCTATGTCCCCCTCCCCCACTTGCACTCAGACCAATACCCTTCTACTCCCTACAGAAGACAGCCTTTTCAGCAGAGAAAGAATCAGATAAGTTTTAAAACTGCTGATTCTTTCTCTGCTAAAAAGGCTGCTTTTCCAGTTTTTCTGTAAGGGGGGTATTAGTGGGGTTTGCTGCAAGTGGGGGAGGAGCAATGGGGAGCCCACAAGGGGGAGGGGACATTGGGGCCCATGAGTGGTAGGGGCCACAGGAGGCTGCAAGGGAAAAGGCCCAAGGGGGCTGCAATAGAAGTAGCCAGGATGGGACCACCGGACCCACGAGTGGGAAGCGCCACCAGATGCGTGAGTGGGAGGGGCCACCAGACCCGAGTGGGAGGGGCCATGTGGCCCATGAGTGGGAGGGGCCATGTGGCCCATGAGTGGGAGGGGTCTGGGGGCCCACGAGGAGGAGGAGCCACAGGAAAGAGGACTGTCACTTGGTTTCAGAGCAGGAAACAGAAAGTGCAGTGGATCTGGTGATGCTGCTACCATATCACACATATTAAATGTAAATATCTTCAAAACTATGTAAAATAAATAATGGAAGTAAATGCAAAAATCTTAGAAAAGCAATTCCTGTCAATTTACCTAAAGTTATTTTGGACCACAGTTTCCCCTTTAAAAGTGCATGTGTGTGGCCTAGCCCTTACTACTGCATGTTGTTTTATGAGGCCTCCTCTCACTGATCTGAAAACCCTATTGTACCTACAATTAAAAATCAGGACTGTTTGATATCCTATGCTCCCAAGTACTACATTATAAATGCCTTGTTTTGTAATTTGTTTGAAATTTAACAAGATCAAATCCTTAAAATGAAAAAGTCTCTCCTGCATCATAGCTCTATACAATAGGGCTTTTATAATGCCAGTGGTTTCAGTATACAGATGGTTAAATATAAAACCTTATTACTTACTATAAAAAATACAGAATAAAACACTACTAGCATGTGGATCATGTGATGATTGTGATCCATAACATAGAGGATAAAAAGGAATACAGTATTTCAGTAAGGCCAGAACTCTTGGTAATTGTATGGGAGAACCCGGGGAAGAGGTTAAGGCTGAAAACTAAACCTTTTAATATGTGTATTCCCATGTAATCAAGTTGTGTATCCCTGCTTTTTTCTTAAATTGCTTCCTGAAATACAGCATGCTAACTTCAGATAATCTTCTATCAGTACTTTCCCATACTACACACCATGTTTCTCTGCCCCAGAGGACAATTTTTAAATCTATATGGCTAATATATGTGAAGTGTTTAATCCACATCTCTAACATAATCTGATAAATGAAATATACCTTCAAGGGAGGAGCCAATGAGGCTTTGAAAAAGGGACAAGTGTTGAAACTAGCCAGCTCGTAGCCTTTCCTTTGTCATGTCTAGGCTCATGAGGGTCATGTAAAAGGCAGCAAATGAACTGATCGCAAAAAGAATAAACCAGCACACATAAGGGAAGAATTTTGGCAAGCGGCTTACAATGTTTTTCTACAACGATGACTGGAAACTTGCTGTCAAACTGGGTAAAAAAGAATTGTAAAAAAAAAGTTATAAGAAATTATGAGGAAGTATGTTCTGCATTTTAAAAAAAAGAATTTACACATTTTGGGGCAAGATACCTGCTTGGCATGGGAGCATCTGATATGCTTAAGATTCATTCCTTAGGTCATATAAGAACATTGGTGGCATGTATGTAATTGATAGGTGAAGTTACTAGTGAGATCCAAAATGAGACCTGACACTGCAGTTTTTCCAGCATCTGATGTAAATAATGTAGGAATGATACTGGTGAGGTGTCAACACTGCAAAACAAATAGCAAATTCTTTACTTTGCCCAAATAAACCCCATAGCGGTACACCATTGTTTATTCTGCTAGCGTAATTCAATTTAAACAAAATAACAGTTTCAAAGAAATTCATACTTACCAATCTGTTGAGGACCATTCTCTTGGCTTGGTAGCCGATAGAGATGTAAGAGCGTATCAGATAAGCTACTGTCTCTATGGTGTTAAGGACTGGCACGTTATTTGATCCCATTGTTTCTTTAGGAGTCTCACCCAATACTTGAATTCTATTTATTCAGACAGTCTACAAGGTTTCCAAGGTTCTAACAAAATGAACACAGAACAACAAATATCACTGTTGTAATCATTATACTGGATACATCATAGCAATATATTTGGAACTGAACTTTGAAATGTTAGACAGGTCTGCCCAGATTTTAATTACCTTAGAAATATTGTCTCCAATCGGAAAGCTGAATAATATTTGGTGTAACTAATTTGGCTATTGTTTTAGTGTAATATCCTTGTGCTGTCCATGGAGAATTCTTGACTGACATACAACGCAAGATGAATGGCCATGTGGGACCTCACAATTATATTTGGTTTGTAAAGAATGGGAAAGGCGGTTCCGGAAGAATTGATTGAATGTCTGCTGGATTGGTCGGCAGTTAATTTTTAATGGTTGCATTTCCATCTTGACAAAGCTATTTTGTTACTAAAACAAGTTTACATACTTGAGAAATCGATCTGTTTCATCTTCTTAGGCTGAGGCTGTGATAGCACAGAAACTGCAGTTTGATTGAGGGAGGCTTTGCCTGTTTAGATTTACTTGCATAAGCTGGAACATTTGCACAATCAGGTTTCAATGGCAGTAATACTGCAGTCTCAAAACTTCTCTTAATCTCAGTTAAGGTTATGGGGAACTGTCCTAGTGGGATAAAGCATAGAGAGCATTTAGAATACAACTGTTTTATTTGCAATATAATGTATGGATGGGCAAGAGCGGGACCTAAAAACAGGCTTAGAAATCCGAGTACACTGGGCTGGAAAATATAAGAGATAGTCCGGAGATTCAATAACAGTTCTTATAATTTAAAATGGTGCTAATTTTGCCCCAACCAATCAGATGTTAGCTTTCAAATGCTAAATAAAATCTGATTGGCTGGGGCAAATTTAGCACCTTTTTAAACGATAAGAACTTTTATTGAATCTCCCTGATAATCTATTATGGATAGTAATTTCATGCTTCAGTCATGTTTCCTCTTCTATTCTAATACTTTTTTTTTGGATCCACTCCTGTTTAAAAATGAAGTAAATGGTGGTATGATAATCATTTAAAGGACATGTCACCTTATTTATACTTTTTACTCCAAAAGTTTTGAGCGATTTATATCACTGCATCACTTGGGCACCAAGGAAGGTAGGAATAAACTACAGAAAATCCCCCTATACAACCGAAAAGAACAGAGCAGAGGGATCCAGAGGTAGGGGGAGGGCCAGAGTCCTTACTGAGGACAAGGACGAGAGCAGGCACCGGGTGACAGCAAGACAGCTCCTACTCTTCAGTTTCCTGGACTTTGGACAGGTACTGCAGGAGAACCATAAGGAGCAGAGATGTAAAGTAAGGATTTTTAACACTACACAGTGGGTTTAATTTTAGTTTTGGGGTGGACATGCCCTTTGAACTAAACTGCATCTTTCAGGGGAGCGTCTGTGTATCACTAGTATTATAAAAAATATACCTGTTACAGTATTAACAGTGTTTTCGCGATTAGAGAACATGATGTTAATGACGAGGCCACAGAAAGAAGAGACATACAAACAACAAATTCGTTGTACACGAGTGAAAGGACTCCAAGGACAGCGCGTCCAAACAGACAGCCACAAGTGATCCCTCAGAACTTCTCAACTGCACCCGAGAAGAGTAAATACCTGTGGATTGCCCATAGATCAAGAAGACACTATTATGAGTAAAATACTGAAATATAAACAAATTGGGTCTTATTCAATAAGAGGTACCAACAGGGAGATTCAATAACATTTTATGTTTAAAATGGTGCTATTTTGCCTCAACCAATCAGATCTTAGTTAAAAAAAAGCTAACACTGAATGGTTGCAGGATTACCGGAACTCCAGGGCAGAACATTCAAACCATGTCGGCCTGGGAAAAACTGTGATGGTGTGGGATATGGCCAAAGGGGCAATATTCTCCCAAGCCACTAATTGAGCCATGGCTGCTAATGTGATGTCATATTTACAATCATGTTCCCTTTTAATTTTTTTTTCTGCTGTGTGTGCAGATTTTGATCTGTGTGAATACAAAATTAAGTTTTATGTGCTACATAATTGTTAATAACATACATTTACCAATTTTTTGCAAACACCTGTGTGTGCAGGCTGCTTGGAGCTAAAGCTGGGTTATCACGACAGATTTTTCGCCCCAAACGACCGATCCTTGTATGGGTTGATTGGGCTGAAAAATAAGCCCAATCGACCGATGTTGTCGCCTGGTCTTCTTGATAGACAAACAGGCATCAGACATGTTGGAAATAACGGCCGATTGTGTGACTGACAGTTATTTTGCCGGCCGAGCGTTCGCTCGTAGCGAAAGCTCGGTCGGGATAAAATATCCCTTTGTCTCTTCCCACCTTAAAGGGAACACTGGCTACAAGGCTCATAGAACTGAACTAGCTTGCCAAGGTCCTAATAATGTCACTTGCTCACACTAGCTAGTAGGAGATTAAAACTCTCCAGTATCGTAGGTTATGACAGAACTGTGAGTCCAAATAGTGAGGATTCTAAATGTTCATCAGGAATAGTTTGTGTTGAATTAAGAGCCCCATGTCCAGCTAGCAGAAGTGACAGGGTCATTTCAAAAACTGGGTCCTGCCAGCAAAGGTTGGTAGAGATGGCAGATTGTAAATTTTTATAATTAAAATTTATTTTGCAAAAGATTATAAGGAATTCAGTATTGCAGAAATCAATCACAAAACCTGGCTGCACCTTGTCAAATATTTTTGGAAATAGCTGATTGCTCCCAAACAATACCCCTTTATTAAGTTTTGCGCTGCTCATAGACACAGGTTCTATGAGTGGATGCACGTCTTGTGTTATATGAATCTCCCCTAATATGTATTTTTTTGTATAGATGAAAAATATTTTAATTCTACCAAATTGCACATTTCATGCAAAAAAGACCTCCTTTTTGCTCGTCCTACTATTAAAGGGCCATATTAGTGTATTTTTCTTTTAGCCGTTGGTGAAAGAAACTGCCATAACTGTCACATTCTGTCTTAGCTAGAGATGGCCCGAACCCGAACCGGAGTTCCACCCGAACTTTAATAGTTTGGAAGAATTCAAACTCTTCTGAACTTCCTGAACTACAGATTAGTTTGGGTTTTATCAACTTGCGACTTATTTTCGATAATAATTGAAAAATTCATAGTTATCAAAATTCTCGAATGTATCCTTTGATTTTGGTAACCCTCGAATGTATCCTTCGATTTCGAATAAAACCCTCATTGTACACTTCAAATTGGGTAATCCTGAATGTATCCTTCGATTTTGGTAACCCTCAATAGTATCCTTTGATTTTGGTAATCCTCAAATGTAATCCTTCGATTTCGGTAACCCTCGAATGCATTGTTGGTAACCCTCGAATGTAGCTTCAATTTCGGTAACCCTCAAATGCAGCCTTCAATTTTGGTAACCCTCGTATGTATCATTTGGTAACCCTCGAATTGGCCATAACCCTCAAATGTAGCGTGCAGAAACCCGACCATGCCCAATCATGGGGAATTGTATGTTTTGGGATATGTAGTGTTTCTTCAGACAGATTTCCCAGGTGCCACAGCCATTTTAACGTAAGTTCCCCATTGCTATTTTAATTGTATTTAATCCAACTTTTCAAACTATTCTCCCCATTGACTTTAATGTCGTTTTCAACACTACTAACTTTTACTGAACTACTGAACATTTTATGAAGTTTGGAAGTTCAAAAGCAAACCAAATTCAGGAAGTTTGTCCATCTCTACTTTAGGCCATGCTAAACCCCTGGTATCCACTGCCTTGTTCTTCTTAAAGTTTATTTATTATTAGAGATTGTACTTCCCTGCCATATATCAACAGAAGAGCCCATCCATTAAAATGTTTGGCATTATCAGCTGCAAGTTATGTACTGTATACACCTTTCTACATTTATCTAGAAATCTATCATCTTTTCAACATTTCATACCTTAAAGACATTAAGTCGCCTTAGAAGAAGCACGGAAGATCGGTTCCAGTTGGCAATCGGCTATATCAAAGCCAGCCAGAGTCAAGTGGAAATACCATGTTTTCTTCGTTCAGCTAAATCAGTTATATTGACCCATGACACAAACCTGGAGAGAGGAGAAAGACTTTAATAGGAAGTGTATTTTTGTTTACTAACAAAGTAAGGTACTTGGGTTAATACAAAAATGTATTAAAAGACATGCAGCGTATCCCTGCAAAGCTAGGTTAATAATGTGGGTGCAAACTCACAGGCACTACATACTATTATCTTTGCAGGTTATTAGTACTGCTTTCTCATATATTTAGCAGTGTGTTTTCTTGTTCTTTACCTTGGGTGAAAACTAATGAAATGCAACCACCATACAGATCTGTTAATACACCGTTGGCAGAATACTGATTGTTATTACCATGTCCCTATATTTTACATTTACACTGAGAACATACATAACATAAATGACACAACATAACTGACTTTCACCTGTAATGAATTTGTTTGTATTTTCCATTTTAATTTTAACCAGGTAACTTGTTTTGATGATTTAAAATATTTTTTATTTCAACCCCAAGTAGTAATTGAAAAAACAGTAATTATCTGTAAAACCAGAGGGTGTATAGATAATAACTACCTTGCTATGTTGTTTTGGCAGAAATGTTAATTGTTAGCTATGTTTATATTTTATATGTTGGCATGATATACCCTATGATCTTTTTTATTGTACTAAAATATCATTATTTTATTTTTACTTAAAGGTCAAAGACTGTTTATAGTAGAGATGTTCGAAACTTGTTTCGTTCGTTTGAATTTTCGAATTTTCAGGAAATTCGATTCGAAAACGACCCAAAAAAAACTTTACCAAAACTTATTTTAAACTATATTTCCTCACGATTGGGCTGTTTTCAGTTTCCGCATTCCATTTTCGAGAGTTACCAAAATCGGTCATTACTTTTTAGGATTTGATTTTCGATAATCGTCTACTTTCGATTTCGATTATCATCTACTTTCGATTTTCGATAATCGTCTACTTTCGATTTTTGGTTTTTTGATAATATCTACTTTACGATTTTCGAAAATCATCTACTTTCGATTTTCGATAATCGTCTACTTCGATTTTTGTTTTATAATCATCTACTTTAGATTTCGTATAATTGTCTACTTTACATTTTCGGTTTTCGATAATCGTCTACTTTCAATTTTTTAATTATCTACCTTCGATTTCCAATTTTCGATAATTGTCTACTTCAATTTTCGATAAAAATTCAAAAATCCGGGTTCGTTGAAAATCCGGGAGTTCCGAAAGTTTTGGCGGGACTTGAACCCTCATATTGATTCGAAACTAGGTTTCTATTCAAGCCCACATTACCTCCTATTTATTATCCAAATTATTTGCTGGAATTCCAGCACAGTAAAGAAGGTCAGTTTGGGTATATTTTGCTAATTTGTACAGAAATTTCCAACGAGCAAAGTGGCCTAGAGGTTAACTGTGAATCATTGGGCCATCCAGCAAAACTATATTGGGGCCCCCTACCCGCTTCATCTACAGTGGTTTTCTGGGCAGTCTGTATCTGTCATAGAAAAGTAAGATATTGGGACCTCCCAAGTCCCAGTCCCAGGCCCTCCTGCTGTCGCAGGGGCTGCTTCCTTAGTAGTTACACCCCTGCCTCCATAATCTAAAGATGTTTGGAACAACCATTACTCTAGCTACAACTCTGGTTAAAATGGGTCAATAGGGGTAGAGGGATTTTGGATTTTGCAAAGCGTGTTGGTGCTGAGATCGTGTGCTGGGAGAACAGACATGCAGAACGCCATTATAAGTGAAAGGTTCCACTGATCATGACTTATTGCAGAGTGAAAGACTTTGACTCTCAGATGGGAAAAAATCTCTAGCCCTCAAACTAGGACAAGGTTTACCTTTCAAGTGGACAATATCTCCATGTACAAAGTCACAAGGAATTGGCTTTCAGACAGATCTGCTAATGTTCTTAAGCTCAATCAGAGCTTTAAAATCGACCCAACTAATTTTTTCATTCAACTGGCAAAAGCATCTACACTGAAAATAACGAAAAATTTCAAAAATCATGTGTCAAGCTATTCCATCATAATCAATAAAACTCCTTAGGGCGATGCATTGAGAGCCAATATTAGCTGCTGTGCTATATTCACTTATCAGCTCTCTGTTCATTCGTGTGGAGTTTACCATTGCAGGACTTTAATGCCAGCCATAGGCTGACAATAACAAGTCCACAAAAGTAAGGTGCTAAGCGACTTCTTAACCATGCAGCCACCACAATGATGAAGTTAAAGTGGTGCTAACCAATATAACCGATATAGAGTGCATGTTCTAAACATTGTTAGAGCTATTCAACTAGTATTGAGGAAGTATACTAAATATTGCTTTCTACACCTGGATTTTGGAATGTTATTTATATTATTGTCATGTTACTTTTTTTATTTTAAATAAATCCTGTTTTCACATTGTCATTTATAAGGTAGTGAGTGTACTTTATGAGACCACAATGCAAACAAAAGGGTCTAAATAATTTCTAAATATATTGTATTACTTACCAGCTAGGACTGCTGCTGTGTTGGTGTGCCATAACCTGATGCTATGCAAAACTCTCCTAGGTAATGTTTTCAATAGAAAGACATCCACTGCTCCTCGGTGGAAACTAGCTTCTCTGAGTCTACCAGGAGATGTGGTCACTCTGACCTTCCGACCATATAGCGTTAGTAATCTGTTGAGATATAGTGGGTATCTAGGTAGTATCCTAATGCTGGATGAGGTACAAAATATATCTATTGCTATACATTCCAATTTCTTTCTTGCCTTTATGCCTTCTTTTCATTCATTTATCTAGCAGGTGCACATATTCATATGATCAAATAGAAATTGAAATATCACAAAATTAGTATAGCATTATTATATAATTTAACCCCTTAAATGAAAAATTATATATAAAGCAGAAATCAAAACCATGCAGCAATGCTCAGAGGAGATGCAGCTAAGGGAACAGCATTAGTAATGGCGTGATGTCATCTATTACATCTTATGACTAACAACTGCTAAACTGCAAGAACTGGGAAGTAGAAAGAATGGTAACAGAACATCAGGCAGCATTTAGGTTAGATTTATATCTCTCAGATTTCTAGGAATTGCAGTTTTGGGGTTTGGGGGGAGATTTACCTAGATACAATTTTTTATTTTTAGGGGTGGACTTTCCCTTTAAAGGTACTAACCATATTCCTACTTTGCCTGAACGAGCGTCTGAAGTGATTCATCCTATTAATACAATTAGTGCCACTCCTTCTCTGGTATTGATGCTTGAACAGCTGGAAAGTAAGGAAGCAAATAGCAAATGGATTATTATGCAGAGGAGCATGGGAATTTGTGATGTAACCTATGGGCAAGATTAAGATCATGTTGGTAAGTTTTAGGTGGAGAATTTAGTGTTCTGGATTAACAGCCTTATGTAACCCCAAAACTTAATTTTTTGTTTTATTTAGTTTCCCTTTTTCTACAATAACAGTGGTAGTGAGCTTCTAACAGCACCAGTCTAGCTCTGTATGTACATATTACTGTAGATGATTGATAAAACGTAATACATATATAGTATACAAAGATATATAAAACCATTTTAGTCTCTCTCTTAGCAAGAACAATATAGACAGCATTGACAACTGGGAAGGGAGGCGTGTATAAAGTACATATTATTTTCCTCAAGGCTTTTTGGGTAAAGATTTATTGTTTAATTTATGTCTTAGATAAAACCATTTACCAGAAGATGAGTTTAAAGAGTATTGAGGGTACCTGAGATGTTGTACCAGCGCCCATACGGTGTCCAGTGCAGACCTTCACGGCATATCGGAAATGAAATGCTGCCGTTATCTGGTAGATAATAACTACTCTTACTAAAACAGAACAGCAAGGAAATGTAACTATGAGGGTCATCTACATTATCCCTCTCATAAGTTCAGCAGGGTGAGAGTTTATAAACATTGGAAGTTGAGGAAGATTTTTCTGCCTCCTACAGCCTAGATATTTTCATCAGTACTTTAGATTGTAGCTATTGTAGTTTAGGGCGAATAAAGCTGAGACTTTCCTTCTCTATTATAAAATAATAAACAATTCAGAAAAGTATTCTATTTATAAGTACTATAGATATGCATTAGTTAATTATGAAAAAAAAAAAAAAAAAAAATATATATATCTATATCTATATATATATATTACCTCCTGCATTAACACGCACAATATAAATCTAATCAAGCCTTATGACAGTCAGGGTTTTATGTTATAATCAATAGATATTGAAGCGTATGAGATAATGAGCTCCAATCCCTTTATAACATTATAATAAAACACAGCTATATAAATGTTACTTTCTCTGACTTGCTGCCCAGAAGGAAGTGGACCTGGGGAGGTTACGCTATACTTTTTTGCTGCCTTTTCAGTTCAAGGTCTTCTTGTAAGGGAGCCCCTCCTGGGTAAATCGTCCCTCTGATAGGCTAGGCAAAATAGTGACATCGTGCAATTCGTTAGTGCAAAAAATGCATTATTTGTGCAAAAGGGCAGAAAAATGTGAAAGATTATTAATACAAACACTTACATAAAATTGTATTAATAAGTCTGTATTAATAATTTTTCACATTTTTCTGCCTTTATTCAACAGTTGATTCCTACTTTCACTACACTTTTATCTTCACACACGATGGCGCCATCTTGGACTTTTTTGAGAACACTTCTTCCAGGCCAGCACTTTACTTTTTTATTCCAGTTTTAAATGTATTTTACTATATGGCGTTGATATACACTTTGGGTAGTTCTCATATTGTGAAAAAGGTTTGAACACACTCTAAAGCCACGTTCTATCTCTTAATGTATCCTATGAAGAATTCTATAAAAAAAATGTAATGTCTTTTATTGAGATTTCAGTTAAGGCTAAAGTTTTATAAGGTTGTAAACATACTCACTAATTTTATTACTATTGATTTAGTATAACAGATTTTTTATGTATTTATTGCACAAATAATGCATTTTTTGCACTAACGAATTGCACGATGTCACTATTTTGCAGCTATCAGAGGGACGATTTACCCAGGAGGGGCCGTCCCTAAGATTGGCTGACCTATATAGATGTGTTGCACTACTGTTGAATCATCACCTGAGGAAGGGGGCATGTTTCCCCCCGAAACGTTGTGATATATGTGTGGTTTAAAATAAATTCAAGTTAATACTTTGGAGTGGACCCTCGCTTCTTTGCTGTTCCAATTGATATATGTCCATTAAGGGTTGGACTATCTGGAGGAGTGGGCACCACGGGTGGACGAGTGCAGAGGATCACCTTTACTTTATTACATATACAGTATGACTTAATACTGGCTGTTCCCATTGCCTTATGCTCACAGCTGCATTCTGCAGATCTTAGCACGGAAATCAAATTGGTTTCTTCAGCCCCTTCTAGCTAATAGAAAATAGCTGCTTAATATGCAAATTAAATGTGCAATGACCGAGTCAAATATAAAATTGCAAGGATGACACCTCATAACGTGAGACTAGCCCTCAGGATATCATGAAGTAGAAACTCACAATAGTTAGTATTAGGATAACACTTTTTACTAGGAATCAACAAAAAAATCAAACTAATTTTATCTGCTTCCTCCCCATGACCTTATTGGATGAAAACAATAATAAAAAAATTTGGATGCTAAAATTGTTGTAGTCTAAAGCTTTATACATACGTGCGACCGCGTGGGGTGACCAGCGATGCATAATGTGTATGCACCCAATAATTGTCGCATTCATGGGCACTTTGTCGAAACAGGCATTTGGTCGGGGTTTGTTGCCCGACCGGCTGGGCGAATCTTCAACTTAACGTCCATTTTAGCTTACAAAGTGCCCATACTGGCACGATTTCGACCGAAATCATACACATTGTGCGTCACGGGTTGGCCCCTGCGATAGCATGTGTGTATGAGACTAAAAAATATACATAATGTAGATCATCAGCAGCATCAGATGAAAAATACATATTTATACATATATATAAAAACACTATGAAAGTGTTTCATAACAGTTACCATCATTCCTTTTGTGTCAATTGCCTTTGCAGTTATGTTGTGTTCCTGGTTATAACGATGATCATGGCATACGCAAACAAAAGTCCCAAGGATACAACCTAAGTACAGCAATGACAAACAGCTTCAGTGGAAATTTCTACAGATTAAAACCATCGATGACTTATACAGCTGGTCATATGACACACTATTGCCAAACCTATACAGCAGTATCCGGTGTGAAAAATAAAGAAAGGATAGAAAAAAAGGAACTTTTAAAGGGAAACTGGGGTTGCAAGACATGTTAGAGATCATTTGAAAAGCATAAGGGTTAGAGATCCCACCCGGTCCCAATCACCTAAGCAAAATTCTTGAAACCATGATTATACTTTATTTTTTAACATAAAAAGACATCCATCTCTATGAAAAAACTCAAACAGTTTCTAAATGGCAAAATAAGGGAGGTCTCTGTAATTGTATCAAAAATACAATTACAGAGTTCCCTTCTAAACTAAATGTGGTCTTCCTCCCCCATGGTCGACTGTATTACCTGGCTCGATTAGTCCCAATCGTTCACTGCCTGCCCGCTGAGTCCCCCTGCACTCAGGCATTGATTGGTATTAACCTGTATTAACAAAAGAAAAGGTTAGTTCTTGATTTTCACTTTTTCATAATTACCTATATACATGAAAATCCTCCCCTTATTTCTCCGCTGCTCGCTAGTCCCCCCCTTCTTCTACCTGGCTCAGGTAAGGGATCCTGTGTTCTTCCCCTCACCCTCCTATATTGAACTAAAATGGAGGCTTAAGCCTTGTGATCCTGCCCCTTACTATGTTCAGTCGCAGCCGCCATTGGCATTTCTCCTTCCCTTTTTATATTTACCCCTCAAAACTAAAATTTAACCCACTGCTGCACTGCTGGCCTATTATATGTACACTGTAAAAACAACTTTAGTTGCACGGATAGCTGTGGCTTTAAAAGTAAATATGTGTATTTTTCCTACTTTGCCTACTTGAATGTTGCTGGATTCCCACTTGCAAGGCTGCTGGAGCGCTACCCCCCACAAGGAGAATTTCTCCATCTCCAGGCAGTCCAAGCAGGTAAGCGTGTGGGAGCGTGCACACCGCAACCCTCTTTGCACGCGCGTCCTGACGCCGTTCCCAGGACCGTGCCCACATGTGACCTCATCGTGCTACCGTGATGATGGCACACATGCGCACGTTCGACACATGCCTTACCCACCTGGACGCCTGTAGATGGAGAAAATTGAAAATCTCGTGGGGGTGGAGCTCCAGCAGCCATATCCAAGAGTAGGAAGCCAGCAACATTCAAGTAGGCAATGATGGCTACACATATCACATCTGGTGAGTGATGTCAGAAATATACTTTCTTCCTGGTTTCACCTAGATATGTTTTCAAGGGATTGTTAAAAGGGAATACTGAAAGTTTTATTTAATCCTAATTCCTAACAAATTTGAGACCCAGTTCTCCTTTAAGGAATCATCATAATCCAGATATCATTAGGAACTGTGCATTTGACTTTAATTCACATCAGGCTAGTATAAACCCATGTAGGGTAGACCTACCCTTAGACATTGTACTTTTAAACTTTTGGCATGAAATCATAAGGTTTTCTTGAGCTGTTAAATTATGTTATTTCATATGATGGTGCAGCCGTAAAAAAATATAGGTTTATGGTATTACAGAAAAGCCAAATCTAAACTTCTTTAATTACCATAAACATGGAAGCAACATCCTTTACCATCATTCAAATTGTTTTCCCCTTCATAAGGTAAATGTCAAAAAACAATTGTGAAAGAATCAGGTTTTTTTTAGCATGTGTATTTATCCCAGTCAATGTATTATTACTGATATTTATTTACAGTTATTTGAATTCATGTTTTACTGCTTACGGATTTATTACAGATGGGAATTGCTTTCTCCTGGGTAGTCCCAGGATTCGTCAGTTGCGGAGAGTCATGGGAAGTTTTAAAGACAGTCTGATGATACAGGAAGCTATTCTGAAGGATGGGTTCCACTTGGTAGAAATGAAACTCCAAATGCCAGCTGGAGGTACCATACAGAGGAGGAGCTGGTAGGCTATCCAATATGGACAAGAGGATGGTATTCAGGAGGAGGATATGTGGTGGAACTAGGAACCAACGAAAGCTCTGCAAGCAGGTGTCACTACAAAAATGTGCCTTAAAGTCTGCTAGCTTACTAGAAGGTTTATTATAAGGGAATGTTTATTTAAAATTACTTTTATATGACTTTAGTCTACTGTATTACTTGGTGTTTATTTTTAAAGGGGAACTTCAGTGGAATAATCACTTTTGGGCTAGAAACTGCACTTAACAGATGACACTGTGTTTACTGACCTATAGATGGATCAGTAGTCCATAGTGTAATATACCCATCTGTTCCCAGCTATATTTCAGCTATAGACTTCCTCGGTAGCTTTGAATTTCCCATGATGCTTATGAGGCGATAACATCGGCCATATTTGTGGTTAACTAGTGCAAAACCATGTAACCAATGTACTCTAATGGGTTGTAATGTGTTTTGAACTAATTTTGCACTGGCCGTGCCATTTGCAAAAATATTTGGAAATATTGCAGCGTAGCCTATGTAGTATGGGTTAAAATACGTAGTGCAAACATTTTGCACATATCTTAACGCCATTACTATTGTAGCGTACAGGGCCGATGTAGTAAAAAAAAGTTATGTCTTACCTGACCTTTCAGTTCATGTTAATTTAAACACCATTTAAATGCATCCCCTCCAATATTGCCTCTTTAATAGTTGCACAAAGTTACACAAACAAATCAGTACAGAGGCTGCAGAGGGAGGATAGTGAACCTGATCTTGTTAGCTTAATATAATGCATGCTCATCAAGTACCTATATAAAGTGGAATGTTGGAAGGTATATGCATATGATTAAATCAAAATAAAATGCTAATTTGCTTTAAGCTGGTAGTATAGGATGATGGAACCTGTAGTTTAGCATCTGGCAACGGATGTAAGCTTTTCGTTTCATTACTGAAAAATGCAGTTATGAAATTGCATTTTCTATGCTACGATTTGTTGTCAATATAAACTAAGAATGTTCTTATGAGTACTTTAGTAGTGGCCCTGAGGTTACATGACAGTGCATTCTTCAGTCAGAGGACATCTGGATTGTGTCATCATTGCATTAAGTATAGCTGTGCTGAACTCTAAGGGCAAAAAGGGAAATTAGCTAATAAGCTAAGAACCAATCACGTAAGTTCCCAGAAAAGAGGTCTGAAGATGTCAGTAAACTAACAAGACAACAAGGGTATCTGTCTAATTTGCTTGGCTGAAAACTAGTGTTTCTTTCCTGTTTGTCTAACATTACTTAAGGGAAATACGGGGCTATTTATGTGGGTATGTGTATAGTCCTTATAATATTATTACTAGAGATTATTATTGAGGTTGTACTTATATTAGAACTGGACTGAGCATTTTAGTTACACAACATCAAGGGCCATAATCACTCTGGGTAATTTTGTACCAGAAATCCCAGCACAACTTTAACACCAGCAATTAGCGCAAATACTGTTACTATTTACCTTGTGGTGGCTGTGTTGGTGTTTTTTTTAGCAGCTAGCCTAAGTGAAAGATTAAACTTCTGCTCACGTATTTAATAGCAGTGTAGGTTAGTGTAACTTTAACCTCTCGTTTTAAACAGCGCCTGGTGATAAATTAGGCCACAAATGTTTATATTCTGGACATGAGTAATGAACTTTGTAAGTGTGTGTTTGTAGGGGGGGGGGGGCATTATAAAACACCATAATGGCTAGGAACACATAGAGTAGTGCATTCTAATATGGGTGGCCACATTTATGTGCTGCGATCGTTTTCAGAGTGCATGTTATCACCAATTTTTTGCAAATCACATTCAGAATATTGCACAAATCACAGCACACACGGACAGTAACAATTAGTGGCTATAATAGTCCACTGTCATATGTGCGAAGCACAATTGATAGTCATGCTGGCTGTGCAGGTGTATTTTATGATACTTGTGCAGCCGACACAGTAAGTATTTAATATTAGTAAGCCAAGCGTGCCCATTGGTAAATGAGCCTTCAAATATCTGTTGTATTCAATTAGATCAACTGGACTTGAAGTTAGTTCTTGAAGACGTTTCGCTAGTCATCCGACTGGCTTTCTCAATTCAGAATGGTATGTACAAGAATCTGTGGCAATTATACCCTGGATAATCCCAATTACCATATCACAGCCAAGTGTTAAGGGCGTGATTGGATAGTGGCTAAGAGGTGTTATAGGAACGCCCAGAGTAAGGTGTCAAAACAGCATTGTACATGGCAGACAGTTGGTTTCGAACCCTCCACCTCTATTTAGGCTTGGTTTCTTTATTTTCACATAAATGGCCTCCTTAACACCTCTCTTGAACCAGTCACGTTCTTTTGCCAATATGTTAACATACCATGACCTGAATGAATGAGAACCTTCACGAGCCTGCAAAATATTATATTCTACTTATGAGTTGTGAACTTTGTAAGTGTGGCGTTGGGGGAGGATATGTGGACAGTGTTTATTAAAGGGTAACTGTGGTTTCGAATTCTCCAAACTAGCAAGAATTATATAAAACGCCTTCCATCATACCTTCAAAATAAAACCTAAATCACATCTCTAGATAAAATTTGTGAGATGGTACCTGCAAAGGTTTATATTACTTCCTGCTTGAACACTGCCTGTTTTCAGCCATGTCATTAGCTGTAGTCAGTGACCAGCCTCAGCCTGCATAAATGGCTCTCCTTGTCAACTGTCAATTTTTTCCCCAGGTACTTCCTGATTTACGTCTTAACTGAGCATTGCTTCTCCCCCGGGCGGACAGGCAGGGCAGAGGTTGGGTGATGTCATCATCCTACTGAAAGCAGGAAGTTTGAACACTCACCAATTGTAATTTCTCACAGGTTCCAGCCAAAGATGTGATTGTCGGCTCATTTTAAATGAAATACTACAGGCTTTCATTTAACCTGAACTTGTTTGAGACCCAGTTGCCCTTTAAAGGCTAACTGTACCAAAAATTACCTTAGGTATATTGAAAGGAATTTAAGCACTTCCTACCTCCTGTTCTGAATCCATATGACAGTTGCAAACTTTTGGGCAACATTGTGGTGCCACCTACTCTGATCATATTATACAGCCACAATAGCTACTCTGTGACTAATGTTTCCAAGTCTGTGTCCATGATGCATGACCTAAACCAAAAATCACTTTTAGCTGGCTTTTGTCTCTATGTGAGGTTCCCTTGCTGTGCCAACCACTCTGACCACAACAGCTACTTTATTTTTTCATTTTTAGATTTTCGAATTTTCATGAATTTCAGAAACTACTTTTTAAACGAAACGGGTTTGTTCATCTCTAGTTGAATTGTGCTGCTGGAGAAATTTCTCAATGCCCTTAAAGTCTACACACACAGGTTTGAGAGTATGAAAATTGAAACAATTCAATATTACTATAGAAAATCTTTGACACATGAAATATTCAGTCTAGGCAGATTTCTCTGAAACAAGCACAGGCAGCCCCTAGGTTATGAATGTAATCAGAAATGCAGCGTTAAGGTTCGAAAATTGTAACCACATCTATATGCTGCTCTCTCCTTGTTCATAACACTGCGTGCAGACATTGTTTGCATGTGTTACCATGCAGGAGAGAGAGCCTGTAAGACAGCAGTGATTAGTGACAGTCACAATCAGACCAAAAACGTTAAATGCACAAATGTACATACTTGCACTTCAGTGAAATTAAACATTTACTGCCATGAAAAAGCGAATCGAAAGAAGTTGTTTTGTGCAAACGGGTTTTAGAAATATGAAGTTGCAAGTGCTTGTAAGATTTTCTTGGGGCATATTTTTTTTAAATAAGTCAGCTGAAATATACTGCCTTTTTTTTTGCTTCCATTCTCTTCCAAGAAATAGAGTCTCTAAATAACCTACCCTCAATTTCTTACTATTGAGTAGTGGACTAATGCTCTACTTTTAGAAAGACAGAATACATGAGGTTACAGGTTCAAATCCCCAGACTTAATTGAAAATGTTTTAATTTTCTTTCTGCCATTCATGCTGGATAACAAAACACACACAAAAACTTACTTTTTTGTATAAAAAGCAAAGGAATTATAGGGTGGCGGAGAAAGAGATAGACACAGAAAAGGCTTTTTATAAGTACAATAGTGTTAATTACTGAGTGCCTAATAGAGACAGGGCTGTCAGGATTTAGGGCAAGACAGGATGCAGCTTGTTTAGATCTGCTGTGTATAGAGAGCATGTTCAGAAGTTTATACAGTTTACACTTAAACCCCCAGCAACACAGAGAGATGAATTATGGGAGACACTGCTGTTGTTGTATCATTGTGAATGTGATCTTTCTATGGGATAATGTTGTCTGGTGACTTGGTTCCCTTTAAATTAAAAATTAGAAAGCACATTTTCCTAATAAATATTTTTTCAGAAATATACCATATCTACCATACAAGATAGAGACAGACTTGGGTAGGAAGAGCCTTTGTTTCTTGACGAAGCACTCAAAAGCAACATATTCAAAAAAGGTTGTCAATTACAACTGGTAACTGTAGACCTGTAAGCCTAACTTCAGTGGTAGGGAAGGTGCTGGAAACGTTACGGGATCATATCATTGACTTTGTCTCCAGAACTGATCTTATTAGTAGTAGACAGCACAAATTTATGAGAAATAGATCATGCCAGACAAATTTACTTGGCTTTATAAGGAAGTGAGTAAGAATTTAGTTTGAGGCACAGCAGTGGATGTAGTTTACTTGGATCTTTCTAAAGTTTTTGATACTGTGCCACATAGGTGACTAATGTTGGCCTAGAAAAAAACATTTGTACATTGATAGAGAATTGGTTATTGGATTGCAAACAGAGAGTGGTGTTCAATGGAGCTACATCTATGTGGGCTAAAGTTCTAAGTGGAGTGCCTCAGGTTCTATACTGAAGCCACTTTTAATTCTGTTAAAATGACTTAGAAGGGGCATTGAGAGGAAGGTCTCTGGTTTTGTGGGTGACAATAAACTATGCTAAGCTTTGGAAACTTCAAATGATAACAAGCAGTCTAGATAGATTATTAAAACGGGCAGCAGAATGGCAGATGAGATTTAATGTGATAAATGTAAGGGATGCATTTGGGGTTTAACAATCCACCTACACCATAAATAACACTGTGGTAAGTGAATCTCTAATGGAAAAGATAGATATGGTAGATAACAGACTTAGCAAATAATGCCAGGCAGCAACGGCTATAGCTAGCAAGATGTGTCTTGTATAAAGAGGGGAGAGATTTAAGAGAGAAAATTATTATTCTCCTTCTTTCTTTGATATCCCATATACAAAAGGGCATCTTGGAAATTGAGACAGTTCAGAGAAGGGCAACTAAAATAATAAAGGGAATGGGGGGCTTGACTATGCAGGCAGATTAGACAAGTTAGGGCTGTTGGAGAAGCGATGTTTGCATGTGGTGATAGATCACTTTATACAAATATATTAATGGGCCATACAGTAAACTATCTGGAGCATTGTTCACTAATAGGTCATATCAGAGGACATGTGGACATCCTTTAAGATTAGAAGAAAAGAGGTTTCATCTTCAGGTTAGGAAAGGCTTCTTACAGTGAGAATAGTGAAATTGGGACTGTCTTCAGCAGATGTGGTAATAGCAAGTTTATGAATAGCTTTAAAAGTTTTAAAACTAAAAATATTGAGAATTACTGGTATAATGCTATACTGGTGTTTGGTTGATCCAGGGATACTTTCGAATTGCATTTGGAGTCATTAAGGAATTCCACACCCACCCCGAGAGACAACAGACACACACACACACAGACACACACACACACACACACACAGACACACACACACGCCTTTTTACCTCGGTTTATCTAATTCCTCTGGATCATCGTAGTTAGGGTTAAAAGGAGGGTGAAAAGGTTTTACTTAATGGAAGTATTAAGTCAACCTCAATTACAATGTTATATGTACTTACACAGTTTCTTTTGCCCATCAGCATTATCATGTGGCTGGAAATGAACAATGGTTGGATGTCTACACCAAAGCAGTTTTTGTGGAGTTAAACATATATAATGCTAACGTAAACCTTTTCTGTTTGGTCACCTTCATCTTGGAGACCACTCTGACTGGTAAGAGAAGTACAGCATATACAAAACAGTTACTCTACTGTCTACAATGCTTTAAAAATGCTTTCCATATTAACTGGCTGTTCACATTTCTTTTCTTTTTTTTCATTTCTGTAGGAAATTGGACGTCTGTTGATCTTGAAATTATGAACCTTTACCGGACTGGCAGTGACATCTCTCTTAATTTGTTTGCTACATTATCTTTCTCCTGATCATCCTCTATAATATTATATACCAGGTAGGAAATTATACGTAGGTAATTATGGAAATTCCTACGTAGGGAATTATGGAAATTCCTACGTAGGTAATTATGGAAATTCCTACGTAGGTAGGTAGTAGGAATTCTTAACCCTACAGTTGCTCATATGACAGAAGAGATATTGCTTGTAATAGTAGTTAGGTGGTACACGCAATGCTATTTTAGGCCTATCTTTCTAACCAACAGACTACAATACAATAAACTAATTGGCTAGGCGGACAGTCGATCAGGACTACCAAAACTTTTACTCCTTTCACCCCCACCCACACTGCCCCCATTCACCAAATCCCATTCCCTCTGTACCCCACCCTCGGTACATTAGGTTTCCATCAGAAATTATTGTTAAAGTCATTTATTTCTCATTTAGAAATTTCACTCTGTTTAAACCATTCTACTTTTTCTTTATCATGACATATTTGGTATGTGCATGCGTTGCTAGTTAGTTGCTCACTTAAAATGAAATAAAATTATAATACACAAGTGTGATTTTTTTATAATGGGAGCTGCAGTGATATATATCCTTATAAAAAATCATTCAGCTATGTCACTAAGTGACTCATTTCTTATATTTCTTATATCCCACTGCTCCTCCCATCCAGTGTTCATACCTGAACAATGACTCAGCATTTTTTGCAGCGTTTAACTTCACTAACCTGCTGGAGCTGCTTCCTGTCACTTCTTAACCAATGTCTCTCTCCTCCTTCACAACGATTGTTTAACTGCACATATGTTGGGCTGGGTGTTCCTTTTCTACTGGGTTTAAATTACAGAAGGTAGCTTGGGGGGAGTTATATTAAAGTGGGAATAGGGGCAAGGCTAGAATTTAAATTCGAATGGGGTGAAGGAATCGATACTTATGTATTAAAGAAATAATGAGCCCCTTTACAATTATATAGAGGATATTATGCCACCTCGGAGTTCCCTGCCCTATAAAAGAACTGGCTAGGGCCTTGTGCTCTATATGTTCAGGGAACTCCTCAAGGGCATAACTGCAGGGGCCTGTGCCCCCTCCCCCTACAAGATTGGAAACAGGGCCCCTCTTACACACCCTCCCCTCCCCAAAAGATCTTCCAATTCGGTTCCAGTCTTTTAAACGATGATCACGAGGATTCATTATGTATCATATGCCCTCCCACAATCACGGGCCCTGATGTTACTCATTGTATTAAATCTGAAATCATTATAGTAAGTAGGGCAATTTCTGGACTTGGCCTAAGAAGTCTCTTCTGGTGCCCCTGTCCAACTCCTACTGCCCCACAACTACATCTTGCTGATGATTATATAGTATGCAAACAGGGAAGCTATAGGGAATTAAGTAGATCAGTAAAAAACTTTTTGTTCTATGACTGATAAGGATCCCTGTATTAGAAAGGAAAAAAAAACTCTGAATTTCACTCTCCATCCTCTTAAGCTGGATACACATAGGAAGATAAAGCGTTTTATCGTTACTGTGTGTAGCACATTTTCAAATAAAGTAAATTCCTGCTTGCAGTCGTTCGGAAAAGACCAAAATTCTCTCGGCTTGTGGTACAATGAAATTTGAAAAATGGCAGACAGGATCTTGCAGATCTTGACTGTCATCATTAAACATCTGTGATATGTGTACCTAGCAGTTGGCTTAGGTTGTTGTGCCTAGAAATGGGGCTGATAGTATAAATAATATTATTTGCTGACTTGTTTGGCTTTAAATTGGAATTTTTAATATTATGCACTGACAGCACATTTAGCAATTTTTTCTCACACAATGGGAAAAGATTTCCTTGGACACTACAGGAGACAGATTTCCTTTGGATACTAAAAGAAAGACCTGGACCAATCCAAGAGGTCTTAAAGACCCAACTCAAGCACACGACCATATTCCGGTATTACAAAAATGACAAAAAATTAAGTATGCCCAAAAAAAATACACAAATTTTATTAAACCCCTACAAAAACTTTGGCAGAGGTGAGAGGAGAGGAGAGTAACCTGAGGCCCGCCAGTGTATCTTTAACACGCAAGCCTGTGGTATAGAGTGGGGAGCCTGAGTTGGAGGGCCCTAGAACTCAAGTCCTGTAGTGTGCGCAGGTGAGGGTATTTTTGGACGGTGCCAGGTTTTCTTTCTCAGTTAAAGCGTGCTAACGGGAGATTGTGAGTACTAAATTTGATATCTGCTCTGTAACAATTTGTCACTGTGTGTAGCTAATAACTTATTAAGTTGGATACAATAATTTGAACATTGGGTAGTAACCATTATATGTTACTTTATGCTAGATATTACAATCTGCTACACAGCGGAGTGAAATGATTAATATTGATGGTAGTCTATCCCCTCAATCCTCACATTACAGACTGGGTGATAATATCTAATTCTGCTCATTGCATCCAAGTTTGGTTTTATACGTTTAATATTATTGTTGTTTAGACACTGTAGCACTTTATTGGTATTAATTGTATGAGCCACACAAGCTTTGGTTTTAAAAAATTTGTGTATTTTTTGGCATGCTTTATTGTTATGTCCTTTTTTAGTATATGGTCAGTGTGCTTGAGTTGGGTCTTTTAGAAATCTCGGTTGGTCTAGGAGGTCTTTCTATAGTGTCGTAGTTATCTTGTATTAGCCATTAGCACAGCACTTGGATAGGTGTGGAGGGAAAATGTTACATTACAGATTTCCTTAGGTTGGAATGGTTTACTAGACAATTTACTATACCCCCTTCAATTTGAAAGTACCCAGGGTGAGTACCTAAACTTAAAACAAGTGTGTAGAGTGGTAACAGGAATGTTGTGAGGTGCACTCCCCAATCTCCGTGCCACAAGCAGTAATAACAGTATATGCTTATTTTCTAAAATGGAGGCACACTCAAAAGTGCTTACAGCATAAATAATTTTAGGTGCTGAAAAAAAAAGGTACACCACAACGTTTCAGGTTTTTTACACGCTCTCAGTGTGTAACCACATAATACAATGTGCAGGCTATTTATAGTGAAATCAATCCAAAGCAGTGTAAATCCGCCTTTAATTTTTAGAAGGCCACAAAGTGCCAGTGCAAATTCAGTGCAAAAAGAACAATTCCAATTTATATCAATATAAATATCAAAATACTAAAAGTTTGTAAAAGTTAAAAATACTCATCATAAATATTCTGTGACATAGATATTGTAAAAACACTGTGACATCAATATTTGTAAAACATACCATCTTAAAAAAAGTGTGATTTCCAGAAAAAAGTGTTATATTTATTCTTATATTCAGGACAATCATTCTTTAGCAAGCCTAGGTGAGTATTCATAAAGCTCACTAGATTTCATATGTCTTACAGGAATACATATGCCATCTACTGGAGCTTTATGAATAATCACCTAGGCTTGCTAAAGAATGAATTGACCTCAAGAAGTATTGTACCAAGAGAGATTTATATTATATTTTAGAATGTAGTAAGACAAAACACCGAGATGGATCTTAATATTTTTATCACTATTCATATCTTTATTCACACCATTTTATGGATCATAAGCACATTAGCAACTATTTTACAAAGTTTTAATATAACACTTTGTTCTGGAAATCACATTTTTTTAAGATGGTAGTTTTACAATATTGATGTCAGTGTTTTTACAAATATCTATGTCACAGCATATTTATGAACCCCGAAACGTTATGTACCTGTTTTTTTCAGCACCTAAAAAATATTTATGCTGTAAAGCACTTTTGAGTGTGCCTCCCTTTCAGAAAATAGCATATACTGGTACCTAAACTGCTAGGTGCTTACCCCTGGGTTTAGCTTCTAACTCCAGAACTAACCTATGGGCTCCGAAGTCCAGAAAGTATGTTCCATTTTGAATTTTCAGGATATTCCCATGATCCGTAAATCTGAAAATGGAACGAAACTTAACTTTTTCGTCCATCTCTATTCCTCTCCCTTGTTACTTTTGAAGGGCTGAAGAAGAGGATCGGGTTGAGGTGAATTAGTTGTCCTTTAAGAAGGCTTTACTGAAGATATGTGTAGTGTTGGTTTATTGGCTTATTTAGGTTTTTGTCACATACAATGGAAACCGTGTTTACTTGTATTTAAAACCTTTTAATTCATTATATATGCACAGGGTTTACTTCTGAAAAGGTATAAATGGTCTTACTTCTCAAAGCCAAAGAATCTTCTTGATTTGAGTATTATTCTGAAAGCTTTTGCAATGTTGGATTATACATAAAAAAACTCCTGCTGCAGCAAAGAGATGGTGAACGTTATCATCGGAACCCCACACAGTAAGTCTAAGCCGGATCCTAATATTAAATGGAATTATACAAATGCGTAGTAACTGACCGTTTTTAAGCTCCATCCTTCCTTCATTAACATATGTTCTCCGATGTCAGAGAGGAGAGAATCATCAGTGAGAATGACTATGGGAGGAGCCAGTTTGAAGACTCGTTTAAGGGCTAGGCCACACTAGCGGTTTTGTTGTGTACGTGTGTGACTGCGCATGCAATTTTGTTTATAATGGAAATCGCGGGAATTAAATAAATTTTGATTTAAGATGCGTTGCGTTTTGCATATCTGTTTCTGTTTTTTGTAACACATGCGATGGCAATTTTTTTGCACTACTGCACCTGAATCATCCACTTGCATCTGCAAACAGATCATTTGGGGATGGTTTGCATTTAAAGGATATTGCAAAAAATGGTGATTGCATGCGCTCCAAAAACAGCATAGTAACATAGTAATGGAGGTTAAATAATATATATTTGCCTAACTTATCTATGATGATCATGGCAGCACCCGGGTGAAGATCTAGCCTTTGGAGTGCGAAGGAACTTCAGTTGTATATATAGTGTGTGGTGTATTATATATATATATTTGTGCTTAGTCAGGCACTCACTTCACCAATTGTGTGCCTCGGTGCTACTGGGGGACAGTTTCAGCTTGAAAAAGGTCATAAACCACAAACGAAACGTCGCTGTATACACTGAAAATTGATGTGTGAATAAAAGGATCTTTAAAAGAAAAGACCTCGTGTGCACTGGAGATTACCAATTATATTATATAATATAATATATATATATATATATAATATAATAATATATACTTTTTTAACTTTTGAACTTTATTTAGTAAATTGAATTTATCTATATAATGGCTTGCACTTGTCTCCCTGTTTGATACTCTGTATTTTATAATGGAAAATGTGGCGCTATATAGAAAAAATGATACATACATATATAAAATACATTGTACCAGAAGGTAGACTTATGTCATTTTATTTTATTTCTCTCTCCAGATTTGTCAGTTTCATGAGACACCATTGTGGATTCAATCTATGGCTACAGTGTGGCTTTTCTGTTTCTCTGATTACTGTCAAACTCGGAACCTCCTCAGTTTAATCCCCAATTTACACATTATTGCAGAGACGCTGAGAAAAGTTTGGAATAAAAATATTGGCTTCCTTGTTACTATATGTGTCATGTTTGCAGCTTATTCCATTACAGTAAGTATCTAATCATGTCAATGAGGCTGAGGATAATATAATTTACCTGGATGGAAAAATAGTGACACATTCTCAATGAATTTTCTATCCACGATTAGTAGAGTTGCCACATTTCCCAAGACCTGAATGCATATAAAAATTACATGGTGTCAGGCTGGTCTATTAGAATCTAATATAAATAAGACCAGCATGTCACCTGTAAATTTTATATGCATTTGGGTATTAAAGGGAGCAGCCATAGATTATAGAGACTTGAGGCAAGAGACTCAATTTTTATTTCCAGAAAACAGTCACTACAGATGTCCACGAGGCAAATAAGAACTTTTTTAGTACTGTATATCGTAAACTTGTACCTGTAATATTGGTTGCTAACATCAAACTTTTGAGACATTTTCGTGTGTGGCAGGAACTCATGGGGCAAATTTAACAACGCAATTTAGCAATACTTGTGTTATCAATAATGATGCCAAACATTCGTTAATAATGAACGCTCGGTCATAGAATACTACGAAATGGTATTCTATGGGGATCATTAATCACATTATCGTATCCATATTGCTAAGTAATTGATAACGATCATAAATTAACGATCGCTGAAACCAATTGCAAATTAATGATCGTTTAATGATCGTAAAGGTGCTGGTATCGATAAAAAGCGATACTATGGCTTAATAAAATATGGCCCCAGAGCTGTAAATAACATACTGTAGCTAAATAGGAAGCACACATCTTCTCACTCTTGCTCTCTAGCATGGCCTGGAGATTTCAGCCTTATGGGGGGGGGATAAAATCTGTATATTACCAGTAGTCATTTTGTTAGTTCATATAATACTTGCATCTTCGACTGACTGGGTATCAAAATCTTAGCCACTTGCTATGATTGTAGATGCGTTATAAAAATAAATAAATAAATAACTCATGACAGTTAACCTTGTTTCTTCTGATTACCTCGTGATTTTCTCATGACATGAGGCAATGTTTCTTAAAAATAAAATCTATTTT
The DNA here is from genome assembly GCA_019447015.1 of Hymenochirus boettgeri. Classification (NCBI taxonomy): domain Eukaryota; kingdom Metazoa; phylum Chordata; class Amphibia; order Anura; family Pipidae; genus Hymenochirus; species Hymenochirus boettgeri. Next base: position 105,040,823 of record CM033472.1, read on the forward strand.
TGGAAACAGGTATTATAGTGTGTTCCAGTTGAAAATAGATCCCTCATACTTTTAACAAGTATAGGCTGAGTTTCTACCTGTTGTCAGTTCAAAGTTAAGGCTTGTAATGTCTTTTAATTTCATAAGCCCCACCCCAAAAATCTATTTTCTGAATCAAGTTAAAGGCTTGCAATCAATATATTTGCTTTTCTTGCATATGGGCCTTATGGAGAGAGGAAAAAAAATTGGATAGCTTAAAAAAATAAAATATTATAAGGCAAGGCTTATGATGCAGCTGATGATGTTCTGTTCCAGCAGTAGGACAGTGGGCATGCTCAAGCAGGGGCCTGCTGGTGGCATCACAGCTCACTGGATAAGCCCCATCCTGCTATAGTTTGAAAGAACTGCAGCTAGAAGCATAATCCTGGAGGTCATTTTAAAGGGTATATCCACCCCCATATTGTATTTTTTTCTGTAGTGCAGGGACCCCCTGTCAACCCTAACCACAAAGTTTAAATTGTAAAAAAGTGCACAGAAATTATTTACCATTTGGTCTGGTAAGTAAGTTTTGGGAATTTTTTTACAATTTAAACCTGGTGTAGGGTTGGGAAGGGGGGTCCCTGCACTGCCTTCTTTACCAATTAAATATTTTTTCTTTTAGTGGAACTTTTGTTTGGATGGATCCTTAAAAGTTATCAAAAAAAATTCCCAAAATCCCTAGTGACCGTCTACAGCCTTGTAATTGGTATTTTTAACTAACATAGGAGGTAATAGAATTTCTTAAATTTTAAAGTTGTAAAACTTTTTTAAACAAAGGTGCTGTACATTGGCTAAAATGTTGGACAAACTGTAGGGGCAGATTTATAAAGCAAAGATATAGATCAACTGGACTTGAATTTTAGTTTTTGAAGATGTTTCGCTAGTCATCCGACTGGCTCTCAATTCAGAATGACTTGTACAAGAATCTGTGGCAATTATGTACCCTGGAAAATAAAGAAACCAAGCCTAAATAGAGGTGGGGGGGGCGACACCAACTGTCTGCCATGTACAATGCTGTTTTGACACCTTACTCTGGGCATTCCTATAACACTCTAGCCACTATCTAATCACCACCCTAACACCTGGCTGTGATATGCTAATTGGGATTTCCAGGGTACATAATTGTCACAGATTCGGTGTACAAGTCATTCTGAATTGAGAATGCCAGTCGGATGACTAGCGAAACATCTTCAAGAACTAAAATTCAGTCCAGTTGATCTGATTGAATACAACGACATATCCCATATTATTTGAGCTGCTAACTGAATGCCCCTCGTTGCATTAATGGTGTCTCCAGTCTGGATGCCCAGGGTTCAGATTTCTAAGAGAAGCAGATCTCGCAAATAACATCAACTGATCAACTTTTCCTTATGGAATTTTTAAACACAGTATTACTTGGTTTTCTGGTTTCACATTTGCTGCAAAAATTATAAAGGATTAGACAATATTGAAAACTATTCTTGTTGTGGCCTAGTAGACACCAAAATATTCTACTAGAAGAGATGAACTACTGATGGAAAGATTCCTTCAGCCTCTGTACTACAGATGGACACCTTATCAAAGCATTAGAAAAAAACTTTATTACATATAGACTGCGTGACACAGATGCTTGGAAATATTATCTGGCTGCACCCAGCTGAGAATTGGCATTAACATTTATTAGCGTTTTCAAAGATAAAATACTGAGGGGAATATAAAGAATGCCAGTTTGGGGCATATGCCCACCAACACAGTGTATATTTTTATGTTTGTATACACATTGAACCATATGTGATTTTTTTTTTCTTGCTTTCTTTTATAACAGAGTTGAGACATTACTCTGTTTTGTACTAGGGATTTTTTTATCTTTTAGAAAAAGGCCCCTGGGAGTCAGCGCTAAGAGCAAACTATAAAAAGAAATTCCTCCAACTGTCAAATCTGCATCCTAAACTTTATGCTGTATACTTTGCAGGTTCTGGATTTGACCCAGTCTTAGGTGCACCTGCTTATCACCAGTTGCATCCTTCTCCTGATATTCGTGATTATCAATGTCTTTTTCGGCAGTTGTTTGAGTATATTCTCTAAGGAAAGACAGTGCCCAACGGTAAGCAGAGCTGAAGTGTCATTTAAGTAACAATCATCTCACTTCTCATTTAAACATATTATATTGCCATTGTTTTTTTTATCCACTAGCCCTCTGAAGACAAGAAGTTGTGGACCTTGTTTCAGAAAATGACTGAACTTTTTGGTATTAAGAAAAAGTGGGTCGAGTCTAGAGAAGCAACAACTCTTGAAGGAAAACCTTTAAATGAGATAACTTTAAGAACCAATAATGAATAATCTTAATGTTTTCCTTAAACTGAAAGGCTAAAGACAACTTTCATAGTGTGTATTGCCTACTATTAGCAATACAGTTGTTTAAACTCATAACTTGCTTCTATATTGCATCTGGTTCCTGTCAAAATGAGAGAAAAATCTTTTCGTAGAAGCACCTGATGTCACTTCCTTTTCTTATAAATTCATCACCCAGAGGGTTGTTAATTATGTACTGAGCCTAGCTATAGGCGGTTTGTTTTCTCTGGCTTATATAATCATTCCTCACAAAAAAATTGTAACTGTAACACAAGGCTGAAGGATTTAATATATTGTGAGAAAGGTAGGGTCAGTGAGAAAGTAACACATTAAATAAATATTTTGATGATAAAAATGATATACAAAGTAATAACAACTTCTCATCCTATATATAAAATGCAAGTGTGCGTCCCTGTGACAGTGTGGTGTCTGCTCTGGAGTAAAAGAAGCAATCACTGATTGGCTGCTTCTTTCCCTTCAGAGAGAAACAGCTAATCGGATCACAAGTTTGCATTAAGGGCGGGACCACAGACTGCTGGTCTCTGGGTGGGTTGATTTCTTAAGTTAACTTTCACACGTGTGTGAAAATTCCTGTCCATGCGCATTACTGTGTCTGACACACAATATAACGTACACACAACCAGTTATGTTCTAAGACTCTGGGTGGGGGACAGTGAGGCATGGGGTAGCGGTGGGGTGTGTGTTTGTCCTGGACCCCAATGATATTAATCATGTGTGGTGGGGGGTTGTGGGGAGAGGGTTGCACTGACTCAATGTCTGGGTGGGGTGGGGGGAGTCAGAACTGCTCACGGACATGACACCATGCTAAATTAACCTCCTATTAAACAAAGGTGTCAGGGCTGGCTGTAAAGCAGAGTGACAGAGGGGGGGGGGGCTGGGGACCTGGTTGGGACAGTGTGGGGGCCCTGGGTCAGAGGAGGGGCCCTGGCGCAGAGGGGGGGCCCTGGTCTGCCACAGAGGGGGGGCCTGGGGCTGGGACAGAGGGGGGGGCCCTGGGACAGAGGGGAACCTGGGTCTGGGACAGAGTGGGGGACTCTGGATCTGTGACAGACGGGGGGTCTGGGACAGAGGGGGTGGGACCTGGGTCTGGGAGAGGGGGACCTGGGTCTGGGACAGAGGGGGGGCCCTGGGTCTGGGGCAGAGGGGGGGCACTGGGTCTGGGAGAAGAGGGGGGACCCTGGGTCTGGGACACTAAGAGGGAACTTGGGACATGGAGGATGGAGACTCTGGGCTTCTAGCGCCTGTTATTGTAACAGGCTAAATGTCTAGTACCTTATAATTTCTTGCACGCACTTTGGATATCACAAAGATAACAAAAATAAAATCCATCTACTCTTTCATTATATGTAATTGTAGCCATACACTGGCCCGATATTTAATAGATTTGACTTTAACTTAACATATAAAAATCAAACAAAATATAGGTTAGTTGGGCATGTCCACCCTTTAAATTTTTGTTTTATGTAGGGCTTCCTTCCCAGCCCCAACTGCCAAATAGAATTATCAGAAAGTCCCACGATCTTTACCTACCTTCCTCTCCTCCGGCACTGCCCGGCCTTTGCTTGCACAAAACCGCAAGCAGGGGGCCGGACCGGCAGGGTGTCCCAGGATTGGCCGAGAGGCATCAATCACAGACGCGGTGCCAGTGCTAGAATGCCAGGGAGAGAGGTAAGGTAAGTAGAGTTTGGGGGGCTTTCTGATAAATCTATATGGCGGTTGGGGCTGGGGGAGGAAGCATATACTATAGGCCAAGCCCAAGGGAATTGTAGCTAGGGGAAGGGAGAGGGAAAACAGGAGGGTGGGGGGTTCACTGCGATGGCAAAATTCTCCCGGAGGAGAGACAGGAGGCAGAGTCCAATATGGACAGTTTTCTGGACTTTGGAGGACCATAGCAGGGCAGCCATTTGGAGCTGGGATGTAAATATTTTTATTACCATACAGAGTTGGGTCGTAAGGGGTTAAATTATAGTTTGGGGGTGGACATGCCCTTTAATATGGTTTATAGTATTTGAGGTTGAAAAAAAGACATACGTCTATCTAGTCCAGCAATTAACCCACATTTCTTGCCTAACAGTTGATCCAGAGGAAGGCAAAAAAATATCCAGTATGAAGGGCAAAGAATTCTCCCCAATCAGAAATTTCCCTAGAGCAACTCAACTTTATATATCAATACCAGCAACATACAACATTCTTAGTTTAGAAACCCATCCAGCTTTTTTTTAAAATATTAAATGAACGTCGTTACGCATTACGCATTGTTCGGCTTGGAATTTTTATTTTTGATCAACATTAGAGCATAATATTAATCACAAAATGATCAGTCCAGGCAATTGCATTTCAGTGATTAACTGGAAAGGAAAAGTTTAAATATAAACTTGAATTGGCTTGAAAGCCACATTGTTTGCTGCAGATTTTAAAACTCAATAATGGCAATGATGAGGACATTACACTTTAAATATGGTTGCCACATAATAAATGGGTAGCTCAATTGGTGTGTGTACTGTCGGGTTGGAAGAAAAAAAAAATAGTTTTTTGACTATGGTTACCCTTTAAGTTGCTGCCACAGAAATTCAGAATGACTTGTACAAGAATTGTGCAATTATGTACCCTGGAAAATCCCACATAGCATATCACAGCCAAGTGTTAAGGGCGTGATTGGATAGTGGCTAAGAGGTGTTATAGGAATGCCCAGAGCACACGTAAAAACACAAGGCCCGCGGGCAAATCCGGCCCGCCAGGCCTTGCAATGTGGCCCGCACCGTGCTGTCATCACTGCACTCAGCTGCGTTCCTCACAATGATGCGCGGTGATGACAAGGAGGCTTGTGATCGCGCCGGCCGACTCTGCTAGCTATCTATTACGCATGTCACGCGGGGATTCAGGAGGCGTGACCTATAGTCCGGCATCCGATGTGGTTGTGCGTGGGGCAGCAGAGAGTGAGTTGGCGGGCATAAAAAATCACAGCAGAAGCTGCCAGATCCTGGCATAAAGTGCAGGCAAAAAAATCTGCTTACTGTACCCAGCCAGGCATTTATGGACTGACTTTTTTTTCTTCCCTCCATCTGCCAAATCAAGCTATCCCAGTGTGCAGTTTTTAAATTTTCCTTCTAACGCAGATTCCAATAAACTACATCTTTTACTGCCATATTGATCCCAAAATGTCCAAGAAAAGAAAAGTTGACGTGGGTTGAAGGCAGACAATTTAATGACAAATGGGAAAATGAATAATGTTTGTGCTTAGAGAGGGCAAACCAGTGTGTTATATTTGGTTATGAGACAGTGTCGGTGATGAAAGAGTACAATATACGTCGTCATTTTGACACCAAACATAATGTTAAGTATGGCTAATATACTTTGGAAGAAAAGCATATAAAATTGTTAAGGAACTAAAAGGCAAACTACAATCACAGCAGCAAATGTTTACAAAGGCTTCAGCAGGAAAAATGATGGTGCAGTGAAAGCAAGCTTTATAGTGGTGAAGAAATTGCCCGTACTTCAAGGGTTTTTTCAGAGGGTGCCTTTTTGAGCAATGCATGCTTAAAAGTGTGTGAGCAAGTAGCGCCCAGACTACTACAGAGAGTTTTCAAAAGGTCAGTTGTCAAGAAACACCATTGCAGACAGAGTCAAGAACTCTCAGGAAATCTATCATCACAGCTGGCTGAACAGGCATGCAGTTCCGCTTTTTCACTTGCTATCGATGAATGAAACACAGACAAGACTGATACAGCGCAGCTGTCCATCTTTATACGTGCTACGAAGGACCGACCTCTCTGTCACTAAGGAACTTTGGATGTAGCTGCAAGCATGGGACGACACGACTGGTGAGAGATATATTTGAGGCAGTGGAGAAATCTATAAATAATTTAAATTACCCTGGGAAAAAGTTGGTGGGGCTAACTACCGATGGCGCACCTGCAATGTGCGGAGGAGAAAGAAAGGCTTGGTTGGACTAATTGAAGGAAAGAATGCAAAAAGACCACTGCCACACACCCTTGATTACTTATATAGCATTATCACCCAGAGGCTATGGTGGAAAAGTTCTGGACATGAATGACATAATGACCACAGTCATTAAAACTATTTAACTTTGCACGTGGACTGAATCATCGCCAGTTCCAGCAGTTTTACAGGGAGTGGGGTGCAGAGCATGGAGACGTGCCATACCACACAGAAGTAGATGGCTGAGCAAGAGCGCAGTCCTCAAAAGATTTTTGAGCTCAGAGAACAAATTGCTCTTTCATGGAAAGTAAAGAAAGAAGCCTTGCTTGCTGAACTGTCGGATCCCGCCTGGCTATGTGATTTTGCTATGATGTGTGACATATGCGAGCATCTCCGCCCAACTGAATCTGAAGCTGCAGGGACGCAAACAAGTCATCACGAAGATGTCTGAATGATCACAGCATTCCAGCGTAAACTTCAAACTATGGAAGTCCCAACTGGAACAGGACAATCTTGCCCACTTTCCCGTTTGTTTGAGTATCTCAACCACTATTTCGGTACTTTCCTTGCAGTCGGGCTGGCTACCAAAGTTAGCCGTTACTAAGTGAATTTGAGCGGCGCTTCTCTTGACTTTAAACACAGCACTCAGGCTTTGACATCTTTGCAATCCCTTTACAGTTGATGTCAACAATGTGCCCCATCACTTCAGATGGAGATATCGAGCTTCAGTTGACAGTGGCCTGAAATCAAGGTTTCAGGATGGTTGAAATTGAGGACTTACCCTCTACTGCCCCCTGACTCAATGCCAGAGTCCGACTTCATGCTGCCCGTATTCTATCCATGTTCGGGAACACCTATCTTTGTGAACAGATGTTTTCAATAATGAATCTGAACAAAAACAGCACTGATCAGATCCCATTACCGATGACAACCCACTGTTTTGCGGGTTTGCTACAGCCCAAGGAAATAAACCGAAACATTGACTCATTGATCCAGGGAAAACGATGTCAGACATTAGCCAGAAAACAAAACAATGAGCATTTAGGTACATTCAATATACTGTTTGCTTGATACCAATATTACTGTGTTGGCGAAGCAGGTAGGGGGGAACAGCACTGGGGAAAGGAAAAGAGTGCCACTCATAAATCACATTTCTGGTTAAAATTGTCAGTTTATGACTGGTTCAGTAAACCATTCGGCCCGCGATTTAGGCTGGATTTTAGATTTTGGCCCCTTCTCTGATTGAGTTTTGACACCCGCGCCCCGAGTAAGGTGTAAAAACAGCATTGTACATGGCAGACAGTTGGTGTCGAACCTCCCCCCCACCTCATTCAGGCAGGTTTCTCTTATTCACATAAAGAACTCCTAACACCTTCGAACAGTCGCGTTCCTTGCCAATATGTAAAACAATCTTCAAAAGGTAGTCCTTATCTTAAGATGCAGGACAACGGCTGAGTCCTGACCCAGGAATTGGCTCTTTTGTGCTGGGCCATACGTTGATACGTTGCGGTTTGGTCTCCCCCACATACAAATCTTTAGCATTCTTCACTGCCTGCACTGCGTATATGAGTCACTTTTCTTGTTTTTGGGTATTGGGTCTTTCAGATGTACCCATTGCTGCCTCAGTTGTTGTTCGGTTTAAAGCGCAGGGATACAGTGTTTTTTGAAAATTCTTCTAATTTCTCAGAACCCTGCTACAGAAAGAGGTTTACAGAAAACCAACACACACAGATCAGTATTTGATGTTGACTCCCACCACCCTTTAGATCAACAGCTGGGTGTCATCAGAACCCTGCAACACAGAGCTGAGAACATCCGCACTAGCACAGAGGCAAAGGCGAAGAAAGAAAATCTCAGAGGAGCCCTTAAAACTTGTGGATACTCCAGACTGGGCCTTTGTCAAAAGAAGTGGAAGGAAAGAAAGAACACGAATACAGTGAAGGGGAAAAGCAAGACAGGAATAAGAACATGTTATCCCATATGTAGCAGTGGTCTCCGAGAAATTAAGAAGAATTTTCAAAAAAAAACTGTATCCATCGCTTTAAACGAAAAAGATTCGAGGCAGCAATTGGTACATCCGAAAGACCAATAACCAAACACAAGAAAAGTGACAATATACGCAGTGCAGTGCAGGTGAAGAAAGCTAAGATTTGTTGTGGAGAGAGACCAAACAGCAACTGCACAACGTATGGCCTAGCCCGAAGAGCCAATTCTCGGCAGGACTCAGCCGTGTAACCTGCATCTAAGGATAAAGGACATACCTTTGAAGATTGTATTGTTAAACATATTGGCAAAGAGGAACGTGAATGTTCAGAGTGGTGTCAGGAGGCCAGTTATGTGAAAATAATGAAACCAGCCTAAATAGGGGTGGGGGGGATCGACACCAACTGTCTGCCCATGTACAATGCTGTTTGGACACCTACTCTGGTGTCCTATAACACCTCTTAGCCACTATCCAATCACGCCCCCTTAACACTTGGCTGTGATATTGTATTGGGATTTTCCAGAGGTACATAATTGCCACAGATTCTTGTACAAGTCATTCTGAATGAGAAAGCCAGTCGGGGTGACTAGCGAAACGTCTTCAAACTAAACTTCAAGTCCAGTTGATCTAATTGATACAACAGATACACATGAGCGTATGAATGAGAACCTTCACAAGCATGGTCTAGGCAGGATTTCTAACTTTTGTGAATCTTTTTTGTTTCACAAAAACTAAAAAGTATGGAGTTTATAGAGAACTGCGTCTGAAAACTGCATTTCGTTCATTCATACCACCAATGGTGTGGCGCAGTTCTCCATAGAAGTTTGCATTTTTCACAGATTTTCTGAAAAAATTAACAAAAAACACTTAGAGTTAGAAATAATTACATGTATTAACAGTTCTAGGATAACATTCTCTCATTTACTTTACTCATTTTGAGACTCTTTCCATTTCAATTAAACCAGCAAGTAGGATTTAACACATTCACCAGGACTATGAAAAACCGTGGAAACCAATAATTTCAAGTGTTTAAGGAAAGGCACACCTTATTGAAAGAAGTGCAAACATAATTAAGCACAACTGAGTCTGTTATTTAAAGTAAAGAATCACAGTTGCATGCGCAATCGTTGAGTAAAATAAAACATTCTGCCAAGGATAACTGGTTGGTCCTATGCAAATTGTGGGAGCAGGTTGGGTGAATTATATTGAATTGTTTAACTGAAGAACAGAGAATGGCAGAATTCTCAGCACAAACTGGGGGTTAGATAGTCATTGATTATGAACTATTGCATCAAAGTTGCACAGGACCAAGCCATCTGGAAAATTTAACCTCCCTTCAGACAAGCCTTTATCGAGCAGTTTTCATGTGATCCAAAAATAGTTTTTAGAAGGGTAGTATCTCTTTTAATCAGGAAATTAAGGTTGTTTAGAAAGAGGCTGCACTGCCTTCTTAAGTTTTCTTTTTCAGCTCTTCAATCTGCGTGACAGATCATCAAAGTCAATATCATCTGATGTGGATGTTTTTGTTTCAGCAGATGTGGCTGGTAAGTATCAGGAACAGAAGGCAGCTCAGGAAGACAAGTATCAGAGGGTTTTTGTCCGTGGCTTGGCAGAGGTGGAAATTATTAGCTGGTCCTAATAAAGTAAAGCAAATTAAAGTTAAAATGGCTTAACCAAACAAAACAAAGAATTTATTGTACTCCAATGTTTTCCATAATGAATAAGATGAATGCCAAATAAGATAAAAGGGTAACTGTGCTCTCCTTCAATGTTGTCTTCTATTTAAAGAGCTCTCTATACCTTTTTACACAAGATTCCCCTAGCTTCTCTGGATCTTAACTTATAGTCTTGTAAAGTACAGTTCCTTGTCTGTCAGAGTCTATGCAGTCACATAAGGTGCTGTATAAAAAGCCCTACCAAGAAAAAATATGTATTTTCTGAAGCTAGTTACAGACGCAACCCCATTCTGTCTCTTCCTCTACCTTAGGACACCTTAGGGAGAGAACAAAAATATTTTTAGGCTTGTAGCTAACTTTTAAAAATGATTTTAGAAGTCCACGGAAGGGCCATGATGCGAGATGAGGATGCTCTGTCCCAACAGTGGGTATGCTCCAGACTAATAGACATTGGCGGCAGAGCAGTGGTGCTGGTGATGTCACAGCTCACAGTACTAGAAACGAGAAAACACCCTTTATACTGCTGTTAACTTGTGGATAAAGGTAGGAATGTGCTCTTTGTTAAAGGTCACTAAAAGGAGGCCCCAATTCCTCTTGAACATGCAAAGATTATAGTATATGCAAAATGCTAACAAACAGCAAAATCAAGCCAGCTTTATTGAGCTACCATATGGCCAAGTAAACACTAGCATTGTCTATGCAGCTATATTATTACCATACACATTCTAATCTCACGCAAAAGGTACTCACCAGATGTATGGTGTGAAGATTACTTGTGGGCCCAAAATTATCAATCTGTTTAAAAAGATTTGTAAATTTATGTTTAGAGTTTGGTGCCAGAGGCATTGCTGAGAAGCATTTTCCTTTAAATATTTGTAAAATACTTCCTAGTCTAAATTTAAAAAAAGTACTTAAAATGAATGTGCATCATATGGAGGTCACAAATCCGTCGCGGAATTTCTAAATTTTATCTACAAAGCTACTTTGTATAGTAAGAGTACAATTATTTGCATACACATTTATTACACATGTAATTTAACCCCCACCTAACTGAATCTACCGTATATACTCGAGTATAACGAGGTTTTCAGGCTTTAAAAAAGCCTGAAAATCTTACCCGTTTATACTCGGTCAATCTTTCTCCTACCTTGGTCCGGTGGCCGCGCGATCAATCCCTCGTGCGATCCGGATGATGTCACTACACCCGGCGCTTCTCACTTTGCGGCGCCAAGTGTGACATCATCCGGATGCGCACTGAGGATTGGAGGAGAGTGGCAATACTAACCCCTCGGTTTATACTCGAGTCATATCTTTTTTCTCCTTTTTTAGCTGAAACTAGGTACCTCGGTTTATTATCGGGACGGTTTATACTCGGTATATACGGTAAGCCCCATCAAAAAACAAAAAAACCATGAAGAATGAATTGTACCAAAAGGCAACATAGAATGTAAAGGAATAGTTTCACTGAGAAAGTGAATTATTGCTTTAATGAATTAATTGAAGCCCGAGACAGGGTAATAATAAATAATAATTTTTTAAAACAAAAATAGATAAAAAAAAAAAACAGCTTTTTTTTTGATTTAACTGCTTTTTGAGAGGAAATATATGCCATCCAAAAGTTATTCCATCGAAATAAAGATTAGTTTTAATTATGTAGAATAAGGCTGTATATGTTTACTTTTTGGGAAATAAATTCCACTAATCCATTCACAATGTCTCTTCCAGGAGGTTTTTCTAAGATTATTGGGCAGTAGTTTCTGTGCCTACAGATATTATCACAGATGCTTGGTTTACTTTTGCAGTTCTCAAAACTGAATGATCACATGCCTCTTCTTCACAAGCAAAAATGTTAAACATGAACAGAGTTGAGATAAAGAAAATATATACATTTTGTTTAGCCAATTATTAACAAACATGGATGTTGTTTAAGCAAATAACATATGCTATAATGTTATTGTTTCAGTTGAGGTAAATCTATTTAAAATGATATTTCTAAAAATCTTCATCTACTTGCATATTAAAGTTATACCAGAAGAATTAGTCTTATTAGAAAACTATATTTAAGGAGAACAAACTTAATTTTAAAAACTATGTGAAAGCTTTTCCCCAAAACAACTAGGACATTGAAAGATTCTTCTTTAGTTATTGCATTTAGTAGATATATAAGTAACAGATTCGTATAAAAGAAGTGCTTCCAGGGTTGGTTGCCAGCTACAATCATAGCCATGTTGGCAGGAGCCAGCCCCTTGACCCAGGATTCACTACATCTATATGTAAAGTTTACCTAGTAATCACAGCTTGTGTTTCTGGGTGGCGCAGCTATGTAAATGCTGTTGTTTTAAGAACAAAACAACCAAGAAGTCACAAGTTCTAAGCCCGGTTACTTATGAAACAATACCAGTGCTACTCCTGAGTTTTATTGCTTTTTTTGTTTGTTCCATGTTCTCGAAAAATGTAACGTTTCTACATATGTACAAACTTTATATTATAGCAGCTGTTATTCATTACTAGTTCAGCGTGATAATTGCTGACAGTCCAGTAGCAATACAAAATAGTTGAACTGGTTTTAACTACAGGTTCATCTATTCGCATAGTTTCACTGGTGGTGTGTTCTGCTAAAGTGCTGGCTAGTAAAAAAAAAAAATAGGACTATTGGGCGACAGGTTCAATTATCCATGGACTCCCTTTGTTTTTGTTTTTATTGGTGGTCAGAAAAGATAAAAGACTCTTAGCACCATGTTAGGGTCTAGATAATTAACTTATTACCCATTGTGCATAGACGAAGTGAATAGAAAGCTTGTTTTGTTAGAAAGACACAGTAGTATAGAATAGTTACTGGTCTCATCTCCATATCGTACTTTTAGTTTTGTGAAATGTTAAATGTCTACACAGTATAGAAATGTACTTGTTCAATTCCCATCTTCTTGTTGTTTTATGCTGAAATGTTAAATGTTCAGTTTGTCATTCACTGTCACATCTAAAGCATACCTGCAAGATTAACTTTTCTTTTTTGTTGAAAAGCAAAGGGAATTTACAAAATGCTCCTCAGTCTCCATAACAATGTAAGTTGTTTACAAAAAAAAACGGCACTGAAATCTGAGTCTGTGTCAGAGGGAGAGATCTCTGGCTGTAACTGATTGGTTTGTCCGCTTTCCAGGAAGCAAGACTGCAGTTTCCTGTAAATTGTACTGGGCACGCTAAGAGGGTGGTTTGTCTTGTTCCTATATAAGGTGATTATGGATGCTGACCCCTTGTACTCTAGGTTTGTATTAAATTACCCAGCATCCAACGCAAAGGGATGAAAGAGACAGGCTTGTGTGGTTGTTCTGAAGGGCCTCTCTATTGGACCAATGTTGTCTGGGGACTTTAGTCTTCCTTTAAATCAAGCCTTCAGGTCTAGTTCTTTAAATCAGTTTGATCCATCCATCATGCTGGGGAGTAAAGGAGCTATACCAACTCCTTGTCATTACCCATCACCTATACTCAGTACTGGCTTGCCAATCAGTCAGTGTTCGTAATTATCTTTAGGTTAAGAAAAATAGCCGAGTTTTAAAATAGGTAGTTATTATCCAATGTGGCACAAGTTTGTGGACTAAAAATGCTATGCTGTCTTTTAATTTACATAATGTTTCACAGTCGACGATGGACGCAAACCGAACAAAACTATTCAAACTAGTTCGAATTTCTGGACCTATTTTGGAGAGAAGGAATTTATGGATTTTGACCCATTAGGGCAAGCCTCGAACAGCTGCTTCCGAAAACCCCAAAGCCAGAGATTCCAGAACAAACTGCTCGCATAGCGGATGCCAAACACCCGCATATCCGCATCCGGACGTTGGGGAGTCCCGCCACTCGAAACCAGGACCCCATCCAGGTCCTTACAAGGACAGGGCCCTTTTGGTGCTTTAAACGAACATTATCCACCTCCCCCTCGTTCCTTTCCCCTCATCCTGCAAAAGTACCCAGGTGGAAGGACCTAAAATGACTAGTCTCACCTCTGGTTTACTTTACAAAAGTCCTGCACTACTTACTTGTAATCCCTCGTCGTCTCGGTCAGATTCCTCCCCATGGCACTGTCAGTTGAAAGTCTGGGAGAGACAAGCCAAGCGCCGCGTCTTCCAGTGGATGCCTCGACCTGTCACTCCAAGGCCGGTGTGGGGAGGGTGTGGGGGAAATGGGAGATAAAATTGTTCTTGAAGGGGTCTCTCGAGCTCAAACCGGAGGCCCCCCTCCCGGCAAGTGCATTTGAACACTGGAACATGAGCCCCAACCTAGGGATTATGGGGTATCCGCACAGCTTGAATCTGGGACCCCCTTTCCCCAGAATTACAAGTGCTTTTGTGATGGAGGGTCCTGCGCTCGAAACACTGGTCCTCAAAAGGACCTTTCAGGTCTTGGAGCCTATTGTAGGCGAAAACCGACAAATAAACGTAAAGAGTGTGCGACCAATCTGATTGATCAGACAGTCTTTCTTTTACCATAACGCTGCTGCGATGACTTCTGAGCTCCAGCGGAGGTTGCAAACAGGACTAATCCAATGGTGAACTGGGTTAAGATTCCAGATAAAGTCATCCGTGTAACATCGGCCTATGATGAGGCCACCGGGCGAGGAGGGTCCCACAGGGGCCAGGCACTTCTGGGGTTTGGTGGCCTAGCGGAATTGTTGGTTGTCACCAGGATGGAAGAAAGAGAAAGAAGAAGCTGCCAAGGGCTCTCTTAAAGAGCCGAAGGAGGGGTCCGCTTTGAGTGCAGGACCCATCAAAGGCACCTTATCAGTGCGCTAAGGGGCCCTTACAAAAAGTTAATTTACTTTGGAGTGCGACCCTCGCTTCTTTGCTGTTTCCAATTGATATATGTCCATTAAGGGTTGGACTATCTGGAGGAGTGGGCACCCACGGGTGGACGAGTGCAGAGGATCACCTTTACTTTATTACATATACAGTATGACTTAATACTGGCTGTTCCCATTGCCTTATGCTCACAAGCTGCATTCTGCAGATCTTAGCACGGAAATCAAATTGGTTTCTTCAGCCCCTTCTAGCTAATAGAAAATAGCTGCTTAAATATGCAAATTAAATGTGCAATGACCGAGTCAAATATAAAATTGCAAAGGATGACACCTCATAACGTGAGACTCAGCCTCTAGGATATCATGAAGTAGAAACTCACAATAGTTAGTATTAGGATAACACTTTTTACTAGGAATCAACAAAAAAATCAAACTAATTTTATCTGCTTCCTCCAATGACCTTTATTGGATTGAAAACAATAATAAAAAAATTTGGATGCTAAAATTGTTGTAGTCTAAAGCTTTATACATACGTGCGACCGCGTGGGGTGACCAGCGATGCATAATGTGTATGCACCCAATAATTGTCGCATTCATGGGCACTTTGTCGAAACAGGCATTTGGTCGGGGTTTGTTGCCCGACCGGCTGGGCGAATCTTCAACTTAACGTCCATTTTAGCTTACAAAGTGCCCATACATGGCACGATTATCGACCGAAATCATACACATTGTGCGTCACGGGTTGGCCCCTGCGATAGCATGTGTGTATGAGACTTAAAAAATATATACATAATGTAGATCATCAGCAGCAATCAGATGAAATATACATATTTATACATATATATAAAAACACTATGAAAGTGTTTCATAACAGTTACCATCATTCCTTTTTGTTCAATTGCCTTTGCAGTTAATGTTGTGTTCCTGGTTATAACGATGATCATGGCATACGCAGATACAAGTCCCAATGGATACAACCTAAGTACAGCAATGACAAACAGCTTCAGTGGAAATTTCTACCAGATTAAAACCATCGATGACTTATACAGCTGGTCATATGACACACTATTGCCAAACCTATACAGCCAGTATCCAGGTGTGTAAAAATAAAAGAAAGGATAGAAAAAAAGGAACTTTTAAAGGGAAACTGGGGTTGCAAGACATGTTAGAGATCATTTGAAAAGCATTAAGGGTTAGAGATCCCACCCGGTCCCAATCACCTAAGCAAAATTCTTGAAACCATGATTATACTTTATTTTTTATTAACATAAAAAGACATCCATCTCTATGAAAAAACTCACACAGTTTCTAAATGGCAAAATAAGGGAGGTCTCTGTAATTGTATCAAAAATACAATTACAGAGTTCCCTTCTAAACTAAATGTGGTCTTCCTCCCCCATGGTCGACTGTATTACCTGGCTCGATTAGTCCCAATCGTTCACTGCCCTTGCCAGCTGAGTCCCCCTGCACTCAGGCATTGATTGGTATTAACCTGTATTAACAAAAAGAAAAGGTTAGTTCTGATTTTCACTTTTTCATAATTACCTTATATACATGAAAATCCTCCCCTTTATTTTCTCCGCTGCTCGCTAGTCCCTCCCCCTTTCTTCTACCTGGCTCAGGTAAGGGAATCCTGTGTTCCCTTCCCCTCACCCTCCTATTATTGTAACTAAAATGGAGGCTTAAGGCCTTCGTGATCCTGCCCCTTATCTATGTTCAGTCGCAGCCGCCATTGGCATTTCTCCTTCCCTTTTTATATTTACCCCTCAAAACTAAAATTTAACCCACTGCTGCACTGCTGGCCCTATTATATGTACACTGTAAAACCAACTTTAGTTGCACGGATAGCTGTGGCTTTAAAAGTAAATATGTGTATTTTTCCTACTTTGCCTACTTGAATGTTGCTGGATTCCTCCACTTGCATATGGCTGCTGGAGCGCTACCCCCACAAGGAGAATTTCTCCATCTCCAGGCAGTCCAAGCAGGTAAGGCTTGTGTGGAGCGTGCACACCCGCAACCTCTTTGCACGCGCGTCCTGACGCCGTTCCCAGGACCGTGCCCACATGTGACCTCATCGTGCTACCGTGATGATGGCACACATGCGCACGTTCGACACATGCCTTACCCACTTGGACCGCCTGTAGATGGAGAAATTCTGAAAATCTCGTGGGGGTGGAGCTCCAGCAGCCATATCCAAGAGTAGGAAGCCAGCAACATTCAAGTAGGCAATGTAGGCTACACATATCACATCTGGTGAGTGATGTCAGAAATATACTTTCTTCCTGGTTTCACCTAGATATGTTTTCAAGGGATCTGTTAAAAGGGAATACTGAAAGCTTTTATTTAATCCTAAATTCCTAACAAATTTGAGACCCCAGTTCTCCTTTAAGGAATCATCATAATCCAGATATCATTAGGAACTGTTGCATTTGACTTTTAATTTCACATCAGGCTAGTATAAACCCATGTAGGGTAGACCTTACCCTTAGACATTGTTACTTTTAAACTTTTGGCATGAACATCATATTAGGTTTTCTTGAGCTGTTAAATTATGTTATTTCATATGATGGTGCAGCCGTAAAAAAATATAGGTTTATTGGTATTACAGAAAAGCCAAATCTAAACTTCTTTAATTACCATTAACCACTGGAAGCAACATCCTTTACCATCATTCTAAATTGTTTTCACCTTCATAAGGTAAATGTCAAAAAACAATTGTGAAAGAAATCAGGTTTTTTTTAGCATGTGTATCTTATCCCAGTCAATGTATTATTTACTGATATTTTATTTACAGTTATTTGAATTCATGTTTTACTGCTTACAGGATTTATTACAGATGGGAATTGCTTTCTCCTGGGTAGTCCCAGGATTCGTCAGTTGCGGAGAGTCATGGGAAGTTTTAAAGACAGTCCTGATGATACAGGAAGCTATTCTGAAGGATGGGTTCCACTTGGTAGAAATGAAACTCCAAATGCCAGCTGGAGGTACCATACAGAGGAGGAGCTGGTAGGCTATCCAATATGGACAAGATATGGATGGTATTCAGGAGGAGGATATGTGGTGGAACTAGGAACCAACGAAAGCTCTGCAAGCAGGTGTCACTACAAAAATGTGCCTTAAAGTCTGCTAGCTTACTAGAAGGTTTTTATTATAAGGGAATGTTTATTTAAAATTACTTTTAAATATTGACTTTAGTCATACTGTATTACTTGGTGTTTATTTTTAAAGGGGAACTTCAGTGGAATAATCACTTTTGGGCTAGAAATACTGCACTTAACAGATGACACTGTGTTTACTGACCTATAGATGGATCAGTAGTTCCATAGTGATAATATACCCATCTGTACCCAGCTATATTTCAGCTATAGACTTCCTCGGTAGCTTTGAATTTCCCATGATGCTTATGAGGCGATACTACATCGGCCATATTTGTGGTTAACTAGTGCAAAACCCATGCTACCCAATGTACTCTAATCGGGTTGTAATGTGTTTTGAACTAATTTTGCACTGGCCGTGCCATTTGCAAAAATATTTGGAAATATTGCAGCGTAGCCTATGTAGTAATGGGTTAAAATTACGTAGTGCAACAATTTTGCACATATCTTAACGCCATTACTATTGTAGCGTACAGGGCCGATGTAGTAAAAAAAAGTTATGTCTTACCTGACCTTTCAGTTTCATGTTAATTTAAACACCAGCCTTTAAATGCATCCCCTCCAATATTGCCTCTTTAATAGTTGCACAATAGTTACACAAACAAATCAGTACAGAGGCTGCAGAGGGAGGATAGTGAACCTGATCTTGTGTAGCTTAATATAATGCATTGCTCATCAATGTACCTATATAAAGTGGAATGTTGGAAGGTATGCATATGATTAAATCAAAATAAATATGCTAATTTGCCTTTAAGCTGGTAGTATAGGATGATGGAACCTGTAGTTTAGCCATCTGGCAACGGATGTAAGCTTTTCGTTTCATTACTGAAAAATGCAGTTTATGAAATTGCATTTTCTATGCTACGATTTGTTGTCAATATAAACTAAGAATGTTCTTATGAGTACTTTAGTAGTGGCCCTGAGGTTACATGACAGTGCATTTCTTCAGTCAGAGGACATCTGGATTGTGTCATCATTGCATTAAGTATAGCTGTGCTGAACTCTAAGGGCAAAAAGGGAAATTAGCTAATAAGCTAAGAACCAATCACGTAAGTTCCCAGAAAAGATGGTCTGAAGATGTCAGTAAACTAACAAGACAACAAGGGTATCTGTCTAATTTTGCTTGGCTGAAAACTAGTGTTTCTTTCCTGTTTGTCTAACATGACTTAAGGGAAATACGGGGCTATTTATGTGGGTATGTGTATAGTCCTTATTAATATTATTACTAGAGATTATTATTTGAGGTTGTACTTATATTACTGAACTGGACTGAGCATTTTAGTTACACAACATCAAGGGCCATAATCACTCTGGGTAAATTTTTGTACCAGAAATCCCAGCACAACTTTAACACCAGCAATTAGCGCAAATACTGTTACTATTTACCTTGTGGTGGCTGTGTTGGTGTTTTTTTTAGCAGCTAGCCTAAGTGAAAGATTAAACTCTTGCTCACGTATTTAATAGCAGTGTAGGTTAGTGTAACTTTAACCTCTCGTTTTAAAACAGCGCCTGGTGATAAATTAGGCCACAAATGTTTATATTCTGGACATGAGTAATGAACTTTGTAAGTGTGTGTTTGTAGGGGGGGGGGGGCATTATAAAACACCATAATGGCTAGGCAACACATAGAGTAGTGCATTCTAATATGGGTGGCCACATTTTATGTGCTGCGATCTGTTTTCAGAGTGCATGTTATCACCAATTTTTTGCAAATCACATTCAGAATATTGCACAAATCACAGCACACACGGACAGTAACAATTAGCTGGCGTATAATAGTCGCACTGTCATATGTGCGAAGCACATATTGAATTAGTCATGCTGGCTGTGCAGGTGTATTTTATGATACTTGTGCAGCCGACACAGTAAAGTATTTAATATTAGTAAGCCAAGCGTGCCCACTTGGTAAATGAGCCTTCAAATATCTGTTGTATTCAATTAGATCAACTGGACTTGAAGTTTAGTTCTTGAAGACGTTTCGCTAGTCATCCGACTGGCTTTCTCAATTCAGAATGACTTGTACAAGAATCTGTGGCAATTATGTACCCTGGATAATCCCAATTACCATATCACAGCCAAGTGTTAAGGGCGTGATTGGATAGTGGCTAAGAGGTGTTATAGGAACGCCCAGAGTAAGGTGTCAAAACAGCATTGTACATGGCAGACAGTTGGTTTCGAACCCCTCCACCTCTATTTAGGCTTGGTTTCTTTATTTTCACATAAATGGCCTCCTTAACACCTCTCTTGAACCAGTCACGTTCTTTTGCCAATATGTTAACATACCATGACCTGAATGAATGAGAACCTTCACGAGCCTGCAAATATTTATATTCTACTTATGAGTTGTGAACTTTGTAAGTGTGAGCGTTGGGGGAGGATATGTGGACAGTGTTTATTAAAGGGTAACTGTGGTCTCGAATTCCTCCAAACTAGCAAGAATTATATAAAACGCCTTCCATCATACCTTCAAAATAAAACCTAAATCACATCTCTAGATAAAATTTGTGAGATGTTACCTGCAAAGGTTTATATTACTTCCTGCTTGAACACTGCCTGTTTTCAGCCATGTCATTAGCTTGTAGTCATGTGACCAGCCTCAGCCTGCATTAAATGGCTCTCCTTGTCAACTGTCAATTTTTTCCCCAGGTACTTCCTGATTTACGTCTTAACTGAGCATGCTTCTCCCCCGGGGCGGACAGGCAGGGCAGAGGTTGGGTGATGTCACTCATCCTACTGAAAGCAGGAAGTTTGAACACTCACCAATTGTAATTTCTCACAGGTTCCAGCCAAAGATGTGATTGTCGGCTCATTTTAAATGAAATACTACAGGCTTTCATTTAACCTGAACTTGTTTTGAGACCACAGTTGCCCTTTAAAGGCTAACTGTACCAAAAATTACCTTAGGTATATTGAAAGGAATTTAAGCACTTCCTACCTCCTGTTCTGAATCCATATGACAGTTGCAATCTTTTGGGCAACATTGTGGTGCCACCTACTCTGATCATATTATACAGCCACAATAGCTACTCTGTGACTAATGTTTCCAAGTCTGTGTCAATGATGCATGACCTAAACCAAAAATCACTTTTAGCTGGCTTTTGTCTCTATGTGAGGTTCCCTTGCTGTGCCAACCACTCTGACCACAACAGCTACTTTTATTTTTTCATTTTTAGATTTTCGAATTTTCATGAATTTTCAGAAACTACTTTTTAAACGAAACGGGTTTGTTCATCTCTAGTCGTGAATTGTGCCTGCTGGTAGAAATTTTCTCAATGCCCTTAAAGTCTACACTACACAGGTTTGAGAGTATGAAAATTGAAACAATTCAATATTACTATATAGAAAATTCTTGACAACATGAAATATTCAGTCTAGGCAGATTTCTCTGAAACAAGCACAGGCAGCCCCTAGGTTATGAATGTAATCAGAAATGCAGCGTTAAGGTTCGAAAATTGTAACCACATCTTTATCTGCTGCTCTCTCCTTGTTCATAACACTGCGTGCAGACATTGTTTGCATGTGTTACTCATGCAGGAGAGAGAGCCTGTAAGACAGCAGTGACTTAGTGACAGTCACAATCAGACCAGAAAACGTTAAATGCACAAATGTACATACTTGCACTTCAGTGAAATTACACATTTACTGCCATGAAAAAGCGAATCGAAAGAAGTTGTTTTGTGCAAACGGGTTTTAGAAATATGAAGTTGCAAGTGCTTGTAAGATTTTCTTGGGGCATATTTTTTTTAAATAAGTCAGCTGAATATACTGCCTTTTTTTTTGCTTCCATTCTCTTCCAAGAAATAGAGTCTCTAAATAAACCTACCCTCAATTTCTTACTATTGAGTAGTGGACTAATGCTCTACTTTTAGAAAGACAGAATACATGAGGTTACAGGTTCAAATCCCCAGACTTAATTGAAAATGTTTTAATTTTCTTTCTGCCATTCATGCTGGATAACAAACAAACCACAAACATTACTTTTTTGTATAAAAAGCAAAGGAATTATAGGGTGGCGGAAAAGAGATAGACACAGAAAAGGCTTTTTATAATGTACAATAGTGTTAATTACTGAGTGCCTAATAGAGACAGGGCTGTCAGGATTTAGGGGCAAGACAGGATGCAGCTTGTTTAGATCTGCTGTGTATTAGAGAGCATGTTCAGAAGTTTATACAGTTTACACTTAAACCCCCAGCAACACAGAGAGATGAATTATGGGAGACACTGCTTGTTGTATCATTGTGAATGTGATCTTTCTATTGGGATAATGTTGTCTGGTGACTTTGGTTCCCTTTAAATTAAAAATTAGAAAGCACATTTTCCTAATAAATATTTTTTCAGAAATATACCATATCATACCATACAAGATAGAGACAGACTTGGGGTAGGGGAAGAGCCTTTGTTTCTTGACGAAGCACTCAAAAGCACACTATTCAAAAAAGGTTGTCAATTACAACCTGGTAACTGTAGACCTGTAAGCCTAACTTCAGTGGTAGGGAAGGTGCTGGAAACGTTACGGGATCATATCATTGACTTTGTCTCCAGAACTGATCTTATTAGTAGTAGACAGCACAAATTTATGAGAAATAGATCATGCCAGACAAATTTACTTGGCTTTTATAAGGAAGTGAGTAAGAATTTAGTTTGAGGCACAGCAGTGGATGTAGTTTACTTGGATCTTTCTAAAGTTTTTGATACTGTGCCACATAGGTGACTAATGTTGGCCTAGAAAAAAACATTTGTACATTGATAGAGAATTGGTTATTGGATTGCAAACAGAGAGTGGTGTTCAATGGAGCTACATCTATGTGGGCTAAAGTTCTAAGTGGAGTGCCTCAGGGTTCTATACTGAAGCCACTTTTTTAATTCTGTTTATAAATGACTTAGAAGGGGGCATTGAGAGGAAGGTCTCTGTGTTTGTGGGTGACAATAAACTATGCTAAGCTTTGGAAACTTCAAATGATAACAAGCAGATCTAGATAGATTATTAAAACGGGCAGCAGAATGGCAGATGAGATTTAATGTTGATAAATGTAAGGGGATGCATTTGGGGTTTAACAATCCACCTACACCATAAATAACACTGTGGTAAGTGAATCTCTAATGGAAAAGATAGATATGGTAGATAACAGACTTAGCAAATAATGCCAGGCAGCAACGGCTATAGCTAGCAAGATGTTGTCTTGTATAAAGAGGGGAAGAGATTTAAGAGAGAAAATTATTATTCTCCTTCTTTTCTTTGATATCCCATATACAAAAGGGACATCTTGGAAATTGAGACAGTTCAGAGAAGGGCAACTAAAATAATAAAGGGAATGGAGGGGCTTGACTATGCAGGCAGATTAGACAAGTTAGGGCTGTTGGAGAAGCGATGTTTGCATGTGGATATGATCACTTTATACAAATATATTAATGGGCCATACAGTAAACTATCTGGAGCATTGTTCACTAATAGGTCATATCAGAGGACATGTGGACATCCTTTAAGATTAGAAGAAAAGAGGTTTCATCTTCAGGTTAGGAAAGGCTTCTTTACAGTGAGAATAGTGAAATTGTGGAACTGTCTTCCAGCAGATGTGGTAATAGCAAGTTTATTGAATAGCTTTAAAAGTTTCTAAAACTAAAAAATATTGAGAATTACTGGTATTAATGCATATACTGTTGTTCTGGTTGATCCAGGGATACTTTCGAATTGCCATTTGGAGTCATTAAGGAATTCCACCCCACCCCGAGAGACACACAGACACACACACACACAGACACACACAAACACACACACACAGACACACACACACGCCTTTTTACCTCGGTTTATCTAATTCCTCTGGATCATCTGTTAGTTAGGGTTAAAAAGGAGGGTGAAAAGGTTTTACTTAATGGAAGTATTAAGTCAACCTCAATTACAATGTTATTATGTTACTTACAAGTTCTCTTTTGCCCATCAGCATTATCATGTGGCTGGAAATGAACCAATGGTTGGATGTCTACACCAAAGCAGTTTTTGTGGAGTTTAACATATATAATGCTAACGTAAACCTTTTCTGTTTGGTCACCTTCATCTTGGAGACCACTCTGACTGGTAAGAGAAGTACAGCATATACAAAAACAGTTACTCTACTGTCTACAATGCTTTAAAAATGCTTTCCATATTAACTGGCTGTTCACATTTCTTTTCTTTTTTTTTCATTTCTGTAGGAAATTGGACGTCTGTTGATCTTGAAATTATGAACCTTTACCGGACTGGCAGTGACATCTTCTCTTTCCAATTTGTTTGCTACATTATCTTTCTCCTGATCATCCTCTATAATATTATATACCAGGTAGGAAATTATACGTAGGTAATTATGGAAATTCCTACGTAGGTAATTATGGAAATTCCTACGTAGGTAATTATGGAAATTCCTACGTAGGTAGGTAGGTAGGAATTCTTAACCCTACAGTTGCTCATATGACAGAAGAGATATTGCTTGTAATAGTAGTTAGGCCTGGTACACGCAATGCTATTTTAGGCCTATCTTTCTAACCAACAGACTACAATACAATAAACTAATTGGCTAGGCGGACAGTCGATCAGGACTACCAAAAACTTTTACTCCTTTTCACCCCCAACCACCACTGCCCCCATTCACCAAATCCCATTCCCTCTGTACCCCACCCTCGGTACATTAGGTTTCCATCAGAAATTATTGTTAAAGTCATTTATTTCTCATTTAGAAATTTCACTCTGTTTAAACCATTCATCTACTTTTTCTTTATCATGACATATTTGGTATTGTGCATGCTGTTGCTAGTTAGTTGCTCACTTAAAATGAAAATAACATTATAATACACAAGTGTGATTTTTTTATAATGGGAGCTGCAGTGATATATATCCTTATAAAAAATCATTCAGCTATGTCACTAAGTGACTCATTTCTTATATTTCTTATATCCCACTGCTCCTCCCATTCCAGTGTTCATACCTGAACAATGACTCAGCATTTTTTTGCAGCGTTTAACTTCACTAACCTGCTGGAGCTGCTTCCTGTCACTTCTTAACCAATGTCTCTCTCCTCCTTCACAACGATTTGTTTAACTGCACATATGTTGGGCTGGGATGTTCCTTTTCTACTGGGTTTAAATTACAGAAGGTAGCTTGGGGGGAGTTATATTAAAGTGGGAATAGGGGCAAGGCTAGAATTTAAATTCGAATGGGGTGAAGGAATCAGATACTTATGTATTATAAGAAATAATGAGCCCCTTTACATTATAATATGAGGATATTATGCCACCTCGGAGTTCCCTGCCCCGTATAAAAGAACTTGGCCTAGGGCCTTGTGCTTCTATATGTTCAGGGAACTCCTCAAGGGCATAACTGCAGGGGCCTGTGCCCCCTCCCCCTACAAGATTGGAAACAGGGCCCCTCTTACACACCCCTCCCCTCCCCAAAAGATCCTTCCAATTCGGTTCCAGTCTTTTAAACAGATGATCACGAGTATCATTATGTATCATATGCCCTCCCACAATCACGGGCCCTGATGTTACTCCATTGTATTAAATCTGAAATCATTATAGTAAGTAGGGCAATTTCTGGACCTTTTGGATTCCTAAGCAAGTCTCTTCTGGTGCCCCTGTCCAACTCCTACTGCCCCACAACTACATCTTGCTGATGATTATATAGTATGCAAACAGGGAAGCTATAGGGAATTAAGTAGATCAGTAACAACTTTTTGTTCTATGACTGATAAGGATCCCTGTATTTAGAAAGGAAAAAACTCTGAATTTCACTCTCCATCCTCTTAAGCTGGATACACATAGGAATGATAAAGCGTTTTATCGTTACTGTGTGTAGCACATTTTTCAAATAAAGTAAATTCCTGCTTGCAGTCGTTCGGAAAAGACCAAAAATTTCTCTCGGCTGTGTGTACAATGAAATTTGAAAAATGGCAGACAGGATCTTGCAGATCTTGACTGTCATCATTCAAACATCTGTGATATGTGTACCTAGCAGTTGGCTTAGGTTGCTTGTGCCTAGAAATGGGGCTGATAGTATAAATTAATATTATTTGCTGACTTGTTTGGCTTTAAATTGGAATTTTTAATATTATGCACTGACAGCACATTTAGCAATTTTTTCTCACACAATGGGAAAAGATTTCCTTTGGACACTACAGGAGACAGATTTCCTTTGGATACTAAAAGAAAGACCTGGACCAATCCAAGAGGTCTTAAAGACCCAACTCAAGCACACCGACCATATTCCGGTATTACAAAAATGACATAACAATTAAGTATGCCCAAAAAAAATACACAAATTTTATTAAACCCCTACAAAACACATTTGGCAGAGGTGAGGAGGAGGGAGAGTAACCTGAGGCCCGCCAGTGTATCTTTAACACGCAAGCCTGTGGTATAGAGTGGGGAGCCTGAGTTGGAGCGGCCCTAGAACTCAAGTCCTGTAGTGTGCGCAGGTGAGGGTATTTTTGGACGGTGCCAGGTGTTTTCTTTCTCAGTTAAAGCGTTGCTAACGGGAGATTGTGAGTACTAAATTTGATATCTGCTCTGGATACAATTTGTCACTGTGTGTAGCTAATAACTTTATTAAGTTGGATACAATAATTTGAACATTGGGTAGTAACCATTATATGTTACTTTATGCTAGATTAATACAATCTGCTACACAGCGGAGTGAAATGATTAATATTGATGGTAGTCTATCCCCTCAAATCCTCACATTACAGACTGGGTGATAATAATTCTAATTCTGCTCATTGCATCCAAGTTTGGGTTTTATACTGTTTAATATTATTTGTTGTTATAGACACTGTAGCACTTTATTGGTATTAATTGTATGAGCCACACAAGCTTTGTTTTTAAAAAACTTTGTGTATTTTTTGGCATGCTTTATTGTTATGTCATTTTTTTAGTATATGGTCAGTGTGCTTGAGTTGGGTCTTTTAGACATCTCGGATTGGTCTAGGAGGTCTTTCTATAGTGTCTGTAGTTATCTTGTATTAGCCATTAGCACAGCACTTGGATAGGTGTGGAGGTAAAATGTTACATATACAGATTTCCTTAGGTTGGAATGGTTTACTAGACAATTGTACTATACCCCCTTCAATTTGAAAGTACCCAGGGTGAGTACCTAAACTTAAAACAAGTGTGTAGAGTGGTAACAGGAATGTTGTGAGGTGCACTCCCCAATCTCCGTGCCACAAGCAGTAATAACAGTATATGCTTATTTTCTAAAATGGAGGCACACTCAAAAGTGCTTTACAGCATAAATAATTTTTAGGTGCTGAAAAAAACAGGTACACACAACGTTTCAGGTTTTTTTACACGCTTCCTCAGGTGTAACCACATAATACAATGTGCAGGCTATTTATAGTGACATCAATCCAAAGCAGTGTTAAATCCGCCTTTAATTTTTAGAAGGCCACAAAGTGCCAGTGCAAATTCAGTGCAAAAAGTAACAATTCCAAATTTATATCAATATAAATATCAAAATACTAAAAGTTTGTAAATTAGTTAAAATACTCATCATAAATATTCTGTGACATAGATATTTGTAAAAACACTGTGACATCAATATTTGTAAAACATACCATCTTAAAAAAAGTGTGATTTCCAGAACAAAGTGTTATATTTATTCTTATATTCAGGACAATTCATTCTTTAGCAAGCCTAGGTGAGTATTCATAAAGCTCCACTAGATTTCATATGTCTTTACAGGAATACATATGCCATCTACTGGAGCTTTATGAATACTCACCTAGGCTTGCTAAAGAATGAATTGACCTCAAGAAGTATTGTACCAAGAGAGATTTATATTATATTTTAGAATGTAGTAAGACAAAACACCGAGATGGATTCTTAATATTTTTATTCACATATTCATATCTTTTATTCACACCATTTTATGGATCATAAGCACATTAGCAACTATTTTACAAAGTTTTAATATAACACTTTGTTCTGGAAATCACATTTTTTTAAGATGGTATGTTTTACAAATATTGATGTCACAGTGTTTTTACAAATATCTATGTCACAGCATATTTATGAACCCCGAAACGTTATGTACCTGTTTTTTTCAGCACCTAAAAATTATTTATGCTGTAAAGCACTTTTGAGTGTGCCTCCCTTTCAGAAAATAAGCATATACTGAGTACCTAAACTGCTAGGTGCTTACCCCTGGGTTTAGCTTCTAACTCCAGAACTAACCTATGGGCTCCGAAGTCCAGAAAGTATGTTCCATTTTTGAATTTTCAGGATATTCCCATGATCCGTAAATCTGAAAATGGAACGAAACTTAACTTTTTCGTCCATCTCTATTCCTCTCCCTTGTTACTTTTGAAGGGCTGAAGAAGAGGATCGGGTTGAGGTGAATATAGTTGTCCTTTAAGAAGGCTTTACTGAAAGATATGTGTAGTGTTGGTTATATTGGCTTATTTAGGTTTTTGTCACCATACAATGGAAACCGTGTTTACTTGTATTTAAAACCTTTTAATCTCATTATATATTGCACAGGGTTTACTTCTGAAAAGGTATAAATGGTCTTACTTCTCAAAGCCAAAGAATCTTCTTGATTTGAGTATTATTCTGATAAGCTTTTGCAATGTTGGATTATACATAAAAAAACTCCTGCTGCAGCAAAGAGATGTTGAACGTTATCATCGGAACCCCACACAGTAAGTCTCTAAGCCGGATCCTAATATTAAATGAGAATTATACAAATGCAGTAACTGACCGTTTTTAAGCTCCATCCTTCCTTCATTAACATATGTTCTCCGATGTCAGAGAGGAGAGAATCATCAGTGAGAATGACTATGGGAGGAGCCAGTTTGAAGACTCGTTTAAGGGCTAGGCCACACTAGCGCGTTTTTGTTGTGTACGTGTGTGACTGCGCATGCAATTTTGTTTATAATGGAAATCGCGGGAATTAAATAAATTTGTGATTTAAGATGCGTTGCGTTTTGCATATCTGTTTCTGTTTTTGTAACACATGCGATGGCAATTTTTTTGCACTACTGCACCTGAATCATCCACTTGCATCTGCAAACAGATCATTTGGGATGTTTTGCATTTAAATGGATATTCGCAAAAAATGGTGATTGCATGCGCTCCAAAAACAGCTATAGTAACATAGTAATGGAGGTTAAATAATATATTATTTGCCTAACTTATCTATATGATGATCATGGCAGCACCCGGGTGAAGATCTAGCCTTTGGAGTGCGAAGGATACTTCAGTTGTATATATAGTTGTGTGTGTATATATATATATATATTTGTGCTTTAGTCAGGCACTCACTTCACCAATTGTGTTGCCTCGGTGCTACTGGGGGACAGTTTCAGCTTGAAAAAGGTCATAAACCACAACCGAAACGTCGCTGTATACACTGAAAATTGATGTGTGAATAAAAGTATTCTTTAAAAGAAAAGACCTCTGTGTGCACTGGATTTACCAATTATATATTATATATATATATATATATATATATATATATATATACTTTTTTTTAACTTTTGAACTTTATTTATGTAAATTGAATTTATCTATATAATGGCTTGCACTTGTCTCCCTGTTTGTATACTCTGTATTTTATAATGTAAAATGTGGCGCTATATAGAAAAAATGATACATACATATATAAAATACATTGTACCAGAAGGTAGACTTATGTCATTTTATTTTATTTTCTCTCTCCAGATTTGTCAGTTTCTATGAGACAGCCATTGTGGATTCAATCTATGGCTACAGTGTGGCTTTTCTTGTTTCTCTGATTACTGTCAAACTCTGGAACCTCCTCAGTTTAATCCCCAATTTACACATTATTGCAGAGACGCTGAGAAAAGTTTGGAATAAAAATATTGGCTTCCTTGTTACTATATGTGTCATGTTTGCAGCTTATTCCATTACAGTAAGTATCTAAATCATGTCAATGAGGCTGAGGCATAATATAATTTACCTGGATGGAAAAATAGTGACACATTCTCAATGAATTTTCTATCCACGATTAGTAGAGTTGCCACATTTTCCCTTAAGACCTGAATGCATATAAAATCTACATGGTGTCAGGCTGGTCTATTAGAATCTAATATAAATACAGACCAGCATGTCACCCTGTAAATTTTATATGCATTTGGGTATTAAAGGTAGCAGCCATAGATATTAGATAGACTTGAGGCAAGAGACTCAATTTTTATTTCCAGAAAACAGTCACTACAGATGTCCACGAGGCAAATAAGAACTTTTTTAGTACTGTATATCGTAAACTTGTACCTGTAAATATTGGTTGCTAACATCAAACTTTTTGAGACATTTTCTGTGTGGCAGGAACTCATGGGCCAAATTTAACAACGCAATTTAGCAATACCTTGTGTTATCAATAATGTATGCCAAACATTCGTTAATTAATGAACGCTCGGTCATAGAATACTACCGAAATGGTATTCTATGGGGATCATTAATCTACATTATCGTATCAATATTGCTAAGTTAATGATAACGATCATAAATTAACGATCGCTGAACCAATTGCAAATTAATGATCCGTTTAATGATCGTTAAAGGTGCGGTATCGATAAAAAGCGATACTATGGCTTAATAAATATGGCCCCATGAGCTGTAAATAACATACTGTAGCTAAAAATAGGAAGCACACATCTTCTCACTCCTTGCTCTCCTAGCATGGCCTGGAGATTTCAGCCTTATTGGGGTGGGGGATAAAACTCTGTATATTACCAGTAGTCATTTTGTTAGTTCATATAATACTTGCATCTTCGACTGAGGTATCAAAATCTTAGCCACTTGCTATGATTGTAGATGCGTTAAAAAATAAATAAATAAATAACTCATGACAGTTAACCTTTGTTCTTCTGATTACCTCGTGATTTTCTCATGACATGAGGCAATGTTTCTTAAAAATAAAAATCTATTTTTGGAAACAGGTTATTATAGTGTGTTCCAGTTGAAAATAGATCCCTCATACTTTTAACAAGTATAGGCTGATGTTTCTACCTGTTGTCAGTTCAAAGTTATAGGCTTGTAATGTCTTTTAATTTCATAAGCCCCACCCCCAAAAATCTATCTTTTCTGAATCAAGTTAAAGGCTTGCAATCAATATATTTGCTTTTCTCTGCATATGGGCCTTATGGAGAGAGAAAAAAAATATTGGATAGCTTTAAAAATAATAAAATATTATAAGGCAAGGCTTATGATGCAGCTGATGATGTTCTGTTCCAGCAGTAGGACAGTGGGCATGCTCAAGCCAGGGGCCTGCTGGTGGCATCACAGCTCACTGGATAAGCCCCATCCTGCTATAAGTTTGGAAAGACTGCAGCTAGAAGCATAATCCTGGAGTCATTTTAAAGGGTATATCCACCCCCATATTGTATTTTTTTCTGTAGTGCAGGGACCCCCTGTCAACCCTAACCACAAAGTTTAAATTGTAAAAAAGTGCACAGAAACTTATTTACCATATGGTCTGGTAAGTAAGTTTCTGGGAATTTTTTTTACAATTTAAACCTGGTGGTTAGGGTTGGGAAGGGGGGTCCCTGCACTGCTTTTCTTTTTACCAATTAAATATATTTTTCTTTTAGTGTAACCTTTTGTTTGGATGGATCCTTAAAAGTTATCAAACATTCCCAAAATCCCTAGTGACCGTCTACAGCCTTGTAATTGGTATTTTTAACTACAATGAGGTAATAGAATATTCTTAAATTTTAAAGTTGTAAAACTGTATTTTTAAACAAAGGCTGCTGTACATTGGCTAAAATGTTGGACAAACTGTAAGGGGCAGATTTATAAAGCAAAGATATTTAGATCAACTGGACTTGAATTTTAGTTTTTGAAGATGTTTCGCTAGTCATCCGACTGGCTTTCTCAATTCAGAATGACTTGTACAAGAATCTGTGGCAATTATGTACCCTGGAAAATAAAGAAACCAAGCCTAAATAGAGGTGGGGGGGTTCGACACCAACTGTCTGCCATGTACAATGCTGTTTTGACACCTTACTCTGGGCATTCCTATAACACCTCTTAGCCACTATCTAATCACACCCTTAACACCTGGCTGTGATATGCTAATTGGGATTTTCCAGGGTACATAATTGTCACAGATTCGTGTACAAGTCATTCTGAATTGAGAATGCCAGTCGGATGACTAGCGAAACATCTTCAAGAACTAAACTTCAAGTCCAGTTGATCTGATTGAATACAACAGACATATCCCATATTATTTGAGCTGCTAACTGAATGCCCCTCGTTGCATTAATGGTGTCTCCAGTCTTGGATGCCCAGGGTTCAGATTTCTAAGAGAAGCAGATCTCTGCAATTAACATCAACTGATCAACTTTTCCTTATGGAATTTTTAACACAGTATTACTTTCTGGTTTCTGGTTTCACATTTGCTGCAAAATTTATAAAGGATTAGACAATATTGAAAACTATTCTTTGTTTGTGGCCTAGTAGACACAAAATATTCTACTAGAAGAGATGAACTACTGATGGAAAGATTCCTTCAGCCTCTGTACTACCAGACTGGACTCCCTTTATCAAAGCATTAGAAAAAAACTTTATTACATATAGACTCGCTGTGACACAGATGCTTGGAAATATTATCTGGCTGCACCCAGCTGAGAATTGGCATTAACATTTTATTAGCGTTTTCAAAGATAAAAATACTGAGGGGAATATAAGAATGCCAGTTTGGGGCATATGCACACCAACACAGTGTATATTTTTATGTTTGTATATACACATTGAACCATATGTTGATTTTTTTTTTCTTGCTTTCTTTTATAACAGAGTTTGAGACATTACATTCTGTTTGTACTAGGGATTTTTTTATCTTTTAGAAAAAGGCCCCTGGGAGTCAGTCGCCTAAGAAGCAAACTATAAAAAAGAAATTCCTCCAACTGTCAAATCTGCATCCTAAACTTTATGCTGTATACTTTGCAGGTTCTGGATTTTGACCCAGTCTTAGGTGCACTGCTTATCACCAGTTGCATCCTTCTCCTGATATTCGTGATTATCAATGTCTTTTTATCGGCAGTTTTGAGTATATTCTCTAAGGAAAGACAGTGCCCAACGGTAAGCAGAGCTGAAGTGTCATTTAGCTTAACAATCATCTCACTTCTTCATTTAAACATATTATATTGCCATTGTTTTTTTATCCACTAGCCCTATGAAGACAAAGAAGTTGTGGACCTGCTGTTTCAGAAAATGACTGAACTTTTTGGTATTAAGAAAAAGGTGGTCGAGTCTAGAGAAGCAACAACTCTTGAAGAGAAAAACCTTTAAAATGAGATAACTTTAAGAACCAATAATGAATAATCTTAATGTTTTCCTTAAACTGTAAAGGCTAAAGACAACTTTCATAGTGTGTATTGCCTACTATTAGCAATACAGTTGTTTATAACTCATAACTTGCTTCTATATTGCATCTGGTTCCTGTCAAAATGAGAAAAATCTTTTCGTAGAAGCACCTGATGTCACTTCCTTTTTCTTATAAATTCATCACCCAGAGGGTTAATTTATGTACTGAGCCTAGCTATAGGCGGTTTAGTTTTCTCTGGCTTATATAATCATTCCTCACAAAAAAAATTGTAACTGTAACACAAGGCTGAAGGATTATATATTATTGTGAGAAAGGTAGGTCAGTGAGAAAGTAACACATTAAATAAATATTTTGATGATAAAAATGATAATACAAAGTAAATAAACATTCTCATCCTATATAATAAAATGCAAGTGTGCGTCCCTGTGACAGTGTGTGTGTGTCTGCTCTGGAGTAAAAGAAGCAATCTACCTGATTGGCTGCTTCTTTTCCCTTCAGAGCAGAACAGCTAATCGGATCACAAGTTTGCATTAAGGGGCGGGACCACAGACTGCTGGCTGCTCTGGGTGGGTTGATTTCTTAAGTTAACTCTTCACAGTGTGAAAATTCCTGTCCATGCTGCATTACTGTGTCTGACACCAATAAACTGTACACACACCAGTTATGTTCTAAGATCTCTGGGTGGGGGACAGTGAGGCATGGGGTAGCTGGTGGGGTGTGTGTTTGTCCTGGACCCCAATGATAGTAATAATGTGTCTGTGGGGGGTTTTGAGGGAGAGGGTTGCACTAGATCAAATGTCTGGGTGGGGGGTGGGGGGAGTCAGAACTGCTCACTGACATGACACCATGTAAATTAACCTCCTATTAAACAAGGTGTCAGGGCTGGCTGTAAAGCAGAGTGACAGAGGGGGGGGGGGCTGGGACCTGGTTGGGACAGGGTGGGGGGCCCTGGGTCAGAGGAGGGGCCCTGGCGCAGAGGGGGGCCCTGGGTCTGCCACAGAGGGGGGGCCTGGGTCTGGGACAGAGGGGGGGGCCCTGGGACAGAGGGGAGACCTGGGTCTGGGACAGAGTGGGGGACTCTGGATCTGTGACAGACGGGGGGTCTGGGACAGAGGGGGTGGGACCTGGTCTGGGAGAGGGGGACCCTGGGTCTGGGACAGAGGGGGGGCCCTGGGTCTGGGGCAGAGGGGGGGCACTGGGTCTGGGACAGAGGGGGGACCCTGGGTCTGGGACACTAAGAGGGAACTTGGGACATGGAGGATGGAGGCACTCTGGGCTTCTAGCGCCTGTTATTGTAACAGGCTAAATGTCTAGTAACCTTATAATTTCTTGCACGCACTTTGGATATCAGCAAAGATAACAAAAAATAAAATCCACTCTACTCTTTCATTATATGTAATGTTAGCCATACACTGGCCCGATATTTAATAGATTTGACTTTTAACTTAACATATAAAAATCAAACAAAATATAGGTTAGTTGGGCATGTCCACCCTTTAAATTTTTGTTTTATTGTAGGGCTTCCTCTCCCAGCCCCAACTGCCATAATAGAATTATCAGAAAGTCCCACGATCTTTACCTACCTTCCCTCTATCCTCCGCCGCACTGCCCGGCCTTCTGCTTGCACAAAACCGCAAGCAGGGGGCCGGACCGGCAGCTGCGTCCCTGATTGGCCGAGAGGCATTCAATCACAGACGCGGCTGCCAGCTGCTTAGAATGCCAGGGGAGAGAGGTAAGGTAAGTAGAGTTTGGGGGACTTTCTGATAAATCTATTATGGCGGTTGGGGCTGGGGGAGGAAGCACTACTATATGGCCAAGGCCCAAGGGAATTGTAGCTAGGGGAAGGGAGAGGAAAACAGGAGGGTGGGGGGATGCACTGCGCATGGCAAAATTCTCCCGGAGGAGAGACAGGAGGCAGAGTCCAATATGGACAGTTTTCTGGACTTTGGAGGACCATAGCAGGGCAGCCATTTGGAGCTGGGATGTAAAATATTTTATTACACTACAGAGTTGGGTCAGTAATGGGTTAAATTATAGTTTTGGGGGTGGACATGCCCTTTAATATGGTTTTATAGTATTTGAGGTTGAAAAAAGACATACGTCTATCTAGTCCAGCAATTACCCACATTTCTTGCCTAACAGTTGATCCAGAGGAAGGCAAAAAATATCCAGTATGAAGGGCAAAGAATTCCTTCCCCAATCAGAAATTTCCCTAGAGCAACTCCAACTTTATATATCAATACCAGCAACATACAACATTCTTAGTTTTTAGAAACCCATCCAGCTTTTTTTTAATAACTATTAAATGAACCTGCTGTTAACGCATTAACGCATTGTTCGGCTTGGAATTTTTATTTTTGATCAACATTAGAGCATAATATTAATCACAAAATGATCAGTCCAGGCAATTGCATTTCAGTGATTAACTGGAAAGGAAAAGTTTAAATATAAACTTTGAATTTGGCTTGAAAGGCCACATTTGTGCGGCAGGATTTTAAAACTCAATAATGGCAATGATGAGGACATTACACTTTAAATATGGTTGCCACATGAATAAATGGGTAGCTCAATTGGTGTGTGACCTGTCGGGTTGGAAGAAAAAAAAATAGTTTTTTGACTATGTTACCCTTTAAGTTTGCTGCCACAGAAATTCAGAATGACTGTACAAGAATCTGTGGCAATTATGTACCCTGGAAAATCCCAATTAGCATATCACAGCCAAGTGTTAAGGGCGTGATTGGATAGTGGCTAAGAGGTGTTATAGGAATGCCCAGAGCACACGTCAAACACAAGGCCCGCGGGCCAAATCCGGCCCGCCAGGCCTTGCAATGTGGCCCGCACCGTGCTGTATCACTGACTCCGCTGCGTTCCATCACAATGATGCGCGGTGACATAGGAGGCTTGTGATCTCGCCGGCCGTACTTGCTAGCTATCTATTAGCATGTCACGCGGGATTCAGGAGGCGTGACCTATAGTCCGGCATCCGATGTGGGTGTGCGGGTGGCAGAGCAGAGAGTGTGTGCGGGCATAAAAAATACCAGCAGGCAGTGCCAGATCCTGGCATAAAGTGCAGGCATAAAAATCTGCTATCTGTACCCAGCCAGGCATTTATTGACTGACTTTTTTTTTCTTCACTCCATCTGCCAAATCAAGCTATCCCAGTGTGCAGTTTTTAACTTTTTCCTTCTAACGCAGATTCCAATAAACTACATCTTTTACTGCCATAATTGATCCCAAAATGTCCAAGAAAAGAAAAGTTGACGGGTGAAGGCAGACAATTTAATGACAAATGGGAAAATGAATACATGTTTGTGCTTAGAGAGGGCAAACCAGTGTGTATATTGTGTTATGAGACAGTGTCGGTGATGAAAGAGTACAATATACGTCGTCATTTTGACACCAAACATAATGTTAAGTATGGCTAAATAATTTGGAAGAAAAGCATAAAATTGTTAAGGAAAAAAGGCAAACTACAATCACAGCAGCAAATGTTTACAAAGGCTGCAGCGAAAAATGATGGTGCAGTGAAAGCAAGCTTTTAGTGGCTGAAGAAATTGCCCGTACTTCAAGGTGTTTTTCAGAGGGTGCCTTTTTGAAGCAATGCATGCTAAAAGTGTGTGAGCAAGTATGCCCAGACTACATACAGAGTTTTCAAAAGGTCAGTTTGGCAAGAAACACCATTGCAGACAGAGTTCAAGAACTCTCAGGAAATCTATCATCACAGCTGGCTGAACAGGCATGCAGTTCTCGCTTTTTCACTTGCTATCGATGAAAGCACAGACAAGACTGATACAGCGCAGCTGTCCATCTTTATCGTGCTACGAAGACCGACCTCTCTGTCACTAAGGAACTTTTGGATGTAGTGCATGCATGGGGACGACGACTGGTAGAATATATTTGAGGCAGTGGAGAAATCTATAAATAATTTTAAATTACCTGGGAAAGTTGGTGGGGCTAACTACCGATGGCGCATGCAATGTGCGGAGGAAAGAAAGGCTGGTTGGACTAATGAAGGAAGAATGCAAAAAAGACACTGCCACACACCTTGATTACTTATCATTGCATTATCCACCAAGAGGCTATGTGTGGAAAAGTTCTGGACATGAAGACATAATGACCACAGTCATTAAACTATTAACTTTGCACGTGGAATGAATCATCGCCAGTTCCAGCAGTTTTTACAGAGGGGTTGCAGAGCATGGAGACGTGCCATACCACACAGAAGTAAGATGGCTGAGCAAGAGCGCAGTCCTCAAAAGATTTTTTGAGCTCAGAGAACAAATTGCTCTTTTCATGGAAAGTAAAGGAAAGCCCTTGCCTGAACTGTCGGATCCCGCCTGGCTATGTGATTTTGCTATGATGTGTGACATATGCGAGCATCTCGCCCAACTGAATCTGAAGCTGCAGGGACGCAAACAAGTCATCACGAAGATGTCTGACATGATCACAGCATTCCAGCGTAAACTTCAACTATGGAAGTCCCAACTGGAACAGGACAATCTTGCCCACTTTCCCGTTTGTTTGAGTATCTCAACCACTATTTCTGGTACTTTTCCTTGCAGTCGGCTGGCTACCAAAGTTAGCCGTTTACTAAGTGAATTTGAGCGGCGCTTCTCTGACTTTAGAACACAGCACTCAGGCTTTGACATCTTTGCCAATCCTTTTACAGTTGATGTCAACAATGTGCCCCATCACCTTCAGATGGAGATAATCGAGCTTCAGTCTGACAGTGGCCTGAAATCAAGGTTTCAGGATGTTGAAATTGAGGACTTCTACCCTCTACTGCCCCCTGACTCAATGCCAGAGCTCCGACTTCATGCTGCCCGTATTCTATCCATGTTCGGGAACACCTATCTTTGTGAACAGATGTTTTCAATAATGAATCTGAACAAAAACAAGCACTGATCACGCATTACCGATGACAACCACTGTTTTGCGGGTTGCTACAGCCCAAGAAATAAAACCGAACATTGACTCATTGATCCAGGGAAAACGATGTCAGACATCTAGCCAGAAAACAAAACAATGAGCATTTTAGGTACATTCCAATATTACTGTTTTGCTTGATACCAATATTACTGTTTTGCTTGATAGCATGTGAGTTGGTTAACAGCACTGTTAAGGAAAAGATTGTTCCACTCATTATAAATTCACATTTCTGGTTAAAATTGTCAGTTTATGACTGTTCAGTAAACCATTCGGCCCGCGATTTAGGCTGGATTTTAGATTTTGGCCCCTTCTCTGATTGAGTTTGACACCCCTGGCCCAGAGTAAGGTGTAAAAACAGCATTGTACATGGCAGACAGTTGGTGTCGAACCTCCCCCCCACCTCTATTCAGGCATGGTTTCTTTATTTTCACATAAATGACCTCCTTAACACCTCTCTTGAACCAGTCGCGTTCCTTTGCCAATATGTTAATATTACAATCTTCAAAAGGTATGTCCTTTATCCTTAAGATGCAGGTACACGGCTGAGTCCTGACCCGAGGAATTGGCTCTTTTGTGCTGGGCCATACGTTGATACAGTTGCGGTTTGGTCTCCCCCACATACAAATCTTAGCATTCTTCACTGCACTGCACTGCGTATATGATGTCACTTTTCTTGTTTTTGGGTATTGGGTCTTTCAGATGTACCAATTGCTGCCTCAGTGTGTTGTTCGGTTTAAAGCAGACAGGGATACAGTGTTTTTTGAAAATTCTTCTTAATTTCTCAGAGACCCCTGCTACAGAAAGAGGTTTACAGAAAACCAACACACACAGATCAGTATTTGATGTTTGACTCCCACCACCCTTTAGATCACAAGCTGGGTGTCATCAGAACCCTGCAACACAGAGCTGAGAACATCCGCACTAGCACAGAGGCAAAGGCGAAAGAAATGAAACATCTCAGAGGAGCCCTTAAAACTTGTGGATATCCAGACTGGGCCTTTGTCAAAAGAAGTGGAAGGAAAGAAAAGAACACGAATACAGTGAAGGGGAAAAGCAAGACAGGAGAAAGAACATGGTCATCCCATATGTAGCAGTGGTCTCCGAGAAATTAAGAAGAATTTTCAAAAAACACTGTATCCATCTGCTTTAAACCGAACAAGATACTGAGGCAGCAATTGGTACATCCGAAAGACCCAATAACCAAACACAAGAAAAGTGACATCATATACGCAGTGCAGTGCAGTGAAGAAAGCTAAGATTTGTATGTGGAGGAGACCAAACAGCAACTGCATCAACGTATGGCCTAGCACAGAAGAGCCAATTCCTCGGGTCAGGACTCAGCCGTGCACCTGCATCTTAAGGAGAAAAAACATACCTTTGAAGATTGTATTGTTAACATATTGGCAAAGGAACGTGAATGGTTCAAGAGTGGTGTCAAGGAGGCCATTTATGTGAAAATAATGAAACCAAGCC
Source organism: Hymenochirus boettgeri (assembly GCA_019447015.1). NCBI lineage: Eukaryota > Metazoa > Chordata > Amphibia > Anura > Pipidae > Hymenochirus > Hymenochirus boettgeri. Next base: position 105,080,457 of record CM033472.1, read on the forward strand.
TAAATAGGGGTGGGGGGGGATCGACACCAACTGTCTGCCATGTACAATGCTGTTTTGACACCTTACTCTGGGCGTTCCTATAACACCTCTTAGCCACTATCCAATCACGCCCTTAACACTTGGCTGTGATATGCTAATTGGGATTTTCCAGGGTACATAATTGCCACAGATTCTTGTACAAGTCATTCTGAATTGAGAAAGCCAGTCGGGTGACTAGCGAAACGTCTTCAAGAACTAAACTTCAAGTCCAGTTGATCTAATTGAATACAACAGATATACCATGAGCTGGATGAATGAGAACCTTCACAAGCATGGTCTAGGCAGGATTTCTAACTTTTGTGAAATCTTTTTTGTTTTCACAAAAACTAAAAAGTATGGAGTTTTATAGAGAACTGCGTCTGGAAAACTGCATTTCGTTCATTCATACCACCAATGGTGTGGGCGCAGTTCTCCATAGAAGTTTGCATTTTTCACAGATTTTCTGAAAAAATTAACAAAAAACACTTAGAGTTAGAAATAATTTACATGTATTAACAGTTCTAAGGATAACACATTCTCTCAATTTACTTTAACTCATTTTGAGACTCTTTCCCATTTCAATTAAAACCAGCAAAGTAGGATTTAACACATTCACCAGGACTATGAAAAACAGTGGAAACCAATAATTTCAAGTGTTAAGGAAAAGGCCACACCTTTATTGAAAGAAGTGCAAACATAATTAAGCACAACTGATCTGTTATTTAAAGTAAGAAATCAAGTTGCATGCGCAACTCGTTAAGAGTAAAATAAAAACATTCTGCCAAGGATAACTGGTTGGTCCTATGCAAATTGTGGGAGCAGGTTGGGTTAATTTATTGTATTGTTTAACTGAAGAACAGAGAAATGGCAGAATTCTCAGCACAAACTGGGGGTTAGATAGTCATTTGATTATGAACTATTGCATCAAAGTTGCACAGGACCAAGCCATCTGGAAAATTTAAACCTCCCTTACAGACAAGCCTTTATCGAGCAGTTTCATGTGATCCAAAAATAGTTTTTAGAAGGGTAGTATCTCTTTTAATCAAGAGGAAATTAAGGTTGTTTAGAAAGAGGCTGCACTGCCTTCTTAAGTTTTCTTTTTCAGCTCTTCAAATCTGCGTGACAGATCATCAAAGTCAATATCATCTGATGTGGATGTGTTTGTTCCAGCAGATGTGGCTGGTAAAGTATCAGGAACAGAAGGCAGCTCAGGAAGAACAAAGTTATCAGAGGGTTTTGTCCGTGGCTTGGCAACAGGTGGCAAATTATTAGCTGGTCCTAAATAAAGTAAAGCAAATTAAAGTTAAAATGGCTTAACAAAACAAACATAAGAATTTATTGTACTCCAATGTCTTTCCATAATGAAATAAAATGAATGCCAAATAAGATTAAAAGGGTAACTGTGCTCTCCTTCAAGTGTCTTCTATTTAAAAGAGCTCTCTCATACCTTTTACACAAGATGTCCCTAGCTTCTCTGGATCTTAACTTATAGTCTTGTAAAGTTACAGTTCCTTGTCTGTCAGAGTCTATGACAGTCACATAATGTGCTGTATAAAAAGCCCTACCAAGAAAAAAATATGTATTTTCTGAAGCTAGTTACAGACCTGCAACCATTCTGTCCTTTCCTCTACCTTAGGACACCTTAGGGAGAGAACAAAAATATTTTTAGGCTTGTAGCTAACTTTAAAAATGATTTAGAAGTCCACGGAAGGGCCTATGATGCAGATGATGATGCTCTGTCCCAACAGTGGGTATGCTCCAGACTAAGACTTGGCGGCAGAGCAGTGGTGCTGGTGATGTCACAGCTCACAGTACTAGAAACGAGAAAACACCCTTTATACTGCTGTAACTTTGGATAAAGGTAGGAATGTGCTCTTTTTGATAAAGGTCACTTAAATGGAGGCCACAATTCCTCTTGAACATGCAAAGATTATAGTATATGCATAAATGCTACACAAACAGCAAAATCAGGCCAGCTTTATTGAGCTACCATATGGCAAGTAAACACTAGCATTGTTCTAATGCAGCTATATTATTACACATACCACATTCTAACTCACGCAAAGGTACTCACCAGATGTAGGTGGAAGATTTACTTGTGGGCCAAAATTATCAATCTGTTAAAAAGATTTGTAAATTTATGTTTAGAGTCTTGGTGCCAGAGCATTGCTGAGAAGCATTTTCCTTTAAATATTTGTAAAATACTTCCTTAGGTCTAAATTTTAAAAAAAGTACTTAAAATGAATGTGCATCATATGGAGGTCACAAATCCGTGCGGAATTTCTAAATTTATATCTTACAAATGCTAACTTTGTATAGTAAGAGTACAATTATTTGCATACACATTTATTACACATGTAAATTTAACCCCCACCTAACTGCAATCTACCGTATATACTCGAGTATAAACCGAGGTTTTCAGGCTTTAAAAAAAGCCTGAAAATCTTACCCCGGTTTATACTCGAGTCAATCTTTCTCCTACCTTGTCCGGTGGCCGCGCGATCCACATCCTCAGTGCGCATCCGGATGATGTCACTACCCGGCGCTTCTCACTTTGCGGCGCCAAGTAGTGACATCATCCGGATGCGCACTGAGGATGTGGAGCGAGTGGCAAATACTAACCCCCTCGGTTTATACTCGAGTCAATATCTTTTTTCTCCTTTTTTAGCTGAAACTAGGTACCTCGGTTTATTATCGGGACGGTTTATACTCGAGTATATACGGTAAGCCCCATCAAAAAACAAAAAAAACCCATGAAGAATGAAATGTACCAAAAGGCAAATAGAATGTTAAAGGAATAGTTCACTGAGAAAGTGAATTATTGCTTTAATGCATTAATTGAAGCCCGAGAACAGGGTAGATAAAAATAAATAATTTTTTAAAACAAAAATAGAAAAAAAAAAACAGCTTTTTTTTTGATTTAACTGCTTTTTGAGGGAAATATATTGCCATCCAAAAGGTTATTCCATCATGAAATAAGATTAGTTTTAATTATGTAGAATAAGGCTGTATATGTTTACTTTTTTGGTAATAAATTCCATTAATCCATTCCCAATGTCTCTTCCAGGAGGTTTTTCTAAGATTATTGGGCAGTTTCTCTGCTACAGATATTATCACAGATGCTTGGTTTACTTTTGCAGTTCTCAAAACTGAATGATCACATGCCTCTTCTTCACAGCAAAAATGTTATAACATGAACAGAGTTGAGATAAAGAAAAATATATACATTTTGTTTAGCCAAATTAGTTAACAAACATGGATGTTTGTTTAAGCAAATAACATATGCTATAATGTTATTGTTTCAGTTGAGTAAATCTATTTAAAATGTTATATTCTAAAAATCTTCATCTACTTGCATATTAAAGTTATACCAGCAAGAATTAGTCTTATGTAGAAAACTATTATTTAAGGAGAACTAAACTTAATTTTTAAAATCCTATGTGAAAGCTTTTCTCCCCAAAACAACTATACATTGAAAGATTCTTCTTTAGTTATTTGCATTTAGTAGATATAAGTAAAAGATTCTGTAATAAAAGAAGGCTTCCAGGTTGTTGCCAGTACAACTCATAGCCCATGTTGGCATGAGCCACGCCCCTTGACCCCAGGATTCACTACATCTATATGTAAATGTACCTGTGATCACAGTTGAGTTGCTGGTGGCGCACTATGTAAATGCTGTGTTTAAGAACAAACACACCAAGAAGTCACAAGTTCTAAGCCCCGAGTTAACTTATGAAACAATACAAGTCTACTGCCTGAGTTTATTGCTTTTTTTGTTTGTTTCCATGTTTCTAGAAAAATATAACGTTTCTACATATGTACAAACTTTATATATAGCAGCTGTTATTCATTTACTAGTTAGCGTGAATTGCTGACAGTCCAGTAGCAATACAAAATAGTGAACTGGTTTTACTGAAATGTTCATCTATTGCAAGTTCACTGGTGGCGTGTTCTGCTAAAGTGCTGGGCTAGTAAAAAAAAAAAATAGACTATTGGGGCACAGGTTCAATTCTCCATGCTCCCTTTGTTTTTGTTTTTATTGTGTGTCTAGAAAAAGATAAAAGACTCTACATGTACTAGATAATTACTTATTACCCATTGTGACATAGCGGTAGAAAGCTTTGTTTTTAGAAAGACACAGTATAGAATGTTACTGGTTCAATTCTCCATACTTACTTTTAGTTTTTGCTGAAATGTTAAATGTTCTACACAGTATAGAATGTACTGGTTCAATTCTCCATACTTACTTTTAGTTTTTGCTGAAATGTTAAATGTTCTGTTTGTTTCACCATGCTAGCAAAGACATACACTGCAAAGATTACTTTTCTTTTTTGTATGAAAAGCAAGAATTACAAATGCTCCTGTCCCTAACAATGATAATGTGTTTACAAAAAAACGGCACTGAAATCTGAGTTCTGTGTCAGAGGGAGAGATCTCTGAGCTGTAACATGATTGGTTGTCCGCTTCCAGGAAGCAAGACTGCAGTTTCCTGTAAATTTGTACTGGCGCACGCTAAGCGGGGTGTTCCTATATAAGGTGAATTATGGGAGCTGACCCCTTGTACTCATAGGTTATTTTCATAAATTACCCAGCATCCACAGCAAAGGGAGAAATGAGACAGCTTGTTGTGTGTTTCTGAATGTGCTCTGTCTATTGGGACAATGTTGTCTGGGGACTTTAGTTCTCCTTTAAATCAAGCCTTACAGGCTAGTTCTTTAAATCAGTTTGATCCATCCATCCTGCCTGGGAGGTAAAGGAGCTATACCTAACTCCTTGTCATTACCATCACCTACTCAGTACTGGCCTGGCAATCAGTCATTGCGTAATTACTTTTAGGTTAAAAAATAGCCATGAGTTTTATACACATAAGGTAGGTTATTTTACCAATGTGCACAAAGTTTTTGGACTAAAAATGCTATGCTGCTTTTAATTTACCATATGTTTCCAGTAGAGATGGACGCAAAACCGAACACAAACTATTCAAACTAGTTCGAATTTCTGGACTATTTTGGAGAAGGAATTTATACGAGGATTTTTGACCATTAGGCAAGCCTCGAACAGCTGCTTCCGAAAACCCCAAAGGCCAGAGATTCCAGAAAACTTCTGCTAGCGGATTGCCAAACACCCGACAATCCCGCAGCCGGACGTTGGGGAGTCCCGCAGCTCGAAACCAGGACCCCCTCCCAGGTCCTTACAAGGACAAGGGCCCTTTGGGGCTTAAACGACAATTATACTCACCTCCCCCTCGTTCCTTTCCCCTCATTCCTGCAAAGTACCCAGGGTGAGGACCTAAAATGCTAAGTCCTCACCTCTGGTTACTTTACAAAAGTCCTGCACTACTTACTTGTAATCTCCCTCGTCGCTCCGGTCAGATCCTCCCCACTGGCACTGTCAGTGAAAGTCTGGGAGGCAGCCAATGCCAGAGCGCGTCTTCCCATTGGATGCCTCGGGACCTGTCACTCAAAGTGCCAGTGGGGAGGTTGGGGGAAATGGTGAGTATAATTGTCCTTGAAGGGGTCTCGCAGCTCAAACCGGAGGCCCCCCTCCCCGGCAAGTGCCTTTGCAGCCCTGACAAGAGCCCCAACCTTAGGGCTTATGGGGTTCCACAGCTTGAATCTGGGACCCCCTTCCCCAGAACTTACAAGTGCTTTTGTTGGAGGGTCCTGCAGCTCGAAACCTGGTCCTAAAAAGGACCTTTTCAGGTCTTGGCGCCTTCTTGTCGGCGACACCAACTCAACGTCACCGGTGTTGTCGACCACTTGATCCGACGTCTTTTCTTTTACCATCAGCTGCGATGACTTCTGAGCTCCAGCGGAGGTTTGCAAACAGACTAAATCCAATTGTGACTGGTTAAGCTTCCAGATCAAGTCTCCGGTAACATCGGCCTTGATGAGGCCACCGGCGCTGGAGGTACCCACAGGGGCACTTCTCGGGGTTGGTGGCCTAAGCGGAGTTGGTGTCACCGGATGGAAGAAAGAAGACGCTGCCCAAGGGCTCTCTTAAGAGCCGACTGGGGTCCCGCTTTGAGCTGCAGGACCCCCATCAAAGGCACTTCTCAGTGTCGCAAGGGCCCTTACAATGGCCGGGGGGGGGGGGGGGGGTCCCGCAGCTCGAACAAGGACCCCCCTCCCAGGCACGCGTTTTTGCTGGTCCCCGTGCACGGACGTGTTTCCCAGACCATCTCCCAGGTTCCAAAGGCCTGTATGGTAAGTTTTAAACTGCAATATTTATTTATAATATTGCAATATCCCTTATATTATATAAATAAATGTATAAATTCATGGGGAATACATTGGGTTTTGAAGGTACTATATTGGTGGGGGTGGGTAAAAGTAATATACAGGGACAGTGTTTATGTGTTGTTTAAGCACCAAATAAATAGTTTTATCAATATATATAACATATGTAGTAATGACATTCAAGTATAGAGAAATGTAAATAAGGCAACATATATAAATAAAAGTACTTGCATAGTCCCCACTCCTGTCTTGTAATGAAATCTTCAAAATGGAGTGTTTAGCCACACCCCAGGAAGTTTTACATGGAGGCAATGTAAGCTTTAAAAGGAACATATTTATCACTTCCCTTTTAGTGTTGTATCCAATGGTGTTCTTAATATTAGATTGACAGCAGTGTTAGCCAATCAAAACATTTTTCTGAGTGTTAGTAGGAAGTTGCCAGACTTATATGTCACTTCATGTAAAACATGTGACAGTCTCCCCACCCCACCCCTCTCAATAGACAAAAAGGAGAGCTGGACAGGAAGGGATATCTATATATCAGGGATAGGCAACCAGTAGATCTCCAGATGTTTGGAAACCACAACTCCCAGAATTCCCTAACTACAGAGTGTAGAGGAGTAGAGGAATGCTGGGGGTTGTAGTTTTCAAACATCTGGAGATCTACTGGTTGCTTATCCCTGCTATATATGATAGGGTGGCTGAAAGAAAAACATCTCTGTGCCCATTTCTCTAAGACAATGAAGTGAGTTTGTTAATTCCATTATTTAAGCAATAGACCCCATATAAACCATGAACCTGTGTCCTGAACTGATAAAATGTAATAAGATTGAAACATGACAGGATTGTCTGGGTTCTTTATAGGACCTCACATTTACCAATAGTGATCTCTCTCTAACAGAATTCCTGGCGACAGCTGTGAGTTAATGGGGAGGGTGAGTACTGAGACAGACAAATAACTTTGATTATAGAATGATCAAGATTGATCAACAGTACTCTATAAAATGTTACAAAAAAATAGATCAAGAATAGAGATGGACCGGATCGCTGATCTGAACCCAGTTCCGCAACGGATTTCCACGATTCACAGATTTTGTGGGAATTCCGCTTTGCAGATTTTTTCAAAGGGATTTTTGAAAATTTTGTAAAAATGATAGAGTAACTTGTAACTGTAAATAGTTTTGGGACCTGGAAAACAGTCTGGGGAAAAAGACAATTAGATTCTTTCTGAAAAAATCTGATTTTAACAAATTCTGATTAGAAAAGAATCTGATTGGTTACTATACCAATCAGATTATTTCTAAAAGAAACTGATTGTAGCTAATTCTGATTGGTTACAATTAGATTCTTCCAGAAAGCATACCAATCAAATTCTTTCTGAAAGAATCCGACTGTAACCAATTCTGATTGGACACAATAAGCTTTTTTTTATTTTTTCAAAAGAATCTTATTGGTATACCAATCAGATTATTTTCCAATCAGAATTGGTTACAATGAGTTTCTTTCAGAAAGAATCTGATTGGTTAGTATACCAATCAGATTCTTTCCCAATCACAAATGGTTACAATCAGATTCTTCCAGAAAGCATACCAATAAGATTATTTCTAAAAGTATCTGATAGTAACCAATTCTGATTAGATACAATCAGATTCTTTAAGGAAGTATCTGATTGCTATACTATCCAATCAGAATTGGTTTCAATCAGCTTATTTCAGAAAGAGTCTAATTGGTTAGTATACCAATCAGATTATTTCTAAAAGCATACCAATAAGATTCTTTTGATTGTAACCAATTGATTCGATACAATCAGATTCTTTCAGAAAGAATATGATTGGTATACAAACCAATTCGATTATTTTCTAAACATAATGTTACATTCAGATTCTTTCAGAAACATTCTGTTTCGTTAGTATACCAATCAGATTATTTTCCAATTAGAATTGGTTACAATTAGATTCTTTCAGAAAGAATCTGATTGGTTAGTATACCAATCAGTTTCTTTCTGAAAAAATCTCATTGTAACCATTTCTGATTTGAAAGAATTGGATTATCTGTTCCCCAAACCTTTTCCCAGGTCCCAGAGCCATTTACAGTAAGTTACTGTATCATTTTTACAAAATTTTCAAAAATTCCTTTAAAATTCTAATTTTCTAAAATTTCGGTGACCTTCGAAAATAGAATGTGTACCGTATATACTCGAGTATAAGTCGAGGTTTTCAGGCTGTAAAAACAGCCTGAAATCTGAACCACGGCTTATACTCGAGTCAGTCACTAACTAACCTGAAATGAGGAATCCAGCGTCCGCATGCACTGATGGTCGCATCCACTGACGTCACTACTCGGCGCCGGGAAATGAGACCGGCGCCGAGTAGTGACGTCAGTGGATCCGCCAGTTAGTGCAATGCAGCAGTCGGATTCCTCTTTTCAAGTTACCGTAGATGATGGCTGGTCTCTGACTCCTGGTTTTTGCCCCAGACTCACCTGAAAACAGAAACTGGGAGAAGGCTGCATGAGAAGGTAAGGCATGGGAGAAGGCTGCATGAGAAGATGGGTGCAGGGAGGGAGAGTAAGGGGGCATTTGGGTCAGGGACAGGATATTTGGTTCAGTGTGTGCAGTTCCACTGTAGATGTTTGTAAACTACAACTCCCAGCAACTAAAGCATGCTGGGAGTTGTAGTTTACAAACATCTGGAGTGCCAAGGAATCAGAAGGCAGTAGTGGTCATATTTCTACCCTCGACTTATACTTGAGTCAATCAGTTTTTACTCCTTTTTAGGTTAAAATGGGTACCTCGACTTATACTCGGATCGACTTATATTCGAGTATATACGGTAATCTTGTGAGGAAAGTTAATTTTTTTAAAACTTCTGGATGTATGTACGTTTTTTCCAGACCATTTTCAAGGTCCACAGGCGGAACGGATTTTAGCAGTTTCGCCCAATCTCTCAAAACCCTGGATTTAAATATGTTCCTGTATATATTTATCAAAACAAATCAATAAACAAAACAGAAAAATGTGTAGTGTTATACAACAAATACAAGATGGGTAATGTCTGTCTTATCTAGATGTTAGGGTCCAATTTATGTATATTTAACATGTATTTCTAAAGCACTGACACTTCCAGTACAATCCAAAAGATAAGTGTATATATGTCCCCTCTACTACCTATTGGGGTACACCCAATAGGTTCCCTTCTCCCTCTGTATATTGTGTAAAATATTCATTTAGTGGATGTGACACTAATAGAACCAGGATTTCATAGGATTTTTTATTTTTAACATCTTGCCTTTAATTTTTTTGTACAAATCCCTAAATTTTATAGTAGTGTGTATAAAGATTTTATATCATCTGTATCCACATATAGCTAAACATACACCCACATATTTCCCACTGTGCACCAACTGGCACACTTTTGCTAGTTTATTTAATATATATTTACCCCCCATTGACTTTAATGGGTCCGTTTTCGGACTTTTGCACTTTTTTAGAAGTTCGAAAGTTCGAAAACCTACCAAACTTTATGAAGTTCAGCCATCTCTAGTTTCTAGCATTAGTGTCTAAAAATTCTTCTTGCAACACTTCCAAAGTTAGATTAAAAAAGAAAGCATTCAAAAGGGGTGATCAGTGGAAATAAACATTTTTTTCAATTAAATGATGGTACTCTTCATGTTTGAAAATCCATTAGTTTTGTTCCCTTTGCCTGAGGTAGGTAATAAGACGCCATTTCAGGTGGGTGGAGGGCTGAATCAAGGGCAAGACCATAATGAACACTATTAGAATCATAAAGGAAGCCAGTACTTCGAAGCCTTTTATTTATAAACAAAGACATTTCTGGATGGGCAGTTATGGTAAGCAGAATAAGAAAATAGTAAACTTAGAGCTAAACTTATACATCGCTGTAACTTGTTCTAAGAATTTGAGTTACACAAATGCTATATTATATTAATAACTTACGGTTTCCAATTTAAGTTACACCTCAACATATCCCCTCTCTCAAATTGATATCCTACAACAAGGATACGCAGATGACCCTGAACTAAGTACAGATCAACATGGTTTCTCTCAGCGCACTCAGGTTTCATGATATCATAATACGCTACAAGATGTTTCACTGGATCTACAACACAGGAAATCCCTCCCCCTCCTTCTCTACTCTCCCACTACCCCTCCCTATCCCCAGGTTATGTTAAAAGTTACGAATAAATTACGACAATTTACAGAATGATAAACGTCCAGTATTAAACTGCCAACGAGATGTACGGTGGAACCAATTGAAAGACACTAACTGTGAGAGATATACACAGCAGTATACAATATAAGAAATTGAAATGTAAATGTTGTTTATTATAACTGGATGTTGTTTCTAAATAAAAAAAACAGTTAAAAAAAAGAAAAATAACTTACGGTTTCATATGTAGGTGGCATGGCAGGTACAGGTGGTGGCATACCACCCATTGCAGGAGGATTTAAGTTGCCAAAAGGCTGGTAGATGCCAACTGCTGCCCCATTGACTGTATCCTGTTTAAATGTGAGAATGTGGTTACACTAACAATATATCAGATGAATGAACAGATGAATAGTTTAGATATATAAACACATACCTGCCCAAAAGGCGATGGGTAAGCAAAGGGAATGGTTGGTGTTGGCATCTGCATGGCAGCCACTGTTGGTAATGGTACACCAAAACCACCACCACCTCCACCACTTCCACCTTTTTTTACATCATCTGTAAAGCCAACATCTATTAAATCAGCTTCCACTCCAGTTGGAACTTCAGACTAATAAAAGAAAAGGAGATCATGCGAACGTAAAACAATATCAAACAATTTAAGTGCACGGTCACCCCCAAAATAACATTTCATATTCTGATAAAGAATAACGCTAAGATTGTTTTACTCACACTGTCCAAAACTGCACAAAGTGTATTATTCAGTCTGATCCCTGCATCTCCTTTCACTTCCTGGTTGAACCGAAGTCACAACTGTAATGTATGATGTCATGGCCAATGACTAATGAATGTACCTGAAGGCTTGTCCATTGAGAGCAGTGGAAAGCTCATCTGAGCGTGAGCTCATCTCTCAGCAAATTGCCTGTGGGGATTGTGCTGAATAACTAGCTTTGTATGCAGTTATGGGCAGTGTGAGTAAAGCAATATTAAGGATTTGGGGGCTTCTCTATCAGAATATCAAATGTTATTTTCGGGGTGAATATGACCTTTAAAGGTTATGTAAACTGAAAAAAATACTTTGTCTCATCCTAATCTATAAATCAATACATGCAAGAAGCACATGTGATGTGTGTGTTGCTGCATGACTAACACTGTACTTGTTTTTCTCAGGCTTAGTTTCTTCTCTGCCTTATTAATCTAAACATTCTGATAAATCAGTTATCGCTATGAGGCAGCACTGGGAGAGAGAATTTCCCACCATTTAGTTTGGGGAAATGCGGTTAAAACCTCTTACAAAGTGTGGTATTTCCTAATGGGCCAAGATGAAAATATCGAAATTACCAAAAAGTCTACGTTCCTTATTTGCATACAAGAAAGGGGAGCTCTAAAGCCTTATACTCCCCTATCTTATTTAATTCGTTAGTAACTTCTGTCCACAGGCACTTCACATTTGCAAAACTAGAGGCCTACGTACCACTGGTGATGGCTCAATAAAGCTGAAACTGGTCTGTAGCAGGCTCTCTGGTTTTGCTTTTAGTTTGTGTAAAGCTGTTAAAGCCTATTAGAAGGCATAGCTGTTCATTATTTGCATTATCCTATTTTATTCCTTTGTGACTATGGAATTTCCCACTGTGCACTGTCACAGTGCACTGGAACAGCAACTGTCGGAACTGCACACAGCAGAAGAAATAAATAACAATCATCATCATAATGGTACTTGATTGACAGCTGAAATGAAAAAATTATTCAGATTGGCTATAAATAAAAATATGGGACAGATTAATAAAAATGTTAAACGGTAATAAAATGGAACAGTGATAACTGGGAAGAAACATTACATCCATTAATAAGCAATTAAAATACATTAACATAAATCCTGATTTAAACTTTGATATGACCACCCCCCCCCCCCAAAATGTAATTCTCTCTAAACACTCATTTATTTGGATAGCTTTTCTTCAAAGACGACGTCTGGTTCTGGGTTAGAAGACTTAAGCCTGTGACAAAAGTTTCCCCTGTACAAAGCACAATTAATCCAAAAAATAGAGTTGCTTGGTGTCTGTTTAGACTGCAGCCAGACGAGAGCGCTGAGGAGACACTATGCACCACATTCATAATGCTAATGAGGCATAGGTGTGTAAAAATTGGGAAAAGGATCATAACTTTTTTCTGGCATTGATACCAAGCCCATAAGTGGCCATTTAGGTTTCTAAATAGCATTTCAAACTCATGCATCGCTGTTCATGCCTGGTCCCATAATGATGTTAAAACCAACATATGTAGGTTTGGCAGATCCAAACCCCAGTTAACCCATTCAACTCCCAATAGGTAGGCACACCTCCGGTTTTCCAAAGGGAAATACATCTCCTAATAGGAGTATAGATGTGTGTGTGTGTTTAGATATAACCCTTTATTCTATTTATTTGAGAATGTGTATATACTAGGTTTATACCTGGTTTGGTAAAACTAGGCTAATTTATCTACCCTCACACATCTATGCTTCTATTAGATTTATTTCCCTTTGAAAAACCGAAGAAGTGCCTCCCTATTGGGAGTGGAATGGGTCACTGGGGTTTGAATCTGCCAAACCTACATATGCTGGTTTTACTTTGAGTTTTTACCCGCATTTAATATGATGTATTGCCGACTATGTTTTTTTACGCTCCAGCACCTCCAAGTGTTATTCCCATAAAGATGTAGGCAGTTTCAAACAAGCAGATAATGGACAGATATGAAATTAAAAGATAGCAAAGAGGTTTGCAAATGACTACTCAAACAGGTTGTGACGTCTTAGGATTATGGTTCAAACTTTATAGTATGCTTGGCACTTGAGTAGAATTAATTTTATTATGGAGGCACATTACACAAAATCACATATAAGGAATCCTTAAAAAAACTATACTGACTGCAGGAAAGTGTTTTGAGCTCTAGGATATACAGAGTCAGCCAAACACAGACGTTGCTGCCAGCTCTGGCGAGAGGGAATGAAGGTTGGCCAGTACGTTTCTAGACACTTTTTTAAGTTTTAAGCATGGCAGTTAGGGTTGGGAGGGGGTCCCCTACACTACAGGGGGAGCTGGGGGATGCGCATGACAATGTATTCTAGGAGGACAGGGAAAGAGCAGATAACTTTTTATACACAGGAAAGCTCCTACTTTTCAATTTCCTGGACTGAAGAGGCACTGCAGGACAACCATATAGAGCAGGGGAGTAAGGTAAGTTTTTTTTTTTTTTTTTAACACTACACATTGGGGACAGCAGTGGGTTCAATTTTAGTTTAGGGAGTGGACATGCCCTTTAATATTAGGTTGAATTAAATAACGTCTATTTATCAGATAACTTTCTTTTACCAACTTACCATTACAACAGCATCTGGTTCGTATGGAACATTATAATTCTTTGCAATCTCTATCAAGTATCGTTCCACAAGAATTTTTGGAGGAGCCTCCACACTCAGCTTGTGCATTAACTATAAAAAGAGGTTGAATGAAAAATAAGAAATCCTTATTCTCAAATAATTACTGGATTGCCAACACTGTTACATATGGTTTTAAAATGTTAAAAATAAAAGCAAGCTGGATTATACTTACCCGCTCATTCACAGTGCCAATCTGGTTTGTCCTACAGAGCTTGCCATACTCCTTGCTGTACTTTGCACAAAGCTGATCTGCAACCTGAATAAAAGAATGTGCAATTTAAATAACGGAGATATATTTAAGCTGGTGAAGGAGAGCAGTTGGTGAAGGAGAGCAGTGATGCATATATAATATTTTTTTTTTTCCTTTCTGTCAAACTTACAATTTTAAGTTCAGTAACTTCTGTTTGCAAACGTGGAGCAGCCCAAATAAGTGTTGAGACTGCTTCACCTAAGCCAGGATCCAGCTCCCTAGAAAATAAAGGAGTGTTAATGGACAATTATACAGGAAGCTTCTGACATTAGGAGGGAGGGAGAGGGAGAGGGAGAGAGTGTGTGTGTGTGTGTGTGTGTATATATATATATATATATATATATCTTTCTGGTGCGGTGCAACGGAGGAACGGCAATTTATACATTACACAAAAGTCTCCAGCACTCAACTACACATACAATTATAAATGAATAGGCTAAAAGAGTTAGACATGTATGCAAGCAATGTAACTAAAGGTATCCATTTGAACTTAAGTGCAGGTGATTTGCCTTCATTGCTTGCATACATGTCTAACTCTTTAACCCTATTCATTTATAATTGTATGTGTAGTTGAGTGCTGGAGACTTTTGTGTAATGTATAAATTGCCGTTCCTCCGTTGCACCGCACCAGAAAGTTTTTGAATTAAGGTTTGAGCTGCATATCCTTGGATTTGTATTTAAATAAGGGCAGTTTGGCCAAGCCCTATTATATGCTTTGCTCCCTGTGTAAATGTATTCTCTGCCCCTTTAAGGCAGTCCAGAAAGAAGGTTTAAAAAGGTATAGAAGCTCTGTAAGCTCATTTGAGTCCTTGGAAAAGGAGAGAAGAAGGTATGGCCTGGTAGCGCCAGGGAACATATATTTTTTCACTAGGTTAGGACTGACACTGGGATACTGCCGTGAAGTGGCGTGTCAGCTAAGCATGTTTGTACAAACAATGTAACTAAGTGCAGGTGATTTGCCTTCATTGTGTGTGTGTGTGTATATATATATATATATAGACAAATGGACAAACAGGATTAAAAAGGAAAGAACACCCCCCCCTTACACACCCCCAGCCCGCCCCCCACACGTGTATCACCGAAGCTAAAGTGACAGTGCCTGGTGCGTTACTACACTAAGAGAAACCAATGCAAAGAGAGGAAAAGTAGTTAACCCCGTGGTTACTAAAAGGAGAGTCAGTACAAAACAACTCCCAGAGATGTGCATAAAAGAGTGTAGCACTATCGCAACACCTGTGGCTCTAACATATGAAGAGCGTGCCAGATAAAGTGCCTGGTGCAGTATAGTAAATAGGAACCACCTACCTATAAATACAAAGTGCATAAGGTGCAATATAACGTGCCAGTGTTAGGTCAGAGCCAAAGTGCCAATGAAGAAGATATAAACCAATCATAAAACATGAGTAAAATCACTAATCTAAAAGGCTATATAAAGAATGGGGGGGACACGTCAATAATAAATAGCTAAAACTAACTGTAAAAGTATAAATACGGAGTAAGAACTGCTAGAGACCAATACATATATGGCAGCCTGGGGCTCAACTGTAAGAAAGAGGAATCCCAAATCAAGAGAACGGAGGGACTACACCAAGGGCAATGCATAACTAGAGAGATTAGCTCATAAAAAACAATTAAGAGTAAATAGTTCGTTCAAGCCCCGGGGGGATAGAGTATCTAGTCTCTTTATCCATCTACTCTCTCGCTGTAATAAGGCTCTTTTGCGGTCACGCCCCTCTCGTTCTGGTTCGAAGTCAATAGCCATCCATCGCATCGCAGATGGGGTGTACCAACTGTCTAAAGTGGCGTGCCACTGATTGTTCACCAAAGCCTCTATGGAAGACTTATTCGATTGTAGGCCAGATCTTATGGCCAACCTATGATTTGCCCGGCGTTCACGGAGTGTCGTGGTAGTTTTACCCACGTAGTGAAATATATATATATATATATATATATATATATATTTCACTAGGCTGTATTATAGGCAAACTCTAAGGTACAATTTTGTGTCATAATGTATATATGAGTAATAGGAGTACCCTTTATAGATATATAGTTGCATTTAATTGCATGGTTTGTACCAAATGTACTCTTTTGCCAAGTATTATGCGGGTAGGCCACTAGATGGCAGCTCCCTCTTAAAGGGCAACTATAGTGAAAAAAAAACTTTGTCTGTATACAATGTATAGATCACTTAGTATAAGCTGCCTTACTTTCATGTTTCTGTGTGGCTTCGTTTCTTCACACTGGCAGAAGTTTGTACCAAGCTGTATAGTCCCCCTCCCCTCTCTGTCTACTCCCCCTCAAGCAGTGACGGGCTGTATACAGAGTCCGAGCATTGTCAGTTGAAAGGACTTTAAATGAAATGCTGACATCCTGTTGACCCCTCCCTTCAAAGTGTGGAATACAGTAGCAATATGCTGAAGGGAGGGGCAGAGGGGGAGAGAGGACAAGTGGTGCTGAGATTCTTTACAAGTTACTGAACTCTGCCTGTTCTCTAACTTTGCTAATTGTTATTTACTTTTTACCTAAAGTTCATATCTCTCCCCCTGCTTAGCTGAGATCATAATCACTGAAGAGAGAGTCAGTGTAACAGCAGCTTGTAGTGAGACCTTTACAAACACAGTGACACTGCTTGTTGTCCTGTTACATTTCAGTTGCTTTAGTCTATATATTTCATAGATTGCACTGTGTGTCTTGTTTGGTATATAGTCTGTATTACTGTATTATATATACTGTATTAGTGTTCCATTTGAGTCACTGGTTTTGTATGTATATAAGATTTTTTTTGGGGGGAGGGGCTGTTTTATAGTGTGTTATATATAACCCATATTGCTGGGTTAATGGTTTATTGATTGTGTTTAGCACTACAGCATTTGACTATATGTTGCACATGGTACATATAGTGTGGGTGAGAGAGTGTGTGACAGTACTGCAGGGGAGCTTTGGATTGTGTGGGTGTGTGCCTTTGAGTGACAGATGAGGTGTAGCAGCTCCTACAAATCACAGCATATTCAAAGGCTTATATCTCGGGGAATTTAAAGAAACTAAAGGTACCCTGGTGGATGGGATGACTTATAGGATACATTAGAAGAAATAAAAAAAAACAATTTTCTCACTATAATTGCCCTTTAATGATATCATATTGTACTTTAACTCTTTATCTTCACTTTTTAGAATTTGGACACCTTATTAACTCATACATCTTGGACACATTTTACTTCACAAATGGAAGAGATCTCCACAAGATTTTAGATTCTGACAATGGAGTTTTAGAAAAAGATTTCATGGACTTTTATTTGATAACACAATTTTAACGGACAATTACAGTTAGAATTTTTTTTTTAATTAATTCTAATATATCCTATAAGTCATCCCAACCACTATGAACCATTCTTCATAGTGCCCGAGAACGACTCCTTACCGAACGAATACACGCGCGATTCTCTGCCGAAACGGACGTTCGGCGCGCAAATGTATTGGCGTAGAGGGTCATGACTCGGTGCCAAATTGGAGGTGTGTACGAACCTTTACTTGTAAAGAAACTCTGTACCAATTGTCCTCCTCTCTCCCCATGTTCAGTGGGGTCAACATGATGTCAGCACATCAATTCAAGTACTTTCAACTGAGCATGCCATGACTTTGCATACAGCTATTTTCTGCTTGAGGGGGACTAAACAGAGGGGAGGGGGACTACACAGCATGATACAAACTTCTGCCAGTGTGAAGAAACAAAGCCAAACAGCAATATGAAAGTAAGGCAGCTTATGCTAAGTGATCTGTACATTGTATACAGACAAAGTTTTTTTTTCACTATAGTTTTTAGTTTTTCTAGTTATAGTTTTTCACTTAATATTTTTTAAAGGTACTGTAAACCAAAAAAACAAGTGTTTGCCAATCGTTTCTATTATTCACAGGGAGGTGAGAACGCTTATTCTCACCTCCCTGTGAATAATAGTTTGCTCAGGGGACACAGCCGAACTTACCTTACCTGGTGCTCCACTCGCAGGTCCTTCTGATCTGACAGCCGTGCTGTCCTGCTCTCCGGATCGTGGGCCTATCTTTTGTATTGGCGCGCATGCACCCAAAGATAGACGTGTGGTCGGGAGACAGGGGCAACGCGGCTTCTCTTTAATGTTACAAACAAACTGCACACATGGGCTATATGACATGAAAAATTAATCTAAGAAACAAAATAGAAACAACTTTTTACTCACTTCATAGATTGAATTAACCCATAACGTGCCAGAAGCAAGTCACAGTATAGTTCAAGTATCTCCATTGCCTCCACCAGATAATCTTCCCGTATAATATGTTCTACACGAATTCGAGCTCGTTCATCTTTTCCACTGGACAAGTAATCAGCGATCTCCTTTCTAGCCTTTTGAGCCAACTCAGCTGGAAACACAAGCATTAGCCATTATTTGCCAGAGAATGTGCAGTTTGTGCACATAAATTGTCATCATTGCACAGTCTACTTTAGCTTGAGCTTTGTGATTAACTTACTTTTTTTCTTCTCTAGAAGCTTAAGTCGGTTTATAACGAGCCTCAGATTGACCCGAAGTCTCTCAGCCTTAAAGCCAGAACCCAACATGGTGCTTCTTTCCTGCAAAAACACAAAGAGCTAATAAAAACTGCTGAAATACTGTTCTAAATACAATGTTCTGAACAGTATTGTGCAATAACCTCATAGTAAGTATTCAGGATAAACTTTCTACCACCAAAAACCTACTTTCTTAATGATTACTTTGCTTTCCAGCATTCTTGAAAGTCACAGGGCTGGACAAATCCCGGTCGACATGGCGACTGAAAATTGTTTACTATAGGGGAGTCTGCCGCGGCCGAGGGAAACACACATTCCCAAGTGTTCTCCCTATGACTGTGTGTATCCAAAAAAAAGTCAGTTAGGATATTGCAGATCCGTCTGTCATCTTTCACAAATCTGGCAAGTGTGTACCCAGCTTAAGTCTTCAGAAGACACAGGAATTCAGAAAGACTTAAGCATTGTTTGTAATCTTCCAAGGTGAGAAGATAAGAATGCAACAAACAACAGCCACCATTGCGAATTGGATTTCAGCAATAATAAAACAAGCATAAGAAATGGCAGTGCAAACACAACCCAATAGGGTAACAGCATATTCCACAAGCGATATGGCAACATCATGGGCATACTCTGCAAGAGTGTCCCCAGCTGAAATATATAAAACAGCAACACAGACATCAGTGTGAACATTCATTAATCAGTATAAACTTGATGTAGCTTTGCTGTCAGAAACAGAATTTGGCAGTAAAATTCTAAATGCAGCTACTTTCTCTAGACTAAGTGCATCAATTACAAAGACTCTCTCCCTTACTTCTAAAACATTGCTTGGAAAAACCCTTCACATTCCTCTGCTGTGGGAGGACCAAAGAAATTAGGAAATCACTTATCATACTTACCATATTAGATTTTATTTCTGGTCCAAAACATGGCAGTAGAAAGCAAACACCTCCCACCCAACCCCCAAGTGAGTCAGTCTTTAAAGAGATGGTGGAGCTACCTTTTATTACAGCTAAGAAATTGGTCCCGTCACTCTATCAAAAGGTAGGATTAACCCTTCACATTTCACTAACTTGTTTCAGACCAGGAAATGTAAATCTCAAAGTATACATAGAACACTAAAATGTAGGCTCACTAATATTTAATGAATATGTAAATATCTACAGTGGGTGGAGGTGCACAGAGTTTTTAAAAAAAATCCTGAATACACATAGAAAGGGAACTCTGGCACACTCTCAAACAGCATAAAAAAAAAAAAAAACTATAATTTTTTATAGAAACACATATAGTTTCAGAAAGACACATTGTACACAATTAAAAACATGTACCGTATATATACTCGAGTATAAACCGAGTTTTTAAGGTTCCAAAAATACCTTAAAAACCTATGCTCGGTTTATACTCGGGTCATAGGTAAATTCACCTGAAAAAAAATGCCGGTAGTGAAGTGAAGAAGAATAGCGCGGTACCTTACTGAGTTGCAGGACAGAAGACCAGAGCTGTAATGCAGAGGGAGTGAGACCGGGACCAGCTGTATGCAGAGCGAGACCGGAGACACTGGAGTTGTAAGGCAGAGCGCATGGGCCGAGCGTAACTTACGTTCCCGCGCGCTCTGCTGACGTCATCAGCCGGACCCTTCCTTTACCGGACCCTACAGTGGAAGAGCCTTCAGACAGCTGGATCGGAGAAGTGGTTGAAGACCCTTCTACCAGCACTCAGCCTTCCAACAGTAAGGGGCATGTTTCTTAATATGTAAGAATTGTGCATGGGGTGGTTTGGGGGTGGGGGGGGGTGGTGCTGGGGTGGGAATGGCTGCTGGGTGGCAGTATGAATGACAGTACCAGTACAGTAATTTATGGTATTGCAGTTATTTAAAGCATTCCAGCACTTGCTACAAAGCATGCTGGGAGTTGTAGTTTACATCTGACTTGCAATGGTTAATACCGGTAGATTATTATTACGTTACTACTGGTATATGGTATTAGGGCAATAGGCTCTTCTTACATTTATTACCGTATGCTTGTTATTGTTTATTATACCGTAGCTGTTTTACATAAAAGTCAATTTAAAGGGCAACTAAAGCCTCAGAACAATCTTGAATCAGAAGGCAGAATACCTTGATATAAAAGCAGTAATCAGTGCCTCGTTTGTAATTTTAATGCGGTTGCTGGGAAATTTCTCTTACTAGTTCTTCTGTGTTTTTTTAATCTGTTAGAAACGGTTGGTCGTGTAAAAAAATTGCGCAGATCATACGACGCTGGCTTTAAACTAAGAGTTGTGTCAAGAGCAGAGGAAAGCAATAATTCTGTTGCAGGCCGGGAATTTGGCGTTGATGAAAAACAGGTGCGAGACTGGCGAAAAATTAAGTCAGAATTGGAAAAGATGCAGAAGTCAAAAAAGGCTTGTCGTGGTTTAACAACCTCATATGGGGCTCTAGAGACTGACTTGCATAAATGGGTTGTGGAGTGTCGTCAAAATGGATACTGTGTAACACGCATGGGAATCCGATTACATGCCCTTCAAATGGCTAAAGACGAGCAATATAAAACAGTGGGTATTGAGAACTTCGTTGCATCAGCTGGATGGTGTACCCGATTCATGAATCGGTTTGGACTTTGCTTGGGCCAGAGAACGAAGATATCACAAAAGCTGCCACAGAATCTGGAAGAAAAGGTGATGTCATTCCATCAATTCATTATAAAACAAAGAAAGCTTTATAATTATGACCTCGGAAGTATCGGGAATATGGATGAGACAGCAATGACTTTTGATCTTCCAAGCAACAGGACCGTGGCATCCTTGGGAGAAAAAACAATTTTCCTTAGAACAACCGGGAATGAAAAAAATCATTTCACAGTGGTTCTGGCATGTTTGGCCAATGGAGTCAAGCTGCGGCCTGTTATTATATTTAAAAGGAAGACCTTGCCTAAAAATGCCAAATTCCCCCCACGAATCACTGTCCGTCCACATGTTAAAGGCTGGATGGATGAACAAGGAACAAAAAAATGGCTAGAAGAGATATGGAATGGACGACCAAGAGTAGCTTTAAAAAAAAAAACCCTCACAGCTAGTTTGGGATATGTTTAGAGCACATATATGTGAGGATGTCAAAACAAATTGACAAAAGGTGGAAATCTTATGAAGCCTGACATAGAAATAGTAGCAAAGTGGGTACGAGATGCATGGGAGGACATTCCAGAAGACATCATCAAGTGTGCTTTTCAGAAATGCGGTATAAGTAATGCCATGGATGGAAGCGAAAACGATGTTTTGTTTCAGCACAGCAGCAGTGATGAAAATGATGGGGATGTTGATGATAATGTCTATGCAGATGACATTACACCAGCTCAATTTGAGGCACTATTTGGAGAAACCGATGATGAGGAATCCGATTTTGGAGGATTTTAAGTGTGTTTTATGTTCCAGTATATTGCTGTTCAAGCCATTGAACTTTGGGTCCCCCAGTTAAAATATTAAGCATTACAGTACTAGTTTACAGTACCATTGTTACGGTATGTACCGGTTATGTAGATGTTCCTACATACGGTAGTTTTGTGACTTTACATTACCGTATGCTGCTAAGTGAAGTGACTACTGAACAAGTTGTTTTTATTTACGGTAAAATAAATACTTTAATGGACCTCCTGTTTATTCATGTTCATTTCCTAATCATTTTTACTAATTACAGGTTTGCTTTAGTGTTCATTTTTTCTACCCTCGGTTTATACTCGAGTCAATCATTTTTACTAGTTTTTTAGGTAGAAATGGGTACCTCGGTTTATACTCGAGTATATACAGTATTAAACTACCATAAGTCATATAAACACCATGATGGCAAATGGCCATCATTGATAATGATATAGCCCTCCGAGAATATGTAATTTGCCTAGCCACCAGTGTTGTTACCAACCAGTTTGGGTATCCGATTCCAGATTGATAGAGCGTTGACACCTGTCCTGACAGGGCGACCATTGGACGGTTGAGTATTTACTTACAGTTTACCCAACTTTACCTTGTGTCTGAGGTTACTATTACATATTCTCAGAGGGCTATATCATTATCAGTAATGGGCATTCACCATTATGGTATTTAGAGGACTTAAGGTAGTTTTGTACGTGTTTTTAATTGTGTGTACAATGTGTCTTTCTGAACGTATATGTGTTCCAATAAAAAAAACTTGTAGTCTTTTTATACTGTGTGTGTTGCTGCATGCCTTCAATCCAGCACACATTTTTTTAGGAGCAGTATCCCCCCTCCCTCTTTTAACCACTCCCACTTCCATCCGACCTGACTTTTTTCCCACAAACCAAATGTCACACACAGCATACAGCATTCCAACTGTCAAAACCCTGTCACCATTCCAGCTACAGTACAACTACTCACAGAAGAACAGTTTTTGAGAGCAAGGAACTTGATTGAAAACTGAAATATAAGACGTTTTAGATTGGAAATCTAAAGAAATGGGGGTCAGATTAACAAAAAAATGATACAGTGGTGGTTGGGAACAATTATAGTTTCCAGTTATGGGCAATTTAAAATAACCTATTTTTCGGTATAGATGCCCTTTAATTATGCAGTCAGTTCTATTATTCTCCATTTCACCACTGAGTATCTCCTTTATAAGGAAGAACTATAGAATGGGTTAAAAAGTCATACATTATATTACTTTTTATATCTATGATGCTTCATTCTTTAACATCCATTCTACCCTCAGACCATTCACATTAACTGGCACACCCACAGTCTCTCAAGCCAAACTCTCAGACTACGGCACTTCCTGGTTGAAAGAATTCGCCAGAGTTAAATGTAACTAAGGATTCCTACACCTCAGCACAGCGAGTAAATACTAAGCCCAGGCTGCTCACTAAACATTACCTTGATGGTAAAGCCTTGGGAGACCTTTTCCGGATACTGCTTCTTCTCAAGGCTTCTTTTGTTTTGGCGTGACGTAACACCGTCAGGTGAATGTGAGCCACAGCACTTCCTCATACGTCACTACCGCTACTGATTTTATTATCCCGGTCATTTTCAGGGTGACCGGAAATGGTGGTTGTGGGTAAACGATGGCAAAGGCCAAATTTATAGAAACAAACGAGAACCTTTGATTATACACTCTAGGCAAACCCAACCGTCCCGGTTATCTCCGGAATTGTCCCATTTTAGGGTGACAATCATGGCGTACGTCCCGGCGTCAGTTGAGAAAAAAAAACAAAAAACAGGAAAATGCATTACCTGTAGAGCAATTTCACTTCCTCCTTGGTAATTCTGCGCACAGCGAAGAGGTAGGCTCATAAGCTGGGAGAAAACAATGAGCACGCCGGAAGTAGAGAAGTCATTGTCTGTCACAGACTAGTAATTCCCCATCATGCTCTGCTGTACTGCTCACTGGTAGTGCGGTGCCTGGTTACATGTCAGTGTTTTGTGCAGAAACCCTGTCATTCCCGTTTTTAAAATTCACCATGCTCCTCAAAGAAGTACTAGAGCTGAGAGTTAGACCCATGTCAGAAGTGTATATACCCCCCTGCCTACGAAGCTGAAGTTGGTTTCTTATTCGGATTTGAATAAGAAATTGGCGTTTTGCAATAGGTAAACCATTTTGGGCCACTGATAAAACACGGCAGACAGACGTACATACCCCTGGCACATAATTCAGTTAAATCCAGCCTGGCCCAAATTGGTTTCAGTGGCCCAAGGCCCAAATTTACCTATTGCAATACACCAGTTTCTAATTTAAATGGAAAAAAAGGATATCTTGCAGACTTTGATGCCAACTTGCATGCCCAAAACCAATTTGGGCCAGATTGCACTCTGAATTATGTGCCAGGTGTATGCATAGTTGCCAACAGTCCCGGATTACCCGGGACAGTCCCGGATTTAAGAATGCAGCCCCGATCTTCTGATGTCCCGGTAAATGTCCCGATCTGGAGCAAGCAGCGTGCATGTGGTTTTAGAATTTAAAGCCTTCCCCTGCACTGTTACTACTTTCAGATCCTCTCCTCCTGCAGGTGAGAGATCGAATTACAGTCAGTCTCACGTTCTGTGTGCACGTTAGGAAGGGGAGGGGGAAGTGCAGTCCTGTTGATCTCTCTGCCCTGAACACAATTTGAGGTTTGTGATCTATCTCTGCCTGTGTTACTTTAGCTCTGTATGCCTATCTAGTTCTATCTATCTGTATGTCTATCTATCTAACTCTGCTATCTATCTATCTATCTATCTATCTATCTATCTATCTATCTATCTAACTCTGCTATCTATCTAACTATCTAACTCTGCTATCTATCTATCTATCTAACTCTGCTATCTATCTATCTATCTATCTATCTATCTATCTATCTAACTCTGCTATCTATCTATCTATCTAACTCTGCTATCTATCTATCTATCTAACTCTGCTATCTATCTATCTATCTATCTATCTATCTATCTATCTATCATCTATCTATCATCTATCTATCTATCTATCTATCTATCTATCTATCTATCTATCAGCTATCTATCTAGCTATCTAGCTAGCTATCTATCTAGCTATCTAGCTATCTATCTATCTATCTATCTATACTCTGACTATCTATCATCTATCTATCTCTGCTATCTATCTATCTATCTATCTACTATCTATCTATCTATCTATCTATCTATCTATATCTATCTACATCTATCTATCTCTATCTATCTATCTATCTATCTCATCTATCTATCTATCTCTGCTATCTATCTATCTATCTATCTATCTATCTATCTATCTATCTATCTATCTATCTATCTATCTATCTATCTATCTATCTATCTATCTATCTATCTATCTATCTATCTATCTATCTATCTATCTATCTATCTATCATCTACTCATCTAACTCTGCATCTATCTAACTATCTATCTATCTATCATCTACTTGTACTATCTCTATATCTATCTATCTATCTATCTATACCTGCTATCTATCTATCTCTCTCTCTCTATCTATCTAACTCTGCTATCTATCTATCTATCTATCTATCTCTATATCTATCTATCTATCTATCTAACTCTGCTATCTATCTATCTCTCTCTTCTATCTATCTAACTCTGCTATCTATCTATCTATCTATCTATATATCTATCTATCTATCTATCTATCTACCTGCTATCTATCTCGCTCTCTCTATCATCTAACTCTGCTATCTATCTATCTATCTATCTATCTATCTATCTATCTATCTATCTATCTAACTCTGCTATCTATCTATCTCTCTCCTCTCTATCACTCTGCTATCTATCTATCTAACTCTGCTATCTTATCTATATATCTATCTATCTATCTATCTAACTCTGCTATCTATCTATCTCTCTCTCTCTATCTAACTCTGCTATCTATCTATCTATCTATCTATCTATCTATCTATCTATCTATCTATCTAACTCTGCTATCTATCTATCTCTCTCTCTCTCATCTATCTAACTCTACTATCTATCTATCTATCTATCTATCTATCTATCTATCTATCTAACTCTGCTATCTATCTATCTATCTAACTCTGCTATCTATCTCTCTCTCTCTATCTATCTATCTAACTTCTGCTATCTATCTATCTAACTCTGTTATCTATCTATTTATCTATCTATCTATCTATCTATCTATCTATCTATCTATCTATCTATCTCTCTAACTCTGCTATCTATCTATCTATCTATCTAACTCTGCTATCTATCTAACTCTGCTATCTATCTAACTCTGCTATCTATATAACTCTGCTATCTATCTATCTATCTATCTATCTATCTATCTATCTATCATCTATCTATCTATCTCTGCTATCTATCTATCTATCTATCTATCTATCTAAACTCTGCTATCTATCTAACTCTGCTACTATCTATCTATCTATCTATCTATCATCTATGTATCTATCTATCTATCTTCTATCTATCTATCTATCTATCTATCTAACTCTGCTATCTATCTATCTAACTTTGCTATCTTTAACTCTGCTATCTATCTATCTATCTAACTCTGCTATCTATCTATCTAACTCTGCTATCTATCTATCTAACTCTGCTATCTATCTATCTAACTCTGCTATCTGTCTATCTATCTATCTAACTCTGCTATCTATCTATCTATCTATCTATCTAACTCTGCTATCTGTCTATCTAACTCTGCTATCTATCTATCTAACCTGCTTTCTATCTATCTATCTATCTACTCTATCTATCTATCTATCTACTCTGCTATCTATCTAACTCTGCTATCTATCTATTATCTTCTTCTCTCTCTGTCTCTATATATATATATATATATATATATATCTTCTATCTATCTAACTCTGCTATCCATCTATATATCTATCTTTCTATCTATCTAACTCTGCTATCTATCTATCTATCTATAGTATATATGTCTGTCTGTATATCTATCTATCTATCTACTAACTCTATCTATCTATCTATCTTCTATCTATCTATCTATCTATCTCTCTCTCTCCTCTCTCTCTGTCTCTATATATCTATCTATCTTCTATCTATCTAACTCTGCTATCCATCTATATATCTATCTTCTATCTATCTAACTCTGCTATCTATCTATCTATCTATAGTATATATGTCTGTCTGTATATCTATCTATCTATCTAACTACCTCTATCTATCTATCTTCTATCTATCTTCTATCTATCTATCTCTCTCTCTCTCTCTCTGTCTCTATATATCTATCTATCTTCTATCTATCTAACTCTGCTATCCATCTATATATCTATATTCTATCTATCTAACTCTGATATCTATCTATCTATCTACAGTATATATGTCTGTCTGTCTATCTATCTATCTATCTATCTCTATCTATCTACAGTATATATCTATCTGTCTGTCTGTCTATCTATCTCTGTTTCTCTAGCTCTGTCTGTTCCTATAGCTGTCATTCTATCTAACTATCTGTCTTTCTAGCGCTCTGTCTGTCCCTCTAGCTGTCTCTTTCTCCCTATGTGTCTCTCTCTATCTCTGTTGGTCTATCTCTTCCTAGCTATTTCTGTGCATCTGTCTATTACTGTCTTTCTGTCTATCTTTCCATTAAAAGTGAGCGTGAACTGAAAGTTGGGGAGGGGCTAAAACTTGTGGTGGCACACAACAATTTTAAAAATGTGTCCCTAGAATTTTTTTGAGAATGTTGGCAACTATGGGTGTATGTACAATATGTGTGTCTGTTTGCTGTGTTTATATCATTATACCATGGATATAACAGTAATGTGCACTCACTTACCATGGATATAATAGTAATGTGCACTCACTTACCATGGATATAACAGTAATGTGCACTCACCATGGATATAACAGTAATGGGCACTCACTTGCCTTGGCAGTAAAACTAATGGGCACTCACTTGCCTTGGCAGCAAAACTAATGGGCACTCACTTGCATGGCAGCAAAACTAATGGGAACTCACATGCCTTGGCAGTAAAACTAATGGGCACTCACTTGCCTTGGCAGCAAAACTAATGGGCACTCACTTACCTTGGCAGCAAAATTAATGGTCACTCACTTGCCTTGGCAGTAAAACTAATGGGCACTCACTTGCCTTGGCAGCAAAACTAATGGGCACTCCCTTGCCTTGGCAGTAAAACTAATGGACACTCACTTGCCTTGGCAGTAATACTAACAAGCAGATTCTACAATTATGGAAGTAGACCGCTCCCCAAACCAAGGATGACGTGTGTCTTATATATCACATATATTCTTTATTTACTGTCTTTAGACAGTAAAATCCACAAGTACAGGCACATGTGGGGGGAGAAATCCTACGTGTTTCGCTGCACTACAGCCAACTCGCCTTAAAGGGACACAAACCGGATATTGAAAGTACAGTAAATTTGTAATATTCACGGGGGTGAGAATGCTTATTACCACCTTCCTGTGAATAATAGAACGTCCGGGTAATGGAGCAACACATACCTTACCAGTGCTTCACTCGCAGCTTTTTCACAGCTGACAGGCGCACTTTCCTGGTTGCACGCTGAAGATAGGTATTCGTTCAGAACAGCACACCTGACAGCTGAGAAGGAGCCATAAGTGTCTGGGCGTTCTATTATTCACAGGGAGGTGGGAATAAGGGTTCTCACCTCCCTGTGAATAATAGATACAGATTTTATGTACTTTATAAAGTTGGCCAGGAGAAAGGACTGTTGGTCACAGCCGAGAATTTGCCGCGGCTGAGCATGCGGTCC
This sequence comes from Hymenochirus boettgeri, assembly GCA_019447015.1. NCBI lineage: Eukaryota > Metazoa > Chordata > Amphibia > Anura > Pipidae > Hymenochirus > Hymenochirus boettgeri. The sequence continues at coordinate 105,109,285 of CM033472.1, forward strand.
ATAGAGGACGTTTGTCCGATCGTGCGTTTGTCTGTTTCAGACAAAGGAACAGTTGGTTGAGTCCGAAAACCTATACAATTATTTTGGCCCAATCGACCAATACACTGAACTATTGGACGATCGGACCGAAATATTGCATGGTGTGTACCAGCCTTTAACCATGTCAGGGAGCAGAAAGCATTGCTCTCCTGCGCAGTGGGAGTCCCCGCCCCATAGTACAGGGCAGGATGCTCGGCTACTGCCTGTATGGACATCATTAGTGAAATGTCATCTGCAGTGATCATCTAATGATTGGTCCACATCAGCCCATATGGTATCTAATGTGTGTGCAAGGATTATTTTAAGCTGGTAGATAATAAATTAAGTTCAAAACAGAAAACATGGGAAATTCCTAAGGCTGAATGAAGTATATTGACTTATGGACAAAAAGGATTGATCACTGGGGCCTTGCACTATTCATAATCCATGGGTAGAATTTCACCCTAAAACAAATCAGTGAATAGAGGGTTAGCCAACGGGTCACCCCTGCGATACTTGTAACTCTTGTGTCTACTTTTCAGCCTGTACATCTTGGTCTGAATGATAAATGATAATAAGTAGGAATATCATGTTTTAATTGGATGAACGTTTCCAATGGGCCAGTTTAAGTTTCCATTCATTGGCTGCAAGGATAAATTGCACATGATGTTTTTGTGAAAGTCAAGCTGACAATAGCGTGCATTGTTTTTTATGCGGTGATGTAGAATGAAATGTTTGTCTCTTTCAGGAGATGGACATAATGTAATAAATCCGCAACCAGAGCCGGGACTATAAACCCCAGAACAAAGACTGATAACAAGGGCTGAATAGATTCTATTTCCTTGCTCCATTGGAGTGTTTAGGTTTCTGCACCCATGTGAAGCAATGGGAGTTGGTCATCTGCCCACAGAGTGGAAAGGATGGAAAGATCCAATGTCTTGTTTCATCTAATGATAGGACTGATGTAGAGCCAAGATGCAGCCCACGTGGTGTAAGATTGAATACCTGGGACTCCCCACCTGGGGATTGTCTACACTTCTGGCACTGCCTCTTTTCCTGGGACTGTCCCCTCTCCTGGTACAACCCGTCTTCTTCTGGGACGGTCTAATCTCATGTGACTGTGTCCTTTTCTGCACTGTCTCCTCTCATGAGATTGTCTTCTTTCCTGACTGTTTCCTCTTCCAGATGGTCTCATCTCCCAGACTTTCTACTCTCTTGGGAGTCTCCTTTCCTTCACTGTTTCCTCTCCCAGACTGTTTACTCTCTTGGAACAGTTTCCTTGACTGTTTCCTCCTCTAGGTAGTATCCTTTCCCAGATTGTCTTCTCTCTTGGGATGGTCTCCTCTTCTGGTACAGTCTCTTTTTCCAGGACTCTCTCCTCTCCCAGACTGTCTACTCTCCTGGGACTGTATCTTCTCCTGGACTTTCTCCTCACCCAGACTGTCTCCTTTCCTGGACTGGAAGTAGAGCCACAATAACGTCCAGAAAAGAGAAAGTAACAGAACAACCATTTCCTATGAACAACACATGTAATAGGAAGACTGATAATATAATAAATTATATCCTACCATTTTACTGGACAATGTTATTATAAGGCATTCCTGTAAATTCATAAGAATCAGTCAGTTATCTTCCCTGTAAACACTGTTGACAGGGGGGGCGGAATCAGTTTATATATTTAAATATTATTTCTGCTTCTAAATCTGTTCCTTACTCACACCCCATGGTTTAAATCAATATTCAGGCTATGAAAATCTTAAAGGGCAACTGAAACATAAAGAAGTTTATTGATTTAGAAGTGGAAAAGTTATTAATCTGTAACCAATCAAATGTTATCTAACTGCAGTAGACCAGTAAAAAGCATCTGCTGAAGGTTAGAAGGGCTCACGTGCATTACTTAAAGGGAAACTATAGTGCGTATAAAGTTTTTTTTTAAAACAGTTAAAACAAAAAGTACCTGAGGCAGGGAGGAAGGATTGGTGCTTTTAACCTCCCAATATCCTTTATATGAGGAGAAGCAGGACAAAGAAAACTGCTTCTGACAGTCTTCCTGTATGCTTCAGTACTGTCTTTAATATAGAATGGCCCAGGGCCATAACCTGGCAGATGAAAACTGTATGTGATGTAGCTCCTCAACAAAACAATATTGGAAGGTGGGAATAATCAATCCTATCTCCTTGCCCCCAGTGCTTTTCATTTTTAAAAAGTTAATTTTTACAGTATAGTTGTCCATTAAGAATGCACTTTTGCAAAATTCCGTCACAATTCCTTTTGTGCAATAGCCTAAGTTAGCATGACTTTAAGACATGAACTTCTGAACTCTGTGTAATTTCCCCTGTATGTTTCCCACTATTAACATGTGTGTGGGATTCTTTGGTAATTATGCAGAGGAGACTTATGGGTAATTTCCATATAATATGATCTCTTCTGCTGTTGACCCATTGGTGGCAGTGTTTCTCTGTGTGCTGCATGTAACTTCATAGACTGCTCACTGGATACCCGAGCCACAATCACTCTGGGCAGATCTTGTAACGGAGATTTAATAACAGGGGTTAACCTCTGCCATCAGCTGGCCAGTGCCGGTAAAGAGCTCCTTCCTCCTTCAGTCCCTTTCTGTCGGGTTCTGTTGTAGAGTCCTGCATCGGGTCGGGTACCTGCGGGTTACCTGATTTGCGGGTCGGGTTTGGGTAACCTTCATTGCGTTTTAATTGGTTGCGGGGAAGGTAAATTGAACTACGGGTTGGGTTCGGATGGGGTAGAAGAATTCCAGTCTTTAAAAAAAACAAGATTTGTTTTCCTATCCATGAAGAGAGATCTGTCTGCAAAAACTGAAACTGAGAATACATTGTAATCAATGTGCAGTGTGTAGCTCACACAAATTGTAGGTGCCTAGGCACATCAAACAGCAATTTGCCAGTTCGTAAGGTGCAACTCTCCACAGTCCTCTACCCTAGGACCATAGCCATAGAACAGGGATGCCCAACCCGCTGGCCGAAAGCGTCCCGGCCGCATGGAGCCATGGGTGGGCGTGGAAAGGGGCTGGTTGGGGTGGTCTGGGGGAGCAACTGGGCAGGCCAGGGGCAGAGCTACTCCCCGCCGCCTGCTCACAGTGCTCAGTGCCGCTAGTGAGGCCCCCACCGTTGGCTGGGTTGGGCACCCCTGCCATAGAACCATCCAGCAAAGAGTTGAGAGATGCACACTACTTATAGCTACTTAATACATTTATTAGTGAATCACACGCAACGTTGTCCCCTTCATCAGGTGGGGACAAGGTGATCACCGAAACATTTTTTGTGATTCACTAATTAATGTATTAAGTATCTATAAGTAGTGTACATCTATCAACTGTTTGCTGGATGGTTCAGTTCATCCCACCCTGCCATTTCAGGTTTCCAGGCAGGGTGGGGTAGGGGGGCGTGATATGTGACATCACTTAGGGAGGGCAGAGGTGGGGCTACTGGCCTAGGGGGTGTAGGGAGGTGGGTTAGGGGCATTTTGGGTGCGTTCTGTGGGTCTGGCTCTGGAAAGGGTGCATGACTGGGGAGGAGACTAGAGTCTGGGGTGGTCTCACGGGAGCGTGGGAGACTCCCAGACAGGTGACTTCACGGCTCGTAAGTGGAAGGAGCCACGCATGCACAAAGGTAATTACCATTCAAAGCCTTTAAAGGGCATGTCCACCCCCAAAACTATAATTTAACCCACTACTATGCACTTTCTTTTCCTTATTCAACAGCTTCTGTATTTCCTTCACACACTTCTACACGTGGTGGCGCCATCTTGTGGATTCTTTTAAGAACTCTTCTACACAGGCCAGCTTTTATTCTTTTTCTGACTACTATCTTGATGATATTTTAATTTAGCACTGACTTTTGATCAATATGGAAGGTTCTATGCGAATGGAATATACACTTGTTACACATTCGACACACCTATGCACTTTATGTAGATATCTGATTTTCTACAGTTTAACTATCTTTTTTATTGCTTCTATGTATTTTACTATGGAGATAGCTAGGTATTTTTGTAATATTGTAATATTGTCGATATTGACATAAGAGTATATTTTAATGTTTTATGTACACTTATTATATGCACTATGACACTTTTTTTGACTGAACCAATCAGACAAGAGAACCAGCCCCAGAGGGCGGTCCTTAGTATTGGTTCGCCTATTTAGATGTGTAACACTGTTGGTTGAACATCACCTGAGGAAGGGGGCACGTATCCCCCGAAACGTTGTGAGATGTTGTTTGGTCTGTATTAAATAAAGTTACGGTTTGGAGTGCCACCCTTGCTTCTTCGTTATTCTCGTATGATTTATCCATCAAGGGTTGGATTTTTTTGAGGAGTGAGCACCCACACTTGGTATGAGTGCAGAGGATTTTTTCTATTATTTAGAGCGTGGGAGACTCCCAGACAGGTGATGTCACGGCTCGTAAGTGGAAGGAGCCACGCATGCACAAAGGTAATTACCATTCAAAGCCTTTAAAGGGCATGTCCACCCCCAAAACTATAATTTAACCCACTACTGGTGTGTAATAAAATCCTTACCTTACACCCCAGCTCCAAGTGGCTGCCCTGCAATGCCCCTCTAAAGTCCCAAAAACTGGCCACCAGGAGCCTGACAGAGTCCATATAGGACTCTGCTTCCTGTCTCCTCCGGGAGAATTTTGCCATGCTCACTGCAGCCCTCCCTCCCCCTAGTGTAAATCCCCTTTGTGGTATAATAGGGCTCCCTCCCTCAGCCCCAACAGCTATAATAGTTTTTACAGAAACTCCCCCAAACTCTACTTAACTTACCTCTCTCCCCCGGCATTCTCCACTGCCGGGAGCCGAGTCCGTGATTGGCTGAGAGGCAGCCGGCTTGGCCCCCTGCTTGCAGTTTCATGCAAGCTGAGGGCCGGGACAATACGCCAGAGGAAAGAGGGAAGGTAAGTAATGATCGGGGGAGTTTCTGAAAAACTATTATAGCGGTTGGGGCTGGGGGTGTTTAAAAGAGGTGGACATGCCCTTTAAAAAGAGGTGGACATATAGCCCAGAAACAGAAAATCCTGCCGGACCCCAGATTTAACCTTTAAAGAGGACAAATTTGGGAAAAACTTCCTGCTTCCAGTAGGTTGAATGACATCACCTGACCTCTGCCCCGCCTGTCTGCCCTGGGGAAGAAAGCATGCTCAGTTTAGACTTAAAGGACAATTATACTCACCTTCCCTCCGCTCCAGATCTTCATGCAGTAGCTTTTACCCAGGGTGAGGACCTGAACCGCTAGGTTGCAGAGCGTGCCTTCCTATTGGCCTTGTCGCCGACGGGGAGGAGGGGACGGAGCCTACAAGAGCAGGGTTGCTGCAACACGCTGCTGTAGGTTTCGTGAATCCCGGGGTGAGGACCTAGCGGTTCAGGTCCTCACCCTGGGTAAAAGCTACTGCATGAAGATCTGGAGCGGAGGGAAGGTGAGTATAATTGTCCTTTAATGCTGGGGAAATCAGGAAGTACCTGAGGAACAAATTGACAGTTGGTAAGGGGAGCCTATTAATGCAGGCAGAGTCTGGTCACATGACTGAAAAGTAGGAAGTGTTCAAACAGGAAGTAATATTAATGAACCTTTCCAGCAATAACTTTTCACAAATTTTATCTAAACGTGATTTAGGTTTTATTTTGAAGGTAAGATGGAAGGCTTTTTATATAATCCTTACTAGTTTGGAAGAATTTAAGACCACTGTAACCCTTTAAAGGAGAACTAAACCCAATTTTATATACTCCAGAATTTGAAAACAACCCCCCAAAAAACACCAATAAACTATAAAATGCCACTTTAGTAAACTCTGTTAAGGTAAATCAAAGCCTGTTAAGAACTGGATGAAGTATCTGTGTGTATGTGCAGTGTCAGACCACACCTCCTGACCTCAGTTACATGCTTCCTTGCTTTATCTGTCCTGTAAAAGGATTGGCTAGAGATTATTAATGGGTGTGACCAACTGTAACAAGTTTGTGCCATAGCTAGCCTAAGGACTGAGCATGTGCAAAACATAATGGTTGTTGACCAAACTGTCTGATACTAGAATGCTGAGAAGTAAAGCACAAACCATATGTTATTTAGGTAAATTTCCCAGCGCCTGTATCAAAATGAGAGGTAAGACACAGATTACTGGTTTTATATCAAGGTGTTTTGCCTTCTGGTTCAGTGTTGTTCTGTGGCTTTAGTTGCCCTTTAACTGTACCAGGCTGTACAATATGGTGTATTTTTAAAGGGCATGTTCACACCTTAAATGAAAATTATTATATAGGTAAATCACCCACAAAAACCACAATAGTTAAAAAATTCCCTTTACCTCTCAAAAGGTTCCAACCTCCTCTCCTAGCTCGTTATGAGCTTGCACATGCTCAGATAAAGCAGCTAAGGGAGTAGCGTTCAGTCATTGGCTGTGATGTCATCTGTTACATCCATGACTGACAGCTGCTAACCAGGAAGCCAAAAGAGAGGTAACAAAACATCAGGCAGAATTTTAGGTTAGACTTTTCATTTGAGTGGTGAACTTACCAACTGAACCAAGTCCATTCCGGGCACATTGCCTCTAAGTCGGTGCATTTAGAATATAATGTAATTTTTTTACACCACGTTCACTAACATTACACCCCGTGTAACCATGTACACTAACATTATACGTACACTAATATTACACCCCGTACACTAACCATGTACACTAACATTATACCACGTACACTAACATTACACCCCATACACTAACATTACATCATGTGCACTAACATTACACCCCATACACTAACATTACATCATGTGCACTAACATTACACCCCATACACTAACCTTACATCCCTTACACTAACATTAAATATTATACCCAGTCACCCACCCTGTAACAGTGCACCCAGTCACCCACCCTGTAATAGTAACAATGCACCCAGTCACCCACCCTGTAACAGTGCACCCAGTCGCCCACCCTGTAACAGTGCACCCAGTCACCCCCCCTGTAATACTAACAGCACGTCCAGTCACACCCCCTATAATAGTAACAGCGCGCCCAGTCACCCCCCTGTAATAGTAACAGTGCGCTCAGTCACCCCCCCCGTAATAGTAACACACGCCCATTCACCCCCCCTGTAATGGTAACAGCGGGCCCAGTCACCCACCCTGTAGTAGCAACAGTGCGTCCAGTCACCCTCCCTGTAATGGTAACAGTGCGCCCAGTCCCCCACCCTGTAATGGTAACAGTGCCCCCAGTCACCCACCCTGTAGTAGTAACAGTGCGCCCAGTCACCCACCCTGTAGTAGTAACAGTGCGCCCAGTCACCCACCCTGTAGTAGTAACAGTGCGTCCAGTCACCCACCCTGTAGTAGTAACAGTGCGCCCAGTCACCCCCCTGTAAGGTAGCCGCCCAGTCCCCCCCCTGTATGGTAACATGCACCCAGTCACTCCCCTGTAATAGTAACAGCGACCCGGTCACTCCCCTGTAGTAGCAACACCCTGTAATGGTAACAGTGCGCCCAGCACTCACACCCTGTGTAGTAACTGCGCCCAGTCACCCACCCTCGTAGTAACGGTGCACCAGTCACCCTCCCTGCAGTAGTAACAGTGTGCCCACAGCACTCTCCCTGCAATAGTAACAGTGCCAGTCACCCTCCCTGCGTAGTAACAGTGCCCCCAGTCACCCTCCATAACGTGCACCCAGTCACCCTCCCTGTATAGTAGCAGCGTGTCCAGTCACCCTCCTTGTAATAGTAATAGCGCGCCAGTCACCCACCCTTTAATATTAACATAAACACTCTCTGTCCAACCACCATTTGCTGTCTGTTTGTGTTCCAGCAGCCATCTTGGATTTTTTTTCTCTTTATAAAGTCTATTTTTGCCCTTTAGAATTCGTTTTATGTATTCAACCTTGGAGGTATCTCCTTGTCCAAAATATATATTGGTTACCACAGTAAAAGTTAAAACAAAGAACAGGTTGTGCAGGATTATTGGGCAAGAGAGGATGATGGGAAATCTCTGCTTGTCATTATGTTATTGTAATGTCAGATGTCTATCTACCAAGCTTATTACAAGCAGAGATTTCCCATCATCCTCTCTTGCCCAATAATCCTGCACACCCTTTCTTTGTTTTTAACTTTATACTGTGGTAACCAATATATATTTTGGACAAGGAGATACCTCCAAGGTTGAATACATAAAAAGAACTATTTAAAACGAATTCTAAAGGGCAAAAATATACTTTATAAATAGAAAAAAAAATCCAAGATGGCTGCTGGAACACAAACAGACAGCAAATGGGGGGGGGGTTGAAGAGCGGGAGGGGGGGTAGGGGACTGGGGTGGGGGAAGAGGGAGGGGGGAGTGAGGGTGGGGGGGGGTGAGGGAGGGGTGGGTGGGGGGGGGGTGGGGGGGAGGAAGAGGGAGGGAGGGTGGGGGGGAGGAAAAGATGGAGTGCAGGGGTTTTGTTGTTGAAGGGGGTGGTTAGGGATTGAAATTTTAATGTTGTGTGTTTTGATGAGGAGGGGACAGGATGGGTTGTTGTGGTGGGGGGTTTAATATTTTGGGTGTTAATTTTTTTTATTTTATTGTGTGGTAATTTTTTGTAGTATTTGGGATTTAGTTTATTTTTATTTTTTGTTTTTTTTTTATATTATTTTGGTGTTAGATTTAATTTTTTGATTTGATATTTTTTTTGTTTTTTTTTAAATCTTGCAGTATTGTCCATCCGCTATGAGCAGCGTTATAGTCTGTGTACATCGAAGAAAGATGTAAGACACACGGGCTCCGATTCACCGGCACATCCACAGGCCAGTAGTTTATTTTACCTGCACCTTCCTACCAGGTAATTTACCATGAGGCCGGGGGGATACAGACAAGGAGGTGGAAATCTCTTTCATGAAATGGTTTCATTTGTGTCTGTAACCGATCGGTATGCGTCATTGTGTGTGGGGCTGGTGTGCCTAAAATGATATCCTAGGGCATGGGCTCTGATTTTCTTCTGCTACGAGGGGACCCCGAATCTGTCTAATAACAATTTAATTCCCATAGAACTTTTTCACACGTTGTCTGAGTCTTTTGGACCTGCTATTAGAAAATCATCCAGATAATGGGCTATACTGTCCTTGCCTGTGTTTTGATGGGCACACCAATGTACGAAACGTACTGAACTTCTTAAAATAAGAGCATGCTATAGCGTAACCTATGGGTAAGCATTGATCAATGTAATAGCCGTTTTAAAAAAAAAAACCTTTTCAAAAAAAAAGTTTTAATAATTAAGACTCTCTTTATGGGAGAGAAGAAGCAGACAGAATGAAAGTGGATTCTATATCTAATATTGCCATTAGAGGTATTGATAAGCACGCCTTTAAATTTCTTTTTATTTTTCCCGCTAAAACCTCCCCCCTGATACTGGTATTGTAAAAACCCTCTGCAAACCCACGTTTAATGAATGAGGCAGTCTCTATATTGGAGTAGTATTTGTCAACCACTGTTTTCCATTTGTATTTTGGGTACGAAAGGAATGGCCATTCCCTGCTTCTTTTTTCTTATTACAGTGCATCGCAGAGTGGCTGCCTCCACAATTAGAGCAGGCCTGTCTGAAATTACAGGTGTTACCCCGAGGTGCATTGTTATCATTGAATGCCCAGCATTCCTTCCTTATATTTTGATTGACATTGAAGTTATACACCACCTGAATTCTAGGCCCCCTTCCTCTTTTTCTGTCCTACGCTTGCACCATATTTACATATCCTGACCGAAGGATAGGTTTGGATTTCCCACACCATTTTTCTCTAAAATCCCTATCGACTTCTTCTACGCAGTGCCTCCATATGTGGTGAAAAGTGTCTAATATGGAATAGGCATATTTTGACATATTCACACATAGTTCATCGTATTTTGAACTTAATGCATGCTGTGTATACCATGAAAAACCTTCATCCAATCCACATGATTTGTGACGTGTACTAGCCTCCTCCTTTTTTTCTGCTGTTCTTGACCTTCTTTGGTTATACTAAACATGTCGGCAAATTTACCCTTTAGCATTTTTTTAACCGTCTTTTTAGGCAGATGTTATTGAAACTGGAGATGGGCATGCATAGGTATCCCTTGTTATGCTACTTAATCTTCTTTCTAGCTTCCTTTTCCTTTCTTATACCAACCTCTTACACAGTTTTTAAAAACTTTATCATTGTATCACCCTCATTCCCTTCACGGTCTGACTCAGATGAGCTAGACCCCGAATCACTATTTTTACATTAAAAATTTTGTACTCACGTTTTTGTTTGAACCACTTGGGTCTCCTTTTGCTCTGCGGTTGCTGGGCCGATTTGCAAGCACCGCTCCGTCTTGTTCTGTTGTTGCTCTGTGAAGCTCCTGTGATTGCGCTCTGTATCCCACCTCCTCCTCTGCTTGTGCTGCTCTCCATTGCACCTGCAATTATATGCACACCTCCTGGTCCAAAAAGATCTATCATGAAGCAGAACATCATTGTCCCCTGACCTTAACTGTTTTGGAGTATTATTAGGTGATCTAGCCAGCCTATCCCCATCCCCATCTCTTTCACATTCCCCACAAACCTGCCTCCAGCTCTATATCTCTTACCTGGAGGACCGGAATTCTGCTGGCCCATTATGCTGTGAAATAACTCCCTGGGGGCACGATCACCCTGCTGGATGAGGAGGAACGCCTTCTGTAGCTTTTTCTATCCTCACAATGGCTGAGCCTGTTGACTGGACACTGTTCAGGATGATATAATAGATTGCTGCCATTGCGACTTGATACCCCTTTTAAAGTGCTGGCCGGGCGAATTCCCGCGAGAACGGGAGCTAATCCCGCATCGCCAGAATATCGCATCACCTCCGGTGTGCTGTCTGGATCCATGCAGTCGCGCAACCTACTCCTGGCCTGATGACCACGGTATTCCCGCACCACAGCCAGAAGCCATGTGGTTCCCGGAAACAAGATCTGCGATACCTGCTGGGCTGATACTCACTATGCAGCGCGGCTGTGGGGAGCTAACACGTGCGATTGGGAGGCAAATCTACAGGGGAATAACAACTCAGCCTAGAAGGGGGCCTAGCAAAGAGGGAAGGGGGGACTGACACAAGGGAGAATCACTTACTTGTACCGGAGACCTAGACCTGCTCATTGTTGACCTGGATCCTTGTGTTGCTTGTCCTGCTGTTAGTTGCTTCACTGATCCAGCTAGTTCTCGTGTTGTTGGGTTAATGGATTGCTTGTCCTGCTGTTATTGCTTCACTGATCCAGCTAGTTCTCTGTGTTGTTGGGTTAATGGATTGGTGGCAGTCCTTGGTTCTTCCTGCGTCCAGTGATGCCATCCATTGGATTCAGCACTCTCCTTCCTGATCTCCGGATCTGGTGGGTTTCCCTGCTTTCTTCTTGGCTGCTTTTGTTTCTCCAGCTACCAAAATTCGTCCTTGACTCCTGCAAAAGAGAAAGGTACAGTTAATATTATGCATCCTGCTTGCTTTGGTCCGTTTTTTATGCTCCACTTGCCCTTTGTTTGCTGACCCCCTCCCTCTTTTCCTTGCTGCAGCCTATGAGGCCCTAGATCTTATGTTGTCCCCTCCTTGCTTCCCTCCCCTCTCCAGCTAGCCCTTGGCTGAGTGAAATGAAAGGGAGGGGGAAGCAGGGGGGAGAAGGGGGAGAAGGGGGGAAGGGAGAGCACTGCTGCCATTATGCCTTATGTGCCTCCATTTTTAGAATTTCAGCTAACTATAGTAACAGTGCGCCCAGTCACCCTCCCTGTAAGTAGTATAAAGTGCGCCAAGTCACCCTCCCTGTAGTAGTAACAGTGCACCCAAGTCACCCTCCCTGTAATAGTAACAGTGCACCCAGTATTCCAGGCTAGAAAAGTCTCCATTCATGCCCCGCCCATTGCACCCTCCCATTCTTCCATAACTCTGCCCACTTTGCACATCACTTCCAGGTCCCTTACCCATTAGATCTACCGTATACCGATCAGCAATTGGGCTCGCAGGAAGCCGGGCGGTGGTTATGATCGTGGTTAAGGGGATTTAAATCTTGCAGTATTGTCCATCCGCATGAGCAGCGTTATAGTCGTGTACATGGAGAATGTAAGACACGGCACCGATTCACCGGACATCCACAGGCCGGTAGCTTATTTTACTGGCACCTTCCTTACCAGGTAATTACCAATCAAGCTGGGGCGATACTGACAAGGAGGTGGAAATCTCTTTCATGAATGGTTTCATTTGTGTCTGTTACCGATCTGTAGTGTCATTGTGTGTGGTGTGATACTAATAGATGGATGAGGGGGGTCGGGAGGGAGTAAAATGTGGGGGCGGGGGGGGTATGATTGGGGGGGGCATGGGGGGATAAGTGGGGAGTTGAATGGGGGGCGGGTGTGTATATATGTGGGGCGTGGGGGGTGGGGGAGTATAGATATAAAATAAAAAAAAAAATAAAATATAATAAGGCTGGGTGTGTGTGGAATATGTGGGGCGTTGTGTGTGTGTATAATGGGGCGTTTGTGGTGTGTGTAATGTATGTATATATATGTATGTATATTGATGTGTATATATATATATATATGTATGTATATTATATATATATATATATGTATCAGTCATTAATCGTTATAGGCAGTCATGTCGAACCTTGGCACTGTTTGGAATCTAGAACTCCCAGCAGGACCTGGCTGCAGACATCAATGATACAGGCTATTATTCTGCTATGGTCTGTAATATAGACATTTAGTGGTGGGTTATATATATCATATAGATAGATATAAGGTGACAGATTTGTTTTACTATAATGATATTTACACCTCATACCACCATGTTTTATTATTGTTCTCAGACTTAACGGGACACTAAACTAGCAAAAAAGTGTATTAAAGGATAAGTTTTAGGTAGGTAGGAGACCACCTCATGATTATGATTCTTACCTACAGCAGTGTTATACCACTTTAAAATGGCTGCATGGTTCTGCAGCTGACAGTTCTCCACTTCTTTCTGTTACTGATATGGCTGCACATCAGCCCCATGTAAGAGGCAGGGGTGCGGTGATGAGAATCTGGAGAGCTGTCAGAAGCAGTCATCTTTAAAGAAGAATAAGGCCTTGTTCGCACTACGTGTAGACCAAAATCACAATGAAAATGCACAGTCCATTTTCACTGTGTATAGTGGTCAAATTATCCGTCTCTGGCAGAAAAAAACTGGTCTGTTTCTGTTTTCCAGTTGTTTACCCGTTCTCTGTTTTTACCAGATAGTTGCCTGCTCTGTTTTCCAGCCATTTGCCAGTTTTCCAACCATTTTCCTGCTGTTTCCCGTTCTCAATCTCACATCTTTTCAATGTTTGATTCAGGTGCCCAAATGTCTAAAATGCCCCTTGTATTTAACAAAAGTAACAATTTTTTATCTTAAAAAGTATCTTTGTTCAGAGGAATGGGATGAATCTATAGATTAATCTTCTTAGGCATCGAACAGGCTGACACACATATACATAGTAAACAGAGCATACCTTACACCACCACACAAATTTCCAAATACAGAAGGGACCGCAACACAAATTGTCCCAAATGTTAAAATTCTCCTGGTATATTTTACCATATGTTGTGACATGCCCCCAGATACAAGGATACTGGCAACAATTTAGCCTTTTTGCACGATACCATGGGATCCCCATTGGGCCTTGACCCTAAATCTGTTACTTAATATCATAGCAGATTGTTTTCTGTTATAAAATTTCAAAATATTTCTCAACAAAGCACTATTTATTGCAAAAAACAGATTGGGAGGACCTGGATGAGGCCCTGCCTCCAACTCTGCAAAGCTGGAAATCGGCAATCGATTGTGTTGCCCTATAAAAAGTTAAAGGGACTATGTATCTATAAAGTTTTATTTTTTATTAATACCATTAAAATGAAAAATACTTGGGACAGGGTTATAGGACTGGTATTATTCATACCTTTCAATGTTCTGTGAGGAGCACTAGCCTAAAGAAAACTGATTCTGCCAGTCTTCTCCTGGCTTCAGCACTTTAATCTTTAAGGGTGAGGCCACACTGCAACGCACAGGAATCGCGCACAAAATCGCGAGCGTTATCGCACGCGATTGTGTGCGCGATTCTTGCGCGTTTCGCGTTCGCGCATGCGTTTTCGCCTTTTCACGTTATGGACACGCATGCGTTAACGCACCAAAAATGGTGAACGCATGCGTTACCATAACGAGAACGGACGCGCAATCGCATGGGCATCGGAAATCGCGGGAATTTTTGCGTTCCCGCGATTTCCATTTTAGCGAAAATCGCGGGGGGCGCGAGCGCGAAACGCCCTAATACGGGATTTATCCAGGACTAACCTGGCAAATGAGAAACTGTTAGGGCTTGTAGCTCCACAAACAAATAATATTGTGAGGTAGGAATATTCAATCCAACCTCCCTGCCCCAGGTTGTCTTTTTTTAATAGTAATTTATATTATAGTTATATTTCAATATATGCTCATAGAAAGTGTCCATTAAAGTATGAGAAGGATGCCTCTCACACACATGCCATGTTTGACCGGAGGAATCCACCCCCAAAATTGTGAAATTAAATCAGACCAATTGTTGTCCGTGGTTTTCACCATTAAAATTTAAATTTTTTTTATCATTAATGAGAGAAAAAAAAACTAAGTCTTGACATAATATAATTCTTGTTTATTATTGTTTTATTAGATATTATAGTTATTTAGCTATATATGCTTACACCATTATCAATGTACAATTAAAGCAAATGTACAGACTGTCACAATGTAATATTTGACAATTATAACAATGTATGTACGCTAAACAACAGTACATATCCTTTTATTGCATCAATAAAGCTCCTTAGGGAGGGGATTGGGGGAGAGGGGGAAAAAAGTATAAATTGTTGAAAGATAGGAAAGCAATTCCTACCTCCATTCTTCTATGCAAGCAGAGCGGCAAAACAGCAAGCTGCCATGTTTTATTCTGCTTTTTCTGCATTCTCGTGTCTGGAGAACTGAGCAGCCAGCTGTCAGATTGCTGCTTTGCTTGTATAGAGGCTCAAGTACTAATTTCTACCTTCCCAATACTTTTAAGGCAAAAAGTTATTGTTTTTGTGGTAGAACCCTTTAAAGGGACACTATACTGAAAAAATGACTTTGCTTCATCTAATCTATAATTGAATACATTGTAAGTAGCACTTACTTTACATTTGTTGCTGCATGCCTTAAATCCAGTTATACATTTTTTAGGAGCAGTATCCCCCCTCCTCTTTTACCACTCCCACTTCCATCTGACCTGACTGTAAATCAACTGTCAAGCCTGCACACAGCATACAGCATTCCAACTGTCCAAATTCTGTCACCATCCCAGCTACAGCAAAACTACTCACAGAAGAATAGTTTTGAGAGCAAGGAACTTGATTGACAGCTGAAATATAAGACGTTTTAGATTGGATATAAGAAATAGGGGGCAGATCAAAAAAAAAATTATACAGTGGTGGTTGGGAAGAATTAAGTTTCCAGTTATGGTAAATTTGGTATAGATGCCCTTTAAAATATTACTTGTCTTTAAGTTCCAAACAAAATCACTTAAAGCCTTTATTTTTTTTAAAAAAAAAGTTTTACCTATGATTCTTCCCTTGCACAGTGAGTCAGGAATGCTCATGTGTTTCTCGCAAAGAAGGCTCCAATAAAAAAAAGTGACAGAGCCCTAGTTTTATAAAGAACTGACCCATGTTTTGTCTTTTATTCTCTTAAGGTGCTTCCAAATACATGCAAGCAAAGGGTGGAACATCAGCAGGATCAGGTGGATAACATGCCTTGTGAAATTTTGATGACTACTTTTTGAGTACAAAACTTTTTATTCTCTGGTTACTTAAAATGCTACATTGGTTCTTTTGAATAATCAGGTTGGGGAATAATGTAAAAAACAGTTTAACCTCCTCTGCAAAAAGGTTCAATCTTATTATTGTCATACCAACCATAAACATTATCAAGGTGAATCTGGACTCTCCCGCACAACCACTTTTCTCAAGTTGCTGTATCTGCTAGGCGCACCCAATCGAGCCTTGACCAGTAGCTATATACCACAGAAATAGACAAAGCGATGGTGCACACCAGAATTGAAAAAAACTCTTGTGCTTTATTCACACATGTAACGTTTCGATATGCAGTGATATCTTTCTTAGACAACACATAAAGTGCTAAAATGTGCAAACAGACTTACAAGGGTGAAGTGTTAGTTCCTATGTCGCCACCTATAGGCGAGTATTCAAAGTGCAAGTGCTAAATATCTTTTTCAATTCTCAAATGTGTGCTGTTTTCATATAAGGTGCAGCATGCCATAAATATCACTAAATATTAATACAATGATATAAAAATTTCCTCTTGTATAAAAAGTGCAAGAAAAGTGGCCAAAACGTTAAAAACATACTGCAATTATTAATTCAGTCTATATATAAATAGGACCCACTTTAGATTCTTAATTAATCTTAAATAAAATTCTACATGTTTTATACAGGGGTATAAAATATTCAGAGAAACAATCTTCATAAATAGCATCTCAACCCTAAATGCGTTAAGTCCCTTGGATGTATTGTATCAACGTGTATATCCCAAAGGACCTCTTCTTATAACAAAATTATTGTGGTCACCCCCTCTTGTTAACTTGGGAATATGGCCAATAACCATACCTCTAAGTCATGTGTTGGCTTGGATAAAATGTGATGCTAGGGAGAGAGAATCAACATTATCCCTATCAGTTTCAACTCATTCATATGCACTTTAAAGTTGCTCCTGTGCCTCTGAAAGCATTTATGAATGGACCCATGGTCTTTCCAAGTATCTTAATGTACAGGGACATTTCAATAAATAAATACATAGTCAGTATTACATTTGAAGTATCCCCCATTATAAGTGGTACCCCTGTGAGGATGTACAAACTTATCCCCCACAATCAAGGAATTACCAATATTACAATTTGCACAGCGGTAACACTCTGTCTTATTGGAAAACACGTGTCTCTCTTTTGTATTTAATCGATGGGGTCTGCCTGTACCAAATATGAATATAGGTTCCTACTTTTTTATGTACCATGTTCGGGGGTTTTCCTGACGTTCCCTAGTTCTCTATCACCACCTATGATGGACCAATATTTCTGTAATGCTTTCTTAACATTTCCTGATTCTGTTGTGTATTTGTGTTTAAAGGTCAGCCTCTGGTATCCTCATTTTCTCTATGGGTGTGTGCAATAGCCTGTCCGGGCTAGTTTGACATTCTTGGGGTGATACCCTTTGTATAAACTTGTGTTCCATGATATCGAGTTAGATCTTTCTGTCCTCATTATTATTACATATCCTCAATACCTTCAAAAACTGAGACTTGGGTAGCACCACTAAATATGTGTTTCCGGTTGAAAGCTGTTAGCTCGTATAACGTGTATCACATGTTTCGGACCTAGACTGTCCGAACATGTTGTGGTGTGCACAATAAATGCACGGTTGTTTATAGCAATACCTGTGGGGTTGTGAGTTTTTGGTTGCTCTAGACTACACACTTTTTTTGAATTTATGTCCAGGAACAGACATCTGGGCAACCAAAATCTATAGGAGATGTGGTGAGCTGAATTGCATTATGTTTTTTCGGTAGATTGCTATATAATAAGGTACATACCACATTACCAGTAACCTTGATTTTTACATCTAGATAATTAAAGGGCATGTCCACCCCCAAAACTAAAATTTAACCCCTTTCTGGACACATCAAGTAGTTTAAAACAATCCTTACTACATTCCTGCTCAAAATAGTTCCCCTGCTGTGCCCCTCCAAAGTCCAGGAAATGCTGTGTAGGAGCAGAGTGTGGACTCATGCTGTGCCTAAGACTTCCTCAACCTCATCAAGGTTGAGGCATGCTCAGTGCAGCCCTCCCTGCCTCTCCGCCAATCAAGGACGCGGCTGCCGGTCCCGCCCCCTGCTTGCAATTCCATGCAAGCAGCAGAGAGCCTGAACACTGCAGCAGAGAGAGAGAGAGAGCAGGGAAGTAGAAATCGGGGGACTTTCTAACAATTATATTAATGCGGTGGGGCTGGGGGGGGGAGCATGCCTACCACATATCAAAAGTTACATTTCGGGGGGGACATGCCCTTAATTACACTTTTGGACATTTCCATAGTAAATTGTAATGTCATCCATACCATTCAATAATTCAAGAAAGTCAAATGCCTGTGCATTATTTACACTCCATATTATGAACGAATCATCTATGTACCGTAAGAATTTTACACAAATTTTTTTTGTACTATCATTGGTGTGTGTTTATAATATATATATATATATAATATATATATATATATATATACTGCTATTCCAGTGCCCCCACATATAAGTTGGCATATGAGGGTGTGTGTGGGACTACCCATAGCCGTTCCAACTTTCTGTAGGTAGTATTCCAACTGAAATTAAAATAGTTATTACTCAAAACCAGGTCCAAGCACTCAATTAAAAATTTGTAGGTGGAGTGCAGTCATGAAATGCTTCTAAGGCTTTTTTGCTGGCAGCCATGCCTCTGTCATGTTTAATATTTGTATAAAGTGACAGATATCAAGTGTTATCATAGTCCATTCTGGATTCCATTCCCCAATGATTGATGTGTTGTAAAAAAAATCCTGTGTGTCCTTTAAATAGGCTGAAGTCTTTTACCAGTGGATCAAGAAATGACTATATACTGGTAAGGGGGTTAATTCACAGAATCTATTGCAGACACTATTGGTCGAAATGGTGGACAGTTAATGTCCTTGTGCACCTTTGGCAGTCCGAATATGACTGGATTCCTTGGATATTGCACTAATAAAAAATTAAAAAAATTTTTCAGCAATCCATCCGTTTAATAGTGCCATTTCACCGAGATTATTTATCTTTCTCATAATACTCACAGTTGGATCACTATTCAATTTGGTGTAGGCATCAGAATTAAATGTTCAATCATGCTCCCTCTGTAAAAACATAATCCATTAGGACAATTGCTCCCCCTTTGTCCGTGGGCTTAAATATGATGTTTTTATTCTGGCTCAAATTCCTAAGGGCCACCATCTCTTGTTTAGTAAGGGTATTCTTACACAACTTTCTCTTATCACAATTGGTTAATACTTCGGATTTTACATGTTTCACAAAGAGATGTAATACTGACTATTGTATTTTTATTTATTGAAATGTCCCTGTACATTCAACATACATTGGAAAGACCATGGGTCCATTCAAGAAACATTTCCAGAGGCACAGGAGCAACATTAAAGTGGCATATGAACGAGTTGGAACTGATAGGGATAATGTTGAATTCTCTCCCATAGCAGCACATTTTATCACAGCCAAACATCAAACACATGAGCTTAGAAGTATGGTCATTGACCATATTCCCAAGTTAACAAGAGGGGGTGACCACAATAATTTTTATTAAGAAGAGAGTCCTTTTGGATATACATGTTGGATACAATACATCCAAAGGGTTGAGATGCTATTTATGAAGATTGTTTCTATGAAATTTTATACTCCCGTATAAAAACATGTAGAATTTTATTAAGATTAATAAGATAATTTAAAGTGGGTCCTATTTAGTATACTGACTGAATTATAATGCAGTATGTTTTAAGGTTTTAGCACCTTTTTCTTGCACTTTTTATACAACAGGAAATGTTTATTATTATTGTATTAATATTTATTGATATTTATGGGACGCTGCACCTTATAATGAAAACAGCACCATTTGAGAATTGAAAAAGATGTTTAGCACTTGCACTTTGAATACTTGCCTATAGGTGGCGACATAGGAACTAACACTCACCCTATATAAGTATGTTGCACATTTTAGCACTTTATGGTTGTCTGAAGAAGATATCACTGCATATCGAAACATTCCCATAGGGAACCGCACCATCGGACGGAATTTTCCAACTCGTCCGAGCATTCCTTCGTCCGATCCGGTCACGGCTGTCCGAACCACACCAGCCGATATTTTGGCCGACCTGAAAGTGCCGTCAATTGGTCGGTCGGCCGAAAATATCGACTGAGGTGTACCCAGCCTAAAGGGATTTACAGCTACTTACTCACACGGTGGCATATTGCTGCAAGTTTATTGTTTTGATTTTTTAGGTGATCCTATGAGTACACTGAACCAGGGGGAATACAATACATGATTTATAGTGCATTATTTTAATCACAGTTTTTGGCTGTATGTCAGGAAAATATTTGTTTTAGGGTGTGCTCCTTTATAATAAAATAATTGACATCATGTATTTTATGTTTATTATAAAAATGTATTTATATATAATCTCTGAGATAGAATGCTGATGGTGATAGAATGTTTAAAGGGTAACCGTTTCTGCAATTTTTCCAAACTAGTTAGCATTATATAAAAAATACTCCCATTGTACCTTCAAAATAAAACCTAAATCACATCTCTAGATAAAATTTGTCAGAAGTTATTGCTGAACAATTTTTTTTTTCAGCCATGTGATCAGCTTGTAGTCATGTGACCAGCCTCTGCCTGCATTAATAGGCTCCCTTCTCAACTGGAAACCCCAGCATCAAGTCTTAACTGAGCATGCTTCTTCCCCTGGGCAGTGGGACAGGGCAGAGGTCAGGTGATGTCACTCAACAAACAGAAGTTTGACCATTCCCCCAATATAAGTTCTCACAGGCTGCAGGCTTTCATTTAACCCTAACTTGTTCAATAGACCACAGTGCCCTTTGAGGATGTACAAAGGAGGCAGCAGATGAAACAGCAGTCAATCATTGGTTGTGATATCGGTTGTCACAGACACGATTGACTGCATGGAGGGAGGGGCCATCTTACACTGCCAGCATGGGGAAAATAATTATCCTTTAATATCTGGTTATTAATGCAGGTAATAAAGTGCAAAATATATCCGTTGGGGTTGAGGGCAGGTAACTGACAATTGAAATTATTTGTTTTTTAAGGGTAGACATGCCTTTTAAAGCCAAGGTATTCAGCAATATTTTTTGTGTGAAATATAAGCCTTTTAAAATTATTTTTTATCCAGTCAGTAATGCCAGAATACTGTTCAAAATAATGGATTTATTCCATCATAATACTTTATGTAGTTGCCAATATATCCTCTACGATTTAGTGTGTTTTTCCTACAAAATACCACCTTAAATATTCTTATTATTTTGGCAGTATTGGAATACTGCTGTTGTTGGGTTGGTATATTGAGATCCCAATAAATACAGTGCTGAAAATAAATGTTGTTGTCTGCTGAGCACTGCTGTAAGAAACCTTACAATTGCAATTTTTCTAACATTTATTCTGAAAAGAATCCGCTGGAATACTGCAAGTTTATAAATATGACCTAATGTGCCTATAATGGGATCTATTTAATTCCTTGTTTTTTGATTGGCAGTAAATGAACCGGGTCCCAGGAGGACAGAATATGTCCCGGAGGAAACAGACAACTCCAAATAAGTACACTGTGAGTAAAATGGTTATTACATATTTGTTTGCTAGACAAATTCTTGGATTTATTACTCAGGTAAAATTGCAACGGTCTTATACCCTTTCTCAAGCCCTGAGTAGCATATATTAAATGGTTCCTCTCCATGATCCAACAGGAAATGACACCTTTACAACATTTTACATTTCTCCCTATAACTTTAATATATACCTAAACAATTTATATAGCTATGTGTATATACAATATAAGTATGCATTAACATAATTATTTTTCCAAGTTCTAAATGCAACAATGATCTGCAGTTAAAAAAAGTGATATAGATCATAATCTCAATTCAGGCCAGATGGGGCCAGTGTCTTTAAACGCTTTATTCATCTGACTTTCCTCTTTTGAAGTTCCAAATGTCTGTCTCCACCCCTCATGGGTATGGCCACAGATTCTAACACCATAAATCTCAAGCGGGTACACACAGTAAAAATAAAGCCCGATACCGTCGGATCCAACAGTATCGGGGCTTTATCGGTACTGTGTGTACCTTTGTTTCCGAACGAGCGGGTCGACCGAACGCTCGTTCGGGAAAGACCGAAAATTTCCAACGGCCGCGCTAGACTCCCTATAGAGGAGTCTGCCGAGGGAAACACACAGTCCCGAGCGTTCTCCTATGATATGTATAGGGGGACGATTGGGATGTGTGTCTGCAGATCTTTGAAAGATGACAGACATGACTTGCAGATCCTGTCTGTCATCTTTCAATGATCTGTAGTGTGTGTACTGTACCCAGCTCAAGAAGGGTGCACGTTTTCCCTCCCGAAACGTTGTGTGTAATATGACTTGTGGTCACTAATAAAGTTATTAAGTTTATTTAGAGTGCGACCCTCGATTCTGTTGATATTTGATGTCTATGATCCATCAAGGGATGGATACTGAGGGCTATTATTTTTATTGTATTCTTTAGCTTCTGTAAGCATTAATTTTGCATTTGGTGTTTTACTGCTGCAGCTTGTCCCTAGAATGGTGAATGTAGCTGGTGGTAGCCATTATGACAAAATGTTTTTAAAGCTTTTGTTGGAGGATTCACAGCATAAAAACAAGGAGTTACGCACACCAGATACCAAGGGACACACTTTGAGTAAAAATTTATTTTCCATGTCTCAGTAGCAGCACCGATCATCTGCTGCATTTTGTGGCCATGCCCGTAGTCATAGATGGCTATAAATTATGGAACTGGCTACCAAAAATAACTAAATTGGGTTCTACAGTTGTCCGATGTCAAATAAGGTGTCTTCCTTTGGGCTCTAATGCTTGTTAGTCTGCCATGTTTACCTAAAAATGTACCTGTGTAATTTGTTTGAGCAAATATTGCAGATTGTGTTGTTCAATAGATAACACTTAAAAGGATGAAGGCTTTCATGTTGTTGTCAGTACATGTAGTCATCAAACTTATGTTATATGCAACAATTTCCCATGCCCCCTAACTCCAGTATTTACTCTCTCTCCATACCAGTATACAAGTCCCTTTTAAGACTTTGAAAACTGCTGTTGCTCTGCAGTTTATTTTCCTGCAAGCATCAATCACAGACATCTTTAAAGGACCTGTAAACCCCTTAAGCCCCCAAATAACTATGTCCCGTTCGTTTCTATATTCACAGGGAGGTGAGAACGCTTATTCTCACCTCCCTGTGAATAATAGGACGATCGGGGGACCTGGAACTTACCTTACACGCCGCTCCACTCGCAGCCGCTCCTGCACGGAAAGCCGCTCTGTCCCGACCACGCGCCCTATCTTATGCGCATGGCGGCAATTCAAAGATAGGGCGCGCGATCGGGAAGAAAACAGCTGTTCTGTGCAGGAGCGGCTGCGGAGTGGAGCGGCAGGTAAGGTAAGTTCCAGGTCCCCGATCGTCCTATTATTCACAGGGAGGTGAGAATAAGCGTTCTCACCTCCTGTGAATAATAGAAACGAATGGGACATAGTTAATTTTCGGGGTTTAGTGTCTTTTAAAAGTATCTTGCTTGCGCTTGGGGGTTAGGGTAGGGGAAGGGTTAAAACAAGAAGTAAAAAATAAAAAATAAATGGTTAAGATCAAGATCTCTGTAAACAAACCAGTTTAAAATGACACTTCCATATATTAAAATTAAACTTCAACCACTCACTTGTGTTATCACCCACTAGGGGTAATGCAGGCTTACTCTGTGCTGTTCTGTGCTTGCTGGTCTGTATAGTTCCCAAAAACCTCTGCACACAGGAATAAGGTTGCCAACAAACTTTATTATAGCAATTAAAAACAATAAAAAGCACTAAAAAACCTTGCAAAAAACGTCCATTAGCAGTTTTTGAAGTTGTACCTCTCTGCTATGTGTGTGCCCCTTTAAGTCGTGGCTGGTGAGGTAGTTACTACGCGTTTTGCTGTTTTAATCCTTACAGCTTCATCAGGGATAAAATTTGAAGTGTCTCTCGGCTTTTTAAAATATGATTCAACTACTTCCTGTTTCTGTAACAGGAAGTGACATTTGTGTTCCATTTGCTGTCTGTTTGTGTTCCAGCAGCCATCTTGGATTTTTTTCTCTTTATAAGTCATTTTGCCCTTTAGAATTCGTTTTATGTATTCAACCTTGGAGGTATCTCCTTGTCCAAAATATATTGGTTACCACAGTAAAAGTTAAAACAAAGAACAGGTTGTGCAGGATTATTGGGCAAGAGAGGATGATGGGAAATCTCTGCTTGTCATTTAGTTATTGGAATGTCAGATGGTCTATCTACCAAGCTTATTACAAGCAGAGATTTCCCATCATCCTCTCTTGCCCAATAATCCTGCACAACCTTGTCTTTGTTTTAACTTTTACTGTGGTAACCAATATATATTTTGGACAAGGAGATACCTCCAAGGTTGAATACATAAAAAGAACTTAATAAAACGATTCTAAAGGGCAAAAATAACTTTATAAATAGAAAAAAAAATCCAAGATGGCTGCTGGAACACAAACAGACAGCAAATGGAACACAAACAGGAAGTAGAAACAGGAAGTAGTTTGAATCATGATTTTAAAAGCCAGAGAGACAGCAATCCTTTTATTGCATCATCATCAATAAAGCTCCTTAGGGAGGGGATTGGGGGGGAAAGGAGAAAAAAAAGTTATAATGTTGGAAAGATGGAAAGCAATTTCCTAAATCCCATTCTTCTATGCAAGCAGAGCGGCAAACACAGCAAGCTGCCAGTTTCTTATTCTGCTTTTTCTGCATTCTCGTGTCTGAGAACTGAGCAGCCAGCTGTCAGATTGCTGCTTTTTGCTTGTATAGAGGCTCAAGTACTAATTTCTACCTCCCAATACTTTTAAGGCAAAAAGTTATTGTTTGTGTGTAGATACCCTTTAAAGGGACACTATACTGAAAAAATGACTTGCTTCATCTTAATCTATAATTGAATACATTGTAAGTAGCACTTACTTTACATTTGTTGCTGCATGCCTTAAATCCAGTATACATTTTTAGGAGCAGTATCCCCCCTCCCTTTTTACCACTCCCACTTCCATCTGACCTGACTGTAAATCAACTGTCAAGCCTGCACACAGCATACAGCATTCCAACTGTCAAAATTCTGTCACCACCCAGCTACAGCAAAACTACTCAAAGAAGAATAGTTTTTGAGAGCAAGGAACTTGATTGAAAGCTGAAATATAAGACGTTTTAGATTGGATATCTAAAAGAAAGATGGGGGCAGATCAAAAAAAAAATTATACAGTGGTGGTTGGGAAGAATTATAGTTTCCAGTTATGGTAAATTTGGTATAGATGCCCTTTAAAATATTACTTGTCTTTAAGTTCCAAACAAATCACTTTAAAGCCTTCATTTTTTTTAAAAAAAAGTTTGTACCTACTGATTCTTCCCTTGCACAGTGAGTCAGGAATGCTCATGTGTTTCTCGCAAGAAGTCTCCAATAAAAAAAGGAGACAGAGCCCTAGTTATAAAGAACGACCCATGTTTTGTCTTATTTCTCTTTAAGGTGCTTCCAAATACATGCAAGCAAGGGTGGAACATCAGCAGGATCAGGTGGATAACATGCCTTGTGAAATTTTGATGACTACTTTTTGAGTACAAAACTTTTTATTCTCTGGTTACTTTTAAATGCTACATTGGTTCTTTGAATAATCAGGGTGGGGAATAAGTTAAAAAACAGTTTAACCTCTCTGCATAAAGGTTCAATCTTATTATGTTCATACCAACCATAAACATTATGCAAGGTGAATCTGGACTCTCCCGCACAACCAATTTTCTCAAGTTGCTGTATCTGCTAGGCGCACCCAATCGAGCCTTGACCAGTAGCTATTACTCAGAAATAGACAAAGCGATGGTGCACACCAGACTTGAAAAAAACTCTTGTGCTTTATTCACACATGTAACGTTTCGATATGCAGTGATATCTTCTTCAGACAAACATAAAGTGCTAAAATGTGCAACAGACTTACATAGGGTGAAGTGTTAGTTGCCTATGTCGCCACTATAGGCGAGTATTCAAAGTGCAAGTGCTAAATATCTTTTTCAATTCTCAAATGGTGCTGTTTTCATTTATAAGGTCCGCATGCCATAAATATCACTAAATATTAATACAATGATATAAACATTTCCTCTTGTATAAAAAGTGCAAGAAAAGGTGCCAAAACGTTAAAAACATACTGCAATTATTATTCAGTCAGTATACTAAATAGGCCCACTTAGATTATCTTAATTAATCTTAAATAAATTCTACATGTTTTATACAGGGGTAAAATATTCAGAGAGAAACAATCTTCATAAATAGCATCTCAACCCTAAATTGTGTTAAGTCCCTTTGGATGTATGTATCTAACGTGTATATCCAAAAGGACTCTCTTCTTAATAACAAATTATTGTGTCACCCCCTCTTGTAACTTGGGAATATGGGCAATAACCATACCTCTAAGCTCATGTGTTGGCTTGGATAAAATGTGATGCTATGGGAGAGAGAATTCAACATATCCCTATCAGTTTCAACTCATTCATATGCCACTTTAAAGTTGCTCTTGCCTCTGAAAGCATTTTATGAATGGACCCATGGTCTTTCCATATATCTTAATGTACAGGGACATTTCAATAAATAAAACAATAGTCAGTATTACATTTTGAAGTATCCCCCAATTTTATAAGTGGTACCCCTGTGAGGATGTACAAACTTATCCCCCACAATCAAGGAAACAAATATTACAATTTGCACAGCGGTAACACTCTGTCTTATTGGAAAACACGTGTCTCTCTTTGTATTTATCTATGGGGTCTGCTGTACCAAATATGAATATAGGTCCTACCTTTTTTATGTACCATGTTCGGGGGTTTCCTGACCTGTTCCCTAGTTCTCTACACCACCTATGATGGACCAAATTTCTGTAATGCTTTCTTAACATTTCCTGATTTGTTGTGTATTTGTGTATTAAAGGTCAGCCTCTGGTATCCTCATTTTCTCTATGGGTGTGTGCAATAGCCTGTTCACGGGCTAGTTGAATCTTTGGGGTGATACCCCCTTTGTTAAAACTTGTGTTCCATGTATCGAGTTAGATCTTTCTGTCCTCATATTTTACATATCTCTCATACCTTCAAAAACTGAGACTTGGGTAGCCCACTAAATATGTGTTCCTTTCGGTGAAGAACTGTTAGCTCGTAATACGTGTATCTACATGTTTCGGACCTAGACTGTCCGAAACATGTTGTGGTGTGCACAATAAATGCACGGTTGTTTATAGCAATACCTGTGGGGTTTGTCTGAGTTTTTGGTTGCTCTAGACTACACACTTTTTATTTGAATTTGTCAGGAACAGACATCTGGGCAACCAAAATCTATAGGAGATGTGGTGAGCTGAATTGCATTTATGTTTTTATCGGTAGATTTGCTATATAATAAGGTACATACCACATTACCAGTAACCTTGATTTTTACATCTAGATAATAAAGGGCATGTCCACCCCCAAAACTAAAATTAACCCCTTTGGACACATCAAGTAGTTTAAAACAATCCTTACCTTACATTCCTGCTCAAAATAGTTCCCTGCTGTGCCCCTCCAAAGTCCAGGAAAAAGCTGTGTAGGAGCAGTGTGTGACTTATGCTGTGCTAAGACTTCCTCAACCTCACAAGGTTGAGGCATGCTCAGTGCAGCCCTCCCTGCCTCTCAGCCAATCACGGACGCGGCTGCCGGTCCCGCCTGCTTGCAATTCCATGCAAGCAGAGAGCCTGAACACTGCAGCAGAGGAGGAGAGCAGGAAAGTAAGAATCGGGGGACTTTCTAACAATTATATTAATGCGGTTGGGGCTGGGGGAGCATGCCCTACCACATATCAAAAGTTACATTTCGGGGTGGACATGCCTTAATTACACTTTTGGACATTTCATAGTAAATGTAATGTCATTCATACCATTCAATAATTCAAGAAAGTCAAATGCTGTGCATTATTTACACTCCATATTGAACGATCATCTATGTACCGTAAGAATTTTACAAAAATTTTTTTGTACATATCATTGGTGTGTGTATATATATATATATATATATATAATATATATATATATATATACTGCTATTCCAGTGCCCCACATATAAGTTGGCATATGAGGGTGCTGTGGGACTACCCATAGCCGTTCCAACTTTCTGGTAGGTAGTATTCCAACTGAATTTAAAATAGTATTACTCAAAACCAGGTCAAGCACTCAATTAAAAATTCTGTAGGTGGAGTGCAGTCATGAAATGCTTCTAAGGCTTTTTTGCTGGCAGCCATGCCTCTGTCATGTTTAATTGTATAAAGTGACAAGATACAAGTGTTATCATAGTCCATCTGGATTCCATTCCCCAATGGATTTGATGTGTTGTAAAAAAAATCCTGTGTGTCCTTTAAATAGGCTGGAAGTCTCTTACCAGTGGATTCAAGAAATGATATTATACTTGGTAAGGGGGTAATTCACAGAATCTATTGCAGAACACTATTGGTCGAAATGGTGGACAGTTAATGTCCTGTGCACCTTGGCAGTCGAATATGACTGGATTCCTTGGATATTGCACTAATAAAAAATTAAAAAAATTTTTCAGCAATCCATCCGTTTAATAGTGCCATTTCACCGGATTATTTATATTTCTCATAATACTCACAGTTGGATCACTATTCAATTTGGTGTAGGCATCAGAATTCAATGTTCAATCATGCTCCCTCTGTAAAAACATAATCCATTAGGACAATTGCTCCCCTTTGTCCGTGGGCTTAAATATGATGTTTTTATTCTGGCTCTCAAATTCCTAAGGGCCACCATCTCTGTTTAGTAAGGTTATTCTTACACAACTTTCTCTTATCACAATTGGTTAATACTTCGGATTTTACATGTTTCACAAAGAGATGTAATACTGACTATTGTATTTTATTTATTGAAATGTCCCTGTACATTCAACATACATTGGAAAGACCATGGGTCCATTCAAGAAACTTTCCAGAGGCACAGGAGAACATATAAAGTGGCATATGACGAGTTGGAACTGATAGGGTAAATGTTGAATTCTCTCCCATAGCAGCACATTTTATCCAAGCCAAACATCAAACACATGAGCTTAGAGTATGGTCCTTGACCATATTCCCAAGTTAACAAGAGGGGGTGACCACAATAATTTTTATTAAGAAGAGAGTCCTTTTGGATATACATGTTGGATACAATACATCCAAAGGGTTGAGATGCTATTTATGAAGAGTGTTCTCTATGAATATTTTATACTCCCGTATAAACATGTAGAATTTTATTTAAGATTAATAAGATAATTTAAGTGGGTCCTATTTAGTATAACTGATGAATTAATAATTGCAGTATTTTTTAAGGTTTTACACCTTTTTCTTGCACTTTTTATACAACAGGAAATGTTATATATTATTGTATTAATTTTATTGATATTAGGCACGCTGCACCTTATAATGAAAACAGCACCATTTGAGAATTGAAAAAGATGTTTGCACTTGCACTTTGATACTGCCTATAGGTGGCGACATAGGAACAACACTTCACCCTATAAAGTATGTGCACATTTTAGCACTTTATGGTTGTCTGAAGAAGATATCACTGCATATCGAAACATTCCCATAGGGAACCGCACCATCGGACGGAATTTTCCAACTCGTCCGAGCATTCCTTCGTCCGATCCGGTCACGGCTGTCGACCCACACCAGCCGATATTTTGGCCGACCTGAAAGTGCCGTCAATTGGTCGTCGGCCGAAAATATCGACTGAGGTGTACCCAGCCTAAAGGCGATTTACAGCTACTTTCACACAGGTGGCATATTGCTGCAAGTTTGTTATTTTTTAGGATGATCCTATGAGTACACTGAGCAGGGGGAATACAATAACATGATTTATAGTGCATTATTTTAATCACAGTTTTGGGCTGTATGTCAGGAAAATATTTGTTTAGGGTGTGCTCCTTTAATAAAATAATTGACATCATGTATTTTATGTTTATTATAAAAATGTATTTTATATATAATCTCGAGATAGAATGCTGACTGGGTGATAGAATGTTTAAAGGGTAACCGTTGTCTGATTTTCCAAACTAGTTAGCATTAATAAAAATACTCCCATTGTACCTTCAAATAAAACCTAAATCACATCTCTAGATAAAATTTGTCAGAAGTTATTGCTGAACATTTTTTTTTTCAGCCATGTGATCAGCTGTAGTCATGTGACAGCTCTGCCTGCATTAATAGGCTCCCCTTCTCAACTGTAAACCCCAGCATCAAGTCTTAACTGAGCATGCTTCTTCCCCTGGGCAGTGGGACAGGGCAGAGGTCAGGTGATGTCACTCAACAAACAAGAAGTTTGACCATTCACCCCAATATAAGTTCTCACAGGCTGCAGGCTTTCATTTAACCCTAACTTGTTCAATAGACCACAGTTGCCCTTTGAGATGTACAAAGGAGGCAGCAGATGAAACAGCAGTCAATCATGGTTGTGATATCGGTTGTCACAGACACGATTGACTGCATGGAGGGAGGGGCCATCTTACACTGCCAGCATGGGGAAAATAATTATCCTTTAATATCTGGTTATTATGCAGGTTAAAGTGCAAAATATATCCGTTGGGGTTGAGGGCAGGTAACTGACAATTGAAATTATTTTGTTTTAAGGGTAGACATGCCTTTTAAAGCCAAGGTATTCAGCAATATTTTTTGGTGAAATAAGCCTTTTAAAATTATTTTTTATCCAGTCAGTAATGCCAGAATACTGTTCAAAATAATGGAATTATTCCATCATAATACTTTATGTAGTTGCCAATAATCCTCTACGATTTAGTGTGTTTTTCCTACAAAATACCACCTTAAATATTCTTATTATTTTGGCATTAGGAATACTGCTGTTAGTTGGGTTGGTATATTGAGATCCAATAAAATACAGTGCTGAAAAATAAGTTGTTCTGCTGAGCACTGCTGTAAGAAACCTTACAATGCAATTTTTCTAACATTTATTTGAAAATGAATCCGCTGGAATACTGCAAGTTATAAATATGACCTAATGTGCCTTAAATGGGAATCTATTTAATTCCTTGTTTTTTGATTGGCAGTAAATGAACCGGGTCCCCGGAGGACAGAATATGTCCCGGAGGAAACAGACAACTCCAAATAAAGTACACTGTGAGTAAAAGGTTATTACATTATTGTGTTGCTAGACAAATTCTTGGATTTATTACTCAGGTAAAATTGCAACGGTCTTATACCCTTTCTCAAGCCCCTGAGTAGCATATATTAAATGGTTCCTCTCCCATGATCCAACAGAAATGACACATTACAACATTTTACATTTCTCCCTATAACTTTATATATATCCTAAACAATTATATAGCTATGTGTATATACAATATAATATGCATTAACATAATTATTTTTCCAAGTTCTAAATGCTTAACAATGATCTGCAGTTAAAAAAAGTGATTATGATCATAATCTCAATTCAGGCCAGATGGGGCCAGTGTCTTTAAACGCTTTATTCATCTGACTTTCTTTTTGAAGTTCCAAATGTCTGTCTCCACCCCTCATGGGTATGGCCACAGTTCTAACACCTAAATCTCAAGCTGGGTACACACAGTAAAAATAAAGCCCCGATACCGTCGGAACAACAGTATGGGGCTTTATCGGTACTGTGTGTACCTTGTTTTCCGAACGAGCGGGTCGACGCCGAACGTCGTTCGGGAAAGACCGAAAATTTCCAACGGCCGCGCTAGACTCCCATAGAGGAGTCTGCCGAGGGAAAACACACACCCGAGCGTTCTCCCTATGATATGTATAGGGGGAGATTGGGACTGTTGTCTGCAGATCTTTGAAAGATGACAGACATGATCTTGCAGATCCTGTCTGTCATCTTTCAATGATCTGTTGTGTGGTACTGTGTACCCAGCTCAAGAAGGGTGCACGTTTTCCCTCCCGAAACGTTGTGTAGTAATAGACTTGTGGTCACTAATAAAGTTATTAAGTTTATTTAGAGTGCGACCCTCGATTCTGTTGATATTTGGTCTATGATCCATCAAGGGATGGATACTGAGGGCTATTATTTTTATTGTATTCTTTAGCTTCTGTAAGCATTAATTTTGCATTTGGTGTTTTACTGCTGCAGCTTGTCCCTGAATGGTGAATGTAGCTGGCTGGTAGCCATATGACAAAAATGTTTTTAAAGCTTTTTCTGTTGGAGGATTCACAGCATAAAAACAAAGAGTTACGACCACCAGATAACAAGGGACACACTTTGAGTAAAATTTATTTTTCCATGTCTCAGTAG
Organism: Hymenochirus boettgeri; assembly: GCA_019447015.1. NCBI lineage: Eukaryota > Metazoa > Chordata > Amphibia > Anura > Pipidae > Hymenochirus > Hymenochirus boettgeri. The sequence continues at coordinate 105,141,546 of CM033472.1, forward strand.
CCGCACCGATCATCTGCTGCATTTTGTGGCCATGCCCGTAGTCCTAGATGGACTATAAATTATGGAAACTGGCTACCAAAAATAACTAAATTGGGTTCTACAGTTGTCCAGATGTCAAATAGGTGTCTCCTTTGGGCTCTAATGCTTGTTAGTCTGCCATGTCCTAAAAATGTACCTGTTGATATTTTGAGCAAATATTGCAGATGTGTTGTTCAATAGATATACACTTAAAAGAGAATGAAGGCTTTCATGTTGTTGTCAGTACATGTAGTCATCAAACTTATGATTATATGCACCAATTTCCCATGCCCCCTAACTCCAGATTTACTCTCTCTCCATACCAGTATACAAGTCCCTTTTAAGCTTTGAAAACTGCTGTTGCCTGCAGTTTATTTTCCTTGCAAGCATCAATCACAGACATCTTAAGGACCTGTAAACCCCCCTTAAGCCCCAAATAACTATGTCCCGTTCGTTTCTATTATTCACAGGGAGGTGAGAACGCTTATTCTCACCTCCTGGAATAATAGGACGATCGGGGGACCTGGAACTTACCTTACACGCCGCTCCACTCGCAGCCGCTCCTGCACGCGAAAGCCGCTCTGTCCGACCACGGCCCTATCTTATGCGCATGGCCAATCAAAAGATAGGGCGCGATCGGGACAGAACAGCTGTTCTGTGCAGGAGCGGCTGCGAGTGGAGCGGCAGGGAAGGTATTCCAGGTCCCCGATCGTCCTATTATTCACAGGGAGGTGAGAATAAGCGTTCTCACCTCCTGTGAATAATAGAAACGAATGGGACATAGTTAATTTTCGGGGTTTAGTGTTCCTTTAAAAGTATCTTGCTTGCGCTTGGGGGTATGGGTAGGGGAAGGGTTAAAACAAGAAGTAAAAAATAAAAAATAAATAGGTTAAGATCAAGTCTCTGTAAACAAACCAGTTTAAAATGACACTTCCATATAAAATTAAACTTCAACCACTACTTGTGTCTACCACCACTAGGGGTAATGCAGGTTTACTCTGTGCTGTTTGATGCTTGCTTGGTCTGTATAGTTCCCAAAAACCTCTGCACACAGGAATAAGGTTGCCAACAAACTTATTATAGCAATTAAAAACAATAAAAAGCACTAAAAAACCTTGCAAAAACGTCCATTAGCGTTTTTGAAGTTGTACCTCTCTGCTATGGTGTGGGCCCTTTAAGTCGTGGCTGGTGAGGTAGTTACTACGCGTTTTGCTGTTTTAATCCTTACAGCTTCATCAGGGATAAAATTTGAAGTGTCTCTCTGGCTTTTAAAATCATGATTCAACTACTTCGTTTCTGTAACAGGAAGTGACATTTGTGTTCCATTTGCTGTTCTGTTGTGTTCCAGCAGCCATCTTGGATTTTTTTCTCTTTATAAAGTCTATTTTTGCCCTTTAGAATTCGTTTTATGTATTCAACCTTGGAGGTATCTCCTTGTCCAAAATATAATTGGTTACCACAGTAAAAGTTAAAACAAAGAACAGGTTGTGCAGGATTATTGGGCAAGAGAGGATGATGGGAAATCTTGCTGTCATTATGTTATTGTAATGTCAGATGTCTATCTACAAGCTTAATTAAGCAGAGATTTCCCATCATCCTCTCTTGCCCAATAATCCTGCACAACCTGTTCTTGTTTTAATTACTGTGGTAACCAATTATATTTTGGACAAGGAGATACCTCCAAGGTTGAACATAAAAGAACTATTTAAAACGATCTAAAGGGCAAAAATATACTTAAAAGTAAAAAAAATCCAAGATGGTGCTGGAACACAAACAGACAGCAAATGGAACACAACAGGACAGTGAACTCACCCACCCTGTAGTAGTAACAGTGCGTCCAGTCACCCACCCTGTAGTAGTAACAGTGCGCCCAGTCACCCACCCTGTAATGGTAAGCGCGCCCAGTCCCCCCCCTGTAATGGTAACAGTGCACCCAGTCACTCCCCTGTAATAGTAACAGCGAGCCCGGTCACTCCCCTGTAGTAGCAACACCCTGTAATGGTAACAGTGCGCCCAGTCACTCACCCTGTAGTAGTAACTGCGCCCAGTCACCCACCCTGCAGTAGTAACGGTGCACCCAGTCACCCTCCCTGCAGTAGTAACAGTGTGCCCAGTCACTCTCCCTGCAATAGTAACAGTGCGCAGTCACCCTCCCTGCAGTAGTAACAGTGCCCCCAGTCACCCTCCATACAGTGCACCCAGTCACCCTCCCTGTAATAGTAGCAGCGTGTCCAGTCACCCTCCTTGTAATAGTAATAGCGCGCCCAGTCACCCACCCTGTAATAGTAACAGCGCGCTGTCACCCACCCTGTAATTATAACAGCACGCAGTCACCCACCCTGTAATAGTAACAGCGCGCCCAGTCACCCTCCCTGTAGTAGTAACAGCATGCCAAGTCACCCCCCCTGTAATAGTAACAGCGCACCCAGTCACCCACTCTGTAATGGTAACAGTGCACCCAGTCACCCTTCCTGTAATAGTAACAGTGCGTCCAGTCACCCACCCTGTAGTAGTAACAGCGCGCCCAGTCACCCTCCCTGTAATGGTAACAGTGCACCCAGTCGCTCACCCTATACTAGTAACAGTGCGCCCAGTCCCCCACCCTGTAGTAGTAACAGTGCGCCCAGTCCCCCACCCTGTAGTAGTAACAGTGCGCCCAGTCACCCTCCCTGTAATAGTAACAGTGCGCCCATTCACCCTCCCTGTAATAGTAACAGTGCGCCCAGTCACCCTCCCTAATAGTAACAGTGCGCCCAGTCACCCTCCCTGTAATAGTAACAGTGGGCCCAGTCACCCTCCTGTATAGTAACAGTGCGCCCAGTCACCCTCCCTGTAATAGTAACAGTGCGCCCAGTCACCCTCCCTGTAATAGTAACAGTGCGCCAGTCACCCTCCCCTGTAATAGTAAACAAGTGCGCCCAGTCACCCTCCCTGTAATAGTAACAGTGCGCCCAGTCACCCCCAACTGTAACAGTGCGCCCAGTCACCCTCCCTGGAATAGTAACCGTGCGCCAGTCACCCTCCCTGTAATAGAACAGTGGCCCAGTCACCCTCCCTGTAATAGTAACAGTGCGCCCAGTCACCCTCCCTGTAATAGTAACAGTGCGCCCAGTCACCCTCCCTGTAATAGTAACAGTGCACCCAGTCACCCTCTCTGTAATAGTAACAGTGCGCCCAGTCACCCTCCCTGTATAAGCCCTAAATGGCTTACCGTTTTCCCTTCTAACTATAAGCCTATAAAAAATTATCACACAAAAAAGGCAGGGCCCCAAACCCAGACCCCGCGTTTATTTTAAATATATTTAAACCAGAAGTCCCCTCTCGGTCCCAGGAATGCGCTTTATCCACCATTTGCCGTCCCTACATGACGGCCCATGAGTCAGCGGAGGAGTGACTGTGACCCCACCCGGCCACACCCCGGGCTTCTCTCTTCCAAACTGCATGCCCCACGGGAAGGTCTGAACCCCGAGCCTCCAAGGACCGACCGTACGACGATCATAGCTCCTCGGCCGGGGGCCCAGCCTTCCCTGGCGCTCCTCCTCCTTGCGCATTCCCCGTCTGCTGCGTACTGTACTTCCACTGGATATCGGATATACCGTGATGACCTGAAACGATAGTACTTAAAACGAAATGTAATGGGTGGGAGGGAGGGAAAAGAGAAAGGTACAATTTAATATTATGCATCCTGCTTGCTTTGTCCGTTTTTATGCTCCACTTGCCCTTTGTTTGCTGACCCCTCCCTCTTTTCCTTGCTGCAGCCTATGAGGCCCTAGATCTTATGTTGCCCCTCGTACTCGCTTCCCCTTCCCTCTCCCAGCTAGCCCTTGGCTAAGGAGTGAAAAGAAAGGGAGGGGGAAGAAGCACTGCAGCCATTATGCCTTATTTGCCTCCATTTTTAGAATTTAGGCTAACTATAGTAACAGTGCGCCCAGTCACCCTCCCTGTTGTAGTAACAGTGCGCCCAGTCACCCTCCCTTTAGTAGTAACAGTGCGCCCAGTATTCCAGGCTAGAGAAGTCTCCATTCATGCCCCGCCCACTGCACCCTCCTATTCTTCCTTCCATTCTTCCTGCCCACTCTAGCACATCACTTCCAGGTCCCTTTACCTATTAGGATCTACCGTCTACTGATCAGCAATTGGGCTCACAGGAAGCCGGGCGGTGGTTATGATTGTGGTTAAGGGGATTTAAATCTTGCAGTATTGTCCATCCGCTATGAGCAGCGTTATAGTCTGTGTACATCGAAGAATGTAAGACACACGGGCTCCGATTCACCGGCACATCCACAGGCCAGTAGTTTATTTTACCTGCACCTTCCTTACCAGGTAATTTACCGATGAGGCCGGGGGCGATACAGACAAGGAGGTGGAAATCTCTTTCATGAAATGGTTTCATTTGTGTCTGTAACCGATCGGTATGCGTCATTGTGTGTGGGGCTGTGTGTGCCTAAAAATGATATCCTAGGGCATGGGCTCTGATTTTCTTCTGCTACGGGGACCCCGAATCTGTCTAATATACATTTTAATTCCCATAGAACTTTTTCACACGTGTCTGAGTCTTTTGGACCTGCTATTAAGAAATCATCCAGATAATGGGCTATACTGTCCTTGCCTGTTTTTGATTGGGCACACCAATGTACGAACGTACTGAACTTCTTAAAATAAGAGCATGCTATAGCGTAACCTATGGGTAAGCATTGATCAATGTAATAGCCGTTTTAAAAAAAAAACCTTTTCAAAAAAAAAATTTTTCAAATAATTAAGACTCTCTTTATGGAGAAGAAGCAGACAGAAAGTGGATTCTATATCTAATATTGCCATTAGAGGTATTGATAAGCCGCCTTTAAATTTCTTTTTATTTTTCCCGCTAAAACCTCCCCTGATACTGGTATTGTAAAACCCTCTGCAAACCCACGTTTAATGAATGAGGCAGTCTCTATATTGGAGTATTTGTCTAACCACTGTTTTTCCCATTTGTATTTTGGGTACGAAAGGAATGGCCATTCCCTGCTTCTTTTTTCTTATTACAGTGCATCGCAGAGTGGCTGCCTCCACAATTAGAGCAGGCCTGTCTGAAATTACAGGTGTTACCCCGTTTGCATTGTTTATCATTGAATGCCCAGCATTCCTTCCTTATATTTTGATTGACATTGAAGTTATACCCACCTGAATTTCTAGGCCCCCTCTCCTCTTTTTCTTGTCCTACGCTCTGCATCCATATTTACATATCCTGACCGAAGGATAGGTTTGGATTTCCCACCATTTTTTCTCTAAAATCCCTATCGTACTTCTTCTACGCAGTGCCTCCATATGTGGTGAAAGTGTCTAATATGGAATAGGCATATTTTGACATATTCACACATAGTTCATCGTATTTTGACTTAATGCATGCTGTGTATACCATGAAACCCTTCATCCAATCCACTATTGATTTGTGACGTGTACTAGCCTCCTCCTTTTTTTCTGCTGTTCTTTGACCTTCTTTGGTTATACTAAACATGTCGGCAAATTTACCCTTTAGCATTTTTTTAACCGTCTTTTTAGGCAGATGTTTATGTAAACTGGAGATGGCGCATGCATAGGTATCCCTTGTTATCGCTACTTTAATCTTCTTTTCTATGCTTCCTTTCTCCCTTTCTTATTACCCAACCTCTTACACAGTTTTTTAAAAACTTTCATCATTGTATCACCCTCATCCCCTTCACGGTCTGACTCAGATGAGCTAGACCCCGAATCACTATTTTTTACATTAAAAATTTTGTACTCACGTTTTTTGTTTGAACCACTTGGGTCTCCTTTTTGCTCTGCGGTTGCTGGCCGATTTGCAGCACCGCTCCCGTCTTGTTCTGTTGTTGCTCTGTGAAGCTCCTGTGATTGCGCTCTGTATCCCACCTCCTTCCTCTGCTTGTGCTGCTCTCCATTGCACCTGCAATTATATGCACACCTCCTGGGTCCAAAAGATCTATCATGAAGCAGAACATCATTGTCCCCTGACCTTAACTGTTTTGGAGTATTATTAGGTGATCTAGCCAGCCTACTCCCCATTCCCCTATCTCTTTCACATTCCCCACAACCTGCCTCCAGCTCTATATCTCTTACCTGGAGGACCGGAATTCTGCTGGCCCATTATGCTGTGAAATAACTCCCTGGGGGCACGATCACCCTGCTGGATGAGGAGGAACGCCTTCTGTAGCTTTTTCTATCCTCACAATGGCTGAGCCTGTGACTAGGACACTGTTCAGGATGATATAATAGATTGCTGCCATTGCGACTTGATACCCCTTTAAAGTGCTGGCCGGGCGAATTCCCGCGAGAACGGGAGCTAATCCCGCATCGCCAGAATATCGCATCACCTCCGGGTTGCTGTCTGGATCCTATGCAGTCGCGCAACCTACTCCTGGCCTGATGACACGGTATTCCCGCACCACAGCCAGAAGCCATGTGGTTCCCGGGAACAAAGATCTCGCGATACCTGCTGGGCTGATACTCACTATGGCAGCGCGGCTGTGGGGAGCTAACAGTGCGATTGGGAGGCAAATCTACAGGGGAATAACAACTCAGCCTAGAAGGGGGCCTAGCAAAGAGGGAAGGGGACTGACACAAGGGAGAATCACTTACTTGTACCGGAGACCTAGACCTGCTCATTGTTGACCTGGATCCTTGTGTTGCTTGTCCTGCTGTTAGTTGCTTCACTGATCCAGCTAGTTCTCTGTGTTGTTGGGTTAATGGATTGCTTGTCCTGCTGTTATTTGCTTCACTGATCCAGCTAGTTCTCTGTGTTGTTGGGTTAATGGATTGGTGGCAGTCCTTGGTTCTTCCTGCTGTCCAGTGATGCCATCCATTGGATTCAGCACTCTCCTTCCTGATCTCCGGATCTGGTGGGTTTCCCTGCTTTTCTTCTTGGCTGCTTTTGTTTCTCCAGCTACCAAAATTCGTTCCTTGAACTCCTGCAAAAGAGAAAGGTACAAGTTAATATTATGCATCCTGCTTGCTTTGTCCGTTTTTATGCTCCACTTGCCCTTTGTTTGCTGACCCCTCCCTCTTTTCCTTGCTGCAGCCTATGAGGCCCTAGATCTTATGTTGTCCCTCCTACTTGCTTCCCCTCCCCTCTCCCAGCTAGCCCTTGGCTGAGTGAAATGAAAGGGAGGGGGAAGCAGGGGGGGAGAAGGGGGGAAGGGAGAGCACTGCTGCCATTATGCCTTATGTGCCTCCATTTTTAGAATTTCAGCTAACTATAGTAACAGTGCGCCCAGTCACCCTCCCTGTAAGTAGTAACAGTGCGCCAAGTCACCCTCCCTGTAGTAGTAACAGTGCACCCAAGTCACCCTCCCTGTAATAGTAACAGTGCACCCAGTATTCCAGGCTAGAAAAGTCTCCATTCATGCCCCGCCCATTGCACCCTCCCATTCTTCCATAACTCTGCCCACTTTAGCACATCACTTCCAGGTCCCTTTACCCATTAGGATCTACCGTATACCGATCAGCAATTGGGCTCGCAGGAAGCCGGGCGGTGGTTATGATCGTGGTTAAGGGGATTTAAATCTTGCAGTATTGTCCATCCGCTATGAGCAGCGTTATAGTCTGTGTACATCGGAGAATGTAAGACACACGGGCACCGATTCACCGGCACATCCACAGGCCGGTAGCTTATTTTACTGGCACCTTCCTTACCAGGTAATTTACCAATCAAGCTGGGGCGATACTGACAAGGAGGTGGAAATCTCTTTCATGAAATGGTTTCATTTGTGTCTGTAACCGATCTGTATGTGTCATTGTGTGTGTGTGTGTATATATATATATATATATATGTGGGTCGTTATGTATGTATATATATGTGGGTCGTTGTGTGTGTATATATATGTGGGTCGTTGTGTGTGTGTGTGTATATATATGTGGGGCATTGTGTGTGTGTGTATATACATGTGGGGCGTTGTGTGTGTATATATGTGGGGCGTTGTGTGTGTGTGTGTATATGTGTGTATATATATATATATATATATATATATATATATATATATATATATATATGGCGTGTGTGTGTATATATGTGGGGCGTTGTGTGTGTGTATATATGGGGCGTTGTGTGTGTGTGTATATGTATGTATATATATGTATGTATATATGTATGTGTATATATATATATATATGTATGTATATATATATATATATATATATGTATCAGTCATTAATCGTTATAGGCAGTCATGTCGAACCTTGGCACTGTTTGGAATCTAGAACTCCCAGCAGGACCTGGCTGCAGACATCAATGATACAGGCTATTATTCTGCTTATGGTCTGTAATATAGACATTTAGTGGGGTTAATATATATCATATAGATAGATAAGGTGACAGATTTGTTTTACTATAATGATATTTACACCTCATACCACCATGTTTTATTATTGTTCTCAGACTTAACGGGACACTAAACTAGCAAAAAGTGTATTAAAGGATAAGTTTTAGGTAGGTAGGAGACCCACCTCCTGATTATGATTCTTACCTTACAGCAGTGTTATACCACTTTAAAAATGGCTGCATGGTTCTGCAGCTGACAGTTCTCCACTTCCTTCCTGTTACTGATATGGCTGCACATCAGCCCCTATGTAAGAGGCAGGGGTGCTATGAGAATCTGGAGAGCTGTCAGAAGCAGTCATCTTTAAAGAAGAATAAGGCCTTGTTCGCACTACGTGTAGACAAAATCACAATGAAAATGCACAGTCCATTTTCATCTGTGTATAGTGGTCAAATTATCCTGTCTCTGGCAGAAAAAACTGGTCTGTTTCTGTTTTCCAGTTGTTTACCCGTTCTCTGTTTTTACCAGATAGTTGCCTGCTCTGTTTTCCAGCCATTTGCCAGTTTTCCAACCATTTTCCTGCTGTTTCCCCGTTCTCAATCTCACATCTTTTCAATGTTTGATTCAGGTGCCAAAATGTCTAGAAATGCCCCTTGTATTTAACAAAAGTAACAATTTTTTATCTTAAAAAGTATCTTTGTTCAGAGGAATGGGATGAATCTAATAGATTAATCTCTTCTTAGGCATCAGACAGGCTGACACACATATACATAGTAAACAGAGCATACCTTACACCACAACAAATTTCCAAATACAGAAGGGACCGCAACACAAATTGTCCCAAATGTTAAAATTCTCCTGGTATATTTTACCATATGTTGTGGACATGCCCCCAGATACAAGGATACTGGCAACAAGTTTTAGCCTTTTTGCACGATACAATGGGATCCCCATTGGGCCTTGACCCTAAAATCTGTTTACTTAATATCATAGCAGATTTTTCTGTTAATAAAATTTCAAAATATTTCTCAACAAAGCACTATTTATTGCAAAAAACAGATTGGGAGGACCTGGATGCAGGCCCTGCCTCCAACTCTGCAAAGCTGGAAATCGGCAATCGATTGTGTTGCCCTATAAAAAGTTAAAGGGTAACTATCGTATCTATAAAGTTTTTATTTTTTAAATACCATTAAAATGAAAAATACTTGGGACAGGGTTATAGGACTGGTATTTCATACCTTTCAATGTTTCTGTGAGGAGCACTAGCCTAAAGAAAACTGATTCTGCCAGTCTTCCTCCTGGCTTCAGCACTTTAATCTTTAAGGGTGAGGCCACACTGCAACGCACAGGAATCGCGCACAAAATCGCGAGCGTTATCGCACGCGATTGTGTGCGCGATTCTTGCGCGTTTCGCGTTCGCGCATGCGTTTTCGCCTTTTCACGTTATGGACACGCATGCGTTAACGCACCAAAAATGGTGAACGCATGCGTTACCATAACGCGAACGGACGCGCAATCGCATGCGCATCGGAAATCGCGGGAATTTTTGCGTTCCCGCGATTTCCATTTTAGCGAAAATCGCGGGCGCGAGCGCGAAACGCCCTAATACGGGATTTATCCAGGACTAACCTGGCAAATGAGAACTGTTAGTGCTGTAGCTCCACAACAAAATAATATTGTGAGGTAGGAATATTCAATCCAACCTCCCTGCCCCAGGTACTGTCTTTTTTTAAATAGTTAATTTATATTTATAGTTATATTTCAATATATGCTCATAGAAAGTGTCCATTAAAGTATGAGAAGGATGCCTCCTCACACACATGCAATGTTTGACCTGGAGGAATCCACCCCCCAAAATTGTGAAATTAAATCAGACCAATTGTTGTCCGTGGTTTTCACCATTAAAATTTAAATTTTTTTTATCATTAATGAGAGAAAAAAACTAAGTCTTGACATAATATACTTCTTGTTTATTATTGTTTTTATTAGATATTATATTGTTATTTAGCTTATATATGCTTACACAATTATCAATGTACAATTATTAAAGCAAATGTACAGACTGTCACAATGTAATATTTGACAATTATACAACCAATGTATGTAGCTAACAACAGTACATATCCTTTTATTGCATCAATAAAGCTCCTTAGGGAGGGGATTGGGGGGAAAAAAGTATAATTGTTGGAAAGATAGGAAAGCATATTCCTACCTCCCATTCTTCTATGCAAGCAGAGCGGCAAACACAGCAAGCTGCCAGTTTCTTATTCTGCTTTTTCTGCATTCTCGTGTCTGAGAACTGAGCAGCCAGCTGTCAGATTGCTGCTCTTTGCTTGTATAGAGGCTCAAGTACTAATTTCTACCTTCCCAATACTTTTAAGGCAAAAAGTTATTTGTTTGTGGTAGATACCCTTTAAAGGGACACTATACTGAAAAAATGACTTTGCTTCATCTTAATCTATAATTGAATACATGTAAGTAGCACTTACTTTACATTTGTTGCTGCATGCCTTAAATCCAGTATACATTTTTTAGGAGCAGTATCCCCCCTCCCTCTTTTTACCACTCCCACTTCCATCTGACCTGACTGTAAATCAACTGTCAAGCCTGCACACAGCATACAGCATTCCAACTGTCAAAATTCTGTCACCATCCCAGCTACAGCAAAACTACTCACAGAAGAATAGTTTTTGAGAGCAAGGAACTTGATTGACAGCTGAAATATAAGACGTTTTAGATTGGATATCTAAAGAAATAGGGGGCAGATCAAAAAAAAAATTATACAGTGGTGGTTGGGAAGAATTATAGTTTCCAGTTATGGTAAATTTGGTATAGATGCCCTTTAAAATATTACTTGTCTTTAAGTTCCAAACAAAATCACTTTAAAGCCTTTCATTTTTTTTAAAAAAAAGTTGTACCTACTGATTCTTCCCTTGCACAGTGAGTCAGGAATGCTCATGTGTTTCTCGCAAAGAAGTCTCCAATAAAAAAAAGTAGACAGAGCCCTAGTTTTATAAAGAACTGACCCATGTTTTGTCTTTATTTCTCTTTAAGGTGCTTCCAAATACATGCAAGCAAGGGTGGATACATCAGCAGGATCAGGTGGATAACATGCCTTGTGAAATTTTGATGACTACTTTTTGAGTACAAAACTTTTTATTCTCTGGTTACTTAAAATGCTACATTGGTTCTTTGAATAATCAGGTTGGGGAATAATGTTAAAAACAGTTTAACCTCTCTTGCATAAAAGGTTCAATCTTATTATTGTCATACCAACCATAAACATTATGCAAGGTGAATCTGGACTCTCCCGCACAACCACTTTTCTCAAGTTGCTGTATCTGCTAGGCGCACCCAATCGAGCCTTGACCAGTAGCTATATACTCAGAAATAGACAAAGCGATGGTGCACACCAGACTTGAAAAAAACTCTTGTGCTTTATTCACACATGTAACGTTTCGATATGCAGTGATATCTTCTTCAGACAACCATAAAGTGCTAAAATGTGCAACAGACTTACATAGGGTGAAGTGTTAGTTCCTATGTCGCCACCTATAGGCGAGTATTCAAAGTGCAAGTGCTAAATATCTTTTTCAATTCTCAAATGGTGCTGTTTTCATTATAAGGTGCAGCATGCCATAAATATCACTAAATATTAATACAATGATATAAACATTTCCTCTTGTATAAAAAGTGCAAGAAAAGGTGCCAAAACGTTAAAAACATACTGCAATTATTAATTCAGTCAGTATACTAAATAGGACCCACTTTAGATTATCTTAATTAATCTTAAATAAAATTCTACATGTTTTATACAGGGGTATAAAATATTCAGAGAAACAATCTTCATAAATAGCATCTCAACCCTAAATTGCTGTTAAGTCCCTTTGGATGTATTGTATCTAACGTGTATATCCAAAAGGACTCTCTTCTTAATAACAAATTATTGTGGTCACCCCCTCTTGTTAACTTGGGAATATGGCCAATAACCATACCTCTAAGCTCATGTGTTTGGCTTGGATAAAATGTGATGCTATGGGAGAGAGAATTCAACATTATCCCTATCAGTTTCAACTCATTCATATGCCACTTTAAAGTTGCTCCTGTGCCTCTGAAAGCATTTTATGAATGGACCCATGGTCTTTCCAATGTATCTTAATGTACAGGGACATTTCAATAAATAAATACAATAGTCAGTATTACATTTGAAGTATCCCCCAATTTTATAAGTGGTACCCCTGTGAGGATGTACAAACTTATCCCCCACAATCAAGGAATTACAAATATTACAATTTGCACAGCGGTAACACTCTGTCTTATTGGAAAACACGTGTCTCTCTTTTGTATTTATCTATGGGGTCTGCCTGTACCAAATATGAATATAGGTTCCTACCTTTTTTATGTACCATGTTCGGGGGTTTCCTGACCTGTTCCCCTAGTTCTCTATCACCACCTATGATGGACCAATATTTCTGTAATGCTTTCTTAACATTTCCTGATTCTGTTGTGTATTTGTGTATTAAAGGTCAGCCTCTGGTATCCTCATTTTCTCTATGGGTGTGTGCAATAGCCTGTTCACGGGCTAGTTTGACATCTTTGGGGTGATACCCCCTTTGTATAAACTTGTGTTCCATGATATCGAGTTAGATCTTTCTGTCCTCATTATTATTACATATCCTCAATACCTTCAAAAACTGAGACTTGGGTAGCCCACTAAATATGTGTTTCCGGTGAAAGCTGTTAGCTCGTAATAACGTGTATCTACATGTTTCGGACCTAGACTGTCCGAAACATGTTGTGGTGTGCACAATAAATGCACGGTTGTTTATAGCAATACCTGTGGGGTTGTCTGAGTTTTTGGTTGCTCTAGACTACACACTTTTATTTTGAATTTATGTCCAGGAACAGACATCTGGGCAACCAAAATCTATAGGAGATGTGGTGAGCTGAATTGCATTTATGTTTTTATCGGTAGATTTGCTATATAATAAGGTACATACCACATTACCAGTAACCTTGATTTTTACATCTAGATAATTAAAGGGCATGTCCACCCCCAAAACTAAAATTTAACCCCTTTCTGGACACATCAAGTAGTTTAAAACAATCCTTACCTTACATTCCTGCTCAAAATAGTTCCCCTGCTGTGCCCCTCCAAAGTCCAGGAAACTGCTGTGTAGGAGCAGTGTGTGACTCATGCTGTGCCTAAGACTTCCTCAACCTCATCAAGGTTGAGGCATGCTCAGTGCAGCCCTCCCTGCCTCTCAGCCAATCACGGACGCGGCTGCCGGTCCCGCCCCCTGCTTGCAATTCCATGCAAGCAGAGAGCCTGAACACTGCAGCAGAGGAGAGAGAGCAGGAAAGTAAGAATCGGGGGACTTTCTAACAATTATATTAATGCGGTTGGGGCTGGGGGAGCATGCCCTACCACATATCAAAAGTTACATTTCGGGGTGGACATGCCCTTTAATTACACTTTTGGACATTTCCATAGTAAATTGTAATGTCATCCATACCATTCAATAATTCAAGAAAGTCAAATGCCTGTGCATTATTTACACTCCATATTATGAACGAATCATCTATGTACCGTAAGAATTTTACACAAATTTTTTTGTACATATCATTGGTGTGTGTATATATATATATATATATATATATATATATATATATATATATATACTGCTATTCCAGTGCCCCCACATATAAGTTGGCATATGAGGGTGCTGTGGGACTACCCATAGCCGTTCCAACTTTCTGTAGGTAGTATTCCAACTGAAATTTAAAATAGTTATTACTCAAAACCAGGTCCAAGCACTCAATTAAAAATTCTGTAGGTGGAGTGCAGTCATGAAATGCTTCTAAGGCTTTTTTGCTGGCAGCCATGCCTCTGTCATGTTTAATATTTGTATAAAGTGACAAGATATCAAGTGTTATCATAGTCCATTCTGGATTCCATTCCCCAATGGATTTGATGTGTTGTAAAAAAAATCCTGTGTGTCCTTTAAATAGGCTGGAAGTCTCTTTACCAGTGGATTCAAGAAATGATCTATATACTTGGTAAGGGGGTAATTCACAGAATCTATTGCAGACACTATTGGTCGAAATGGTGGACAGTTAATGTCCTTGTGCACCTTTGGCAGTCCGAATATGACTGGATTCCTTGGATATTGCACTAATAAAAAAATTAAAAAAATTTTTCAGCAATCCATCCGTTTAATAGTGCCATTTCACCGAGATTATTTATCTTTCTCATAATACTCACAGTTGGATCACTATTCAATTTGGTGTAGGCATCAGAATTCAAATGTTCAATCATGCTCCCTCTGTAAAAACATAATCCATTAGGACAATTGCTCCCCCTTTGTCCGTGGGCTTAAATATGATGTTTTTATTCTGGCTCAAATTCCTAAGGGCCACCATCTCTTGTTTAGTAAGGTTATTCTTACACAACTTTCTCTTATCACAATTGGTTAATACTTCGGATTTTACATGTTTCACAAAGAGATGTAATACTGACTATTGTATTTTATTTATTGAAATGTCCCTGTACATTCAACATACATTGGAAAGACCATGGGTCCATTCAAGAAACATTTCCAGAGGCACAGGAGCAACATTAAAGTGGCATATGAACGAGTTGGAACTGATAGGGATAATGTTGAATTCTCTCCCATAGCAGCACATTTTATCCAAGCCAAACATCAAACACATGAGCTTAGAAGTATGGTCATTGACCATATTCCCAAGTTAACAAGAGGGGGTGACCACAATAATTTTTATTAAGAAGAGAGTCCTTTTGGATATACATGTTGGATACAATACATCCAAAGGGTTGAGATGCTATTTATGAAGATTGTTTCTATGAATATTTTATACTCCCGTATAAAACATGTAGAATTTTATTTAAGATTAATTAAGATAATTTAAAGTGGGTCCTATTTAGTATACTGACTGAATTAATAATTGCAGTATGTTTTTAAGGTTTTAGCACCTTTTTCTTGCACTTTTTATACAACAGGAAATGTTTATATTATTGTATTAATATTTATTGATATTTATGGCACGCTGCACCTTATAATGAAAACAGCACCATTTGAGAATTGAAAAAGATGTTTAGCACTTGCACTTTGAATACTTGCCTATAGGTGGCGACATAGGAACTAACACTTCACCCTATATAAGTATGTTGCACATTTTAGCACTTTATGGTTGTCTGAAGAAGATATCACTGCATATCGAAACATTCCCATAGGGAACCGCACCATCGGACGGAATTTTCCAACTCGTCCGAGCATTCCTTCGTCCGATCCGGTCACGGCTGTCCGACCCACACCAGCCGATATTTTGGCCGACCTGAAAGTGCCGTCAATTGGTCGGTCGGCCGAAAATATCGACTGAGGTGTACCCAGCCTAAAGGCGATTTACAGCTACTTTCACACAGGTGGCATATTGCTGCAAGTTTGTTATTTTTTAGGATGATCCTATGAGTACACTGAGCCAGGGGGAATACAATACATGATTTAATAGTGCATTATTTTAATCACAGTTTTTGGGCTGTATGTCAGGAAAATATTTGTTTTAGGGTGTGCTCCTTTATAATAAAATAATTGACATCATGTATTTTATGTTTATTATAAAAATGTATTTTATATATAATCTCTGAGATAGAATGCTGACTGGTGATAGAATGTTTAAAGGGTAACCGTTGTCTGCAATTTTTCCAAACTAGTTAGCATTATATAAAAATACTCCCATTGTACCTTCAAAATAAAACCTAAATCACATCTCTAGATAAAATTTGTCAGAAGTTATTGCTGAACACTTTTTTTTTTTCAGCCATGTGATCAGCTTGTAGTCATGTGACCAGCCTCTGCCTGCATTAATAGGCTCCCCTTCTCAACTGTAAACCCCAGCATCAAGTCTTAACTGAGCATGCTTCTTCCCCTGGGCAGTGGGACAGGGCAGAGGTCAGGTGATGTCACTCAACAAACAAGAAGTTTGACCATTCACCCCAATATAAGTTCTCACAGGCTGCAGGCTTTCATTTAACCCTAACTTGTTCAATAGACCACAGTTGCCCTTTGAGCATGTACAAAGGAGGCAGCAGATGAAACAGCAGTCAATCATTGGTTGTGATATCGGTTGTCACAGACACGATTGACTGCATGGAGGGAGGGGCCATCTTACACTGCCAGCATGGGGAAAATAATTATCCTTTAATATCTGGTTATTAATGCAGGTAATAAAGTGCAAAATATATCCGTTGGGGTTGAGGGCAGGTAACTGACAATTGAAATTATTTTGTTTTAAGGGTAGACATGCCTTTTAAAGCCAAGGTATTCCAGCAATATTTTTTGGTGAAATATAAGCCTTTTAAAATTATTTTTTATCCAGTCAGTAATGCCAGAATACTGTTCAAAATAATGGATTTATTCCATCATAATACTTTATGTAGTTGCCAATATATCCTCTACGATTTAGTGTGTTTTTCCTACAAAATACCACCTTAAATATTCTTATTATTTTGGCAGTATTGGAATACTGCTGTTAGTTGGGTTGGTATATTGAGATCCCAATAAAATACAGTGCTGAATAATAAATGTTGTTCTGCTGAGCACTGCTGTAAGAAACCTTACAATTGCAATTTTTCTAACATTTATTCTGAAAATGAATCCTGCTGGAATACTGCAAGTTTATAAATATGACCTAATGTGCCTATAATGGGATCTATTTAATTCCTTGTTTTTTGATTGGCAGTAAATGAACCGGGTCCCAGGAGGACAGAATATGTCCCGGAGGAAACAGACAACTCCAAATAAAGTACACTGTGAGTAAAATGGTTATTACATTTATTTGTTTGCTAGACAAATTCTTGGATTTATTACTCAGGTAAAATTGCAACGGTCTTATACCCTTTCTCAAGCCCCTGAGTAGCATATATTAAATGGTTCCTCTCCCATGATCCAACAGGAAATGACACATTTACAACATTTTACATTTCTCCCTATAACTTTAATATATACCTAAACAATTTATATAGCTATTGTGTATATACAATATAAGTATGCATTAACATAATTATTTTTCCAAGTTCTAAATGCTTAACAATGATCTGCAGTTAAAAAAAGTGATATAGATCATAATCTCAATTCAGGCCAGATGGGGCCAGTGTCTTTAAACGCTTTATTCATCTGACTTTCCTCTTTTGAAGTTCCAAATGTCTGTCTCCACCCCTCATGGGTATGGCCACAGATTCTAACACCATAAATCTCAAGCTGGGTACACACAGTAAAAATAAAGCCCCGATACCGTCGGATCCAACAGTATCGGGGCTTTATCGGTACTGTGTGTACCTTTGTTTTCCGAACGAGCGGGTCGACCGAACGCTCGTTCGGGAAAGACCGAAAATTTCCAACGGCCGCGCTAGACTCCCTATAGAGGAGTCTGCCGAGGGAAACACACAGTCCCGAGCGTTCTCCCTATGATATGTATAGGGGGACGATTGGGACTGTGTGTCTGCAGATCTTTGAAAGATGACAGACATGATCTTGCAGATCCTGTCTGTCATCTTTCAATGATCTGTAGTGTGTGTACTGTGTACCCAGCTCAAGAAGGGTGCACGTTTTCCCTCCCGAAACGTTGTGTAATATGACTTGTGGTCACTAATAAAAGTTATTAAGTTTATTTAGAGTGCGACCCTCGATTCTGTTGATATTTGATGTCTATGATCCATCAAGGGATGGATACTGAGGGCTATTATTTTTATTGTATTCTTTAGCTTCTGTAAGCATTAATTTTGCATTTGGTGTTTTACTGCTGCAGCTTGTCCCTAGAATGGTGAATGTAGCTGGCTGGTAGCCATTATGACAAAATGTTTTTAAAGCTTTTTCTGTTGGAGGATTCACAGCATAAAAACAAGGAGTTACGCACACCAGATACCAAGGGACACACTTTGAGTAAAAATTTATTTTCCATGTCTCAGTAGCAGCACCGATCATCTGCTGCATTTTGTGGCCATGCCCGTAGTCATAGATGGACTATAAATTATGGAACTGGCTACCAAAAATAACTAAATTGGGTTCTACAGTTGTCCAGATGTCAAATAAGGTGTCTTCCTTTGGGCTCTAATGCTTGTTAGTCTGCCATGTTTACCTAAAAATGTACCTGTGTATATTTTGAGCAAATATTGCAGATTGTGTTGTTCAATAGATATACACTTAAAAGAGAATGAAGGCTTTCATGTTGTTGTCAGTACATGTAGTCATCAAACTTATGATTATATGCACCAATTTCCCATGCCCCCTAACTCCAGTATTTACTCTCTCTCCATACCAGTATACAAGTCCCTTTTAAGACTTTGAAAACTGCTGTTGCTCTGCAGTTTATTTTCCTTGCAAGCATCAATCACAGACATCTTTAAAGGACCTGTAAACCCCCCTTAAGCCCCCAAAATAACTATGTCCCGTTCGTTTCTATTATTCACAGGGAGGTGAGAACGCTTATTCTCACCTCCCTGTGAATAATAGGACGATCGGGGGACCTGGAACTTACCTTACACGCCGCTCCACTCGCAGCCGCTCCTGCACGGAAAACACCAAAGTCACTTCCTGTTACAGAAACAGGAAGTAGTTTGAATCATGATTTTAAAAGCCAGAGAGACACTTCAAATTTTATCCCTGAGAAGCATGTAAGGATTAAAACAGCAAAACGCGTATAACTACCTCACCAGCCACGACTTAAAGGGCCACACCATAGCAGAGAGGTACAACTTCAAAAACTGCTAATGGACGTTTTTTGCAAGGTTTTTTAGTGCTTTTTATTGTTTTTAATTGCTATAATAAAGTTTGTTGGCAACCTTATTCCTGTGTGCAGAGGTTTTTTGGGAACTATACAGACCAAGCAAGCATCAGAACAGCACAGAGTAAAGCCTGCATTACCCCTAGTGGTGGATAGACACAAGTGAGTGGTTGAAGTTTAATTTTATATATGGAAGTGTCATTTTAAACTGGTTTGTTTACAGAGATCTTGATCTTAACCTATTATTTTTTATTTTTTACTTCTTGTTTTAACCCTTCCCCTACCCATACCCCCAAGCGCAAGCAAGATACTTTTAAAAGGAACACTAAACCCCGAAAATAACTATGTCCATTCGTTTTATTATTCACAGGGAGGTGAGAACGCTTATTCTACCCTCCCTGTGAATAATAGGACGATCGGGGGACCTGGAACTTACCTTACCTGCCGCTCCACTCGCAGCCGCTCCTGCACAGAACAGCTGTTCCCCGACGCGCGCCCACGAATGGCGCGCATATGCGCATAAGAAGGGCGCGGGCGGGACAGAGCGCCGGCAGGAGCGGCGCGAGTGGCGTGCGGGGAAGGAAGCCAGGCCCCGACCCATTAACGAGGAAAAGCGCACCCCGTGAAAAAGAAACGAACGGGACAAAGGGGGCAAGGGGGGGGACAGGCCAAAGATGTCGCGATGATGCTGCAAGGAAAAAAACGCAGAGCAACAGCAGGTTCAAAGGCAAAAGGGACGAACTGGAGGAGGATGAGAAACTGGGAGGAGGGAGGAGGGGAAAGGGGCAAAACATAAGGATGACTACAGACAACAACAGAAAGCCCACCAAGTGAACAGAACAACAAAACGCAAAGCCAAAATCAACAGGTACATTTTTAGGTAAACATGGCAGATAACAAGCATTAAGCCCAAAGGAAGAACACTTATTTGACATCTGGACAACTGTAGAACCCAATTTAGTTATTTGGTAGCCAGTTCCATATTTATAGTCCATCTATGACACGGGCATGGCCACAAAATGCAGCAGATGATCGGTGCTGCACTGAGACATGGAAAATAAATTTTTACTCAAAGTTTGTCCCTTGGTATCGTGTGTGCGTAACTCCTTGTTTTTATGCTGTGAATCCTCCAACAGAAAAAGCTTTAAAAACATTTTGTCATAATGGCTACCAGCCAGCTACATCACCATTCTAGGGACAAGCTGCAGCAGTAAAACACCAAATGCAAAATTAATGCTACAGAAGCTAAAGAATACAATAAAATAATAGCCCTCAGTATCCATCCCTTGTGGATCATAGACATCAAATATCTAACAGAATCGAGGGTCGCACTCTAAATAAACTTAATAATTTATTAGTGACCACAAGTCATATTACACAACGTTTCGGGAGGGAAAACGGGCACCCTTCTTGAGCTGGGTACACAGTACACACACTACAGATCATTGAAAGATGACAGACAGGATCTGCAAGATCAGTCGTCATCTTTCAAAGTCTGCAGACACACAGTCCCAATCGTCCCCCTATACATATCATAGGGAGAACGCTCGGGACTGTGTGTTTCCCTCGGCAGACTCCTATAGGGAGAGTCTAGCGCGGGTTGGAATTTTCGGTCTTTCCCGAACGAGCGTTCGGTCGAACCGCGTGTTCGGGAAACAAAGGTACACACAGTACCGATAAGACCCGATACTGTTGGATCCGACGGTATCGGGGCTTTATTTTTACTGTGTGTACACCAGCTTGAGATTTATGGTGTTAGAATCTTGTGGCCATACCCATGAGGGGTGGAGACAGACATTGGAACTTCAAAAGAGGAAAGTCAGATGAATAAAGCGTTTAAAGACACTGGCCCCATCTGGCCTGAATTGAGATTATGATCTATATCACATTTTTTTAACTGCAGATCATTGTTAAGCATTTAGAACTTGGAAAAATAATTATGTTAATGCATACTTATATTGTATATACACAATAGCTATATAAATTGTTTAGGTATATATTAAAGTTATAGGGAGAAATGTAAATGTTGTAAATGTGTCATTTCCTGTTGGATCATGGAGAGGAAAATTAATATATGCTACTCAGGGGCTTGAGAAAGGGTATAAGACCGTTGCAATTTTACCTGAGTATAAATCCAAGAATTTGTCTAGCAAACAAATAAATGTTAAACCATTTTACTCACAGTGTACTTATTTGGAGTTGTCTGGTTCCTCCGGGACATATTCTGTCCTCCTGGGACCCGGTTCATTTACTGCCAATCAAAAAACAAGGAATTAAATAGATCCCATTATAGGCACATTAGGTCATATTTAAAACTTGCAGTATTCCAGCAGGATTCATTTTCAGAATAAATGTTAGAAAAATTGCATTGTAGGTTTCTTACAGCAGTGCTCAGCAGAACACATTTATTATTCAGCACTGTATTTTATTGGATCTCAATATACCAACCCAACTACAAGCAGTATTCCAATACTGCCAAAATAATAAAAATATTTAAGGTGGTATTTTGTAGGAAAAACACACTAAATCGTAGAGGATATATTGGCAACTACATAAAGTATTATGATGGAATAAATCCATTATTTTGAACAGTATTCTGGCATTACTGACTGGATAAAAAATAATTTTAAAAGGCTTATATTATCCAAAAAATATGCTGGAATACCTTGGCTTTAAAAGGCATGTCTACCCTTAAAACAAAATAATTTCAATTGTCAGTTACCTGCCCTCAACCCAACGGATATATTTTGCACTTATTACCGCATAATAACCAGATATTAAAGGATAATTATTTTCCCCATGCTGGCAGTGTAAGATGGCCCCTCCCTCCATGCAGTCAATCGTGTCTGTGACAACCGATATCACAACCAATGATTGACTGCTGTTTCATCTGCTGCCTCCTTGACATGCTCAAAGGGCAACTGTGGTCTATTGAACAAGTTAGGGTTAAATGAAAGCCTGCAGCCTGTGAGAACTTATATTGGTGGGTGAATGGTCAAACTTCTTGTTTGTTGAGTGACATCACCTGACCTCTGCCGTCCCACTGCCCAGGGGAAGAAGCATGCTCAGTTAAGACTTGATGCTGGGGTTTACAGTTGAGAAGGGGAGCCTATTAATGCAGGCAGAGGCTGGTCACATGACTACAGTGATCACATGGCTGAAAAAAAAAAAGTGTTCGCAATAACTTCTGACAAATTTTATCTAGAGATGTGATTTAGGTTTTATTTTGAAGGTACAATGGGAGTATTTTATATAATGCTAACTAGTTTGGAAAAATTGCAGACAACGGTTACCTTTAAACATTCTATCACCAGTCAGCATTCTATCTCAGAGATATATATAAAATACATTTTTATAATAAACATAAAATACATGATGTCAATTATTTTAATAAAGGAGCACACCCTAAAACAAATATTTTCCTGAAACAGCCCAAAAACTGTGATTAAAATAATGCACTATTAAATCATGTATTGTATTCCCCCGGCTCAGTGTACTCATAGGATCATCCTAAAAAATAACAAACTTGCAGCAATATGCCACCGTGTGTGAAAGTAGCTGTAAATCGCCTTTAGGCTGGGTACACTCAGTCGATATTTGGCCGACCGACCAATTGACGGCACTTTCAGGTCGGCCAAAATATCGGCTGGTGTGGGTCGGACAGCCGTGACCGGATGACGAAAGGAATGCTCGGACGAGTTGGAAAATTCCGTCCGATGGTGCGGTTCCCTATGGGAATGTTCGATATGCAGTGTATTCTTTTCAGACAACCATAAAGTGCTAAAATGTGCAACATACTTATATAGGGTGAAGTGTTAGTTCCTATGTCGCCACTATAGGCAAGTATTCAAAGTGCAAGTGCTAAACATCTTTTTCAATTCTCAAATGGTGCTGTTTTCATTATAAGGTGCAGCGTGCCATAAATATCAATAATATTAATACAATAATATAACATTTCCTGTTGTATAAAAAGTGCAAGAAAAAGGTGCTAAAACCTTAAAAACATACTGCAATTATTAATTCAGTCAGTATACTAAATAGGACCCACTTTAAATTATCTAATAATCTTAAATAAAATTCTACATGTTTTATACGGGAGTATAAAATATTCATAGAAAACAATCTTCAAAATAGCATCTCAACCCTTTGGATGTATTGTATCAACATGTATATCCAAAAGGACTCTCTTCTAATAAAAATTATTGTGGTCACCCCTCTTGTTAACTTGGGAATATGGTCAATGACCATACTTCTAAGCTATGTGTTTGTGTTTGGCTTGGATAAAATGTGCTGCTATGGGAGAGAATTCAACATTATCCCTATCAGTTCCAACTCGTTCATATGCCACTTTAATGTTGCTCCTGTGCCTCTGGAAATGTTCTTGAATGACCCATGGTCTTCCAATGTATGTTGAATGTACAGGGACATTTCAATAAATAAAATACAATAGTCAGTATTACATCTCTTTGTGAAACATGTAAAATCGAAGTATTAACCAATTGTGATAAGAGAAAGTTGGTAAGAATAACCTTACTAAACAAGAGATGGTGGCCCTTAGGAATTTGAGCCAGAATAAAAACATCATATTTAAGCCACGGACAAAGGGGAGGCAATTGTTCCTAATGGATTAGTTTTTTACAGAGGGAGCATGATTGAACATTTGAATTCTGATGCCTAACCAAATTGAATAGTGATCCAACTGTGAGTATTATGAGAAAAGATAAAAATCTCGGTGAAATGGCACTATTAAACGGATGGATTGCTGAAAAATTTTTTTAATTTTTTTATTAGTGCAATATCCAAGGAATCCAGTATATTCGGACTGCCAAAGGTGCACAAGGACATTAACTGTCCACCATTTCGACCAATGTGTCTGCAATAGATTCTGTGAATTACCCCCTTACCACAGTATATAGATCATTTCTTGAATCCACTGGTAAAGGACTTCCAGCCTATTTAAAGGACACACAGGATTTTTTTTACAACACATCAAATCCATTGGGGAATGGAATCCAGAATGGACTATGATAACACTTGATATCTTGTCACTATCAAAATATTAAACATGACAGAGGCATGGCTGCCAGCAAAAAAGCCTTAGAAGCATTTCATGACTGCACTCCACCTACAGAATTTTTAATTGAGTGCTTGGACCTGGTTTTGAGTAATAAACTATTTAAATTTCAGTTGGAATACTACCTACAGAAAGTTGGAACGGCTATGGGTAGTCCCACAGCACCCTCATATGCCAACTTATATGTGGGGGGGCACTGGAATAGCAGTATATAATATATATATATATTATATATATATATATATATAATACACACACCAATGATATGTACAAAAAAAATTGTGTAAAATTCTTACGGTACATAGATGATTCGTTCATAATATGGAGTGTAAATAATGCACAGGCATTGACTTTCTTGAATTATTGAATGGTATGGATGACATTACAATTTACTATGGAATGTCCAAAAGTGTAATTAAAGGGCAGTCCACCCGAATGTAACTTTTGATATGTGGTAGGGCATGCTCCCCCCGCCCCAACCGCATTAATATAATTGTTAGAAAGTCCCCGATTCTTACTTTCTTGCTCTCCTCTCTGCTGCAGTGTTCGGCTCTCTGCTTGCATGGAATTGCAAGCAGGGGGGACCGCAGCCGCGTCCGTGATTGGCTGAGAGGCAGGGAGGGCTGCACTGAGCATGCCTCAACCTTGATGAGGTTGAGGAAGTCTTAGGCACAGCATGAGTCACACACTGCTCCTACACAGCAGTTTCCTGGACTTTGGAGGGGCACAGCAGGGGAAACTATTTTGAGCAGGAATGTAAGGTAAGGATTGTTTAAACTACTTGATGTGTCCAGAAGGGGTTAAATTTTAGTTTTGGGGGTGGACATGCCCTTTAATTATCTAGATGTAAAAATCAAGGTTACTGGTAATGTGGTATGTACCTTATTATATAGCAAATTACCGATAAAAACATAAATGCAATTCAGCTCACACCATCTCCTATAGATTTTGGTTGCCCAGATGTCTGTTCCTGGACAAATTCAAAATAAAAGTTGTAGTCTAGAGCAACCAAAAACTCAGACAACCCCACAGGTATTGCTATAAACAACCGTGCATTTATTGTGCACACACAACATGTTTCGGACAGTCTAGGTCCGAAACATGTAGATACACGTTATTACAGAGCTAACAGCTTTCACCGGAAAACACATATTTAGTGGGCTACCCAAGTCTCAGTTTTTGAAGGTATGAGGATATGTAATAATAATGAGGACAGAAAGATACTAACTCGATATCATGGAACACAAGTTTATACAAAGGGGGTATCACCCCAAGATGTTCAAACTAGCCCGGGAACAGGCTATTGCACACACCCATAGAGAAAATGAGGATACCAGAGGCTGACCTTTAATACACAAATACCACAACAGAATCAGGAAATGTTAGAAAGCATTACAGAAATATTGGTCCATCATAGGTGGTGATAGAGAACTAGGGGAACAGGTCAGGAAAACCCCCGAACATGGTACATAAAAAAGGTAGGAACCTATATTCATATTGGTAGGCAGCAGACCCCATAGATAAAACAAAAGAGAGACAGTGTTTTCCAATAAGACAGAGTTACGCTGTGCAAATTGTAATATTTGTAATTCTTGATTGTGGGGGATAAGTTTGTACATCCTCACAGGGGGAACCACTTATAAATTGGGGGATACTTCAAATGTAATACTGACTATGTATTTATTATGAAATGTCCCTGTACATTAAGATACATGGAAAGACCATGGGTCCATTCATAAATGCTTTCAGAGGCACAGGAGCAACTTTAAAGTGGCATATGAATGAGTTGAAACTGATAGGGATAATGTTGAATTCTCTCTCCCATAGCATCACATTTTATCCAAGCCAACACATGAGCTTAGAGGTATGGTTATTGGCCCATATTCCCAGTTAACAAGAGGGGGTGACCACATAATTTGTTATTAAGAAAGAGTCCTTTTGGATATACACGTTAGAGTACAATAATCCAAAGGGACTAACAGCAATTAGGGTGAGATGCTATTTATGAAGATTGTTTCTCTGAATATTTTATCCCCTGTATAAAACATGTAGAATTTTATTTAAGATTAATTAAGATATCTAAAGTGGGTCCTATTTAGTATACTGACTGAATTAATAATTGCAGTATGTTTTTAACGGTTTGGCACCTTTTCTTGCACTTTTATACAAGAGGAAATGTTTATATCATTGTATTAATATTTGTGATATTTATGGCATGCTGCACCTTATAATGAAAACAGCACCATTTGAGAATTGAAAAAGATATTTAGCACTTGCACTTTGAATACTCGCCTATAGGTGGCGACATAGGAACTAACACTTCACCCTATGTAAGTCTGGTGCACATTTTAGCATTCTTTTAGGTGTCTGAAGAAGATATCACTGCATATCGAAACGTTACATGTGTGAATAAGACACAAGATTTTTTTTCAAGTCTGGTGTGCACCATCGCTTTGTCTATTTCTGAGTATATAGCTAACTGGTCAAGGCTGATTGGGTGCGCCTAGCAGATACAGCAACTTGAGAAAAGTGGTTGTGCGGGAGAGTCCAGATTCACCTTGCATAATTTATGGTTGGTATGACAATAATAAGATTGAACCTTTATGCAAGAGAGGTTAAACTGTTTTTAACATTATTCCCCAACCTGATTATTCAAGAAAACCAATGTAGCATTTAAGTAAACCAGAGAATAAAAAGTTTTGTACTCAAAAAGTAGTCATCAAAATTTCACAAGGCATGTTCACACCTGATCCTCTGACTGTTCTCCACCTGCTTGCTGTATTTGAAGCACCTTAAAGGAAATAAGACAAAAACATGGGTCAGTTCTTTATAAACTAGGGCTCTGTCTACTTTTTTTTATTGAGACTTCTTTGCGAGAAACACATGAGCATCCTGACTCACTGTGCAAGGGAAGAATCAGTAGGTACAACTTTTTTTTAAAAAAAATGAAAGGCTTTAAAGTGATTTGTTTGGAACTAAAGACAAGTAATATTTTAAAGGGCATCTATACCAAATTTACCATAACTGGAAACTATAATTCTTCCCAACCACCACTGTATAATTTTTTTTTTGATCTGCCCCCTATTTCTTTAGATATCCAATCTAAAACGTCTTATATTTCAGCTGTCAATCAAGTTCCTTGCTCTCAAAAACTATTCTTTGTGAGTAGTTTTGCTGTAGCTGGGATGGTGACAGAATTTTGACAGTTGGAATGCTGTATTGCTGTGTGCAGGCTTGACAGTTGATTTACAGTCAGGTCAGATGGAAGTGGGAGTGGAAAAAGGGAGGGGGGGATACTGCTCCTAAAAATGTATACTGGATTTAAGGCATGCATGCAGCAACAAATGTAAAGTAAGTGATCTACTTACAATGTATTCAATTATGATTAAGATGAAGCAAAGTCATTTTTTCAGTATAGTGTCCCTTTAAAGGGTATCTACCACAAACAAATAACTTTTTGCCTTAAAAGTATTGGGAAGGTAGAAATTAGTACTTGAGCCTCTATACAAGCAAAGAGCAGCAATCTGACAGCTGGCTGCTCAGTTCTCAGACACGAGAATGCAGAAAAAGCAGAATAAGAAATGGCAGCTTGCGTGTTTGCCGCTCTGCTTGCATAGAGAATGGAGTGGTAGGAATATGCTTTCCTATCTTTCCAACAATTATACTTTTTTTCCCCCCAATCCCTCCCTAAGGAGCTTTATTGATGCAATAAAAGGATATGTACTGTTGTTAGTACATACATTGGTTGGATAATTGTCAATATTACATTGTGACAGTCTGTACATTTGCTTAATAATTGTACATTGATAATTGTGTAAGCATATATAAGCTAAATAACAATATAATATCTAATAAAAACAATAATAAACAAGAAGTATATTATGTCAAGACTTAGTTTTTTTCTCTCATTAATGATAAAAAAATTTAAATTTTAATGGTGAAAACCACGGACAACAATTGGTCTGATTTAATTTCACAATTTTGGGGGGTGGATTCCTCAGGTCAAACATTGATGTGTGTGAGGAGGCATCCTTCTCATACTTAATGGACACTTTCTATGAGCATATATTGAAATATAACTATAATATAAAATTAACTATTTAAAAAAGACAGTACCTGGGGCAGGGAGGTTGGATTGAATATTCCTACCTCACAATATTATTTGTTGTGGAGCTACAAGCACTAACAGTTCTCATTTGCCAGGTTAGTCTGGATAAATCCCGTATTAGGGCGTTTCGCGCTCGCGCCCGCGATTTTCGCTAAAATGGAAATCGCGGGAACGCAAAAATTCCCGCGATTTCCGATGCGCATGCGATTGCGCGTCCGTTCGCGTTATGGTAACGCATGCGTTCACCATTTTTGGTGGTTAACGCATGCGTGTCCATAACGTGAAAAGGCGAAAACGCATGCGCGAACGCGAAACGCGCAAGAATCGCGCACACAATCGCGTGCGATAACGCTCGCGATTTTGTGCGCGATTCCTGTGCGTTGCAGGTGTGGCCTCACCCTTAAAGATTAAAGTGCTGAAGCCAGGGGAAGACTGGCAGAATCAGTTTTCTTTAGGCTAGTGCTCCTCACAGAAACATTGAAGGTATGAAATACCAGTCCTATAACCCTGTCCCAAGTATTTTTCATTTTAATGGTATTTAAAAAATAAAAAACTTTATAGATACGATAGTACCCTTTAACTTTTTATAGGGCAACACAATCGATTGCCGTTTCCAGCTTTGCAGAGTTGGAGGCAGGGCCTGCATCCAGGTCCTCCCATCTGTTTTTTGCAATAAATAGTGCTTTGTTGAGAAATATTTTGAAATTTTATAACAGAAAATCTGCTATGATATTAGAACAGATTTAGGGTCAAGGCCCAAGGGGATCCCATTGATCGTGCAAAAGTAAAACTTGTTGCCAGTATCCTTGTATCTGGGGGCATGTCCACAACATATGGTAAAATATACCAGGAGAATTTTAACATTTGGGACAATTTGTGTTGCGGTCCCTTCTGTATTTGGAAATTTGTTGTGGTGTAAGGTATGCTCTGTTTACTATGTATATGTGTGTCAGCCTGTCTGATGCCTAAGAAGAGATTAATCTATTAGATTCATCCCATTCCTCTGAACAAAGATACTTTTTAAGATAAAAAATTGTTACTTTTGTTAAAACAAGGGGCATTTCTAAGACATTTTGGCACCTGAATCAAAAATTGAAAGATGTGAGATTGAGAACGGGGAAACAGCAGGAAAATAGGTTGGAAAACTGGAAAGGCTGGAAAACAGAGCAGGAACTATCTGGTAAAACAGAGAACGGGGGTAACAACTGGAAAACAGAAACAGACCAGTTTTTTCTGCCAGAGACGGATAATTTGACCACTATACACAGATGAAAATGGACTGTGCATTTTCATTGTGATTTTGTCTACACGTAGTGCGAACAAGGCCTTATTCTTCTTTAAAGATGACTGCTTCTGACAGCTCTCCAGATTCTCATGCACCCCTGCCTCTTACTAGGGGCTGATGTGAGCCATATCAGTAACAGGAAGGAAGTGGAGAACTGTCAGCTGCAGAACCATGCAGCCATTTTTAAAGTGGTATAACACTGCTGTAAGGTAATCATAATCGAGGTGGGTCTCCTACCTACCTAAAACTTATCTTTAATACACTTTTGGCTAGTTTAGTGTCCCGTAAGTGAGAACAATAATAAAACATGGTGGTATGAGGTGTAAATATCATTATAGTAAAACAAATCTGTCACCTTATCTCTCTATATGATAATATAACCCCACTAAATGTCTATATTACAGACCATAAGCAGAATAATAGCGTTCATTGATGTTGCAGCCAGTCCTGCTGGGAGTTCTAGATTCCAAACAGTGCCAAGGTTCGACATGACTGCCTATAACGATTAATGACTGATAATATAATATATATATATATATACATACAATTTATAATATATACACATACATATATACATACATATATATACAACATATAACACACACACACACGCCCCATATATACAACACAACAACGCCCACACCCACATATATACACACACACGCCATATATATATATATATAATATTATATATATATATATATATAAAAATAAATAAACAATACATATACACACACACACACAACGCCCCACATATATACACACACAACGCCCCACATGTATACACCACACACAATGCCCCAATATAACACCACACACACACACGACCAATTATATACCACACAACGACCCACATATTATACATTACATACGACCCACATATATAATATATGATATACACACACACACAATGACACATACAGATCGGTTACAGACACAAATGAACCATTCATGAAAGGATTTCCACCTCCTTGTCAGTATCGCCCCAGCTTGATTGGTAAATTACCTGGTAGGAAGGTGCCAGTAAAATAGCTACCGGCTGTGGATGTGCGGGAATCGGTGCCGTGGTCTTACATTCTCCGATGTACACAGACTATAACCGTGCTCATAGCGGATGGACAATACTGCAAGATTTAAATCCCCTTAACCACGATCATAACCACCGCCGGCTTCCTGCGAGCCCAATTGCTGATCGGTAACGGTAGATCTAATGGGTAAGGGACCTGGAAGTGATGTGCTAAAGTGGGCAGAGTTATGGAAGAATGGGAGGGTGCAATGGGCGGGGCATGAATGGAGACTTTTCTAGCCTGGAATACTGGGTGCACTGTTACATTACAGGGAGGGTGACTTGGGTGCACTGTTACTCTACAGGGAGGGTGACTTGGCGCCACTGTTACTACTTACAGGGAGGGTGACTGGGCGCACTGTACTATAGTTAGCTGAAATTCTAAAAATGGAGGCACATAAGGCATAATGGCAGCAGTGCTCTCCCTTCCCCCCTTCTCCCCCCCTGCTTCCCCCTCCCTTTCATTCACTCAGCCAGGGCTAGCTGGGAGAGGGGAGGGGAAGCAAGTAGGAGGGACCACATAAGATCTAGGGCCTCATAGGCTGCAGCAAGGAAAAGAGGGAGGGGTCAGCAAACAAAGGGCAAGTGGAGCATAAAAACGGACCAAGCAAGCAGGATGCATAATATTAACTGTACCTTTCTCTTTTGCAGGAGTTCAAGGAACGAATTTTGGTAGCTGGGAGAAACAAAAGCAGCCAAGAAGAAAAGCAGGGAAACCCACCAGATCCGGAGATCAGGAAGGAGAGTGCTGAATCCAATGGATGGCATCACTGGACCGCAGGAAGAACCAAGGACTGCCACCAATCATAACCCAACAACACGAGAACTAGCTGGATCAGTGAAGCAAATAACAGCAGGACAAGCAATCCATTAACCCAACAACACAGAGAACTAGCTGGATCAGTGAATAGCAACGATACAGCTGAGTTGACACAAGGACTGACACACCACACGGATATATATATTTTGGACAAGGAGATACCTCCAAGGTTGAATACATAAAACGAATTCTAAAGGGCAAAAATAGACTTTATAAAGAGAAAAAAAATCCAAGATGGCTGCTGGAACACAAACAGACAGCAAATGGAACACAAATGTCACTTCCTGTTACAGAAACAGGAAGTAGTTTGAATCATGATTTTAAAAGCCAGAGAGACAAGCCGCTCTGTTCCGACCACGCGCCCTATCTTATGCGCATGCGCGCCAATTCAAAAGATAGGGCGCGCGATCGGGACCGAACAGCTGTTCTGTGCAGGACGGCTGCGAGTGGAGCGGCAGGTAAGGTAAGTTCCAGGTCCCCCGATCGTCCTATTATTCACAGGGAGGTGAGAATAAGCGTTCTCACCTCCCTGTGAATAATAGAAACGAATGGGACATAGTTAATTTTCGGGGTTTAGTGTTCCTTTTAAAAGTATCTTGCTTGCGCTTGGGGGTATGGGTAGGGGAAGGGTTAAAACAAGAAGTAAAAAATAAAAAATAAATAGGTTAAGATCAAGATCTCTGTAAACAAACCAGTTTAAAATGACACTTCCAATATTAAAATTAAACTTCAACCACTCACTTGTGTCTATCCACCACTAGGGGTAATGCAGGCTTTACTCTGTGCTGTTCTGATGCTTGCTTGGTCTGTATAGTTCCCAAAAACCTCTGCACACAGGAATAAGGTTGCCAACAAACTTATTATAAGCAATTAAAAACAATAAAAAGCACTAAAAAACCTTGCAAAAAAACGTCCATTAGCAGTTTTTGAAGTTGTACCTCTCGCTATGGTGTGGCCCCTTTAAGGTCGTGGCTGGTGAGGTAGTTACTACGCGTTTTGCTGTTTTAATCCTTACAGCTTATCAGGGATAAATTTGAAGTGTCTCTCTGGCTTTTAAAATCATGATTCAAACTACTTCCTGTTTCTGTAACAGGAAGTGACATTTGTGTTCCATTTGCTGTCTGTTGTGTTCCAGCAGCCATCTTGGATTTTTTTTCTCTTATAAAGTCATTTTTGCCCTTTAGAATTCGTTTTATGTATTCAACCTTGGAGGTATCTCCTTGTCCAAAATATATTGGTTACCACAGTAAGTTAAAACAAAGAACAGGTTGTGCAGGATTATTGGGCAAGAGAGGATGATGGGAAATCTCTGCTTGTCATTATGTTATTGTAATGTCAGATGTCTATCTACCAAGCTTATTACAAGCAGAGATTTCCCATCATCCTCTCTTGCCCAAAATCCTGCACAACCTGTTCTGTTTTAACTTTTACTGTGGTAACCAATATAATTTTGGACAAGGAGATACCTCCAAGGTTGAATACATAAAAGAACTATTTAAAAACGAATTCTAAGGGCAAAAATATACTTTATAAATAGAAAAAAAAATCCCAGATGGCTGCTGGAACACAAACAGACAGCAAATGGAACACAAACAGGAAGTAGAAACAGGAGATAGTTTGAATCATGATTTTAAAAGCCACAGAGAGACACTTCAAATTTATCCCTGATGAAGCTGTAAGGATTAAAACAGCGAAAACGCGTAGGAACTACCTCACAAGCCACGACTTAAAGGGGCCACACCATAGCAGAGAGGTGCAACTTCAAAAACTGCTAATGGACGTTTTTTGCAAGGTTTTTTAGTGCTTTATTGTTTTTAATTGCTATAATAAAGTTTGTTGGCAACCTTATTCCTGTGTGCAGAGGTTTTTGGGAACTATACAGACCAAGCAAGCATCAGACAGCACAGAACACAGTAGATAAAGCCTGCATACCCCTAGTGGTTGATAGACACAAGAGTGGTTGAAGTTAATTTATATATGGAAGTGTCATTTTAAACTGTGTTGTTTACAGAGATCTTGACTTAACCTATTTATTTTTACTTCTTGTTTTAACCCTTCCCCTACCCATACCCCCAAGCGCAAGCAAGATAATTTTAAAGATTTTATAAACAATTCAGTGGACAATTTGCAGTGCGCCACCCTACTTAAGGAGACATTCCCTACCACACCATAGCGCGGAAGTAACCCAATCTACTATCAATCACATACAGCCTACCAGTAACAATACTAAAGTTAGCTGATTCTCTGTCTTGTTGCTTGTGAAGATTCTCATTCATCCAGGATATGGTTATGGATATATCTGCTGTATACAGTTGATAAATGGACTTAAAGTTTAGTTCTTGAAGACGTTTTGCTAGCATCTGACTTTCTCAATTTAGAATGACTCATACAAGAATCTGTTGGCAATTAAGTACCCTGGAAGTCCCAATTAGCATATGACAGCCAGGTGTTAGGGACCTTCTGAATGCAAGGTATGGATGCATCTGGATGTCTTGTTGTTGCTGTTTCCCTTCTGTTCCTTACTAAAATAGGGAGATTCAATAAAAGTTCTAGTTTAAAATGGTGCTAATTTTGCCCCAACCAGTCAGATGTTGTTAACATTTGAAAGCTACCATTGTTAGTTGGGCAAAATTAGCACCATTTTAAACGATAAGAACTTTTATTGAATAACCCTTCAATAAAAGGTTTCTAAATGTACCTCTATGTGCTAGCCCTGGTGGGCCAGTGGACTAATGTTCTATGTTTAGAAAGACGAAATCTATTTTCCAACTTCTATGGCGTTTATGGAAAAAAGCTTTGTTTTATTTGGATGATATTTGTGGTAGCAGAGACAAGATTATTTGCTAAGAATACATGAGGTTCAAATCTCCAGACGTACTGTGCCATTTTAATTCCTTTGCCATCCCATGCTGGTTAGGAGACAAACTGCAAAGATGACTTTTTTGTTGAAAAGCCAAGGAATGTATAATTGTGGGGGGGGGGATTGTTTGCAAACACAATTGAACACTGTAAAACTCCTTCTCTGTGCTGCATCTAGGGGCTTCTCTTCCTGTTCGCGGCTGTCAGGTGAATGAGGCTTGACGGCACGTTGAGCCCTAGCTGACAGCTGCAACCAGAAAGTGAAGTGGCTGTCGGCACCAGCCGCGGAGTGAGTAGAAGTGGTGGGGGGGTCGGGTCAGGTAAGTAAATTCTGGGGGATCTTTGAAGTTTAGGAACCTCGCGAAAATGAGGTTTTGGGGATAATAATCATTTTAAAAGTTACTTCTATTTAGGCTGGACATTCCCTTTAAGGAGACTTTGTCCCATGGAGTTATATGTAAATTCTATTTTGTGATTAAAGGTATTGCTTTCTGGTTGCAGATGCACTTCTTTTTCTAAATCTCTCTATTTTTATGTATAGTGTTTTAGTATATATTAGTAATCTTAATGGACAGATTGAACTGATAAAATTAATTAGGGAATGTGATGCATGCAAAGCTAAGTAAGGTATTTGCCTGGAAAATGGCAAGGAAACAACCGTGAGTATTATTTTAATTGCAAGTTGAAAAACCTGAGTGTGCCCTTTTTAGTTAGGTTTTTGTTTTTTATGACAGGGGATCAAGTGTGGCTGGGTTAGAACAGCAGGCCCGTGAGGTCATAATGAAAACTGACATGGTGAAACAAGAATTGTCTGACTCAGGACAGCATGAGAAGAGCAGCAGTAAGTAAAAACAGGAGGATTATTATTAGCCCATTTTCCTCTAGAGGTTTACATTTCAAAAATTTTCATTTATTTGTTAATTGTTTTAACATTTCTTTATAGTGTGTGGTATGTATATGTAAGTGATATATGTGTGTTATATATTATATTATATATATATATATATTATAATATATATATATATATATATATATATATATATATATATATATATATACATACAGAAAACACACAAGTATCGCCAACGCTCCACAGGTCTTTAAAGATTATTCAATTCAATAAAAGCGCATAGTGCAAAAATTGCTGATTTTTTTTGCACTGTGCACTTTTATTGAAAAAAATATATATATATATATTTTTGAAGGACATAGTTAGTTATTCTTCGCTTTCTGTGCTTTAGCGCGCGTTATTTTAGCGTTTGCGCTCACATTTTTTGCTATCTTTAAAGCGAAACCGCAAGCGATTGTGCGACAAAATGCTCGCCACAAAACGCGATTGGACGCTCAATCGCATGCGCATTGGAAATCTCAGGAATGTTCGCGTTCCCGCGATTTCCATATTACGGAAAACCGTGAACGCAAAACGCGTACGGGAACGCACAAAAAACTCGCTAGTGTGGCTAGCCCTAAACGTTGTGTTTTTCTGGATGGTAGATATCTTTTTGATTTGTGCAGTTTGATGTGCAGCAACAGCTTAAATCTTCGTCGCTATAACTTTCTCTCCTTTGTCAATGAAATAAAGAAAATGTCATAAAATGACATTGTAATTTCTGCTTAAAATAATGCCTGAACTCCACATTCTATATTAAGGAATTTACATTTATACCTACAAATAGTATCATGATTTGCAATCAAGAGTGTTTGGCAAGTAGACCCAGGGCTGCTATTATATTTTTATATATAAAAGTTGTATTTTTTTAGTGCTCTTTTTTTTAACTAAGTCTTTCATACCTTTAAACAAGCCTAGGGTGATGTCTATAGCTTCTCTGGATCTTAAGTTATAGACTTGTAAAATTATAGTTCCTGTTCGTCCTGGTTGTCTGAGTCTCTGTGACAGTCGCATATAAGTACTGTGTAAGAAGCCCCACCCTCAAAAATCAATCTTTTCGGAAGCTATTTACAGAACTGCAACTAGTCTCTATCCTTTCCTCCTCTACCTATGGCCACCTTAGGGAAAGTTTCATTTCAGGCTTGTGGCTAGCTTTTAAAAATGGTTTAGAAGTTGGGGGTGGGACTTATGATGCTGCTGCTGATGCTTTCTCCATGTAACTTGGAAAGACTGAAGATAGAAGCTGATCCTGGAGTCATTTAAAGATGGATGTGCCCTTTTTAATAAAGGCAACATGTATGGAGACCGCAGTTCCCCTTTAATATATTTTTATTAAAAGCAATCACTAAGGCTACTTTCAGACGGGCAGTTATTGAATGGTTTGAGATGCTAGAGAAACATTACATGGAGAGTTTCGCTAGCAGCGACCATCATGATGAAAACCGCTCAGGCAACTTTCAGAGAACCGCAGCCTGATGTTTGTCTGAAAGTAGCCCAATACCTAGTAAATTCACAATGTTATTATTATTTCTGTAGCTTTTCTTATTATAGTTCTTGTATTGAGTGTACAGATTTACAGCAGATCCGGTTCTTCTTACTGATTTTTGGTTGTTTTTTTTTCTACAAGGTGTGATAGCGAAATGGAGGACACTACTGTTGATGAACTTTCCTCCCCCACATCAGAAGAAGATCACTTAGATAGGGAAGATGAAAATGAACCTGGAGTCAGTCAATAGGGGCCGAAAATAGTTCTTCTGGAAACATGGTAAGGGGAAAGGTACATTTAACACATTATCAAGATAAGGGTTGCAAAAACCTGATATTTATAGGAGAATTAAATAGGAAAAATAACACACCCCAAAGAAGTAACATCTGTTCCATGGCAAGTTTTAGTTAAGAGTTATAGCTAAAACTGCATAGGTAACAGTGACATCTTTAGCTGAGTACAACATAAGGAGCAATTAGATAATGCACTACACTTTATTATAGTTAGGTGAAAATGACGAGCAGAATATTTAATTTAAACTACCTCCCTTATAAATATGAGTAGCGCTCTGGTCCAACTTTTACCCGTCCAATCACAATTTCCCTCTCACGTAGCATGTGTTTGAGGTGTGGGAGTTGGAGAAATTGGAGAAAACCAATTATATACCTCACTTTATGCCTGTTTTAACAAGCTTATATATGTGTTTTACAATATTCCAAAATTATTCCTTTCCATCTCAACACTGCTGTGGGTAAAACAACTTCCTGCGCTAAAGTTGTTTCCGTTGTTTCCATTTACTAAATCTAGTTGGGAATCCATAAAAGGATCCAGATTTGCCATTAACCATAAGCACTTCTAAATGAAGCAATAAAAAAATTTGCCAATTAGAGTAGGTTAACTTGGCGGGATTTGCCATACAATTTCATGTCCAGTTGCTGCCGTATTAGACAGAGGTCACACTACAGTGCGTCTTAGCACACTGGAAGCACGCAAGTGTGCGTGTTTCCTATGCCCTGCAGTTGCACAATCAAAGCAAATGTGCAAAAAATGCGCATGCGTTCTGATTAGCAAATCGCAATGCATGGCAGTACCATGCAAAAATTGCCCAATGCCAGTGTGCGCTTTTAATGTGCGATGGGGTCTAGCACTTACTGTTTAATCTGTGTAAATAATATCAGTTAGAAAATGTTTTTCAGTTCATAATGAAATTCAAGAAATGATTTTCTTTGCTACTGAGGAGTAAGGAAGCAAAAAATACAACATTTGTTAAAAAAATATGAAATATCCAGAAATTTAAAAGGAATATACAAGATTTTGAAATGTCTACAATATGGTTTAAACGGCCACACTGCGCAGCAAATGCGATCGCACACGCAAAAACGCATGCGCAACCGCGAGAAAAAAAAACGTGACAGTGTGGCCTAGCCCTAAAGCAGAAACGTGTTGAGATGTTACTTTGATTTTGAATAATCGATTTTTTTATTTTTTTTTTGCCATAGATTTCGATAGCTAACAGTGATTCTGGGTTTTTTTATTTGCCCATTATGTCAGCTGGATTGTGAAAGCCAAGAGCAACTAATTAGTCACGTATATCGGGTAAGGCAAATGGGTCATGTTTTCATAGAACCAAGAAACAATTTGGGTCATTGATTCTGTTGGATATTGGCAGTCATACATACATCTTTCCTTTTCTAGCATACAACTGCAGTAGTAAGTGCTAAAAGCTATCTCTGTCCTATATGTGGTCGAGCAACTAAGCTCTCCGGGTTCTTTGGGTCGGCACCTGCTAATTCATTCAGAAGATCAGTTGTCTAACTGTGCTGTGTGTGGGGCGAAATTTTCCAGCCATGCTATTTTAACAGGTGAGAACTTTAATGCAGCGCAAATATTCTTACTATCTCAGTCCGGTCTGAAATAATTTGTATATGTTTAACCAAGATTAAACTATTTTATAGTAACCTGATTTTCTATAAAAGTTTGCTTTTGTAAAAAATGAAGTACTTATAGGGAAGCTTTGGTCTCCATGCAAGTGCCCTTTATTAAAAAGAGCACATTCCCTCTTTTAAAAACAACTCTAGGACCATGCTTCTAGCTACCATGCTACTTCTGTAACAGAGCATATCTGCATCATAAGCTCTGCCCCCCACATTTCTACACATAGAGGAAAGGACAGATAATGGTTCCAGGTCTTCAGAAAATGTTTTTTTTTCGTGGGGGGGGGGGGGGGGGGGGCTTCTTAAGCAGCATATCAGTAACTGTCACACTCTTTGTTTATCCTGTTTCAGTGTACTTTACAAGCCTATAACTTGTCCACTTCAAAAATTGACTTGCCTTAATTCAGTTTAATTGAAGAATGTGAGGTAAAGGAGCTAAGCCTGACCTCCCATTTCTTAATTAAATGATCAGGAGAGAAAGCAGCATACTTGCCCGCGTTCGCGCTGCTTCCTCTGACAGGTCCCAACGTGTGTACATTGAAAAGGCACGTTGGGGAGAAGAAGGACGCGCTCCAGCACCGCTTCCTCTGACATCTCCCAACATGTATACATTGCAAAGGCACATTGTCAGACAGAGCGATGGAGTAGCGTGATCGTGGGTAAGTATGCTGGTTTCTCTTCTGATCTTTTAATTGAGGAACGGGAGGTAAGACATAGCTCCTTACCTCCTGTTCTTCAATAAAATTAATAAGGCAATTCAATTTTTGAGTGGACGTTCCCTCTAAGATCCAGAGAAGCTTTCATTCTGGGCTGGTTTGAAAGGTATTAGAGCGTTTTGTTTTTAATTATATGGAGACCAGTTACCTTTTAACCTAAAAAAAGTTTATAAGAATTAAGCTGGGTAAACACACTAAAGATTTATATCCAATGACAGACAGATTTAATTGGAAGCTGTCTACCATTGACCACAGATCGGGAAAACAGTTCAGATATATTTTTTCTATATATAGTACAGGGAGAAGGTTTGGGTGACAAGCGTTCGCTATTGGCCTCTATACTAAAAAAGAGATTTTCTGTCTTGGGCAACAGTGAAATTATTTGTTTTTTAGCCACACAACGGGTTTTTTTCGGTACGGTATGTTCTCCGTTTTAAGGTGGGCGCACACCTATAGATTCTTCGTCCCAACCGAAATTAGCCGTGGTCGACAGATCACTGTGACAGAGCATGTGGTCCATAGAGGACCGCACGATCCCCCGTGGTTTTCAGACGAGTCCTTTTGTTCAATTTGGAAGAACAAAGGGTCAGAACGTCTGTCATGTCCTTATTTAATCCGTTACGTTGAACTGTGTGACTATAAAGGATAATACCACCCCCTTCAAGGAACTCTGGGGCTTATTTAATAGAAGGTGAAAAATGTTGCCTGTGCTCCTAATCGCAGCATTTGGTGATAGTTTTTAAATGTTTCCTGTAACAGTAAGATAACATCTGATTGGTTGCTTCAGATAATTTTTATACCTCTTATAAAGGATAAACGTGGTCTCACATTCTTCCAAACTAGTAATAATATATAAAAATCCTTCCATACACCTTCAAAATAAAACCAAATCACATCTCTAGATATAGTTTGTGAGAAGTTATTGTGGAAAGGTTCAGCAATGTAACTTACTGGTTGAACTCTTCCTGTTTAGCCGTGTGACCAGCTTGTAGTCATGTGACCAGCCTGCTGCTTTAATGGGCTCCCCTTCTCAACTGTCAATTTTTTCCTCGGCTACTTCCTGATCCCAGCAAATAAGTCTCAAACTGAGCATGCTTCTCCCCGGGGAAAAAGGGCCGGCAGAGGTCAGGTATGTCACTCAACCTACTGGAAGCAGGAAGTTTGAACATTCACCCCAATGTATTTTTGACAGGCGACAGCCAGAGATGTGATTGTTGGCTCAGTGTAAAGGATATACTGCAGGCTTTCATTTAACCCTAACTTGTTTTGAGACCACAGTTGCCCTTTAAATAAGCCCACTTTTATCAACCCTTGGTTTTCTACAATGCATCTCTACACGCAACCAGCAGCTTAAAGGAGAACTAAACCCAATTTTTTAAACTCCAGAATCTGAAAACAACCCCTAAAAACCCAATAAGCTATAAACTACCACTTCAGTAAATTGTATTAAAGTAATGTAAGCCTGTTAGAACTGGATGAAGTATCTGTGTGTATGGGCAGTGTCAGACCACACCTCCTGACTTCAGTCACATGCTTCGTCTGCATCTGTCCTGTAAAAGGATTGGCTAGAGATTATTAGGGTGTGACCAACTCTAACAAGTTTCTGCCATAGCTAAGGACTGAGCATGTGCAAACATAATGGTCGTTGACCAACCTGTTTGATACTAGAATTCTGTGAAGTAAAACACAAACCACGTTTTATTTAGGTAAATTTCCCAGCGCCTGTACCAAAATGACAGTTAAGACACAGATTACTGGTTTTGTATCAAAGTGTTCTGCCTTCTGGTTCAGTGGTGTTCTGTGGCTTTAGTTGTCCTTTAAATAATTATAACCAGTAACACTCTAAACATTGAGGAGATTCAGTAAAAGTTGCTATTTGCCACAACCAATCAGATGCTAGCTTTCAAATGTTACATAACATCTGATTGGTTGGGGCAAAATAAGCACCATTTTTAGTAAGGACTTTTATTGAATCTCCCTGTAAGAGTCACTGCTTGGTCTTCCCTCTCTGGCTGGT
Organism: Hymenochirus boettgeri; assembly: GCA_019447015.1. Taxonomy (NCBI): domain Eukaryota; kingdom Metazoa; phylum Chordata; class Amphibia; order Anura; family Pipidae; genus Hymenochirus; species Hymenochirus boettgeri. The sequence continues at coordinate 105,182,909 of CM033472.1, forward strand.
AAAAAAAAGTATAGCTAAAGAGGCATAGGAGCATGCATTGCAGCTGATATCTGTAGATTTAGAGAGTTCTTTTACAACTTTTTTGCTAATGGTTTCATCAGTACAGTACTTTTAATATTGGAATAATTTTTATATGTTGCAGCTTTAATTAATACAACTATAATTGGGTTTTTTACTTTAAAGTTAAAATAAAAAAAAAACTCTATAAACAATAGTAATCCTATTCTATGGGCCCCTGCAATTGCATCTGATTTGCCTCTTTTTTTGTTTCTTTTAAGTGAGAAATTGCCTGAAGTTTTGTCACCAGATACTTGGAACGAGAAGAATAACCACAAGGACTCAACTAGTACAGAAGAAACAAGCCCAGAACCCAGTGCAATTTATCCTGCAGGAATATTACTTGTTTGCAACAATTGTTCAGCTTATAGGAAACTAATGACTGATCAAACACCTACTGTGCGTAAATGGGCTATCCGCAGGCAAAATGAGCTAAGGAAGCAAGAATGCAACGTCTAGAACGAGAGCGAACAGCAAAGAAAAGCAGGCGTGACAGTGAAACCCCAGAGGAACGGGAAGTAGAAGGATGAGGGACAGAGAGGCAAAGAGGCAACAGAGAATGCAAGAAACTGATGAACAACGGGCTAGGCGCTTGCAACGTGATCGCGAGGCAATGGTGCAAAGCGTGCAAATGAAACACAGAGAAACGCCAAGCTAGACTTATTAGAGAACGAGGGCCAAAAGGTTAAAACGACGTTTAGAAAAGATGGACATGATGCTGCGTGCACAATTAAGGCAGGACCTGCTGCTATGGCAGCTTTAGCAGAAATGAGCTTGTTTCAGCCACTTGTAGGAAACACTGACCTTGATCAGCAACTGCTGGTGAAGATGAGCTGGAAGATCAGAATAATGAAACTCTCCACTAACCCCATATGGATACTTATGTTGTTTGTTTTTCTTGTCTTGGCAGCAAGCTATGCTTGCCTTAAAGAAATCTTGAAAAGAAGTGAAGGCTAAAAAAATCTCCAAAAACTGCAAAGTAAATGGATGTAAACTTTATAACCCCCCACCCCCACCCCCCAACACATACATGGTATGGACTAAGTTTTTTTTAAAAAGACAGTGAAGATTTCCCCCTTCTTACCAGTGCTGTCTGTGTTGCTCAGGATTAAAACTCTCCTGTAGGGGAAATTGTGGATCTAACATATTTCTATTTTATGTCTCTCATGCATCTACTACAGGGTCTGAATCATGAGGCATAGAGTTTGCTGCATTCTGTATTACTGGATCTACTGGAATTCCAAAAAAATATGTGCAGATATGAACCTGTGCTGTGTTCTAAACAGGTATAAAGATTCTACACTTGACTCAAAGGCTCCTTTGTCCAGTGCACAAGACTTATTAGGTTGGGAGTGTTTTTCTCCAGTTTCCCATGCACAACGTAGAGGTGATTCTTTTCATGTTGAGCAGTGGCTACTATTGAATTTAAAATTTCACCTCTACTTTGTACATCCCTGTAACATTAAATAACAATACATTGTTACTTTTCATAAATACATGTTCATTATAGCTCACCCTAACATATGTACTGTAAAGGACTGTCAATGCTTGGTTTCATTCACTTTCCTGAAAACCATCTTCATTATTGGGAGGTTTATTTATAGTATAATGAAAGAGTGAAAGAATCTTAAATAAAGCTACAAAAAATTCTTCGTTTATACATTTCTATATATAAGTGGTTACTGCAGACAAAACCAAAATACTTAATATCCTATGGCTTAAAGGAGAACTAAAGACTCCAGACAACATAGTCCCAATAGACAGAGCACATTCACAAACATACCAAAGCTATCTCTTACCCTCTCCCTTTGCTGTGGCTGCGGGTGATTTCTGAAATTAACACGTGGGTATGAACCCTTTATTGGCTGAAACGGCCGGTCGTTTGAGATCCGCAGTCACGATTATCGGCCGAAACAAACGTTCGGACACCTCGTGCATTGCGGGTTGGGGCGCAGTCACACGTGTTACAAACCTTTAGAAGATGACAGCCAATCACATAACAGTACAGAGATCCTCGCTCTCTCCCTGACACAGAACAGGGATTTCAGTTTTTTGTTTTCAAACACTTCAATGCTCCTGTCCTAACAATGATATAATCCTTTACTTTTCATACAAAAAGAAAATCATACAAAAAGAAATCTTGCCGTGTATTTCTTTGCTACCATGGATGTAAGAAACAGAATATTTGACATTTCAGTATAAACTAGAAAGGGAAAGTTTAAGTATAAACTTTGAATTTGGCTTGAAAGACTGCATTTTGGAAGGGATTTGTGTGTTTGTGCTGGCAGATTTAAAACTCAATAATGTCAATGAGGATATTGTTGTTTTTTATTACCCTCCCTTAAATATGTCACATGCATTAAAGGTAGGTCAGTTGGTGTGTGTGTATTCCTATCAGGTTTGGGGGATATAATACTTCCATGTAATGAATAGTAGATCAGTAGGTATGTGTACCGTGTCGGGTTGAGAGTAAAAAAAAAAAAAAAAACCTTTTTTGATGATTGCTCAAAATTATTTTTTTTATTTTAGTTACCCTTTAAAGTATGGCTTCCACAGTAATGGATAAGTAGATGAGTAGGTGTGTGTACCTGGTCTGGTGAGGGGTATGTCTTTTTTTTGTGTTTACAACCATAAAACTATCTTTTATTGAGGATGAATCTAAATTATTTTTTTTTACTTTAGTTACGCTTTAAATATGGTTTCCATGGGAATGGAAAGGTAGGTCAGTAGGTGAGTGTACCTGGGTCTGTGTGGGGGTTGGGGGTATCACCATTTGTATTTATGACCATGAAAAAAACGGTTTTGAAATATCCACATTTGAGGATTGTTACCATTATAGTCTATGGGAAGAAAGTCCGGAAATTCGCAGATAACGCCGGTGATGCTTCCGCGAATTCCTTAGCTAGAGGACAGCACACTTCTCCTATATGCCCCGCACGCCTGTACCGCAATTCATGTCTCTAGTTCAAAAAAGTGGCAGGAGATACGGTCCAAAAAAGCGGAAGAATAAACGAAGAAGAGAAAAGAAAGAAGAAATAGAAAGAACAGTAATTTTGGCTTTTTCAAGCCAATTAATAACAGTAGTTGGGGAATAAACCTGCAACTAATACATTTATTCTGTCTTGCTAAAAGCAGAGCTCTTGTCTCTAGCCAAACAGAGAAACCTATATGTACTAGTGCATGGTACCATTTAGGGACTTTCAGGGAGATTCAATAAAAGTTCTTATAGTTAAAATGGTTATAATTTTGCCCAAATCATTCAGATGTTATCTTTCAAATGTTAAATAAGATCTGATTGGTTTGGGGAAAATGAACACCATTTTAACAATAAGAACTTTATTGAATTACCCTCTTTATCTTTTACTATGAACACAATCAAAACAAAAAAAGGGGGTAAAGCTAGGTACACACAGTACAGATTTCTGAAAGATGACAGACAGGATCTGCAAGATCCTGTCTGCCATCTTTCACAAGATCTGCATACACACAGTCCCGAGCGTTCTCCCTTATGAGAACGCTCGGGACTGTGTGTTTCTCATCGGCCGCGCTAGACTCCTCTATAGGGAGTCTAGCGCGGCCGATGATGGAAATTTCGGACTTTCCCGAACGAGCGTTCGGCCGACCCGATCGTGTCGGCGCCGCAGCGCTCGTTCGGGAAATGAGTGTACACACATTAAGGATAAAGCCCCGATACCGTCGGATCCGACGGTATGGGGCTTTATCGTTAATCTGTGTACCTGGGAACTCAAACTTGTGACCTTCTGAACTGTCTATTCTAAAACAGGTGCCATACCTGGTGCACCACGACTGAATAAGCAGAAATTCCATGTAATTTAGAAGCTTTATTAGGAACAGAATTATAAAAATATGGAAATTTCCAGCAACTCACACTGACTGGTAAATACACGCAGGTAACAAGCAGCTTCCAAGTCTTATCAGGGACTTCCATTTTGTGTGTAGACATCTGTATAGAAAATAACATGCATAGAGACCGGGAATACTGGGGTCAGGGGGAGTGGCTTTGGTGATGACTTCATGGGGCTGGTGGGTTGTATTGGCAACAACGGGAAGCCTTCTTACTTACAGAATCTATTACTTACATGTACCGAATGCAACTTACTAGAGAAGAATCTTACAATGTATGTGTTCTTGGGAGAAAATTTTTTTATAAGGTTTTAAATAATTAAACCGGGCTCCTCTATCAATACAATGTGAGTGAATATATACCCATATGAAAAGGGAATATTAAGAAGCACTTACAATAGTGAAATGATGTGCAGCAAACGAGTTTCACAACAGTGGGTTTCTAAACGAGCAGTTAAATACAGTATTGGATACAATTGTTTAAATAATTAAGTTTTCGTTTCCCTTCAATGACTGCCATGGTAATGTATGGCAAATAGATGCTGTAGCGAAATTGCACCATGATCATAAAGTTATGATTACGGTGCAACGGAAGGACATTCATTTAAACTACTGATCATCGATGCCAGTAATAGCAAGTTATTGTAAACATTGAGCTTCTACCTTTTCTTCCTTAAGTTTTTAGGCTTTGTAATTAATTTAACCTTGTGAGCGTTGCTGATATTTGACATTACAAAATGTATGGTTACCTAAGCCAAAGCATTTTCTCCCTCAACTAAAGCACCACAAACCAAAGAAAACCCCCGCGTTAAGCCATATTTTCTGAGTACGCTTCAAGTGGGGCTTCCCATCTTTTCCATATCATAAAATGGAGCTATGTAAACATCACATCAAAATTTTACTTACATGTATCTTTTAATATAACCAAAAATTTTACTTATTCACACACTCAAATATTGTCAATGCTATAAAACTATCTAATCAATGGATCTAAGGACTGGGCACACACCAGCAGATATTTCCGGCCAAACAGACTGACCGATCCACAGCACTATTGGTTGGTAGGCTGGAAATATCTGCTGGTAGTGCGGCCGTTACCCTATGGGACCGCAGATAGGCTCGCGGGCACCATAAGTCGTCCATCCGACATTGCCACGACTGGCCCAGTCAAGGATATAGGCTGTGTGTACCACCCTTTATGACCTTGGAATGGGCCTAGTAAGCTTTTCGATTCTGTAAATGTCGTGATAGTGATCAGCTTGGTTTCACACATGACAGTTCTGCGTAAGGATTCCTGTGAAATTTTCCAAGTTTGGAACGGTAAGATCAAAAGGCTGAATATTAGAAAAAATCAAAAATGTAACAAATATTTTTTATGTTTAAAAACTGTAAGTGAAATTCCATTTGAAAATGTGAAAAATCCTATCAGAAACTTTAGAAATAGAAAATTTGAAAATTTAGATCTAATTATGAGTTTGATCCAATCGTTTGGACTTTATAGGTTACCACCAGTTTTAGTAATCCTCTAGTTGTGATAGGATTATGTATATCATTGTGGGTTGTCTTCTTTTTTCTCCTCCACTTTCATCAAAACATAATGGATTTAATCAACGTGAATTTATAGTAATATAGTTCCCCAATAACCAAAATAACTATATAGATATGAATTCTGTAAATGTAGGTCTAATTTATAATTGAATTGACATTTTGTAGCCATTTCTGCCCAGTATGTGATGAGAGACAATAATGTGATTTTGAATCGAACGTAGTCTCTCGAAAAACCTGCAGATTTGACAGAAAGTTTGAGAATTTTGAATGACGGATAAGACTAGCAGGGGGTTATTCAATAAAAAAGTTCTATTGATTAAAAAATAGGGTGCTAATTTTAGTCCCCAAACCAATCAGATCTATATTTAAAATGTTTATTGGAATCTCCCTTGTAAATTTATCAGTAAAAACTTTAAAGGGCAAGGTCCATCCCCACAAAAATGAAAACATTACATACAGGTTAAATACCCTTCAAAACCCTTCAACGTATAATAGTTTGAAATCTGAAATATAAAGTCAATGAAATCATGCACAATTGCCATGAGTTCCCCCGGTTTTTTCTTCTGATTCGTCCAGTTACAATGTCAGTTATGTGATTTGACACGTGACATCACAGCACATGCCAATGACACTCTATAAATGTTAATACCGTATGCCATCTTCGGAGCATGCCCAGGCTCAGTACAGGCTCAGTACAGTTCTAAATTGCTCAGTTTCCATGAGGATGTCCTAGAAGCATAGCAGGGAACTATTTTAAAGAGGCCATCTTTCTAAAAAATGTTCTATGAGGTGGAGTTGTCCAAAAATAATGGAATGCAATAACAAATTATGAAATCAAGTCAAACAATTTGAAAATTGTGAGTGAGAAAAGCCACAAGATTGTGAATTGAAAATTCCAAAATATTAGTTTCTTATTGGAGTTCATTATCCTAGTCCTATTTTGGATATTGGAAATTCAGTAAGTTCCGCCAAAAAACTGCTCGGCAGGACCCAATCACCAGTTTTGTTCATCTGTATTTACAGGACAGTTGATATAAGCGATAATCCTGTGTTTCATTCTATAGAATCCATCACAGTTAAAATAATATTTAGAATATATATGTAAATGCTGTATATTTTACAGTTTATTTGTACCGTGTTATTATGATTGGATCTGTCACTTGTTCACCATCCAAAATTCAGGCATATTTTAGCCATTCTTAAAACTTGTCTATTCTTTCCCTCACCCTGGGTGCGCGAAGTGAAGCACAGCGTTACTGAAAACGCTGCTCTGGCAGGGATCCGACCCTTCCTTCCTGCGATGAGGACGAGCCAAATGGAAGGCACCTATTTGGCGCACCTCGTCAGCCAGTCGAGAGGAGGGGGGAAGCTGCCAGGCAGCAGTTTCCGAACGCTGTGTTTAACTTCGCGAACCAAGGGGGGTGAGGAACCTTCGCAGTTACAGGTACTCAACCTGGAGTAAAAGGTACAGACCTAAGAAGTAGGAGGGAAGGGAAAGGTGAGATATAATTGTCCTTTAATTGACCTCGAATGAAAAAATTGATCCCCAGTCTGTATTAGTAAAAATAATTCTCTCCAATAGATGAGCTCAGCACATAGATCAGCACAACCCATTTATAAGTCTTGAATACAACCATTTCCATAATATTATATTCGAAAATCCCCCTAAAAACTTAAGGTGTTGAAATTTCTAAGCCCTATGATTAGCTTATGCTATACACGAAATTCTTGTGACTTTGGAAAATGCCAGATCCATAATACATCTGTGCATCCCTGTGATATTTCTGGATTAGTGTATATTTTAATGTATTTGTTCCTAATATAAGGAAAGTATGAGATGTTGCTAACTGTTACAGACTAGAAAAGAAACCAAAATGAATTACAGAGATTTTGGCACAACCTGCACCATTGTAAAAGGTGACGAAGATAATGTTAGAGGAAAAATTAGTTTTGACATTATTGATTATGTTTCCCACAATTGTTAAAATATGCTGAATAGATTAGTAACCATTCTTGGAATTCAGAACCGGTTGTCTGAAATCTAAAAGTTACACATCAACGCCGTCGAACTTTTGCATTTAATACTTGGGAGTACCCAGATTCACCCGGTGAGTCTGGGTAAATCGGGGCCCCTGTGTCTTATTATCAGCATGATTATAGGAAGTGGGCGGACATAGTTCCGAAAACATTGCGTTGTATCTTCTGCAGTAAGACTTTAGGAAGGGCGGCATCAAGTATACTGAACATTGGCGTGATATCAGCCTGATTTTAGGAAGGAGGGCCTAGTTCTTCGAAACATGTGTGTATTATCGACATTCCATGAATTTAGGAAGGGGGCATAGGTCGTCTGAAACCTTGTGGTACTATCAACACTGATTTTATGGAAGGGGGATAAGTTCTTGATCTGAAAGCATTGTGTGTGTGTTATAAATTGAATATATGATTGGTTTTTTTAGTATCGACAAGTAAAAGTTGGAAAATTAGAATCATCAATTGGAGCATTTACACTTGTTTATCAAGCTGCTCTCTACCTTCTTCTACTAAACCTACGCAACTGCGAAAATTCCGTAATACTGTCAAAAGTAGAATGGTTTTATAGAAATATAAAGATTTATCTTATCGTGTTAGATGTGATCCAACCAGGTACTCTTCCGCAAACAGTCAAAATTGAACAGAGGTTTCAAGAGTCAAGGTAAGCTTTACCATATGTTACGTGAAAGGCTATTTAATTCAGTTCACTTCCATTTTAAATAGAATAAATTGTCGGTATATTCCTTTTCCTATTGATATACAGTTAAAAAGGAGGGGTACGGGAAGGTTTTTTCACACAGCACAGGAAACGTGGAACAAAATAAACAACATTAATGATAACTGTACCACGCTTATAATTAAGTCACATTCCTCAGCAGAGATTGACTGTAACAAACGGGATCCCTCCGAAGATGTAACATGCACAAAAAGGGCAAACATTTTTTTCCTGTTCCTGAAATATAAACTACAGATATAAGAAATAAAATTAAAAAAATAACACACATTATATGGATAAAATAATTACGGGTGAATTATGTGCCAAATAAAATGCCATAGAAAGTTTAATACACAACTATTTTTCTAAAGGCTATTAACAAGAGGATTTCTGTTGTTTGTCAAAGGGATTATTATACAATTTAAACATAGGACTCAGGAATCAGACGGTATTTACTTATACCGATTTGTAATTGTCAAAATCTTGGACAATAGGAACAGGAGTGGTCCAACAAGACCATTTAGCCCGGGTCAAAAAAAGAAGGCCATTATGTTGAAATAAAGAAACCAAGCATGGATAATAGAGGCGGGGAGCATTCAACACATAAACTATCTGTCTGTTTAAAAAAATCCATAAAGAATCGACCGATCATACGATAAACGGGATCATCTGATATTGTATGTCCCTGAGTGTGCGAGTATGGGACCCATTCCCCTGGAAAAGTTTTGACAACAACCTTCTTAAGCCACATGCAATTACCACACTACATTCAGGAAGGAGCCTAACACCAGGCGGGTATATGTTGACAGCGTCTTTGTACAAGTACAATTGTTTCTGAATTGCAGAAAGCCAGATCGAATGACTAGTGAAAAGTGCTTACAAGAACTAAAACTTCACAAGCAATTATAAGAAACAGGAAGTAGTTTGAATCATGATTTTAAAAGCCAGAGAGACACTTCAAATTTTATCCCTGATGAAGCTGTAAGGATTAAAACAGCAAAACGCGTAGTAACTACCTCACCAGCCACGACTTAAAGGGGCCACACCATAGCAGAGAGGTACAACTTCAAAAACTGCTAATGGACGTTTTTTGCAAGGTTTTTTAGTGCTTTTTATTGTTTTTAATTGCTATAATAAAGTTTGTTGGCAACCTTATTCCTGTGTGCAGAGGTTTTTGGGAACTATACAGACCAAGCAAGCATCAGAACAGCACAGAGTAAAGCCTGCATTACCCCTAGTGGTGGATAGACACAAGTGAGTGGTTGAAGTTTAATTTTAATATATGGAAGTGTCATTTTAAACTGGTTTGTTTACAGAGATCTTGATCTTAACCTATTTATTTTTTACTTCTTGTTTTAACCCTTCCCCTACCCATACCCCCAAGCGCAAGCAAGATACTTTTAAAGATTTTATAAACAATTCAGTGGACAATTTGCAGTGCAGCCACCCTACTTAAGGAGACATTCCCTACCACACCATAGCGCGGAAGTAACCCAATCTACTATCAATCACATACAGCCTACCAGTAACAATACTAAAGTTAGCTGATTTCTCTGTCTTGTTGCTTGTGAAGATTCTCATTCATCCAGGATATGGTTATATGGATATATCTGCTGTATACAGTTAGATCAACTGGACTTAAAGTTTAGTTCTTGAAGACGTTTTGCTAGTCATCTGACTTTCTCAATTTAGAATGACTCATACAAGAATCTGTTGGCAATTAAGTACCCTGGAAAGTCCCAATTAGCATATGACAGCCAGGTGTTAGGGACCTTCTGAATGCAAGGTATGGATGCATCTGGATGTCTTGTTGTTGCTGTTTCCCTTCTGTTCCTTACTAAAATAGGGAGATTCAATAAAAGTTCTAGTTTAAAATGGTGCTAATTTTGCCCCAACCAGTCAGATGTTGTTTAACATTTGAAAGCTACCATATGATTAGTTGGGGCAAAATTAGCACCATTTTAAACGATAAGAACTTTTATTGAATAACCCTTCAATAAAAGGTTTCTAAATGTACCTCTTATGTGCTAGCCCTGGTGGGCCAGTGGACTAATGTTCTATGTTTAGAAAGACGAAATCTATTTTCCAACTTCTATGCGTTTATGGAAAAAAGCTTTGTTTTATTTGGATGATTATTGTGGTAGCAGAGACAAGATTATTTGCTAAGAATACATGAGGTTCAAATCTCCAGACGTACTTGTGCCATTTTAATTTCCTTTGCCATCCATGCTGGTTAGGAGACAAACTGCAAAGATGACTTTTTTTTGTATGAAAAGCAAAGGAATGTATAATTGTGGGGGGGGGGGATTGTTTGCAAACACAATTGAACACTGTAAAACTCCTTCTCTGTGCTGCATCTAGGGGCTTCTCTTCCTGTTCGCGGCTGTCAGGTGAATGAGGCTTGACGGCACGTTGAGCCCTAGCTGACAGCTGCAACCAGAAAGTGAAGTGGCTGTCGGCACCAGCCGCGGAGTAGAAGTGGTGGGGGTCCGGGTCAGGTAAGTAAATTCTGGGGGATCTTTGAAGTTTAGGAACCTCGCGAAAATGAGGTTTTGGGGATAATAATCATTTTAAAAGTTACTTCTATTTAGGCTGGACATTCCCTTTAAGGAGACTTTGTCCCATGGAGTTATTATGTAAATTCTATTTTGTGATTAAAGGTATTGCTTTCTGGTTGCAGATGCACTTCTTTTTCTAAATCTCTTCTCTATTTTATGTATAGTGTTTTAGTATTATATTAGTAATCTTAATGGACAGATTGAACTGATAAAATTAATTAGGGAATTGTGATGCATGCAAAAGCTAAGTAAGGTATTTGCCTGGAAAATGGCAAGGAAACAACCGTGAGTATTAATTTTAATTGCAAGTTGAAAAACCTGAGTGTGCCCTTTTTTAGTTAGGTTTTTGTTTTTTATGACAGGGGATCAAGTGTTGGCTGGGTTAGAACAGCAGGCCCGTGAGGTCATAATGAAAACTGACATGGTGAAACAAGAATTGTCTGACTCAGGACAGCATGAGAAGAGCAGCAGTAAGTAAAAACAGGAGGATTATTATTAGCCCATTTTCCTCTAGAGTGTTTACATTTCAAAAATTTTCATTTATTTGTTAATTGTTTTAACATTTCTTTATAGTGTGTGTGTATGTATATGATAATGGATATGTGTATATATGTGTGTGTATATATTAGATATTATATATAATATATATATATATTATAATAGATATATATAATATATATATAATATATATATACATACAGAAAACAACAAGTTATCGCCAACGCTCCACAGGTCTTTTAACAGATTTATTCAATTCAATAAAAGCGCATAGTGCAAAAAATTGCTGATTTTTTTTGCACTGTGCACTTTTATTGAAAAAAAAATATATATATATATATTTTTGAAGGACATAGTTAGTTATTCTTCGCTTTCTGTGCTTTAGCGCGCGTTATTTTAGCGTTTGCGCTCACATTTTTTGCTATCTTTAAAGCGAAACCGCAAGCGATTGTGCGACAAAATGCTCGCCACAAAACGCGATTGGACGCTCAATCGCATGCGCATTGGAAATCTCAGGAATGTTCGCGTTCCCGCGATTTCCATATTACGGAAAACCGTGAACGCAAAACGCGTACGGGAACGCACAAAAAACTCGCTAGTGTGGCCTAGCCCTAAACGTTGTTTTTTCTGGATGGTAGATATCTTTTTGATTTGTGCAGTTTGATGTGCAGCAACAGCTTAAATCTTCGTCGCTATAACTTTTCTCCTTTGTCAATGAAATAAAGAAAATGTCATAACATGACATTTGTAATTTCTGCTTAAAATAATGCCTGAACTCCACATTCTTTATATTAAAGGAATTTACATTTATACCTACAAATAGTATCATGATTTGCAATCAAGAGTGTTTGGCAAAGTAGACCCAGGGCTGCTATTATATTTTTTTATATATAAAAGTTGTATTTTTTTAGTGCTCTCTTTTTTTAACTAAGTTCTTTCATACCTTTTAAACAAGCCTAGGGTGATGTCTATAGCTTCTCTGGATCTTAAGTTATAGACTTGTAAAATTATAGTTCCTGTTCTGTCCTGGTTGTCTGAGTCTCTGTGACAGTCGCATAATGTACTGTGTAAGAAGCCCCACCCTCAAAAATCAATCTTTTCGGAAGCTATTTACAGAACTGCAACTAGTCTCTATCCTTTCCTCCTCTACCTATGGCCACCTTAGGGAAAGTTTCATTTTCAGGCTTGTGGCTAGCTTTTAAAAATGGTTTAGAAGTTTGGGGGTGGGACTTATGATGCTGCTGCTGATGCTTTCTCCATGTAACTTTGGAAAGACTGAAGATAGAAGCATGATCCTGGAGTCATTTTAAAGTTATGGATGTGCCCTTTTTAATAAAGGCAACATGTATGGAGACCGCAGTTCCCCTTTAATATATTTTTATTAAAAGCAATCACTAAGGCTACTTTCAGACGGGCAGTAATATTGAATGGTTTGAGATGCTAGAGAAACATTACATGGAGAGTTTCGCTAGCAGCGACCATCAGTGAAACCGCTCAGGCAACTTTCAGAGAACCGCAGCCTGATGTTTGTCTGAAAGTAGCCCAATACCTAGTAAATTCACAATGTTCTATATTTAGTTTCTGTAGCTTTTCTTATTTATAGTTCTTGTATTGAGTGTACAGATTTACAGCAGATCCGGTTCTTCTTACTGATTTTTGGTTGTTTTTTTTTCTACAAGGTGATAGCGAAATGGAGGACACTACTGTTGATGAACTTTCCTCCCCCACATCAGAAGAAGATCACTTAGATAGGGAAGATGAAAATGAACCTGGAGTCAGTCAAATAGGGGCCGAAAATAGTTCTTCTGGAAACATGGTAAGGGGAAAGGTACATTTAACACATTATCAAGATAAGGGTTGCAAAAAAACCTGATATTTATAGGAGAATTAAATAGGAAAAATAACACACCCCAAAGCAAGTACATCTGTTCCATGGCAAGTTTTAGTTAAGAGTTATAGCTAAAACTGCATAGGTAACAGTGACATCCTTTAGCTGAGTACACACATAAGGAGCAATTAGAATAATGCACTACACTTTATTATAGTTAGGTGAAAATGACGAGCAGAATATTTAATTTAAACTACCTCCCTTTATAAATATATGAGTAGCGGCTCTGGTCCAACTTTTACCCGTCCAATCACAATTTCCCTCTCACGTAGCAAAGTGTGTTTGAGGTGTGGGAGTTGGAGAAAATTGGAGAAAACCAATTATATACCTCACTTTATGCCTGTTTTAACAAGCTTATATATTGTGTTTTACAATATTCCAAAATATATTCCTTTCCATCTCAACACTGCTGTGGGTAAAACAACTTCCTGCGCTAAAGTTGTTTCCGTTGTTTCCATTTACTAAATCTAGTTGGGAATCCATAAAAGGATCCAGATTTGCCATTAACCTATAAGCACTTCTTAAATGAAGCAATAAAAAAATTTGCCAATTAGAGTAGGTTAACTTGGCGGGATTTGCCATACAATTTCATGTCCAGTTGCTGCCAGTATTAGACAGAGGTCACACTACAGTGCGTCTTAGCACACTGGAAGCACGCAAGTGTGCGTGTTTCCTATGCCCTGCAGTTGCACAATCAAAGCAAATGTGCAAAAAATGCGCATGCGTTCTGATTAGCAAATCGCAATGCATGGCAGTACCATGCAAAAATTGCCCAATGCCAGTGTGCGCTTTTTAATGTGCGATGGGGTCTAGCACTTACTGTTTAATCTGTGTAAATAATATCAGTTAGAAAATGTTTTCAGTTCATAATGAAATTCAAGAAATGATTTTCTTTGCTACTGAGGAGTAAAGGAAGCAAAAAATACAACATTTGTTAAAAAAATATGAAATATCCAGAAATTTAAAAGGAATATACAAGATTTTGAAATGTCTACAATATGGTTAAACGGCCACACTGCGCAGCAAATGCGATCGCACACGCAAAAACGCATGCGCAACCGCGAGAAAAAAAAACGTGACAGTGTGGCCTAGCCCTAAAGCAGAAACGTGTTGAGATGTTACTTTGATTTTGAATAATCAGATTTTTTTATTTTTTTTTGCCATAGATTTCGATAGCTAACAGTGATTCTGGGTTTTTTATTTGCCCATTATGTCAGCTGGATTGTGAAAGCCAAGAGCAACTAATTAGTCACGTATATCGGGTAAGGCAAATGGGTCATGTTTTCATAGAACCAAGAAACAATTTGGGTCATTGATTCTGTTGGATATTGGCAGTCATACATACATCTTTCCTTTTCTAGCATACAACTGCAGTAGTAAGTGCTAAAAGCTATCTCTGTCCTATATGTGGTCGAGCACTAAGCTCTCCGGGTTCTTTGGGTCGGCACCTGCTAATTCATTCAGAAGATCAGTTGTCTAACTGTGCTGTGTGTGGGGCGAAATTTTCCAGCCATGCTACTTTTAACAGGTGAGAACTTTAATGCAGCGCAAATATTCTTACTATCTCAGTCCGGTCTGAAATAATTTGTTATATGTTTAACCAAGATTAAACTATTTTATAGTAACCTGATTTTCTATAAAAGTTTGCTTTTGTAAAAAATGAAGTACTTATAGGGAAGCTTTGGTCTCCATGCAAGTGCCCTTTATTAAAAAGAGCACATTCCCTCTTTTAAAACAACTCTAGGACCATGCTTCTAGCTACCATGCTACTTCTGTAACAGAGCATCATCTGCATCATAAGCTCTGCCCCCCACATTTCTACACATAGAGGAAAGGACAGATAATGGTTCCAGGTCTTCAGAAAATGTTTTTTTTTCGTGGGGGGGGGGGGGGGGGGCTTCTTAAGCAGCATATCATGTAACTGTCACACTCTTTGTTTATCCTGTTTCAGTGTAACTTTACAAGCCTATAACTTGTCCACTTCAAAAATTGACTTGCCTTAATTCAGTTTAATTGAAGAATGTGAGGTAAAGGAGCTAAGCCTGACCTCCCATTTCTTAATTAAATGATCAGGAGAGAAAGCAGCATACTTGCCCGCGTTCGCGCTGCTTCCTCTGACAGGTCCCAACGTGTGTACATTGAAAAGGCACGTTGGGAGAAGAAGGGACGCGCTCCAGCACCGCTTCCTCTGACATCTCCCAACATGTATACATTGCAAAGGCACATTGTCAGAAGAAGCGATGGAGTAGCGTGATCGTGGGTAAGTATGCTGGTTTCTCTTCTGATCTTTTAATTGAGGAACGGGAGGTAAGACATAGCTCCTTTACCTCCTGTTCTTCAATAAAAATTAATAAGGCAATTCAATTTTTGAGTGGACGTTCCCTCTAAGATCCAGAGAAGCTTTCATTCTGGGCTGGTTTGAAAGGTATTAGAGCGTTTTTGTTTTTTAATTTATATGGAGACCAGTTACCTTTTAACCTAAAAAAAGTTTATAAGAATTAAGCTGGGTACACACACTAAAGATTTATATCCAATGACAGACAGATTTAATTGGAAGCTGTCTACCATTGACCACAGATCGGGGAAAACAGTTCAGATATATTTTTTCTATATATAGTACAGGGAGAAGGTTTGGGTGACAAGCGTTCGCTATTGGCTCCTATACTAAAAAAGAGATTTTCTGTCTTGGGCAACAGTGAAATTATTTGTTTTTTAGCCACACACTGGTGTTTTTTCGGTACGGTATGTTCTCCGTTTTAAGGTGGGCGCACACCTATAGATTCTTCGTCCCAACCGAAATTAGCCGTGGTCGACAGATCACTGTGACAGAGCATGTGGTCCATAGAGGACCGCACGATCCCCCGTGGTTTTCAGACGAGTCCTTTTGTTCAATTTGGAAGAACAAAGGGTCAGAACGTCTGTCATGTCCTTATTTAATCCGTTACGTTGAACTGTGTGACTATAAAGGATAATACCACCCCCTTCAAGGAACTCTGGGGCTTATTTAATAGAAGGTGAAAAATGTTGCCTGTGCTCCTAATCTGCAGCATTTGGTGATATGTTTTTAAATGTTTCCTGTAACAGTAAGATAACATCTGATTGGTTGCTTCAGATTAATTTTTTATACCTCTTATTAAAGGATAACTGTGGTCTCACATTCTTCCAAACTAGTAATAATTATATAAAAATCCTTCCATCACACCTTCAAAATAAAACCTAAATCACATCTCTAGATATAGTTTGTGAGAAGTTATTGCTGGAAAGGTTCAGCAATGTAACTTACTGGTTGAACTCTTCCTGTTTAGCCGTGTGACCAGCTTGTAGTCATGTGACCAGCCTGTCTGCTTTAATGGGCTCCCCTTCTCAACTGTCAATTTTTTCCTCGGCTACTTCCTGATCCCAGCAATAAGTCTCAACTGAGCATGCTTCTCCCCCGGGGAAAAAGGGCCGGCAGAGGTCAGGTTATGTCACTCAACCTACTGGAAGCAGGAAGTTTGAACATTCACCCCAATGTAATTTTTGACAGGCGACAGCCAGAGATGTGATTGTTGGCTCAGTGTAAAGGATATACTGCAGGCTTTCATTTAACCCTAACTTGTTTTGAGACCACAGTTGCCCTTTAAATAAGCCCATCTTTTATCAAACCCTTGGTTTTCTACAATTGCATTCTCTACACGCAACCAGCAGCTTAAAGGAGAACTAAACCCAATTTTTTAAACTCCAGAATCTGAAAACAACCCCCTAAAAACACCAATAAGCTATAAACTACCACTTCAGTAAATTGTATTAAAGTAAATGTAAGCCTGTTAAGAACTGGATGAAGTATCTGTGTGTATGTGCAGTGTCAGACCACACCTCCTGACTTCAGTCACATGCTTCCTTGCTGCATCTGTCCTGTAAAAGGATTGGCTAGAGATTATTAATGGGTGTGACCAACTCTAACAAGTTTCTGCCATAGCTAAGGACTGAGCATGTGCAGAACATAATGGTCGTTGACCAACCTGTTTGATACTAGAATTCTGTGAAGTAAAACACAAACCACGTTTTATTTAGGTAAATTTCCCAGCGCCTGTACCAAAATGACAGTTAAGACACAGATTACTGGTTTTGTATCAAAGTGTTCTGCCTTCTGGTTCAGTGTTGTTCTGTGGCTTTAGTTGTCCTTTAAATAATATAACCATGTAAACACCTAAACAATTGAGGAGATTCAGTAAAAGTTGCTATTTTGCCACAACCAATCAGATGCTAGCTTTCAAATGTTACATAACATCTGATTGGTTGGGGCAAAATAAGCACCATTTTTAGTAAGGACTTTTATTGAATCTCCCTGTAAGAGTCACTGCTTGGTCTTCCCTCTCTGGCTGGTAAAAAAAAGTATAGCTAAAGAGGCATAGGAGCATGCATTGCAGCTGATATCTGTAGATTTAGAGAGTTTCTTTTACAACTTTTTTGCTAATGGTTTCATCAGTACAGTACTTTTAATATTGGAATAATCTTTATTTATATGTTGCAGCTTTAATTAATACAACTATAATTGGGTTTTTTACTTTAAAGTTAAAATAAAAAAAAACTCTATAAACAATAGTAATCCTATTCTATGGGCCCCTGCAATTGACATCTGATTTGCCTCTTTTTTTGTTTCTTTTTAAGTGAGAAATTGCCTGAAGTTTTGTCACCAGATACTTGGAACGAGAATAACCACAAGGACTCAACTAGTACAGAAGAAACAAGCCCAGAACCCAGTGCAATTTATCCTGCAGGAATATTACTTGTTTGCAACAATTGTTCAGCTTATAGGAAACTAATGACTGATCAAACACCTACTGTGCGTAAATGGGCTATCCGCAGGCAAAATGAGCCTAAGGAAGCAAGAATGCAACGTCTAGAACGAGAGCGAACAGCAAAGAAAAGCAGGCGTGACAGTGAAACCCCAGAGGAACGGGAAGTAAGAAGGATGAGGGACAGAGAGGCAAAGAGGCAACAGAGAATGCAAGAAACTGATGAACAACGGGCTAGGCGCTTGCAACGTGATCGCGAGGCAATGCGTGCAAAGCGTGCAAATGAAACACCAGAGAAACGCCAAGCTAGACTTATTAGAGAACGAGAGGCCAAAAGGTTAAAACGACGTTTAGAAAAGATGGACATGATGCTGCGTGCACAATTAAGGCAGGACCCTGCTGCTATGGCAGCTTTAGCAGAAATGAGCTTGTTTCAGCCACTTGTAGGAAACACTGACCTTGATCAGCAACTGCTGGTGAAGATGGAGCTGGAAGATCAGAATAATGAAACTCTCCACTAACCCCATATGGATACTTATGTTGTTTGTTTTATTTCTTGTCTTGGCAGCAAGCTATGCTTGCCTTAAAGAAATCTTGAAAAGAATGTGAAGGCTAAAAAAATCTCCAAAAACTGCAAAGATAAATGGATGTAAACTTTATAACCCCCCACCCCCCCCCCCCACACATACATGGTATGGACTAAGTTTTTTTTAAAAAAGACAGTGAAGATTTCCCCCTTCTTACCAGTGCTGTCTGTGTTGCTCAGGATTAAAACTCTCCTGTAGGGGAAATTGTGGATCGTAACATATTTCTATTTTATGTCTCTCATGCATCTACTACAGGGTCTGAATCATGAGGCATAGAGTTTGCTGCATTCTGTATTACTGGATCTACTGGAATTCCAAAAAAATATGTGCAGATATGAACCTGTGCTGTGTTCTAAACAGGGTATAAAGACTTCTACACTTGACTCAAAGGCTCCTTTGTCCAGTGCACAAGACTTAAGGTGTGGGAGTGTTTGTTCTCCACGTTCATGCACAACGTAGAGGTGATTCTTTTCATGTTGAGCAGTTGGCTACTATTGAATTTAAAATTTCACCTCTACTTTTGTACATCCCTGTAACATTAAATTAACAATACATTGTTACTTTTTCATAAATACATGTTCATTATAGCTCAACCCTAACATATTGTACTGTAAAGGACTGTCAAATGCTTGGTTGCATTCACATTTCCTGAAAACCATCTTCCATTATTGGGAGGTTTATTTATAGTATAATGAAAGAGTGAAAGAATCTTAAAATAAAGCTACAAAAAATTCTTCTGTGTTTATACATTTCTATATATAAGTGGTTACTGCAGACAAAAGCCCAAAATACTTAATATCCTATGGCTTAAAGGAGAACTAAAGACTCCAGACAACATAGTCCCAATAGACAGAGCACATTCACAAACATACCACAAGCTATCTCTTACCTCTCCCTTTGCTGTGGCTGCTGGGTGATTTCTGAAATTAACACGTGGGTATGAACCCTTTATTGGCTGAAACGGGCGGTCGTTTGGAGATCCGCCTGACCGATTATCGGCCGAAACAAACGTTCGGACACCTCGTGCATTGCGGGTTGGGGCCTGCGATCACACGTGTGTACAAACCTTTAGAAGATGACAGCCAATCACATAACAGTACAGAGATCCTCGCTCTCCCTGACACAGAACAGGGATTTCAGTTTTTTGTTTTCAAACACATTCAATGCTCCTGTCCTAACAATGATATAATCCTTTACTTTTCATACAAAAAGAAAATCATACAAAAAGAAATCTTGCCGTGTATTTCTTTGCTACCATGGATGTAAGAAACAGAATATTGACATTTCAGTATAAACTAGAAAGGGAAAGTTTAAGTATAAACTTTGAATTTGGCTTGAAAGACTGCATTTTGGAAGGGAATTTGTGTGTTTGTGCTGCAGATTTTAAAACTCAATAATGTCAATGAGGATATTGTTGTTTTTTACTTACCCTTTAAATATGTCACATGCATTAAAGGTAGGTCAGTTGGTGTGTGTGTGTATTCCTATCAGGTTGGGGGATATAATACTTCCATAGTAATGAATAAGTAGATCAGTAGGTATGTGTACCGTGTCGGGTTGAGAGTAAAAAAAAAAAAAAAAACCTTTTTTGATGATTGCTCAAAATTATTTTTTTTTATTTTAGTTACCCTTTAAAGTATGGCTTCCACAGTAATGGATAAGTAGATGAGTAGGTGTGTGTACCTGGGTCTGGTTGAGGGGGTATGTCTTTTTTGTGTTTACAACCATAAAACTATCTTTTATTGAGGATGAATCTAAATTATTTTTTTTTACTTTAGTTACGCTTTAAATATGGTTTCCATGGGAATGGAAAGGTAGGTCAGTAGGTGAGTGTACCTGGGTCTGTGTGGGGGTTGGGGGTATCACCATTTGTATTTATGACCATGAAAAAAACGGTTTTGAAATATCCACATTTGAGGATTGTTACCATTATAGTCTATGGGAAGAAATGTCCGGAAATTCGCAGATAACGCCGTGATGCTTCCGCGAATTCCTTAGCTAGAGGACAGCACACTTCTCCTATATGCCCCGCACGCCTGTACCGAATTTCATGTCTCTAGTTCAAAAACAGTGGCAGGAGATACGGTCCAAAAAAGCGGAAGAATAAAACGGAAGAAGAAAAAGAAGAAGAAATAGAAAGAACAGTAATTTTGGCTTTTTCAAGCCAAATTAATAACAGTAAGTCTGGGGAATTAAACCTGCAACTAATACATTTATTCTGTCTTGCTAAAAGCAGAGCTCTTGTCTCTAGCCAAACAGAGAACCTATATGTACTAGTGCATGGTACATTTAGGGACTTTCAGGGAGATTCAATAAAAGTTCTTATAGTTAAAATGGTTATAATTTTGCCCAAATCATTCAGATGTTATCTTTCAAATGTTAAATAAGATCTGATTGGTTTGGGGAAAATGAACACCATTTTTAACAATAAGAACTTTTATTGAATTACCCTCTTTATCTTTTACTATGAACCAATCAAAACAAAAAAAGGGGGTAAAGCTAGTACAACACAGTAACAGATTTCTGAAAGATGACAGACAGGATCTGCAAGATCCTGTCTGCCATCTTTCAAAGATCTGCATACACACAGTCCCGAGCGTTCTCCCTTATGAGAACGCTCGGGACTGTGTGTTTCCATCGGCCGCGCTAGACTCCTCTATAGGGAGTCTAGCGCGGCCGATGGAAATTTTCGGACTTTCCCGAACGAGCGTTCGGCCGACCCGATCGTTCGGCGGCCGCGCGCTCGTTCGGGAAATGAGTGTACACACATTAAGGATAAAGCCCCGATACCGTCGGATCCGACGGTATCGGGGCTTTATCGTTAATCTGTGTACCTGGGAACTCAAACTTGTGACCTTCTGAACTGTCTATTCTAAAACAGGTGCCATACCTGGTGCACCACGACTGAATAAGCAGAAATTCCATGTATATTTAGAAGCTTTATTAGGAACAGAATTATAAAAATATGGAAATTTCCAGCAACTCACACTGACTGGTAAATACACTGCAGGGTAACAAGCAGCTTCCAAAGTCTTATCAGGGACTTCCATTTTGGTGTGTAGACATCTGTATAGAAAATACATGCATAGAGACCGTGAATACTGGGGTCAGGGGGAGTGGCTCTTGGTGATGACTTCATGGGCTGTGGGTTGTATTGGCAACAACATGGAAGCCTTCTTACTTACAGAATCTATTACTTACATGTACCGAATGCAACTTACTAGAGAAGAATCTTACAATGTATGTGTTCTTGGGAGAAAATTTTTCTTATAAGGTTTTAAAATAATTAAACCGGGCCTCCCTATCAATACAAGTGAGTGAATATATACCCATATGAAAAGGGAATATTAAGAAGCACTTACAATAGTGAAATGATGTGCAGCAAACGAGTTTCACAAACAGTGGTTTCTAAACGAGCAGTTAAATACAGTATTGGATACAATTGTTTAAAATAATTAAGTTTCGTTTTCCTTCAATGACTGCCATGGTAATGTATGGCCAAATAGCATGCTGTAGCGAAATTGCACCATGATCATAAAGTTATGATTACGGTGCAACGGAAGGACATTCATTTAAACTACTGATCATCGATGCCAGTAATAGCAAGTTATTGTAAACATTGAGCTTCTACCTTTTCTTCCTTAAGTTTTTAGGCTTTGTAATTAATTTAACCTGTGAGCGTTGCTGATATTTGACATTACAAAATGTATGGTTACCTAAAGCCAAGCATTTCTTAAACTAAAGCACCACAAGAAAAAGCGAAGCATTTGAGTAGTTAAAGGGCATGTCCACCCTAAGAACATTTGCCCTATAATAGAACACAGTGCCCCAGCCCCAACCGCTATAAAAATAATTTAAGAAAGTCCCCAGTTCTTCACTTACCACACTGCAAGCAGGGGGCGGGACCAGCAGCCGCGTCTGTGATTGGCTGAGAGGCAGCCAATCACGGATGCGGCTGCCGGCTTCTCAGAATGCCGGTGGAGAGAGGGAAGGTAAGTACAGTTCTGGGGACTTTCTTAAAATCATTTTTTGCGGTTGGGGCTGGGGGAACATATTCTATTAAATGGGCAAGGGGTTTTATGGTAGGGGGAGGGAGAGCAAAACAGGAGGGAGAAGGAGGGGGAGAAGAGCTGCAGTACGCATGCCAAACTTCTCCCAGAGGCCAGGTAGGAGGCTATCCTTCTGGTGGGCAGTTTTTGAGACTTTGGGGGGGGACTACAGGAGAACCTTATGGAGCTGGGATGTGAGGTAAGGATTTTACTACACTACATGGTGGGGCCAGTAGTGGGGGGATTATAGTTTTGGGGGTGGACATGCCCTTTAAGGATTGCTGTCCAAAAGCTATTATTTCAAGGCTTGAATCCGTTTTTGTCTCTTGATGCCTTTGTACTGGGTATAGCATGTACTAGATATTGTTTTGGCCTCATTTATTATAGACTAAAATCAGGTTATTAGGTTGTGAACAATAATTTATAATTGGTAGTAATCAAAATACATCACCTTGATTTAGAGCATATATATCTCTGGTAACCCCTGTAGGTGTTAGGCCACCCCACTTTATTGTTGGCTATGAGCTATAGGGAATGTGTAGTGCAACACCTACTCACCTCAATTTCCCTGTGGTCCGGGTGAGTATACCCCGGACCTGTTGCTGCTGCTGCTTCATTGCCTTTTAGAACACTTTGTCAATTTGTCTTTGTAATACATATACTATGTTTTCTCCGTATGTCACGCTATATATTATACAGGATGCATCACTCACCCTTTTATATGGGGTGGTCCAGGTGCTGGATTGTCCTGGACCTGTCGCCTGGCCCATACATTAATCGTCCCACTGTACCATAGAAAGGCTGGCTTTACGCACTCCTCACACCATAATCCGAGTCGGGATAAAATTTAAAACTTCACTTTTATTGTAACATTAAAACACAGACATTACCATGCCTGACGCGTTTCACCATAGACTGCACCCGCTTCCAGTACGCATGTCCACTTAAGATCTATCCTATCTATCCTATCTGCTGACGTGGCCTGGGATGTAGCTTCCCATATTTGAACTACCCAATAGCAACCCAGGAGTCAAGAGGGTTGGCTACAAATTGAGCTCTAGTAGATACAATGTTAACGAGATACTAATAGGAGACTATTAGACATTTAATGGCTACTAGTGTGAAAGGACTTGGGACTGGAAGTGGAGCTGGGCAGAATATCATAAGTGATTAGTTCAAAGGAATGAGGAGGCGTTCACGCAGAAAGTACACTGCTAAAGCATCGTTTATTGCAACATGTTTCGGATCAATTATGATCCTTTCTCAAGGCTAGAGAACTGATCTTATTAGTAGTAGTCAGCATGGATTTATGAGAAATAGATTGTGCCAGACAAATGTAATTGTTTTTTATAAAGTAAGAATTTAGATTCAGGCACAGCAGTGGATGTAGTATACTTGGAATTTGCAAAAGCTTTTGATACTGTACCACATAGGCGACTAATGTATAAACTGAGTACTGTTGGCCTAGAAGAAAACATTTGTTCATGGATAGAGAATTGGTTATTGGGTCGCAAGTATGGTGGTAAATGGAGCTACATCTATGTGGGCTAAGCGGAGTGATTCAGGGTTCTGTACTGGGGCCACTTTTTAATCTATAAATGACTTAAAGGGGGGCATTGAGAGCAAGGTCTCTGTGTTTGCTGTTGACACTAACTATGCAGAGCTTTGGAAACTTCAAATGATGTTTAAAAGGTTCTATTGAAGAACGGGAGGTAAAGGAGCTGTGCCTTACCTTCCGTTCTTCAATAGAACAAACAGGAGCCAGGAGAGAAGGTAAGAAACTTACCCGCTCGCTCGCTCCCCCGGCGTATAGTCTGGCAGGTCCCGACGGACCTTGTCTTCTATGCGCATGTTTCTTACCTTCTCTCCTGGCTCCTGTTTGTTCTATTGAAGAACAGAAGGTAAGGCACAGCTCCTTTACCTCCCGTTCTTCAATAGAACTGGATTCCCAAATGTTGAAAATACGAGTGGAGATACCCTTTAAGTGCTGCAAGCAGACCTAGATAGATTATCAAAATGGGCAGCAGAATGGCAGATGAGATTCAATGTTGATAAATGTAAGGTGATGCATTTGGGATTTAATAATCCCTGTACCACCTACACCATAAATAACTTTGTGTTAAGTGAATCTGTACTGGAAAAAGATTTGGGGGTTCTGGTAGATAACAGACTTAGCTGTAGCAAACAATGCCAGACAGCCACGGCTAGAGCTAGCAAGATATTGTCTTGTATAAAGAGAGGAATAGATTCAAGAGAGAAAAATATTCTCCCTCTTTACAAGGCACTGGTAAGGCCCCATTTGGAATATGCAGTGCAGTTTTGGAATCCTTTATACAAAAGGGACATCTTGGAAATGGAAGCAGTTCAGAGAAGGGCAACTAAAATAATAAAGGGAATGGAGGGGCTTTTTTAAAAATTTTTTTTTTTAGGCTGTTTACATTGGAGAAGCGACATTTGCGTGGGGATATGATAACCTTATACAAATATTTTAATGGGCCACACAATAAACTCTGGTGCATTGTTCACGAATAGGTCATATCAGAAGACTCGTGGACACCCTTTAAGGTTGGAAGAAAAGAGGTTTCATCTTCAGGTTAGGAAAGCTTTCTTTATAGTGAGAACGGTGAAACTGTGGAACTGTCTTCTAGTAGATGTGGTAATGGCAAGTTCATTGAATAGCTTTAAAAATGGCCTGGATAGAATTTTAAAACTAAAAATATTGAGTATTGAGAACTACTGGTATTAATACTTATACTGTAGATCTGGTTGATCCAGGGATACTCTCCGATTGCCGTTTGGGGTCAGGAAGGAATCCCCCCCCTTTTTTTTTTTTAAGCTGGTTTTTTTTTGCCTTCCTCTGGATCAACTGTTTGGAAGCGTAAAAAAAAAAAAAAGGAATAGGTTGGACTTGATGGACATATGTCTTTATTCAACTTCAATTACTATATTACTATGTCCCAGGCCACATAGATGAAATGTATGCAATACTAATACTAATAAAATATTTTTGCTAAATATTTTAATTTTCCAGTCATTTTATGGTATGGTTACTTTCTATGTGTGGGGGAAGCTGTATCTGTAGAAGCACATAGACCCTCCCACTTGCAGTTACTCTCCCCATGCACTGATCTATGCTGCTATTCTTATCTTGGATGTTTTTGCAGTTCTATGATAAGTAGAGATGCTCCTCCTCTTGCATGTTTACCCGGATATAAAATCACAATTTATCAGGTTAATCTGTAATAAGAGTTTGCACTATTAGTATAGCTTCGTTATTGGGGTTTACACGTGTTTATACTTTATCTTGCTCCGTTTATCTTGTTCCATTGTTTATCTTAGTAAATGTAGTTCATTTTTTTTCTTTTTTAATTATCATTTATTGAAAATGTCATTTAAACATACAATCATTACAATGGTAATATTGTTTGTAAGCAATTTAAATTGAATTGGTTGTGCACTAGGATTATATTTTGTGTATACAGTACATATTCATTTGGTCACTAGTTGCAAACCCTATGTACATACCCTATCTTTTGTATATTTGGGGTATTTTTCACGTGCTGATTGTAGGATGCTCTTAAATTTATTAAGCAAGGCTGCGCGGATTACAAACTGATTGCATTTAAACTGCACTGCTGACTTAAGCAGGATACACACAGTCCCAGGTGTTCTCACTATGCATAGCATAGGGAAAACGTTCGGCACTGTGTGTTTCCCTCGACTGTGGCCGACTCCCTCTATTGTAAAACCAACGTGGCCTAGGGAAATTTTCACTTTTAAAGACGATACACATACTGCTGTTGGATCCGATGATATCGCAAGTGGGTGTACCAATATATAGGCTGGGTACACACCATACAATATTTTCAGCCTACCAACCGATTGTGCCGTGTATCGATCAGTTGGCCGAAAATTTTGCATGGTGTGGGTGGAGGTGTCAGTGACTGAGCTCATTCGTCTGGAAGGACTTCCATGGCTGACATCATTTGTCCCAGCCGAGCTAGTAGTGACCGCTTGATTGGGACAAAAAAATCCCCTTAACTGTACCCACCTTTAATCTTCCTCCGTGTGTTCTTAATAGCCATCTTCTTAATTTTCACTAATCTGGAGAAGCCCTAGGAATGTAAATAACCCCTCATATGTATTGTGTGGTATTTGTGGGTTTGACCAAGCCTAAAATTGTGAAGGTTAAGTACTCATGTGATTAAGGAGTTGGCATCTAATGATGGATATACACAATAGAGTTGGCATTTTAATTGTCTATTTTAGCAATCCGATCAAATTTACTGTGGGCATTTTTGCCTTCCAAAGTTTTAGCAATATTCATTGCCATTTATTATTATTGGGAACTTTGTGCAAATTTTGCAGAAGGTATGTTCAGAGTGTATGGCCTGCATAAGAGACAAAAAGCAGGGTTTTTCAGCTTATAAAAGGCAAGTACAGGTAGAGTAGAAAGCAAAGGAAAGGAAACAGTGTTATTAAAGGAAGGCCATATTAGTAAACAAGCTGTATATTTGAAAACCACTATCAGGGTTATTCAATAAAAGTTATCGTTTAAAATGGTGTTAATTTTGCACCAACCAATCAGATGTTAGCTTACAAATGTTAAATAAGATCTGATTGGTTGGGGCAAAATTAGCACCATTTTAAACGATAAGAACTTTTATTGAATCTCCCTGTATATATTTATAAGGAGAAACCCTACTATTATGTGTTGTTACAATTCATTATTGAAATAGTCGTTACCCAGAAAAGCAACACATAAAAATGCTAGAAAAACAATATTGTATTTCTCCTGCATGTAAATGGATTTCTTTTCTCATTATCAATTTTAATATTTTCTACTAGAGTTTGAACACTAATTTCCAGCTTAAAGGGCATGTCCACCCCCAAAACTATAATCCCCCCCACTACTGGCCCCATTGTGTAGTGTAGTTTAATCCTTACATCACATCCCAGCTCCATCTGGTTCTCCTGTAGTCCCCCCCCAAAGTCCCAAAAACTGCCCACCAGGAGGATAGCAGAGTCCATATAGGACTCTGCCTCCTACCTGGCCTCCGGAAGAAGCTTGGCATGTGTACTGCAGCCCTTCTCCCCCTCCCTCCCGATTAGCATTCCCTCCCCCTAGTGTAAATCCCTTTTGCCATAACAATCCACCTGTCCCCCCAGCCCCAACCACTATGTTTATTTTATTAGAAAGTGCCCCAAGCATTACTTACCTGCCCTCTTTCCTCCGCCGCACTGAATGACCGGCAGCCGCGTCCGTGATTGGCTGCCACTCAGCCAATCACAGACGCGACTGCCGGTCCCGCTCCTCTGCTTGCATTTTCTCGCAAGAAGAGGGCCGGCAGCGCGGCGGAGGAAAGAGGGGAGGTAAGTAAAGTTTGGGTAACTTTCTAATAAAATAAATATAGCGGTTGTGTTTCAAGGGTGGACATACCCTTTAAGCCGTTCCTTGGCACATCGATTCTGGAGGAAAATACAGAGATATTAGTCGCTTTTTGTATTATGACAAAATAAGGTGAAGGGAGGTCTTCTGACACAAGGAGAGATATGCATGTTTCCATGGCAGCTCTCAGGAAGGCTATACATTTAAAAAGGTCTTTATGGCATTTTACAAGCTAAATGCAAAACCAGACCGCCAACTACAGACCGGTATTGGACTATCAAGAAGTGCCTATCGACAGACGTCACTAATAAATTAAAAAAAGATAGGAAGCTTGAATGCAGATGATTTACAGAATCAAGGATATTTATATATATTTTGGTGCTTACATTGATACACTGGATTTCACATGCTGAATACTCCCCCTCCCCTTTATTAGGTATGAGAATGCCAATTGCAACATTTAGTGATTCAGGATGGTGGGTGTGCTAGATAAGTTACTATTGCTTCTGTAGTGTATAGTACTGTATCTGTGGACCTGCAGCACTACTCCTAAAGGTGTAACTACCTGTTTTTTATACCGAATAGTGCACAACTATTTGATTTTGTATAACAAAACTCCCAGTATTCCCTGCTGCCATCTGTTGGTGAATGCTGAGAATAGTTTTCAAACATCTGCAAGGCTCCTCGCAAGCCAATATACCATTCTGTTTCCATGCCAACCATAGCTTAACCATCAAAAATTATGGTGTAGAATGCAAAAATACAAATACAGGTACACACACGTACTGATAC
Organism: Hymenochirus boettgeri; assembly: GCA_019447015.1. NCBI lineage: Eukaryota > Metazoa > Chordata > Amphibia > Anura > Pipidae > Hymenochirus > Hymenochirus boettgeri. Next base: position 105,211,663 of record CM033472.1, read on the forward strand.
ACCCTAACAACCCAACCTACCTTCTGTTTCCATGGCAAAATCATCGTTAGTCAAGTTTTATGGTCTGAAATTCAAAAACATACCCTAACACCATACAGGTACACACACCTACCGATATACACTCACAATCCAACTTACCTTCTGTTTTCAGAATTTTCATGGCAACCATAACTAAACCATCAAATTTAGTTTGTTTCCATGGCAACCATACACACTAATAAAAACATCAATCAACCCGTAGATCATTATTGTTACTCTGCTATCTAGAATCCATAACACGTCTTTTTGTGTTGGAGAAAGGTAAGTATTCTTCTGGGTGTGTGTGGAGATGAGTAACTAACTATCTAGGGGTTTGGAGGGGGTGGGGAAGGCAAGTGTGGATTTATTATGGGGTTAGACATGCCCTTTAAGCTCTTATGTGCCTAATAAAAGTAATGCCTGCACAAAGAATGACCACTGATGGCTTATTTTAAAGATTCATTTGAAATAGTTATGTTGGGGCCACAGTTCCCCTTTAAAATGCAGCAGGCTTGGTTATATGTTTATCTGCAGACGTTGAATTTTGTGTCTAGGATGAAGGAAATACTGACTATATATTGACTAGCATCAAAGGGGAACTCCTTGGGGGTCTCCATACATGTGTCCTTTGTTAAAAAGGGCACACGCCTACCTTTAAAATGACTCCAGGATCATGCTTCTAGCTGCAGTCTATCCAAAGTTACAGCAGTATAAATGTGTTTTACTTCTAGTACTGTGATCTGTGACATCACTAGCATTTGGGGTCTGGAGCATGCCCACTGTTGGGACAGCATAATCTCCCAAACTTCTAAATCTTTTATTAAAGCTAGCCATAAGCCTGAAGATTTACATTTTTCTCTCCCTAAGGTTTCCATAAGTAGTGAAATGGACAGAAAATGTTTGCAGGTTAGAAAAAGGTTAAAATTGGTGACCAATCACGGCATACTCAGATGCAGACCCACATGTGCTTCTTTTCCCCAAGCAAACAATGACACGCTGCTCATTCCCAGGAGGTGTGACAATTCTGATTGGGGGGGCTTTACAGGAAGGTTAGTGTGTGTGCACATTGCCTAGTAATGAGCCCGTGAGACTGCAGCCCCAGCTGTGGATCTTATACCTCTCTCCCTCTGCACTGTTACCCTATTGTGCAGCCTTTGAAATCCTGGCAGTCAATGTAACCCCCACGTACACCTTTAATCAGCTCATCGAGCTGTCTGTTTCGGGGATTAGAAAAAAGGTGGGGGAAGATGATATTGGAAGCTGCAGCTTTAACTAATCATCTTCCCCCACCTTTTTTCTTTTTTATAGGTTCCTTCTGAGCCTACCTGTGCTGATGTAAAGTTCCTGACATCTTGGATCTTCATTGTAGTCTTCTTAGCTCCACCCCGAGACTTTCTGGATCTCCTTCTTCTGTAGTCCAAAAATGCAGTCAGTTTGCTCCATGCGCACGCGTGTGACGTGACATCATCGTGCCATTCTTGTAATGGGCGGGGGGATGGGGACGTGCGCATGCACAAAGCAAACTGACCATGCATTTTTGGACTACAAAAGAAGGAGATCCAGTAAAGTCTCGGGGGGCGGAGCTAAGAAGACTACAATGAAGATCCAAGATGTCCGGAACTTTACATCAGCACAGGTAGGCTCAGAAGGAACCTAGAAAAAAGAAAAAAGGTGGTGGAAGATGATTAGTTAAAGCTGCAGCTTCCAATTACACTTAATTTTATTTTTAAAGTGTACTTATCCTTTAATTAAAAATTTGCACTTGTGTGCAAGTGTTATTACAATAATGGATGTTGTTTTGGGGGTGGTCATACCAAACATTAATTTGATCTATTTCTTTTCTGTTCATGGCTTTGTATTGTTTTTTGATAAAAAATAAACTATTAACAATTCTGTTTGTGAAAGCATTTTTAGTTTACAGTTTTGTATATATATATTTTTATACATGAACTCACACACACCCAGCACGAGCTAATGAGTTTATATGTATTTTGGTACATAAAATACTATTTGGATACATTATTAAAAGGGTAACTCTGGTCTCCAATTTTTCCAATCAAGTTAAGGTTACATAAAAAGCTTTCCATCATACCTTTAAAATCACATCTCTAGGTAAAATTTATGAGAAGTTATTACTGGAAAAGTTTATCAATATTACTTCCTGCTTGAACACTTCCTGCTTTTAGCCATGTGACCAGCATCTGTCTGCATACATAGGTCCCCTTATCTAAACTATAACTTTTTTTTAGGTCTGTGCAGGTACTTCCTGTTTTCTCCAGCATTAAGGCTGAGGCCACACTGCAACGCATAGGAATCGCACACAAAATCGTGAGCATTATCGCACGATATTTTGTGCGCGATTCTTGTTCGTTTTGCGCTATAGATAGAATAGAAATTTGAACATTCACTGCAACATCATTTCTCACAGGCTGCAGCTAGAGATGTGATTCAAGGCCCATTTTAAAGGAAAGACTGCAGGCTTTTATTTAACTTTAACTTGATAGGAGCCCACAGTTGCATTTGTTACATATAGTTTAAAAGGAGGGGGGAAGCACAAGATCAGTCACCAGAGTACAATTGTACAGTACAAATTAATTTATTTAAAACAGTTACAAAAAGCACAACAAAATATAGATTAATGCTCTGTTAAAGATCAGGTAGCGTAATTGGATAGAAGCACCTGCCTATATCTAAGGCATATTAGGATGCATAATAGGTTACTGGTTACTATTTGATTTTATTTTTATATATTTAATGCAATGAGCTCCACATTCCTTCTAAACAATAGATCAGTCCATCACAAACAAAGGATTATTTACACACACACACGCACACAGGAGCTCTCAGGCACTGTACCTTTTAACACTATTGTTTGCATTAGTAAAGTGCTCTGTTTTACTTTCTGTATTTTCTTTAACTGTATTAATCTGCAACACTTTTTTCTAGCCTTTGGATGCAGCACTGATTAGTTAACATGAATACAAATGGAATTTGAATACCCTTGCCCATCATTTGACTTTCTTTGAGGACATAAACAGTAAAGAACAAAATTAAAACCGAGAGAGGAGCTGCAGGTCATCCCATGTCCAGGCCATTTATTCCTTGAGAAGTAAATGTGTGCATAAATGTAGTGTCATGTGACAGGCAGGAGCGGTGGTCTGCCTATCTCAAAATAGAAGACACGGTCAGGTTAAATCCATCCTCTTAAGCCCTGTACACACATCTGATTTGGAAATATGATGCCCAACCCCCGAGCGTGCATGAGGAACCGCTATTTTGCCTGATAATCGCACATGTATGTGTTTGCTTGGGCATCGTTCAGCAATCCGCCATGGCGGATCAACGAACGGCGCCCGAGGGAATGCATACATGCATGTCTATTGCCCAAAATGGCTGTTCGCCACGCATTGTATTGTACTCGGGGGTTGGGCATAGTGCGTCCTATCGGACATGTGTATGGACCATAAGTGTGTAAAATTAGCTAAAAATGGCAACATCTAATCTAATGCAAAAATAAGATCTACATATGTCTAGGCACACATAGTTCCTAATAAAAAAAATAAAACATGCTGCATGTTATACTGACAATATACTTTGAGAAGGAATGATAAAGTTAATAAAATGAATTATCACACATGTGTTTTGTGGCATTTTAAGATATTTGTTAAAGGAGACACATAGGTAAAAGTTAGAATTTACAAAGGAAGCAATCCAGCACTTTGCTGCCTTACCTTCTAAAAGTGCAAGCATTCACAGAAAATCAATCTCAAAAAGTGTTGTTGTATCTGAGGGAGATAAGTGGTGTCTCATTATCCTAGAGCATGTCCATATTAGCTTCCCAAGTGCCAGCCCAATAAGAGCAAAGAGACAGTACATTCAGATGCCATTTAAAGACTTAGACCTAAAAAAGGCAACAATCCTGTAAAGTTTAAGCTTTTCTGCTTCGCTTTACTTTAAAGGATAACTATCGTGTGTATAAGTTTTTTTGAATGCAGTTAAAATGAAAAGTACTTGGGACAGGGATATAGGATAATTAGTAATACCTACCTCCCAATATTGTTTCTGTGAGGAGCATCAGCCCAAAGAAAAATTATTCTGCCAGTCTTCCTCCTGCACTATCTTTAAAGGAACTGTAAACTTAAAAAAATAAGTGTTTGCCAATCGTTTCTATTATTCACAGGGTGGTGAGAACGCTTATTCTCACAGCTCCCTGTGAATAATAGTTTGCTCAGGGGACACAGCCGAACTTACCTTACCTGGCGCTCCACTCGCAGGGGCAACGGGGCTGTCAGATCAGAAGGAGCAAGTGGAGCGCCAGGTAAGGTAAGTTCGGCTGTGTCCCCTGAGCAAACTATTATTCACAGGGAGGTGAGAATAAGCGTTCTCACTTGTGAATAGAAACGATTGGAAAACACTTATTTTTTAGGTTTACAGTTCCTTTAATAAAGGATTAGTACAGGCAAACAGGCAACTAACCTGGAAAATGAAAACTTTATGTGCTGTAGCTCCTCAACAAAACAATATATTGATGTAGAAATAATGAATCCTACCTCCCTGCCCTAGGTACTTTCCGGTTTTTAGCCACAATTTTTAGCCACAATTACACTTGTGTTGATTGGTCAGTTTGGCTAAAGTGGTTGACCGTTACACAGTGTAAAAGATAAACAATCTGACCAATTTATTAATTTTGTCAATCTGATGCTGAAGTGCTGATTAATGATCAGGTCAAATAACCAGACCATACAGTAGCTAAAATGCAAACAAAATGTTCACATTTCGGTGTGATTAACCTTTGCTATCTCGGCGTGGATTGCAGAAATTTAATGCAAATGGAAAAAAATAGAATGTGGAGCTTACATACCTAGAAAATGATCATCACATATTACAATATTGAGAGTGTAAAAAATTCTAATGCATTAAAATTACAAAAAAAACTTGTTTTAATATGCTAGCATGAAGGGTCTGGGGCCATGCATTTAAAAACCCAGGAAGACAAATATTTATGACACCAACATGTGCATTCCAGCCCAAGTTAAAACATTGGTCTTCTGAACACAGGATATTCTGCCTGCTCCTTGCAATTATTCATACATTTTATATAAAAATATTTTATATTTGAAGATATAATGATGTGACTAACAAAGCAAGATAAAGATTTAATAGCACAAACAAAAGGTGATGTTTTGCCCACTGTGGCATTTTAAATTTTACCCACAGTGTTCCATAAGTCTGCAGCAAGGCACCGGCCACAGCCTCTTTTAATTATTCCTGTACTGCATAATGTGCAAATCATTTAATTGCAAGAGGACATGCTGTTACTTTCCTGCATTGGAACGTCCCTCAATGGACAGTTTTACCTCTTGAGGAATGAAAGAAGGACGAGCAGGTGAATGTTGATTATCTGCATTCTGAACATTATATCTTTGGACACCTGAATTTGACCAGCTGGATTGGGGTGAAGGATTAGAACACAAGGTACGGATATGGGAGCTCTGACCTTTCTTTTTTAACTCACTGTGCTTCTCACCATCTATCTCTGGAAAAAAAATTTCTCTTGAACATAACACTGTTTTTTCCATGGTGTTTGATATAACTGGACTAGTAGAAGCAGAACTTTCTGTGGATGCTCCATTCTTATGTATACTCTGCAAACTGATTGATATACAAACATCTCCCACCTGAAGCTGATGGCAAGGAAGTGCAAAAAGTTGAGCTGTCTGTCTGGGGTTACAAGAAGACCAGCCTTGTCCATACACAAAGAAAGGATGTTCAGGAGGAACATCAAGACACACTTTACTCTGTTGTTCACCTACTATAAAATTAAGAGTCACAAACCCTGGCCATTGGCTCTCCTGGATATCCACAACTGTACTGGAGTCTATCTTCAGGCCACCACTTAGTTCAGCACTGCGTACAAAGTCTTGAGTTTGTAGTTCCTCTACCCTTTTTAGCTCTCCAGTTGCCAGCTGAATTATGGCACCTCTCATAAAGTGTGAGGGTAAAGCAGTGGAATGTGGGGGTTGTGTAGATGTTGTATTTGTTTGCGGAGAGGTTCTATCTGAAGCCATGTCACAACTATGTACGCTTGGAGTAGATGGTCTTGTGTGTGATCTAGATGCTTCATGGGAAGCTGCTGGGAACAGTTGTTGTGTATGATCAGGTTTCACAATTGCCGGTTCTCCATTTGCAATAACTTTTACTTTCTCTGTATATATAGGAGTGGGCTGTTTACCATACATATTTCTAATTGGTGCTTTCTCAAAGGAAGGGCCAAGCAGCTTTCCATGAACATGATCGCTTTTTGGCTGCTGATCATTTGCATTATGCGAAAGATTTAATGGACTCATATCTTTCTTATGAACAGAGGGTAAACAGAATTCTGGTGAGGCCAACCCACCTACCACTCTTTGAACCTCCAAATCTGTGTCTGGGGTACTTCTGTGGGTTAACAAAGAAGATTCTGTCCTTTGAGTTGCCAGTACTGAGTAAACATCACAATCCACAGGATTCTCTTTACCTTTTTCATGGTGCTTTTTTGTATTGCCAGTGTATACATCCACCTTAGTAGCTTGGCAGCTTGAAACCTCAGGTATCCATTGAGTCCCATTGGTTGAAGTAATTGTTGTATCTCTTTCTTTATCAGAATGAGAGGGGGCACTAGGTTCTAAGTTGGTATGACATGTCAGAAGCATTTCATTCAAAGGATAGGCAGTTGGCAGCTGAGGGGAATGCTGATAAAATACAGGAACTCTTGCTTTTGCAACATCCACAGGCACTACCCCCATAAGGACTGAAGGAGACTGGGTGCTGTTCAGTTTGCTCAACGACTGAGGTGACTGAGCTTCTGGAGGTGAAGTCACACCCTCAGCAAGAACAGAATTGTATGGCACATAGTGGGAAACATGAGAAGCAGACAGAGAGGCAGTAGGAGAAATTACTGCTCGAGGAAGATAACCATGTGGAACAGTATATGGAACTGCATAGGGAGAACCAAGGAACTGCACCGATGTGTGAGTAATTGGAGCATAATGAATAGATGGGTATGTTATTCCTGGATGTGAAATTAAAGGAGAAGCCACATTGTAAGATGAAGGGATGGAGTTCATATTCATCACAGGGTGGAGGCCTGGTTGTGAAAAAGTAGAAGAGGGAACAGCAACTTTGTATAGGTTTCCATACTGATCAACGGTTACAGTTTCTCCTCCTTCACTTGTGACTTCATAACTAGTACCATGTCCCTGCCCTGCTGCCACAAACACTCCTCTGGCCCACCCAGATGCTACATTGGTTGGGTGTTCACTGGCACAAGGGCTGTTGATCTTGGGCTCTTCCTCCAAGCATACACTATTTTGTGCCAAATCCCGTTTCTTTGGTGGAAGACACTCCTGGCTCCTCTCGTGTGCAGGCTTCATATTGCCTCCTGCTCTGTGTAGGGTATCTACAGATGTTTATTAGCTTCATGGATGTCTTGCATGAATAATCTTTGATAACTCCACTTTTCAGGACATATTGTAATTTAAAGATCTAAAGAAAAGAATCAAACAAAATCTGAATGTCACTTACCATAAACAAATGAAAGAACAACAATAAAACAGCAGTAAAATACTACACAATAAACAAATAAGTCCATATACCAAAAGTATACCATGTATATTCTATTACATAATTAATGTATGTCCCATAACAAGGTCTTAAACCCTTATTATTTATTTTATACTAGCCTTCTGTTAGTATATTATTCAATATACCTGTATGCTGAACAGGAAAATAGGTCTTCTAGAAGTCTGCTAGTCTGTCCCCAAATAAGATAACAGCTAGGTGGCTTATAAAAGTGTGTATACTGTGTGGCTTTAAGGCAACTATAAAAAAGATCAATATAAATCAAAACCAGTAACCTTATTACAAGCAGTTCCCTCTGCACCACCAAGTTATGCAGGCAGCCAGCACATTATGCAATAAATCCCCATACATTCCCACAATGTTCGGACAACTGCCTTTTCCAAAAGCATAGGGCATTTGGGAGTTTTAAAAGATCATACGAGGGTGCTATGGTTTAGGACTCTCTTCGCTATATATATTGTATGGGCTATAAGATTTTTACTGCTTCTAAGTCCCCTTACGTTTCCTATGACCTAGGAAGGTGTCTAGGTTGACTGATGCATGATACAGGCAAAATATCACACAGCAAACTAGAAAAGTAAGAAAAATAATCACTGCCACAATACTCACCGCAAAAAAACAACAAAGGGCTAACTGCAAAAATCTTATAGCGGTCAGCACCATTATCTGTGGACAACCCACACCTACAGCACCATTATCTGTGGACAACCCACACCTACCAGGGATCGGATTGCTGGATAACTGACCTGACACATGGAAAAAAAGGGGACGAATGGGGTTTGCTCCCTGCAACTGTCAATTGTCCAACATCAGAAAATAATAAACTCCCTACGGTATTTCCACAATACAGTGACAGTTGGTTTAATGTGGTTAATACTAGGAGTCAAATTTGAACCCAGGGGAGGTGAATACTATGGGCATACTATGGACATTACAGTCTAAACCTAAGGCCTACATGGGAAGATGATCATTATCTCTTTAATTACATGTACCCAGCTACCCAAACAGGCTGGATAGATGCTAGACTATCCTAACTGGCCTTTATAGACACATACCAGGTTAGGGTGAATACTTGCTTTACTTTAACATGCATAGTTGCCAATAGTCCCGGAATTACCGGGACAGTCCCGGGTTTTAGATCGCAGTCCAGAGATCTGGGCCCAACCGGAACACTGTACCTTTGAAATTAAAAATCCTGTGTACCGCCGGTATCGCGGCCATAAACTGGCAAGTTGCGCTAGTTATGATCAGTGCACTGTCGGCCTCTAGGTGCGTCACCACGTCCCTGCACGCACGCAATGGGAGGAGTTAAAATAAGACTTCTGAGCAAAGCAGCAGAGAGAGGGGACTGTCAGCGGCTGCGCGTAGCTCGGTCTCCAGGCGGTACTGAAGTCGGGTAAGAGAGAACGAGTCATCCAGATGCACAGAGAGCCCGGTGCAAGCCATCTATGCTTTATGCCGAGAGCGGCGCTCAGTGCATGGCCATCAGACAGGGGCATAGCTAAAAATCATCTGACCTATATCAAAACTTTGGATGCGGCCCCCAAACCACAAGAAGAAAATGTAACTACCTTACTTACATTGCAGTACAGGGTGTCTCCACCTGGTCCCCACCAGCGAACGTCCACTCTCTCAGACATACAGGGACACACTATCTCTCACAGGCAGGCACTCACACACGTCCCCACTCTCATAGACGTACAGGGAGACACTATCTCTCACAGACAGGCACTCGCGCACGTCCCCACTCTCTCAGACGTACAGGGACGGGAGACACTATCTCTCACAGACAGGCACTCGCGCACGTCCCCACTCTCTCAGACGTACAGGGACACACTATCTCTCACAGACAGGCACTCGCGCACGTCCCCACTCTCTCAGACGTACAGGGAGACACTATCTCTCACACAGACAGGCACTCGCGCACGTCCCCACTCTCTCAGACGTACAGGGACACACTATCTCCACCAGACAGGCACTCGCGCACGTCCCCACTCCTCAGACGTACAGGGGAACACTATCTCTCACAGACAGGCACTCGCGCACGTCCCCACTCTCTCAGACGTACAGGGACACACTATCTCTCACAGACAGGCACCCGCCACGTCCCCACTCTCTCAGACGTACAGGGAGACACTATCTCTCACAGACAGGCACCCGCGCACGTCCCCACTCTCTCAGACGTACAGGAGACACTATCTCTCACAGACAGGCACCTCGCGCACGTCCCCACTCTCTCAGACGTACAGGAGACACTATCTCTCACAGACAGGCACTCACGCACGTCCCCACTCTCTCAGACGTACAGGGACACCCTATCTCTCCACCGGCACTCGCGCACGTCCCCACTCTCTCAGACGTACAGGAACACACTCTCTCACAGACGGCCATCGCGCACGTCCCCACTCTCTCAGACTACAGGGACACACTCTCTCACAGACAGGCACTCGCGCACGTCCCCACTCTCTCAGACGTACAGGACACACTCTCTCACAGACAGGCACCGCGCCACGTCCCCACTCTCTCAGACGTACAGGGACACACTATCTCTCACAGACAGGCACTCGCGCACATCCCCACTCTCTCAGACTACAGGGACACACTATCTCTCACAGATAGGCACTCACACATCCCCACTCTCTCCTACATACAGGTACTCCCGCATATCTATACTGACACTCTCACGACAGGTAATTATACAAACCCCTACCCTCTGACATACGGTATTCCCACATACTCTCTCTACAGAAACACACAAACACACTCTCTATGACACACAGGTACACACTTCTCTCACAGACAGGCACTCACGCATGTCCCCACTCTCTCAGACGTACAGGGAGACACTATCCTCACAGACAGGCACTCACGCACGTCCCCACTCTCTGACGTACAGGGACACACTACTCTCACAGACAGGCACTCGCGCACGTCCCCACTCTCTCAGACGTACAGGGACACACTATCTCTCACAGACAGGCACTCGCGCAGGTCCCCCACTCTCTCAGACGTACAGGGACACACTATCTCTCACAGACAGGCACTCGCTCACGTCCCCACTCTCTCAGACCTACAGGGACACACTATCTGTCACAGACAGGCACTTGCGCACATCCCCACTCTCAGACGTACAGGGACACACTATCTCTCACAGACAGGCACTCGCGTCACTACATGTGGACTGTTTCTCAATACTAATAAGGGTCCAGAAGGGTGTTTAGGACTATTTTCCAGCATTAAAATCTAATCTTAAAACGATCTTCAACTTCCGGTGTTGTTAGATAGACATTTTCTCTTTTTACTGTGATTGATACAGGACTTAGGCAATGAATAGAGTTGTGCGCTGGTGATTGCCGTTTTTATACTTTAAAGGGCAAGTCCAGCCCTAAAATGAAAACTTACACACAAGTAAGTCACCCCCCAAAACGGTAATAGTTTGAAATCGAAATATATAAGTCTAACCTGAAATCCTGCAAAATGTCCTGTTTTCCCTGTTTCTTGTCTCAGGTTCTTCCAATTAGCAACTGTCAGTTATGGATTGACAGTTGACATCACAGCCAATGACTGAGCATGCCAGGCTCAGTACCTGCTCAGTACTGGTTTCTAATTTGCTCAGTTTCCATGAGACATCCAGAAGCATAGCAGGCATACAGTAATGAATTCATAGGACAAACTATGCTATTCAACTATTTTAAAGAGGCCATTCTTTTAAAAGGTTTCTTATGAGGGTGGAGTTGCGGAAAGTTATGTCCTGAATGTGAGGGGTAATACATTTTGCTTTCACTTTGTCTGTCTATTCTTTGTATCTCTTATTTGTAAGATTTTTTTGTGACGCCATCAAATTTAAAGTAATAGTTTTTTCGGGGGGGATACATTTCTCTCAGCAATTTTGCTCTAGATTTCCCCCAAACTTCTTCATCAATTATACCAATTTACACATCATTCCATTGGGAAGAATGTGCTGTAGTAGCACCTCTGGAATTAATTGCATTACATCATGCAAGTATCTTTGCCTTGGTGGCATAACCAAATTAAATGACAAAGTCAACATTCAGTTGATGGCATTTTTGGCAGGCTACATCTCAATTTTAAGATGTTGAAGAATGTTGGGGGCTATATACGTTGGTGGAGTATAAAAAATGGATTAATTATTTGCAGATAGAAATGCCAAGAATGAGTTTCTGCTATTTCCTTCATTGGTCAGGTCGCAGTTCAGGGACATACCAACTATTATTCATTATTGATTCACATTGTAAATTGTTTAAAGTTTGGATTAATCTTGTATATAGCCGTGATGTCAGCCCTATTCTACTTGAGTTTTTAAATACCTACTGGGTGTTTGGGGTCATGAGTTTACTTGGGACACTCGCTCTTAATGCATGTCTCAACAGTTTTTTTTTGGTGACAAAATAATTAAAAAATAACTCTCGGTTTATACTCAGGCCATGCAGGGAGCAGAAGTGAGAGAGGAGTAATCTTCCAGTATGTGCTAGGGGCAGTGTATTCTCCCCACTGCACAAACTCACAGGAGGTCAAAGCTACTGTCAGATCTCACTAAAGTCTTAATAGCTTTGTCTTTCAGCTTAAAGTCCATCTACAGCTCCTGTCCTTCATGCTAGTATTTGGTTTGTATACGTGAGGTAGGCTCATTTACTCCCACTTGTTAGCACTCTGTATATAAGACATGGGGAGATTGATGTGTTACAACATGTAAATACTGCATATAACTCATTATAGGCACAGCAGTAGTGGTTGCATTGTTTAATCCTAGGTTTATACTCAGGTCAATCAGTTTTCCTGGATTCTCAGGATATATATATATATATAATATATATATATATATATATATATACACCTCAACAAGGAGCTGCACTCAACCATTTGCAATGGTTATACAATTTTTATATTCTTATATACTAACAAAACGCATCTAATAAAATCGTATAACATTGCAAATGTTTGAGTGGGGCTCCTTTGTTGAGGTTGTATCTTATAGGGGAGGTTCAGGCCCTAGGAGATGCGCACCTATTTCATTTTATTCCAGTGTGCTGCTGATATATATATATTATATATATATACTACAAAAGTGTGCCATTTGTGCACAGTGGGACATAGGTGGGTGTATGTTTAGCTATATGTGGATACAGATGATTAAAATCTTTATACACACTACCTAAAATTTAGGGATTTGTACAAAAAAGAGGCAAAATAAAAGAAATCCTATGAAATCTGGTTCTATTAGTGTCAATCCCCAAAATGAATATTTTACACAATATACAGGCAGAAGTGTGTACCCCAATAGGTATTAGAGGGGACATATTACACACATCTTTTGGATTGTACTGGAAGTGTCAGTGCTTTAGAAATACATGTTAAATATACATAAGTGGAGCCTAACATCTAGATAAGACAGACATTACCCATCTTATATTTGTATATAACACTATCACATTTTTTCTGTTTGTTTATTGATTTGTTTTGATAAATCTATACAGGAAGATATTTTAAATCCAGGGTTTGAGAGATGGGCGAAGCTAAAATCCGTTCCGCCTGTGGACCTGGAAAATGGTCTAGGGAAAACGTACATACATCCAGAAGTTTAAAAAAAATAACTTTCCTCACGATCAAACGTTTTTGAAGATTACACATTCTTTTCTGGGGTCACCGAAATTTTGGAAATTTGAATTTTAGGAATTTTCAAATTTTGTAAAAATACAGTAACTTACTGTAAATGGTCTGGGGAACAGATAATCAGATTCTTTCAAATCAGAATTGGTTACAATCAGATTTTTTCAGAAAGAAACTGATTGGTATACTAACCAAACAGAATCTTTCTGAAAGAATCTGAATGTAACAAATTCTGTTTAGAAAATAATCTGATTGTCTAGTATACAAAATCCAATCAGAATTGGTTACAGTCAGATACTTTCAGAAAAAATCTTATTGGTACGCTTTCTGGAAGAATCTGATTGTAACAATCAGAATTAGTTACAATCAGATTCTTTTAGAAATAATCTGAGTGTAACTAACCAATAGTCTCTTTCTGAAAAAATAAGCCGATTGAAACCAATTCTGATTGGAAAAGAATCTGATTGGTTAGTATAGCAATCAGATACTTTCTGAAAGAATCTGATTGTATCTAATCAGAATTGGTTACATCAGATACTTTTAGAATAATTTTTGGAATGCTTTCTGGAAGAATCGGATTGTAACCCATTGTGATTGGGAAAGAATCTGATTGGTATACTAACTAATCAAATTCTTTCTGAAAGATCTCATTGTAACCAATTCTGATGGAAATAATCTGATTGGTATAACATAAGATTCTTTCTAAAAAAAATTAAAAAAAACTGGATTGTAACCATTAGAATGGTTAGTCAGATTGTTTCAGAAATAATTTGATTGGTATGCTTTCTGGAAGAATCTATTGTAACCAATCGGAATTAGTTACAATCAGATTCTTTTAGAAATAATCTGATTGGTATAGTAACCTTCTACTGGAACTGGGTTCAGATCCGAAATCCGGTCCATCTCTATTCTTGCACTATTTATTGTAACATTGTATACAGTGTTATAGTTCATAGAGAAACACCACAGTAAAATACTACTGTTGTGCAGAGCTTGAATCAATCTTTCCCGTTAAATTTCCAACCAATAATATCATTCTATAATGAAAGTTATTAATCTGTCTTTCAATACTCACCCTCCCCATTAACTCACAGCTGTCACCAGGGATTGATAGAGAGGGATCACTATTGGTAAATCTGAGGTCCTATAAAGAACCCAGACTATCTGTCATGGTTCAATCTTATTACATTTTATCAGTTCAGGACACAGGTTTATGGCTTCTAGGGGTCTATTGCTTAATAGTTAAACCATTAACAAACTCACTTCATTGAGTTAGGTGAGAGTGAGAGTTTTTTACTAGACTGTCACATTTTTACAGAAGTGACATAAGTCTTGCACTCCCTAACCTCAGAAAATGTTTTGTTCGCTAACGCTGCTATCATCTAATATAGAAACAGATGTTACAACACTAAAGTGAGAGTAGTGATAAATGTTTTTACTGTCTTGATAATGCTTACATGCCTGCCACTGTAGTAACATACTCTGAGTGTGGTTGTATACACCCCATTTTGAAGATACCATTACAAAACAAGAGTGGGGACTATGCAAGTAATTTATTTATTTATATATTTGCCTTATTACATTTCTATATACTTTAATGCCATTACTACCTATTTGTTAATATTGATATAACTATTTATTTAGTGCTTAAACAACACATAAACACTGTCCCTATGTATATTACTTTTACATACCCCCACCAACATAGTCCTCCAAAAAACCATCGTATTCCCCATGAAATTATACATTTATTTATATAATAAAGGATATATATATATATCGGTTTACATTCGGAACAGTTTATATTTGATTATATACAGTATGGTATCTATAGTGGGGGAGATTGAACCTTTTTTTAGTTCTTCAAAAGGGGAATTATCCCTACCAGCAGGTTCCCTAATTTTGGAGTACCCTCGTATCTAGGTATTTGTGTTGTTTTCCCGACATAATTTGAGTGCCTGCTCGTGCAATTGTGTTTTTGCCCAATAAGTTGGTTCTTGGGTTTTGTAGGTGAGCCCAAACATATAACATGTTAACATTTGTTCAGTCTCCGAAGGGGATTTAGTTTCATCAAACCAGATGTCAATTCAGTTAACCTGCTAAATATTATAATCTGAAATGGGTAGTGTCAAGCCAGCGTGTGGTTGGGTCTCTCCAGTGTTTGTAGTTTGACACTGGCATGTCCTGATACCCATATATATGAAACTAGTATACTATTAAGGGCATGTCCACCCCCAAACTAAAATTTCCCTACTACTGGCCCCACTGTACAATAAAAAAAACTTACCTTACATCCCTGCTCCTGTGGTTCTTCTGTAGTCCATGTATAAAGTTCAGGAAACTGTGGGTAGGAGCTGTCTTCCTGTCCTAAAGGTCTCTGCCTCTGTGATGCCTCCGGGAGGGATAGAGGCTTTGTGAGTAGAGCCCTTTTCCCCCCGCTCCCTTCCCCTCCCGATGCCTCTCTTGCTTGTTGTCATCAAGCATAAAATGCTTTTAACGTACTGCAGGGCATGTCCCCCACCCCCACCGCTATATTCTTATACCAAAAAACCGCTTCCCTTCTTTACTTACAGCACCTCGATCCAGCGCAGTTCTCACTGATGGCAGCCACGGCTGTGATTGGCTGCCTCTCAGACAATCACAGCCATGGTGCCCTGGTCCGCCCCCTGCTTGCAGTTCCAGCGGGCAGGGGAGCCGGACCAGAACAACGAGGAAGGAAGAGGTGCTGTAAGTAAAGAAGGGAAATGTTTTTTGGTATAAGAATATAGCGGTTGGGGGTGGGGGGACATGCCCTGCAGTATGTTAAAAGTTGAAAAAGAGGCTGGACAAGGCTTAAAACCATGATTTTGGTCATATGATGCGAATGTGCGATTTGGGCAGCAGTAATATTTTTTATATATGAATTTTTTCATTAATTTTATAGGAAATTTATAGGTAATTTTTTTCCATGATTGTGGTTTAATATTGAGGTTGTAGTATTCTATTGGAGACTTATCCAAAGTAATCCCTAGGTATTTAAATTGTGATACTACCGGTATTGGACACAAATTATGGTGAGGTAGTGTTTGTGGGTTATCTAAAAAGTATATTATATATACACTATATAAAAGTATTAATATATATATTTGGATTTGTCCAAATTCATTATTTTTAATACGAATTGGTATGTTAATTAGGCTTGTAGTGACTCTTCTGTAGTGTTTACTAGAAAAACTTGAATCAATACAATCAATGTGGGGGTACCTCTGGGTAAACCCTCCATTTTGCTAAGATTAGAAAAACTTGAATGACATCCATGTAGTGCTAGGGTTTCAGAGTATGCCCTTGTCTTAAACCGTGAAAAGTGGGCTGGAGCGTATCTTGAGTGACAGGGGTGTGTAACTGCAGGGGCCGGTGCCCCCCCCCCCCAGAGATTGGAGGCCAGGCCCTTGACACCACCCCCTCCCCTAGCTAGGAGATCCACGCTTTTTAAATAGCTGAAACTGCGTATGAAGTAAAAATATGCAATGTTTAAAAGACGGGAACTGAAACCGGTTTAGTTCTGGTCTTTTAAACAGCTGATCACGTATATGTTTACTTCATAGGCGCGGTAGCTGTTTAAAAACAGCTAATTGCAGATTTCTCAGCAGGGGATAGCGGGCCTCTACCTTCGGGGCCCCCTGCGGTTGCGGGGGTGTGGTGGTAGTTAAGTCAGTTGAGTGCCAAAGCTTCTATTGGTATGGCAAATAAATTAAGTGATATAGGGCAGCCTTGCCTTGTTTCCCTTTATGGAAAAGGATCTGGATGTGTCCCCATTTACTGTTATAAGGTGTGCTGGTTCCAAGTATAATAGCTATGTCCAGCGTACAAATTCTATAGGCATGCCAAGGGAAACTCCACTTAATCAAATCAAAAGCCTTCTGGGCATATAAATACAAAATTGCTCTATCTCCTGTATTATCATGATTATTTGCATTGAATAAGTGCTTTTCTGATATTTATAGAGGTTGTACTATGAAATAAAGAAAGTAGGGCTGTCCAGTCGTTTATATTTTTAAGGGGTAATCCCTCTTTATTGCAGTACAATAAAGCCTTTATCAAGTGTTACAGGTCAGTGAAAAATATCCCTCTTTATACCCTCACCAAACAGTCCCACCCATAGTCCTGTTTACATAACACCAAGTGTCGTCTTCTAGTGCTCCCTCCGGTGGTACTTTCCAAAACTTGGCTCTTGTCAAAAAAAACACATCCCTCACCACATTTTCACAGCATTATACTTACTAGGTGGAGACAGGGGATCCTTATTTTACCTTCTAAATCTTCTTCTCATTCCCCCACTCCAACTGAGTACAGAAAAAACATATACAATACTGACAGTGCATATACAATTTTCAGTGCAAAAACAATTTCCAGTATAAAAAATGTTTTAGTATAAAAAACCTTTCACCATTAATCATCATGATCATTGTTTAAAATCTTCTAAAACCTTTTCATAAGAAACAGATTGGCTCAGTTTTCATTCAACCCTTGTGGATTTACTGTCTGCCGTAACCTCTTTTCTACATCTCCCCCTTCTGGACCTGCTCTATCACCTGCCATCGTAGTTGGCTAACGTGGTGTCTCGCTTCCTTGAAGTGCCTTGCTACACTCGATCTTTCTTCACCATTCCTTATATTGTTCCTGTGTTCATTAATCCTCTGTCTTACAGCCCTTTTCGTCTGTCCAACATACAGCATGCCACATTATAGAGGTTGCCTTGCCTGGCTTAAAGCCAGTTTGATTTTGATGGATGATGATTGTAATAACATTTTGCAACCTCTTTGCAAGAATTTTGGCAAGTATTTTAAATTGATATGGGTCAATATGAATACAATCTATGGGACATTTCTCTGGTTTTAAAAGGACTATAATATTTGCTTCATATAGAGATATTGGTAGCTTTCCTTGTACTAGCTTAACCTCCTACATCTCTCAAAGGTGGGGACTCGGGAGCTAATGTCTTATTACATGTTTTGTGTATGTTTATTGGAAGTCCATCCGGTGGGTGCTTTCCCAGCCTGTAATTCATTTATTGCCTCTTTAATTTCTTCCGTGGTAATATTCTTATCTAGTTCTTGTTTTTCACTATTGGATAGTTGGGGAAATGTAATATCTGCGAATAATCATATATTTCTTGGTTTGAGGAGAGTTCCACTTGTGTATAAATTTTTAGTAGAAAGTGAAGAAAGTCTCCAAAATATTGGTTGTTTCTGTTAATACCCTTTGTAAGTTTGTTTATCTCTAATTCAGTATTTTGAGAGTATTATTTGTTACCAGAGTTGCTAATAGCTTGGTGGATTGAAAATTTAACCCCATGTGGTCCCACTGTGTATCCTTACCTTACTCCTCTGCTCCAAATGGTTTGCAGGGCCTATCTAAAGTTCAGGAAAGTGAAGAGTAGGAGCCAGTCTGCCTATGAAAAGGTTTCTGCCTCTTCTCTGTCCTTTCGTCTTTACCGACTTTACAATCATTGATATCTGGGGAAAAAAAAAAGGGGGGGGGGAACGAACCACTGCCGTGTTTCGGAATTGCGTTAAGCTATAAAATTTTCTGTTTTCTCTGGCCCTACATGCAGTGGTTACCCTAACGGGGTCTGAAAAGCTTAAGAAAAAATTTGGGAGGGAACAAGACATGCTATTTGAGAAAATTTATTAAAGTGAAGCAGATAGGACTTTTTCCTCAAAGTTGCCTGAGGAGATGCGAACATATCTATAAGTTATAGATCTCCTCTGGGGAAGCTCGGACAGAGAAGGCCCAAGAAGCTGCCACTGATCTGGTTGAATGGGCTGTAACCCTAGTGTGTAAAGCTATTGCCATACTCACATAGGCCTGTTTGATGCAGCTTTAATCCATGTGGAGATTGTAGAGGAGGAAGGTAGAAGTCCTTTCCTGTTGCCTGCATGAAGAATAAACATTGTCTGATTTCCTGAATTCTGCAGATCTCTCTATGTAGTGCCCACGTCCAGTGGGTGGGAATACAACCTTGGGTAGGAGAAAGGGTCGGTTCTGAGGACGACTCTGTCATTCGAAAAGAAATGAGGGGGTAAGGGGTGATTTCTTTCTTTCTTTTAAGTGTTAAATCTTTAAGAGAACAGAGGTTCGAAAGGCGGATTTTGGAGAGCTTGAAGGACTGTTGAGGATCCCAGGGAGTACTTTGGATCTGATTTGAGGATTCAGGTGTTTGACTTCCTGAAAGAAACATATGATAGTGGGATCTAGAACCCACCTAGTATTGGTTAAAGCTGATTTGAGATTAAGAAATGCTAGGCTGAGGTTTTTATTGTGTCAGTCTTGGAGAACTCGATTATGATCTCTCCGACGATGGAGTGAGAGGAGAAAGGCCTTTTGATTCATTCCATGTACTAAAGGTTTTCCATATTTTGTAGCATCTTGTTGAAATTGAACGTTTCCTAGATGCCAAAAGAGTTTCAATAACTGGAAAAAACCCTTTGTCGCAGGATCTGGTCTCAACCACCAAGCCGCAAGCAAGACATTGTTTTCAGGTCTGGGTGGAGGACTGGACCTTGAAGTAGAAGGTCCTTCCTTAGTGGGAGTCTGATGGCAGGACAGATTAATAGCTGAAGGGCCCAGTGGAACCATAATCTCCAAGACCACGAAAGCTATGACGGCTCTTTCTGTCTCTGATTTTTTGAGGACTCACGGAATGAGAGGAATGGGGGAAAGATGTATGACATCTGGTGACCCCAAGGAATTGATAGGCCATCTGTTGCCATTGCCCGCTCTCTAGGAAATCTGGAAATAAATTTCCCAGTTGAGCATTTTCCTGCTGGCCATAGGTTCTAAGTATGGGTGTCCCCCAAGCACTGCAGATTGATTGGAATACCTGAGGGTTGAGACTCCATTCCCATGGGTGAAGGGTTTTCCTGCTGGGGTTTTCTTCGCCTTCAGGTTGTTGGATCCTGGGATGTGGGAGGCTGATAAGTCTTTGAGATGAGACTCTGCCCAAATTAATATTTGTTTAGAGATGCTCCAACGTTTCGGAGTGCAAGTGCCATCCTTCGGTTATCAATGGATCAATATTGATTTCACTGTATGGAGTTGAAAAGCTTTGAGGGCTTGAAAGCCCTGTGATTTTGCGGTGCTAATTTCAACTTCCTGCTCCATTTCCCCTAAGCCATCTGATTCCCAAAAGTTGCACCCCAGCCCAGGGGGCTGGCATCTGTGGTGATAGACACACATGTTGGGCTTTAAAGAGATTGGAAGGAAGTTCTCTTTTTTATCCACCACTTCATATCCTTTATCTTTTCCAAAGTCAGAGAGATGAGTTGGTTCTGATCCATTTTTTTGGAACTGGTTCAGAAAAGCTATCTGGAAGGCTCTTATTGGTTCATGGGCTATTTTTCTCTATCCAGAGTGGAGATCTGCTTTCCCAGTATATGCTGGCAAATCCAGGCTGTGGAAGCTGGGTGTGCCAGAGTTTTTTGACTGACTGGATAATGTCTATTTGGCACTATGGTGGAAGCGAAGCCACTATGAGTGGACTTTAGTATAGTCCCCAAAATTGGATGGATTGAATGGTGGTAAGACTGGATTTTTACTAGTTGACAATCCACCCATGATTTTGGAGACATGAGAGGGTGGTTTGAATGTGGTGTTGAAGAGAGAACTGACTTTAAGCTTTATTAACATGTTCGTCCAAGTAAGCAAAATTCTGTAGCCCTTAAGATCTTAGGTGGGCTATGATGGGAATTTTGGTAAAGAACCCTTGGGGCTGTGGCTAGGCCAAAGTGTAGGAGCTCTGTACTGGTAGTGAGTTCCCATGATGCAGAAACGTAGAAACTTTCTGCTTTTCTGGAGATAGGAATATGGAGATGGGCATCTTTTATGTCTATTTTCACTAACAGTTGTTGTTCTTAAGTTGCATGGTTACTGACTTGAGGGTTTCCATCTTTAACTTTTGAAGTTGTTTAGGAATTTTGATTCAGAATCAACCTGAACTCCCCTGATTTTTTCCTTTTTAGAAAGATGGGGGAGTAGATACCCTGTCCCCTTTCTGGGGTAGGCACTTCCTCAATGACTCGATTTTTGAAGAGGAGCTTAAAAACATGGAGAAGTTGCCATCATTGGTTTGGGAGATCTTGATTGGGTGAGTTTGTTCAGTGTTGGAAATGGATTCTAGACTGTATCCTTGGTGGATGTCTTCAGAACCCATGAATCCGATGTGGTGTGATTCCAAAACTCTGGAAAGAGGGATAATTTCCCTCCCACTTCTTTGGGCTCTCACACCTTCATAAAGGTCTTGATTGGGAAGGATTGCCTTTGCCACGAAAGGACTGTTGTTGTTGGAACAGCTTCCAAGAGCCTCTCTGAGGAAGAGGCCTGGGGCCTGAAATGTCTGGTATCTCTGAAGATGCCTGAAAAGAAACCTGAAGTGGAGGCTTAGGAGCCCTGAGACCCCTGGGTTGCGGAAGGCTCTTTATTAGAGTTCTCTCTATAAGATCTTCTAATTTAGGTCCAAATAGGAGATTGCCTTGGAATGGAATGTTTGTAAGCCCTTGTTCAGCCTTCCATGTTTTTACCCAGAAAGCTCGTCTGGCAGAGCTCATTGTTTTGGACGATAATTTAATGGAGTCCTTGGAGGCTTCCAACATGAATTCATTTGAAAGCTTGATGTCTGAGAGGCTCTTCAACAATTCATCTCTGGGAGTACTATTTTTGATAGCATCCTCTAGGTCAGAAATCCAAACTCGGTTAGCCCTGGCGAAGCTGGTTATAGCTACTGAGGGACAAATGGAAGCACCAGCAAGAAGGTAAATCCTTTAGAAGAAGAGTTTTCCTTCCTGCCCATGGGGTCCTTGAGGACCACCGCATCATCTGTGGTCAGGACTGTTTTCCTGTTTCTTTTGACAATTGCTGTGTCTACTTTAGGGCATTATCCACAGAGCCGAGTCCGAGGGAGGAATATGATAAGTTTTAAAAAAAAGTTTTGTGACTGGGAAAATTTCTGTCTGGAGTTTCCCATTCTTTTTGATGACCTCTTGGATTGTTTTCATGAATATGAAAACAACCAGAGCCTGGTGCTTTCTAACAAACATGAGGCCTGAGTATTCCTATGGAGGAGGGGTGATATCCTTAAGGAATTTTTAATTTTCTTTATTAAAGAGGTTAAAGCCTCATGCGTAAGGGAATGATCCTTGGATTCTTCCAATTCTAGTCTTGATTCACTTCCACTTGCGAGGTTGGGGGTTCAGCCATGACTGAAACTTTGACATCATGTTTCGGAAAACTTTGCCAAGGATGTATCCATCATGGATTGCACTGAAGAAAGCGTTTATCATGAGATGATTCTGAAGTTAGCACAATCTTTGCATAATTTATTTCCATGAGCTGCTGGTTGGTCACACATGGAGCATTCTGCTCTAGATTCTTTGTGATAGCCATGGTCTTCCTCATCTTATATCTGGAAAAGAGCTGAGGAAGAGAGGGACATTTTTAAAAAAAAATATATGAAATAAAGAAGCACTCACTTTAGAAAAAAGCTCAGCCCCTAGATCCCAAACTCCCTTGTGAGAGCTCTAGTAAGGCACCTAAGGGAAGAAAATCATGAGGTTAGAGCCCGAGTCTGCTTGAAAAAGAGAGGGAGACACAGAAGTATAAAGTCCAATTTACGAGTATGGCAAACAGCTGGGTACAGCAGAGATCTAACCTGGTCCGAAGAGGAGAGAAAAAGCCAGCAAATACTGGGATTTAAAGATTTCCCGCAAATCCGAGGGAGTTGCGGGCGCGGTAACGCCATGGACACGTGATGCACAGCCATGTTGGTACACCCATGGCTGTAGAGATGGCCCCTTCCGCACCTCGCAAGGACGCTAAGTGCGGACTTCGGCGGCAGGAGAGAGAGGCACAGAGATCCATCGCCGGAGGAGACTTCTGTAAATAAGAGTACAGAAAAAAAAAAAGACGAATAGGGGTAGGATACTCTCAAATTTATTACAAGGGAAGGGACCAGCCTGTCGGCGATTAAACCATTAGGGTAACCACTGTGTGTAAGGACCAGGGAAAATGATGGAAGCAGTAGTAGAAGCAGCCGAGGGAACAAAAGGCTGACCAAGCACCCATAGACCAACCGATAGTCAGCCAAAACAGCCTTTCGTCTTCCAGTTGTGCTTCGTCCCTGTGATCGCACGTGTACAGAGCTTTACTAAGGTTTTACTACATAAATGCTTAAATGTGCATAGTGGGATAGAGGAAGGACCCTGGATTTGGGACAAGAGGGGGGCTGGATTTGGGACACCGAGGGGGGACCCTGGCCTTGGGACACCGAGGGGGGACCCTGGCCTTGGGACACCGGGACTGGCCTGGGACCGAGGGGGGACCCTGGCCTTGGGACACGAGGGGGGACCCGGCCTGGGACCCGAGGGGGGACCCTGGCCTTGGGACACCGAGGGGGGACCCTGGCCTTGGGACACGAGGGGGGACCTGGCCTGGGACCGAGGGGGGACCCTGGCCTTGGGACACCGAGGGGGGACCCTGGCCTGGGACACCGAGGGGGGACTCTGGACTTCTAGCACCCATTATGTAACAGGCTTAATGTCTAGTAATTGATATAATGTCCATATTAAAAAGTTCTCAATTGTATACTATTGAAAAGTTCCATATTGTATATACATAAAATGTATTAATTTATATTGCTTCATACTATTAATGACCATATATACAGTATTATTATTTGCTTGCAAATTTCATTAATAAAAATGTATAAAAGGGAACATGTCCTGTTTTTTAGGTTGGGTGACTGGGTCCCCCTTTCAAACATTTACATACTAGTAAGTACATGTTTATTCTTCAGGACTTACGCAGACTGACACATTCAGGGTGATGTAACCGCTCCTGTTCTGGAGTTTATTTCATATCGGTTAGCATGATTTAAACTCCTTCATTGCGGCGGCTGCATGGCTAACGCAGAAGTTAACCGCACAGCGACCACAGGGATGTTATATGCCAAAATCGGCATTCTATTACGCCACTTTAAATGCCAGCTATAGCGCCGTTAAAGTGCAGAATTAGAAAAACGTCAGATGGCAGTGGCATAGGGATCAACACAGCAACATAGCGTTTGCTATGGTGCCCGGAGCCAAAGGGGTCCTGCTGCTGCGCATTAGAGTCAGCAGGAGAGGAGAAAGTCAGGTGCCTATAATACCAGACAGGGACTATTATTTTGTGTTGCCTCTGGGATGGGGTCGTGCCCTGCTGACTGCTGTTTGCCATGCTGTAAACCAGACAGGAACAGGGAGTCAGGAGAGAGACTAGTGAATGAGTTGCGTGCAATGCGATGCAGTCAGGACTTAAGTAGGAGGCTGAGCCTGAGATGATCACGAAGGTTGCACAGGTTTGATGCTGCCGGGTTGGGGGAGATATTGTGTGATACATGTGTTAAACCAGGCAAACTTCAACTTATTAACTTGCATGTTGGGGGTGGGGTGCTAATGTCTCGTTCACACTACATCAGTTTGTATCCGTTTTCAAACGAGGTGCATTTAAAAAATGGACAGGCAGTAAAACTCCATAGGATTTCATAAAATCGTTCACACCTGCTGCGTTATAATCCGTTCCGTTCCAGTCTTTTAAAAAAAACGCACCGCATGCAGCATTTCTGTCCGTTCTTTCTTGCATTTTCTATAGAACTACAGAATACACATTGTTAAAAAATGGATACAAATGTATGAAAAAAATGGATATAAACTGACAGAAACGCATGCTGTGCGATAGTGTGTTGTGAGTCCCTGTCTGGGAAATAGGGTGCACCTGTGTGTGGAGTATCTGGGGAGAGTGTTTGTGTGTGTGGGGTGATTACCTGTATGTCTGAGGGTGTAAATGTGTGTGTGTGTGTGTGGTGTGTGTGTGTGTGTGTCTGTATGTCTGAGAGAGTATACCTGTATGTCAGAGTGTGAGTGCCTTTTATGTGAGAGTGTACCTGTATTATGTCAGAGAGTGTTTGTGTGTGTGTGTGTGAAAGTGAAAGAGCCTGTTTGTAAGAGAGTGTGTACCTGTATATCAGAGAGCGTGTGCGTATCTGTCTGTAGAAAGACAGTGTGTGGGAGTACCTGTATGAGAGTCTGATTGTCTGTATGTCTGAGAGTGTACCTGTATGTCTTAAGAGTGTGTCTGTTGTGAGAGAGTGTATAACTGTATTACAAAGAGTGTGAGAGCCTGCCTGTAGAGAGAGAGTGCGTGGGAGTACCTGTATGTCTGAGTGTGAGAGAGTGGGAGTGCCTGTCTTTGAGAGATAGTGTGTACCTGTGTGTCATAGAAAGTGTGTTTGTGTGTGTCTTTCTGTAGAGAGAGTATGTGGGAGTACCTGTATGTCAGATGGTAGGGGTTTGTATAATTGCCTGTCTGTGAGAGTGTAAGTATAGAATATGCGAGAGTACCTGTATGTAGGAGAGAGTGGGGATGTGTGAGTGCCTATCTGTGAGAGATAGTGTGTCCCTGTACGTCTGAGAGAGTGGGGACGTGCGCAAGTGCCTGTCTGTGACAGATAGTGTGTCCCTGTACGTTTGAGAGAGTGGGGACGTGCGCGAGTGCCTGTCTGTGAGAGATAGTGTGTCCCTGTACGTCTGAGAGAGTGGGGACGTGCGCGAGTGCCTGTCTGTGACAGATAGTGTGTCCCTGTACGTTTGAGAGAGTGGGGACGTGCGCGAGTGCCTGTCTGTGAGAGATAGTGTGTCCCTGTACGTCTGAGAGTGGGGATGTGCGCAAGTGCCTGTCTGTGACAGATAGTGTTCCCTGTAGGTCTGAGAGAGTGGGGAGTGAGCGAGTGCCTGTCTGTGAGAGATAGTGTGTCCCTGTACGTCTGAGAGAGTGGGGACCTGCGCGAGTGCCTGTCTGTGAGAGATAGTGTGTCCCTGTACGTCTGAGAGAGTGGGGACGTGCGCGAGTGCCTGTCTGTGAGGATAGTGTGTCCCTGTACGTCTGAGAGTGGGGATGTGCGCAAGTGCCTGTCTGTGACAGATAGTGTGTCCCTGTAGGTCTGAGAGAGTGGGGACGTGCGCGAGTGCCTGTCTGTGAGAGATAGTGTGTCCCTGTACGTCTGAGAGAGTGGGGACCTGCGCGAGTGCCTGTCTGTGAGAGATAGTGTGTCCTGTACGTCTGAGAGAGTGGGGACGTGCGCGAGTGCCTGTCTGTGAGAGATAGTGTGTCCCTGTACGTCAGAGAGTGGGGACGTGTGAGTGCCTGTCTGTGAGAGATAGTGTCTCCCTGTACGTCTGAGAGAGTGGGGACATGGTGAGTGCCTGTCTGTGAGAGATAGTGTGTACCTGTGTGTCATAGAGAGTGTGTTTGTGTGTGTCGTTTTTGTAGAGAGAGTATGTGGGAATACCTGTAGTCAGAGGGTAGGGTTTGTATAATTACTGTCTGTGAGAGTGTCAGTATAGAATATGCGGGAGTACCTGTATGTAGGAGAGAGTGGGGATGTGTGAGTGCCTATCTGTGAGAGATAGTGTGTCCCTGTAGTCTGAGAGAGTGGGGATGTGCGCGAGTGCCTGTCTGGAGAGATAGTGTGTCCCTGTACGTCTGAGAGAGTGGGGACGTGCGCGAGTGCCTGTCTGTGAGAGAGTGTGTCCCTGTACGTCTGAGAGAGTGGGGACGTGCGCGAGTGCCTGTCTGTGAGAGAGAGTGGTCCCTGTACGTCTGAGAGAGTGGGGACGTGCGCGAGTGCCTGTCTGGTGAGAGGAGTGTGTCCCTGTACGTCTGAGAGAGTGGGGACGTGCGCGAGTGTGCCGGGTCCCCACTCTCTCAGACGTACAGGGACACACTATCTCTCACAGACAGGCACTCGCTCACGTCCCCACTCTCTCAGACCTACAGGGACACACTATCTGTCACAGACAGGCACTTGCGCACATCCCCACTCTCAGACGTACAGGGACACACTATCTCTCACAGACAGGCACTCCGCGCAACGTCCCCACTCTCTCAGACTAAGGGACACACATATCTGTCACAGACAGGCACTCGCACGTCCCCACTCTCTCAGACGTACAGGGACACTATCTCTCACAGACAGGCACTCGCGCACGTCCCCACTCTCTCAACGTACAGGACACACTATCTGTCACAGACGGCACTTTCGCCCTTCCCCACTCTCTCAGACGTACAGGGACACACTATCTCTCACAGATAGGCACTCACACATCCCCACTCTCTCCTACATACAGGTACTCTCGCATATTCTATACTTACACTCTCACAGACAGGCAATTATACAAACCCCTACCATCTGACATACAGGTACTCCCACATACTCTCTCTACAGAAAGACACACACAAACACACTTTCTATGACACACAGGTACACACTATCTCTCAAAGACAGGCACTCCCACTCTCTCACACTCAGACATACAGGTACTCCCACGCACTCTCTCTCTACAGGCAGGCTCTCACACTCTTTGTAATACAGTTATACACTCTCTCACAGACAGACACACTCTTTAAGACATACAGGTACACTCTCAGACATACAGACAATCAGACTCTCATACAGGTACTCCCACACACTGTCTTTCTACAGACAGATACGCACACGCTCTCTGATATACAGGTACACACTCTCTTACAAACAGGCTCTTTCACTTTCACACACACACACACAAACACTCTCTGACATAATACAGGTACACTCTCACATAAAAGGCACTCACACTCTGACATACAGGTATACTCTCTCAGACATACAGACACACACACACACACACACACACACACACACACACATTTACACCCTCAGACATACAGGTAATCACCCCACACACACAAACACTCTCCCCAGATACTCACACACACAGGTGCACCCTATTTCCCAGACAGGGACTCACACACACACTATCGCACAGCATGCGTTTCTGTCAGTTTATATCCATTTTTTTCATACATTTGTATCCATTTTTTAACAATGTGTATTCTGTAGTTCTATAGAAAATGCAAGAAAGAACGGACAGAAATGCTGCATGCGGTGCGTTTTTTTTAAAAGGACTGGAACGGAACGGATTATAACGCAGCAGGTGTGAACGATTTTATGAAATCCTATGGAGTTTTACTGCCTGTCCATTTTTTTAAATGCACCTGCGTTTGAAAAACGGATACAAACTGATGTAGTGTGAACGAGACATTAGCACCCCACCCCCAACAGTGCAAGTTAAGTAAGTTGAAGTTTGCCTGGTTTAACACATGTATCACACAATATCTCCCCCAACCCGGCAGCATCAAACCTGTGCAACCTGCGTCTGATCATCTCAGGCTCAGCCTCCTACTTAAGTCCTGACTGCATCGCATTGCACGCAACTCATTCACTAGTCTCTCTCCTGACTCCCTGTTCCTGTCTGGTTTAACAGCATGGCAAAACAGCAGTCAGCAGGGCACGACCCCATCCCAGAGGCAACAACAAAATAAATAGTCCCTGTCTGGTATTATAGGCACCTGACTTTCTCCTCTCCTGCCTGACTCTAATGCGCAGCAGCAGGACCCCCTTTGGCTCCGGGCACCATAGCAAACGCTATGGTTGCTGTGTTGATCCCTATGCCACTGCCATCTGACGTTTTTCTAATTCTGCACTTTTAACGGCAGCTAGTAGCTGGCATTTAAAGTGGCGTAATAGAATGCCGATTTTGGCATATAACATCCCTTGTGGTCGCTGTGCGGTTAACTTCTGCGTTAGCCATGCAGCCGCCGCAATGAAGGAGTTTAAATCATGCTAACCGATATGAAATAAACTCCAGAACAGGAGCGGTACATCACCCTGAATGTGTCAGTCTGCGTAAGTCACTGAAGAATAAACATGTACTTACTAGTATGTAAATGTTTGAAAGGGGGACCCAGTCACCCAACCTAAAAAACAGGACATGTTCCCTTTTATACATTTTTATTAATGAAATTTGCAAGCAAATAATAATACTGTATATATGGTCATTAATAGTATGAAGCAATATAAATTAATACATTTTATGTATATACAATATGGGAACTTTTCAATAGTATACAATATGAGAACTTTTTAATATGGACATTATATCAATTACTAGACATTAAGCCTGTTACAATAATGGGTGCTAGAAGTCCAGAGTCCCCCCTCGGTGTCCCAAGGCCAGGGTCCCCCCTCGGTGTCCCCAAGCCGGTCCCCCCTCGTGTCCCAAGGCCAGGTCCCCCCTCGGTGTCCCAGGCCAGGTCCCCCCCGGTGTCCCAAGGCCAGGGTCCCCCCTCGGTTGTCCCAAGGCCAGGTCCCCCCTCGTGGTCCCAAGGCCAGGGTCCCCCCTCGGTGTCCCAAGGCCAGGGTACGCCCCTCTTATGTCGCCCAAGGCCAGGGTCCCCCCTCGGTGTCCCAAGGCCAGGGTCCCCCCTCGGTGTCCCAAATCCAGCCCCCCCTCTGTCCCAAATCCAGGGTCCTTCCTCTATCCCACTATGCACATTTAAGCATTTATGTAGTAAAACCTTAGTAAAGCTCTGTACACGTGCGATCACAGGGACGAAGCACAACTGGAAGACGAAAGGCTGTTTTGGCTGACTATCGGTTGGTCTATGGGTGCTTGGTCAGCCTTTTGTTCCCTCGGCTGCTTTCTACTTGCTTCCATGCATTTTCCCTGGTCCTTACACAGCAGTGGTTACCCTAATGGTTTAATCGCCGACAGGCTGGTCCCTTCCCTTGTAATAAATTTGAGAGTATCCTACCCCTTATCGTCTTTTTTTTCTTCTGTACTCTTATTTACAGAAGCTCTCTCCGGCGATGGATCTCTGTGCCTCTCTCTCCTGCCGCCGAAGTCCGCACTTAAGCGTCCTTGCGAGGTGCGGAAGGGGCCATCTCTACAGCCATGGGTGTACCAACATGGCTGTGCATCACGTGTCCATGGCGTTACCGCGCCCGCAACTCCCTCGGATTTGCGGGAAATCTTTAAATCCCAGTATTTGCTGGCTTTTTCTCTCCTCTTCGGACCAGGTTAGATCTCTGCTGTACCCAGCTGTTTGCCATACTCGTAAATATGGACTTTATACTTCTGTGTCTCCCTCTCTTTTTCAAGCAGACTCGGGCTCTAACCTCATGATTTTCTTCCCTTAGGTGCCTTACTATGAGCTCTCACAAGAGGAGTTTGGGATCTAGGGGCTGAGCTTTTTTCTAAAGTGAGTGCTTCTTTATTTCATATATTTTTTTTTAAAAATGTCCCTCTCTTCCTCAAGCTCTTTTTCCAGATATAGAGATGAGGAAGACCATGGCTATCACAAAGAATCTAGAGCAGAATGCTCCATGTGTGACCAACCAGCAGCTCATGGAAATAAATTATGCAAAGATTGTGCTAACTTCAGAATCATCTCATGATAAACTGCTTTCTTCAGTGCAATCCATGATGGATACATCCTTGGCAAAGTTTTCCGAAAACATGATGTCAAAGGTTTCAGTCATGCTGAACCCCCAACCTCGCAAGTGGAAGTGAATCAAGACTAGAATTGGAAGAATCCAAGGATCATTCCCTTACGCATGAGGCTTTAACCTCTTTAATAAAGAAAATTAAAAATTCCTTAAGGATATCAGCCCCTCCTCCATAGGAATACTCAGGCCTCATGTTTGTTAGAAAGCACCAGGACTCTGGTTGTTTTCATATTCATGAACAAATCCAAGAGGTCATCAAAAAAGAATGGGAAACTCCAGACAAGAAATTTTCCCAGTCACAAAACTTTTTTTTAAAACTTATCATATTCCTCCCTCGGACTCGGCTCTTTGGGATGAATGCCCTAAAGTAGACACAGCAATTGTCAAAAGAAACAGGAAAACAGTCCTGACCACAGATGATGCGGTGGTCCTCAAGGACCCCATGGGCAGGAAGGAAAACTCTCTTCTTAAGAGGATTTACCTTCTTGCTGGTGCTTCCATTTGTCCCTCAGTAGCTATAACCAGCTTCGCCAGGGCTAACCGAGTTTGGATTTCTGACCTAGAGGATGCTATCAAAAATAGTACTCCCAGAGATGAATTGTTGAAGAGCCTCTCAGACATCAAGCTTTCAAATGAATTCATGTTGGAAGCCTCCAAGGACTCCATTAAATTATCGTCCAAAACAATGAGCTCTGCCAGACGAGCTTTCTGGGTAAAACAATGGAAGGCTGAACAAGGGCTTACAAACATTCCATTCCAAGGCAATCTCCTATTTGGACCTAAATTAGAAGATCTTATAGAGAGAAACTCTAATAAAAAGAGCCTTCCGCAACCCAGGGGTCTCAGGGCTCCTATAGCCTCCACTTCAGGTTCTTTTCAGGCATCTTTCAGAGATACCAGACATTTCAGGCCCAACAGGCCTCTTCCTCAGAGAGGCTCTTGGAAGCTGTTCCAACAACAACAGTCCTTTCGTGGCAAAGGCAATCCTTCCCAATCAAGACCTTTATGAAGGTGTGAGAGCCCAAAGAAGTGGGAGGGAAATTATCCCTCTTTCCAGAGTTTTGGAATCACACCACATCGGATTCATGGGTTCTGAAGACCATCCACCAAGGATACAGTCTAGAATCCATTTCCAACACTGAACAAACTCACCCAATCAAGATCTCCCAAAACCAATGATGGCAATCCTTCTCCATGTTTTTAAGCTCCTCTTCAAAAATCGAGTCATTGAGGAAGTGCCTACCCCAGAAAGGGGACAGGGTATCTACTCCCCCATCTTTCTAAAAAGGAAAAAATCAGGGGAGTTCAGGTTGATTCTGAATCTAAAATTCCTAAACAACTTCAAAAGTTAAAGATGGAAACCCTCAAGTCAGTAACCATGCAACTTAAGCCAAACAACTGGTTAGTGAAAATAGACATAAAAGATGCCCATCTCCATATTCCTATCTTCCAGAAAAGCAGAAAGTTCTTACGTTTCTGCATCATGGGAACTCACTACCAGTACAGAGCTCTACACTTTGGCCTAGCCACAGCCCCAAGGGTCTTTACCAAAATTCCCATCATAGCCCACCTAAGATCTTAAGGGCTACAGAATTTTGCTTACTTGGACGACATGTTAATAAAAGCTTAAAGTCAGTTCTCTCTTCAACACCACATTCAAACCACCCTCTCATGTCTCCAAAATCATGGGTGGATTGTCAACTAGTAAAAATCCAGTCTTACCCCATTCAATCCAATCCAATTTTTGGGGACTATACTAAAGTCCACTCATAGTGGCTTCGCTTCCACCATAGTGCCAAATAGACATTATCCAGTCAGTCAAAAAACTTCTGGCACACCCAGCTTCCACAGCCTGGATTTGCCAGCATATACTGGGAAAGCAGATCTCCACTCTGGATAGAGAAAAATAGCCCATGAACCAAATAAGAGCCTTCCAGATAGCTTTTCTGAACCAGTTCCAAAAAAATGGATCAGAACCAACTCATCTCTCTGACTTTGGAAAAGATAAAGGATATGAAGTGGTGGATAAAAAAAGAGAACTTCCTTCCCAATCTCTTTAAAGGCCCAACATTGGGTGTCTATCACCACAGATGCCAGCCCCCTGGGCTGGGGTGCAACTTTTGGGAATCAGATGGCTTAGGGGAAATGGAGCAGGAAGTTGAAATTAGCACCGCAAAATCACAGGGCTTTCAAGCCCTCAAAGCTTTTCAACTCCATACAGTGGGGAAATCAATATTGATCCATTATGATAACCGAAGGATGGCACTTGCACTCCGAAACGTTGGAGCATCTCTAAACAAATATTAATTTGGGCAGAGTCTCATCTCAAAGACTTATCAGCCTCCCACATCCCAGGATCCAACAACCTGAAGGCGGAAAACCCTTCAGCAGGAAAACCCTTCACCCATGGGAATGGAGTCTCAACCCTCAGGTATTCCAATCAATCTGCAGTGCTTGGGGGACACCATACTTAGACCTTATGGCCAGCAGGGAAAATGCTCAACTGGAGAAATTTATTTCCAGATTTCCTAGAGAGCAGGGCAATGGCAACAGATGGCCTATCAATTCCTTGGGGTCACCAGATGTCATACATCTTTCCCCCATTCCTCTCATTCCGTGAGTCCTCAAAAAATCAGAGACAAGAAAGCCGTCATAGCTTTCGTGGTCTTGGAGATTATGGTTCCACTGGGCCCTTCAGCTATTAATCTGTCCTGCCATCAGACTCCCACTAAGGAAGGACCTTCTACTTCAAGGTCCAGTCCTCCACCCAGACCTGAAAACAATGTCTTGCGGCTTGGTGGTTGAGACCAGATCCATGCGACAAAGGGTTTTTTCCAGTTATTGAAACTCTTTTGGCATCTAGGAAACGTTCAATTTCAACAAGATGCTACAAAATATGGAAAACCTTTAGTACATGGAATGAATCAAAAGGCCTTTCTCCTCTCACTCCGTCGGTAGAGATCATAATCGAGTTCCTCCAAGACTGACACAATAAAAACCTCAGCCTAGCATTTCTTAAATCTCAAATCAGCTTTAACCAATACTAGGTGGGTTCTAGATCCCACTATCATATGTTTCTTTCAGGAAGTCAAACACCTGAATCCTCAAATCAGATCCAAAGTACTTCCCTGGGATCCTCCAACAGTCCTTCAAGCTCTCCAAAATCCGCCTTTCGAACCTCTGTTCTCTTAAAGATTTAACACTTAAAAAGAAAGAAAGAAATCACCCCTTACCCCCTCATTTCTTTTCTGAATGACAGAGTCGTCCTCAGAACCGACCCGTTTCTCCTACCCAAGGTTGTATTCCCACCCACTGGACGTGGGCAGCCTACATAGAGAGATCTGCAGAATTCAGGAAATCAGACAATGTTTATTCTTCATGCAGGCAACAGGAAAGGACTTCTACCTTCCTCCTCTACAATCTCCACATGGATTAAAAGCTGCATCAAACAGGCCTATGTGAGTATGGCAATAGCTTTACACACTAGGGTTACAGCCCATTCAACCAGATCAGTGGCAGCTTCTTGGGCCTTCTCTGTCCGAGCTTCCCCAGAGGAGATCTATAACTTATAGATATGTTCGCATCTCCTCAGGCAGACTTTGAGGAAAAAGTCCTATCTGCTTCACTTTAATAAATTTTCTCAAATAGCATGTCTTGTGTCCCTCCCAAATTTTTTCTTAAGCTTTTCAGACCCCGTTAGGGTAACCACTGCCATGTAAGGGCCAGAGAAAACAGAAAATTTTATAGCTTAACGCAATTTCCGAAACACGGCAGTGGTTCGTTCCCCCCCCCCCCTTTTTTTTTTTCCCCAGATATCAATGATTGTAAAGTCGGTAAAGACGAAAGGACAGAGAAGAGGCAGAAACCTTTTCATAGGCAGACTGGCTCCTACTCTTCACTTTCCTGAACTTTAGATAGGCCCTGCAGAACCATTTGGAGCAGAGGAGTAAGGTAAGGATACACAGTGGGACCAGCATGGGGTTAAATTTTCAATCCACCAAGCTATTAGCAACTCTGGTAACAAATAATACTTCTCAAAATACTGAATTAGAGATAAACAAACTTACAAAGGGTATAGTAACAGAAACAACCAATATTTTGGAGACTTTCTTCACTTTCTACTAAAAATTTTATACATCAAGTGGAACTCTCTCAAACCAAGAAATATATGATTATTCAGCAGATATTACATTTCCCCAACTATCCAATAGTGAAAAACAAGAACTAGATAAGAATATTACCACGGAAGAAATTAAAGAGGCAATAAATGAATTACAGGCTGGGAAAGCACCCACCGGATGGACTTCCAATAAACATACACAAAACATGTAATAAGACATTAGCTCCCGAGTCCCCACCTTTGAGAGATGTAGGAGGTTAAGCTAGTACAAGGGAAGCTACCAATATCTCTATATGAAGCAAATATTATAGTCCTTTTAAAACCAGAGAAATGTCCCATAGATTGTGATTCATATTGACCCATATCAATTATAAAATACTTGCCAAAATTCTTGCAAAGAGGTTGCAAAATGTTATTACAATCATCATCCATCAAAATCAAACTGGCTTTAAGCCAGGCAAGGCAACCTCTATAAATGTGGCATGCTGTATGTTGGACAGACGAAAAGGGCTGTAAGACAGAGGATTAATGAACACAGGAACAATATAAGGAATGGTGAAGAAAGATCGAGTGTAGCAAGGCACTTCAAGGAAGCGAGACACCACGTTAGCCAACTACGATGGCAGGTGATAGAGCAGGTCCAGGAAGGGGGAGATGTAGAAAAGAGGTTACTGCAGACAGTAAATCCACAAGGGTTGAATGAGAAACTGAGCCTAATCTGTTTCTTATGAAAAGGTTTTAGAAGATTTTAAACAATGAATCATGATGATTAATGGTGAATAGGTTTTTTATACTAAAACATTTTTTATACTGGAAATTGTTTTTGCACTGAAAATTGTATATGCACTGTCAGTATTGTATATGTGTTTTTCTGTACTCAGTTGGAGTGGGGGAATGAGAAGAAGATTTAGAAAGGTAAAATAAGGATCCCCTGTCTCCACCTAGTAAGTATAATGCTGTGAAAATGTGTGAGGGATGTGTTTTTTTTGGACAAGAGCCAAGTTTTGGAAAGTACCACCGGAGGGAGCACTAGAAGACGACACTTGGTGTTATGTAAACAGGACTATGGGTGGGACTGTTTGGTGAGGGTATAAAGAGGGATATTTTTCACTGACCTGTAACACTTGATAAAGGCTTTATTGTACTGCAATAAAGAGGGATTACCCCTTAAAAATATAAACGACTGGACAGCCCTACTTTCTTTATTTCATAGTACAACCTCTATAAATATCAGAAAAGCACTTATTCAAATGCAAAGTAATCATGATAATACAGGAGATAGAGCAATTTTGTATTTATATGCCCAGAAGGCTTTTGATTTGATTAAGTGGGAGTTTCCCTTGGCATGCCTATATAGAATTTGTACGCTGGACATAGCTATTATACTTGGAACCAAGCACACTTATAACAGTAAATGGGAGCACATCCAGATCCTTTTCCCATAAAGGGAAACAAGGCAAGGCTGCCCTATATCACTTAATTTATTTGCCATACCAATAGAAGCTTTGGCACTCAACTGACTTAACTACCACCACACCCCCGCAACCGCAGGGGGGCCCCGAAGGTAAGAGGGCCCGCTATCCCCTGCTGAGAAATCTGCAATTAGCTGTTTTTAAACAGCTGACCGCGCCTATGAAGTAAACATATACGTGATCAGCTGTTTAAAAGACCAGAACTAAACCGGTTCAGTTCCCGTCTTTTAAACATTGCATATTTTTACTTCATACGCATGTTCAGCTATTTAAAAAGCGTGGATCTCCTAGCTAGGGGAGGGGGTGGTGTCAAGGGCCTGGCCTCCAATCTCATGGGGGGGGGGGGCACCGGCCCCTGCAGTTACACCCCTGTCACTCAAGATACGCTCCAGCCCAACTTTTCACGGTTTAAGACAAGGGGCATACTCTGAAACCCTAGCACTACATGTGGATGTCATTCAAGTTTTTCTAATCTTAGCAAAATAAGGAAGGGTGTACCCAGAGGTACCCCCACATTGATTGTATTGATTCAAGTTTTTCTAGTAAACACTACAGAAGAGTCACTACAAGCCTAATTTAACATACTCAATTCGTATTATAAAAATGAATTTGGACAAATCCAAATATATATATTAATACTTTTTATATATAGTGTATATATAATATACTTTTTAGATAACCCACAAACACTACCTCACCATAATTTGTGTCCAATACCGGTAGTATCACAATTTAAATACCTAGGGATTACTTTGGATAAGTCTCCAATAGAATACTACAACCTCAATATTAAACCACAATCATGGAAAAAAATTACCTATAAATTTACCTATAAAATTAATGAAAAAATTCATATAATAAAAATATTACTGCTGCCCAAAATCGCACATTCTGCATCATATAGACCAAAATCATGGTTTTAAGCACTTGTCCAGCCTCTTTTTCAACTTTTAACATACTGCAGGGCATGTCCCCCCACCCCCAACCGCTATATTCTTATACCAAAAAACATTTCCCTTCTTTACTTACAGCACCTCTTTCCTTCGTTGTTCTGGTCCGGCTCCCCTGCCCGCTGGAACTGCAAGCAGGGGGCCGGACCAGGGCAGCCATGGCTGTGATTGTCTGAGAGGCAGCCAATCACAGCCGTGGCTGCCATCAGTGAGAACTGCGCTGGATCGAGGTGCTGTAAGTAAAGAAGGGAAGCGGTTTTTTGGTATAAGAATATAGCGGTTGGGGGTGGGGAGACATGCCCTGCAGTACGTTAAAAGCATTTTATGCTTGATGACAACAAGCAAGAGAGGCATCGGGAGGGAGGAAGGGAGCGGGGGGAAAAGGGCTCTACTGCACAAGCCTCTATCCCTC
Source organism: Hymenochirus boettgeri (assembly GCA_019447015.1). NCBI lineage: Eukaryota > Metazoa > Chordata > Amphibia > Anura > Pipidae > Hymenochirus > Hymenochirus boettgeri. The sequence goes on from CM033472.1 coordinate 105,249,278, forward strand.
CCGGAGGCATCACAGAGGCAGAGACCTTTAGGACAGGAAGACAGCTCCTACCCTACAGTTTCCTGAACTTTATACATGGACTACAGAAGAACCACAAGGAGCAGGGATGTAAGGTAAGTTTTTTTTAATTGTACAGTGGGGCCAGTAGTAGGGAAATTTTTAGTTTGGGGGGTGGACATGCCCTTTAATAGTATACTAGTTTCATATATATGGGTATCAGGACATGCCAGTGTCAAACTACAAACACTGGAGAGACCCAAGCCACACGCTGGCTTGACACTACCCAATTTCAGATTATAATATTTAGCAGGTTAACTGAATTGACATCTGGTTTGATGAAACTAAATCCCCTTCGGAGACTGAACAAATGTTAACATGTTATATGTTGTGGCTCACCTACAAAACCCAGAGAACCAACTTATTGGGCAAAAACACAATTGCACGAGCAGGCACTCAAATTATGTCGGGAAAACAACACAATACCTAGATACGAGGGTACTCCAAAATTAGGGAACCTGCTGGTAGGGATAAGTTCCCCTTTTGAAGAACTAAAAAACAGGTTCAATCTCCCCCACTATAGATACCATACTGTATATAATCAAATATAAACTGTTCCGAATGTAAACCGATATATATATATATTCCTTATATTATATAAATAAATGTATAATTTCATGGGGAATACATTGGGTTTTTTGGAGGTACTATGTTGGTGGGGGTATGTAAAAGTAATATACATAGGGACAGTGTTTATGTGTTGTTTAAGCACTAAATAAATAGTTATATCAATATTAACAAATATGTAGTAATGGCATTAAAGTATATAGAAATGTAAATAAGGCAAAATATATAAATAAATAAAATTACTTGCATAGTCCCCACTCTTGTTTTGTAATGGTATCTTCAAAATGGGGTGTTAAGCCACACCCCATGAAGTTTTACAGGGAGGCAATGTAAGCTTACAAAGAAACATTTATCACTTCCCTTTTAGTGTTGTATCACTATGGTGTTCTTAATATTAGATTGATAGCAGCGTTAGCGAATCAAAACATTTTCTGAGTGTTAGTAGGAAGTTGCAAGACTTATATGTCACTTCCTTTGTAAAAATGTGACAGTCTTAGTAAAAACATTCTTCTCACTCTCACCTAACTCCAATGAAGTGAGTTTGTTAATGGTTTATTACATTATTTAAGCAATAGACCCCATAGAAGCCATAAACCTGTGTCCTGAACTGATAAAATGTAATAAGATTGAACCATGACAGGATAGTCTGGGTTCTTTATAGGACCTCAGATTTACCAATAGTGATCCCTCTCTTATCAGAATCCCTGGTGACAGCTGTGAGTTAATGGGGAGGGTGAGTATTGAAAGACAGATTTAATAACTTTCATTATAGAATGATATTATTGGTTGGAAATTTAACGGGAAAGATTGATTCAAGCTCTGCACAACAGTAGTATTTTACTGTGGTGTTTCTACTGAACTATAACACTGTATACAATGTTACAATAAATAGTGCAAGAATAGAGATGGACCGGATTTCGGATCTGAACCCAGTTCCAGTAGAAGGTTACTATACCAATCAGATTATTTCTAAAAGAATCTGATTGTAACTAATTCCGATTGGTTACAATTAGATTCTTCCAGAAAGCATACCAATCAAATTATTTCTGAAACAATCTGACTAACCAATTCTAATTGGTTACAATCCAGTTTTTTTTAATTTTTTTTTAGAAAGAATCTTATTGTTATACCAATCAGATTATTTTCCAATCAGAATTGGTTACAATGAGATTCTTTCAGAAAGAATTTGATTAGTTAGTATACCAATCAGATTCTTTCCCAATCACAATGGGTTACAATCCGATTCTTCCAGAAAGCATTCCAATAAAATTATTTCTAAAAGTATCTGATTGTAACCAATTCTGATTAGATACAATCAGATTCTTTCAGAAAGTATCTGATTGCTATACTAACCAATCAGATTCTTTTCCAATCAGAATTGGTTTCAATCGGCTTATTTTTTCAGAAAGAGACTAATTGGTTAGTATACCAATCAGATTATTTCTAAAAGAATCTGATTGTAACTAATTCTGATTAGTTACAATCAGATTCTTCCAGAAAGCGTACCAATAAGATTTTTTCTGAAAGTATCTGACTGTAACCAATTCTGATTGGATTTTGTATACTAGACAATCAGATTATTTTCTAAACAGAATTTGTTACATTCAGATTCTTTCAGAAAGATTCTGTTTGGTTAGTATACCAATCAGTTTCTTTCTGAAAAAATCTGATTGTAACCAATTCTGATTTGAAAGAATCTGATTATCTGTTCCCCAGACCATTTACAGTAAGTTACTGTATTTTTACAAAATTTTTGAAAATTCCTTTAAAATTCAAATTTTCCAAAATTTCGGTGACCCTCAGAAATAGAATGTGTAATCTTCAAAAACAGTTTGATCGTGAGGAAAGTTATTTTTTTTTAAACTTCTGGATGTATGTACGTTTTCCCTAGACCATTTTCCAGGTCCACAGGCGGAACGGATTTTAGCTTCGCCCATCTCTCAAAACCCTGGATTTAAAATATCTTCCTGTATAGATTTATCAAAACAAATCAATAAACAAAACAGAAAAAATGTGATAGTGTTATATAACAAATATAAGATGGGTAATGTCTGTCTTATCTAGATGTTAGGCTCCACTTTATGTATATTTAACATGTATTTCTAAAGCACTGACACTTCCAGTACAATCCAAAAGATGTGTGTATATATGTCCCCTCTAATACCTATTGGGGTACACACTTCTGCCTGTATATTGTGTAAAATATTCATTTTGGGGATGTGACACTAATAGAACCAAGATTTCATAGGATTTCTTTTATTTTGCCTCTTTTTTGTACAAATCCCTAAATTTTATAGTAGTGTGTATAAAGATTTTAATCATCTGTATCCACATATAGCTAAACATACACCCACCTATGTCCCACTGTGCACAAATGGGCACACTTTTGTAGTATATATATATAAATATATATATATCAGCAGCACACTGGAATAAAATGAAATAGGTGCGCATCTCCTAGGGGCCTGAACCTCCCCTATAAGTATACAACCTCAACAAAGGAGCCCCACTCAAACATTTGCAATGGTTATACGATTTTATTAGATGCGTTTTGTTAGTATATAAGAATATAAGAAAATTGTATAACCATTGCAAATGGTTGAGTGCAGCTCCTTTGTTGAGGTGTATATATATATATATATATATATATATATATATATATATATATATCCTGAGAATCCAGGAAAACTGATTGACCTGAGTATAAACCTAGGATTAAACAATGCAACCACTACTGCTGTGCCTATAATGAGTTATATGCAGTATTTACATGTTGTAACACATCAATCTCCCCATGTCTTATATACAGAGTGCTAACAAGTAGGGAGTAAATGAGCCTACCTCACGTATACAAACCAAATAGCTGAAGCAATGAAGGACAGGAGCTGTAGATGGACTTTAAGCTGAAAGACAAAGCTATTAGAGAACTTTAGTGAGATCTGACAGTATGCTTTGACCTCCTGTGAGTTTGTGCAGTGGGGAGAATACACATGCCCACTAGCACATACTGGAAGATTACTCCTCTCTCACTTCTGCTCCCTGCATGGCCTGAGTATAAACCGAGAGTTATTTTTTAATGGTATTTTGTCACCAAAAAAAAACTGTTGAGACATGCATTAAGAGCAGAGTTCCCAAGTAAACTCATAGACCCCAAACACCCACTGATAGGTATTTTAAAAACTCAAGTAGAATAAGGGCTGACATCACGGCTATATACAAGATTAATCCAAACTTTAAACAATTTACAATGTGAATCAATAATGAATAAATAGTTGGTATATGTCCCTGAACTGCGACCTGACCAATGAGAGGAAATAGCAGAAACTCATATCTTGGCATTTCTATCTGCAAATAATTAATCCATTTTTTTATACTCCACCAACGTATATAGCCCCCAACATTCTTCAACATCTTAAAAATTGAGATGTAGCCTGCCAAAAATGCCATCAACTGAATGTTGACTTTTGTCATTTAATTTGGTTATGCCACCAAGGCAAAGATACTTGCATGATGTAATGCAATTAATTCCAGAGGTGCTACTACAGCACATTCTTCCCAATGGAATGATGTGTAAATTGGATATAATTGATGAAGAAGTTTGGGGGAAATCTAGAGCAAAATTGCTGAGAGAAATGTTATCCCCCCCGAAAAACTATTACTTTAAATTTGATGGCGTCACAAAAAAATCTTACAAATAAGAGATACAAAGAATAGACAGACAAAGTGAAAGCAAAATGTATTACCCATCCACATTCAGGACATAACATTCCGCAACTCCACCCTCATAAGAACATCTTTTAGAAAGAATGGCCTCTTTAAAATATGTTGATATAGCATAGTTTGTCCTATGAATTCATTACTGTATGCCTGCTATGCTTCTGGATGTCTCATGGAAACTGAGCAAATTAGAAACCAGTACTGAGCAGGTACTGAGCCTGGGCATGCTCAGTCATTGGCTGTGATGTCAACTGTCAAATCCATAACTGACAGTTGCTAATTGGAAGAACCTGGAAGCAGAAACAGGGAAAACAGGACATTTTGCAGGATTTCAGGTTAGACTTATATATTTCAGATTTCAAACTATTACCGTTTTGGGGGGTGACTTACTTGTGTGTAAGTTTTCATTTTAGGGCTGGACTTGCCCTTTAAAGTAATAAAAACGGCAATGTCACCAGCGCACAACTCTATTCATTGCCTAAGTCCTGTATCACAGTAAAAAGAGAAAATGTCTATCTAACAAACACCGGAAGTTGAAGATCGTTTTAAGATTAGATTTAATGCTGGAAAATAGTCTAACACCCTCCTGGACCCTTATTAGTATTGAGAAACAGTCCACAATGTAGTGACACCTTCCAAGGACCCACTGACAGGCTGCATAAGGGCACTTATGCATCTTCGCCACCTTAGACTTGGTGATTTTATATGGCTGAACTTAATGCAAGGATACACTTATCAGCTTTTAATAAATATGATTGAGTGGTTAGAGAAATGTCGATCGTGCTGGTAGTGACTTTACACGGTGGAGATAATGGTGGCGAAAAGTTAACAAGCCTTTATAAATATGCCTCTTGGTTCAATTTCTATAGATTATTTGCTTACAGAGAAAGCAGGAGATGAAGGTAAAAGGAGTTGCGCTCAGATACTGTATACTTTTTTTTGGCTTTTGATTAATAGATTGAATGGTTGTTTGGGGAATTATGACAGTGCTGCTTCATTAGTGTTGTGTAAAGCAAATGTTATTTTTCAATATTGAAGGATTGTTTATGTTACTATATATGTTAATATATTCAATCCATTTAGTATGGACTTCAAATGTTTCTAACATATATATCTATTGTATTCCTTTGGATCAAATGGACCTAAAGTTTAGTGCTTGAAGACGTTTCGCTAGTCATCCAACTGGCTTTCTCAATTCAGAATGACTTGTAGTTGCCAAGAATCTGTTGGCAATAAGTACCCTGGAAAGTCCCAATTAGCATATAACAACCAGGTGTTAGGGACCTTCTGAATGCAAGGTGTGATGCATTGTGGCTAAGAGGTGTTATCGAAACTGCCCAGGGTAAGGCGTCAAAACAGCATTATACATTCTAGACAGTGGTGTTGCCCCCCCCCAACATGGTTTCTTTCATGGTTTTTCACATTAATGGCCTCCATGACACCTCTCTTGAACCAGTCCTGTTCCTTTGCCAAGATGTTACATTACATTCTTCAAAGGTTTTATTACAATCTTCAAAGGTATGTCTTTTTTCCTTAAGATGCAGGAACACGGCTGAGTCCTGACTGGCTCTTCTGTGCTGGGCCATACATTGGTGCAGCTGCTGTTTGGTCTCCCCTACATACAAATCAGAGCACTTTTCACTGTGTACATGATGTCGCTTTTCTTATGTTTCAGTATTGGGTGTTTTTGATGCACCAATTGCTGCCTCATCGGTTTGGTTTAAAGCAGACAGGGATATGGTGTTTTGTAAAAATTCTTCTTAAGTTCTTGGGGACTCCTGCTACATATGAGATGACCATGTTCTTTCTTCTTACTTGCTTTTCCCCTTCAATGTTGGTTTTTGTGTTCTTTTCTTTCTTTCTACCCCCTTTAAAAAAAAGCTCAGTCCAGATACCCGCTAGTTTTAAGTGCTCCTTATGAGATGTTTAATTTCTTTAGCCTTCGCCCCTGTGGTAGTGGAGTTATCTGCTCTGTGTTGCAGGGTTCTGATCACACCCAGTTTGTGATCTAAAGGGTGGTGGGAATCAAACATCAAGTACTGGTCTGTGTGGGTTGGTTTTCTGTAAACCTCTACTTCCAGTTTACCATTTTCCCTGAATTCTACCAAACAGTCCAAAAAAAAAAAAGCCAGTGTGTTGTTTTGTACCTCCGCCCTTATAAATTTGATGTTTTGGTCTACAGCATGGATGTTTCCTGTGAAGGCTTTTACTTCCTATGGTGGATTTTAACCCAGGTGTCATCCACATATCTGAACCAGTGGCTGGGTGCAATGCTCTTGAAGGTATTAAGAGCCTGTGTTTCAATTATCCTCCATGTAAAGGTTTGCCACAATGGGTGAAACTGGAGGTCCCATAGCACATCCATGTTTTTGCTTGTAGAACGTATCCCTATATTTGAAATAGGTGGTACTGCAGTAGGGAGCACATGGTACCTAATTGCCAACAGATTCTTGTACAAGTCATTCTGAATTGAGAATGCCGGTCGAATGACTAGAGAAATGTCTTCAAGAACTAAACTTTAAGTCCAGTTGATCTAACTGAATACAACATACATACCATGACCTGGATGAATGAGAACCGTCACAAGCATTTTCTAACACATGAATTTTTTCCTGAGTAATTGAAGGAATCTACAGAGAGAATACAGTGTGGCAAGGTAGAAGTTATAGACTTTCATTGCTGAAGTACGCTATCTAAAAATATTAGGCTTACAGAGGATTAAAAAAAGAAACATGCACACCCAATTGTGTGATTCTTTGACATGATATTTATCAAATGAAGCCACTCCCTGTGGTGATGTAATTGTACTATACACATCCCTAATTGTCTGTGTTATTTTGATGACTCGCTGTGATTCTTACAAAGCTTGTAAGACTGGTCAGTGCTAGCCAAATATTAACCTGAGGACTACATCTTTAATGCATTGTCAGTGTATGTAACAAATCAGCTCAGGTAAGATATTCTTTTTGTATATATTTACATTTGATAACATCCAATTTATGCATTCTAAAATTGATAAAAACTAAACAATTCTTTCTTACTTTTGGAGACTGACAAACTGGTGGATAGTAACAAAGACGAGGATAACATTTGTTTTGTTTACACTAATGAAGTACCAGTAAATGTTGGAATCCTTTTATAATGAATCTGGATCTAGTAAGTAAGAGTTTAGACCTCCGAAAATGCATATACACTTGAAATACATTTAGGTGTAAGTCCCAACAGATGGATGGATACTAACAAATGATTCTGATTGGGGGATCAGTGAATGTGTGACCAGCAAATGCATTTGACACAATATCTCATACAAGGTGACTTATAAAATTATGAAATAAAGGTCTTCCCCTATTTGTATTTAATTTGAGAACTGGCTAATAGATATATTGCAAAGAGTAGTTTTAATGGGCATGTCCACCCACAAAACTGTTTAAAGTCTAAAAAAGTAGGAACTGTCTGTGTGCCAGTGGCTGCTACTTCCTTCTCCACCTGGAGGACTCTGGCATGGATTAGTATCAAAGGTATCACTTGCCCCCCCCTACTGGCTTTTAACAAGTAGGGAAGGGGCAACCCATCAAATGCTTAGTATTCAAATGATAGCCTTTAATACAAATCCGATGCAAGGTCAAGGGGACAACCTTCCCAAGAAAATGCAACCAAGCAGAGGGTATCAGCTCAGATAAATGACCCAAGGTTATTTGTTAGGACCTTCCATATTAGTGCTCCCTTGACATGGTTGGAAGGCTTTTCACTTATATGCATAAAATTGTAAGTTAAACCCCCATGTTTTTACTGTCATTAGCACATATAATAGTATACTGTATGGGGCCCAGGAATGTGCATTGATCATCTTTTTCTTTGTTTGTGCATATAGATAAAATGATATGTAGCGCACAACATTTTATTTAGTTTCTGCACAGATGATATATATCCGTGCACACAGCCGATACAAAATTAGAAGGAACATTGATAAGACACCTTTACAAATATGTTAGAGTGCACTACAGTCAATTAGCAATTGATCTTTTCTCTCATGGGGTTAACAAAATAAAAGAGGCCCCCTTGAAACTTGAGAAAAGGACATTTCTGCTTAAGTTGGAATTGGTCCTTTACTATGAGGACAATAATGTGGAATGCCCTTCCTGAAAATGTTGTTTTGATAAAAGGGTAACTGTGATCTCCATACAAGAGCTCTCATATACCTTTCAAATAAGCAAAGAATGAGGTCTCTAGCTTCTCTGGTTATTAAAGTGGAACTGTGGTCCAAAAATGACTTTAGGTAAATTGATAGGAATTGCTCGCCTGAGAATTTTTGCAATTTATTTTCATTGTTTATTTTACATAGTTTTGAAGATATTTACATTTTTGTCTGTGATATGGCAGCAGCATCACCAGGTCCCCTGCACTTCCTGCTGCCTGCTCTGAAACCTGTCAATCTGCCCTGTATCTCCTCCCCTTTGCAGCCCCCCGGTCCCTCCCACTCATGGACCCCATGGTCCCTCCAGTTGCAGGCCCATTCCCTTACAGCCCCATGTGGCCCCGCCCACTCACGGGTGCCATGGCCCTGCCCAGAACATATAGTGAGAGAGAGAGAGGCTGTATTTCCCTTACCTTCTCTGCAGCTGCATGTCCTTCACACAGCAGAGAGGAGGAGGGACTTCCTGTCTCCCTCCTGTTCCCGGCGGCACTGTGCAGGAGAAGCCTTAGGAATGTCACATGTCAGCCTCCCATTAAGTTTCTGGTCAGTCATTTCTTTATATCTTGGGCTGTGGAGCATGTAGAGAGGTGGTTGATGGCTCGTTTTAAACAGTCCACAATGTAGTGACACCTTCCAAGGACCCACTGACAGGCTACATAAGGGCACTTATGCATCTTCGCCACCTTAGACTTGGTGATTTTATATGGCTGAACTTAATGCAAGGATACACTTATCAGCTTTTAATAAATATGGTTGAGTGGTTAGAGAAATGTCGATCGTGCTGGTAGTGACTTTACTCGGTGGCGATAATGGTGGCGAAGAGTTAACAAGCCTTTATAAATATGCCTACATTTTTAATGCATTGTCAGTGTATGTAACAAATTACCTCAGGTAAGATATTCTTTTTGTATATATTTACATTTGATAACATCCAATTTATGCATTCTAAAATTGATAAAAACTAAACAATTCTTTCTTACTTTTGGAGACTGACAAATTGGTGGATAGTAACAAAGACGAGGATAACATTTTAACCCTTTCACTGCCAGGAGATTTTCATTTTTTTTTGCGTTAACTGCCAGAAGAATTTTCATGATTTTGCCCTCAATCGCTTTAGACTAATTTTACAGTAGGAAACCTTGCAGTAAATCAGGAATATTATACATTGTTTTTTTCAGCACAAAGTGTACTTTAACATGGTAACAGTATTTTGTAACTTTTCTGGAAATTTTACTGGAATTATGGGTAAAATATGTAAAAAAAATGAAAAATTTGCAAATTTTCATGGATTTTTCCCATTTTTATTTATAGTTATCTTAAGGTTACACACAAAAATCTTACTCTTTCTAAAAGCTCTGATACTCCCGAGTACAACGATACCAGATATATGTAGGTACCCCACTTTTCCTGTACAGGAGACTCCCCCAAACTAAAACTGCACCTTCAAGAATATTACACCAAATTAAAATGTATAACCACTACTGACAGTTAACATAGAATATCTACCAAATTAACTAAAATATCCCCACAAGTGAGATATTTTTAGAAACTACACACCCGCAGGATTTTATGAGTGAGGTAAGTTTTGATCAAAATGCAGATACCCGGACGCAGCTCTTCGTCCAATTGTAAGTTGTTTTCTCACATTTTCCTTTTTTTCCTCAACTGTAAAATCAGAGACAAAATCAAATGCGAATTTCAGCTAAAAACTGTGGAGGAAAGTTCAAACGCATCTCAAATATCAAAGCCTAACCCCTCCCGAATAAAACGGTATGCCACATTCATGTGTGTACCCAGAGACATGGCTACCAACTAACCCAGAGCGTGACCAGTGCCAAATGTCAGTAGCAGCAAAAAAAAATTAGCCAGTTTTGTATTTGAACAGTCTGCAGTTTTTCCAAAAATCACCCCCCCCCCTCCCTCCCTCCTGTTCCCGGCGGCACTGTGCAGAAGCCTTAGGAATGTCACATGTCAGCCTCCCATTAAGTTTCTGGTCAGTCATTTCTTTATATCTTGGGCTGTGGAGCATGTAGAGTGGTGGTTGATGGCTCGTTTTAAAGGTAGTAAACTGGCCTTTCATTCTAAACTCAACTTGGAGACCACAGTTCCCCTTTATGTTATATACTTTAAACTGAGAGCCTGGGAGGAGCAAGAAAGTGTGTGACAGTCACATGATGTGCTGTGTAAGAAGCATCCCCCCCAACCCCCCCCCCAAAATACACCGTATTTCCTGAAGCTGTTAAAAGGCAGTTACAGCAGTAGGATACAACTGTGCATGCTCAGCACTTGTGGCGGAGGGGGGGGAGGTTCAGCAATTGTGTTGGTGACATCACAGCTCACAGTGCTAGCTGAAAACGCCATTCTTTATACTGTTATGTGTTTGCATAGATTGCAGCTAGAAGCATGATCCTGGGGTTATTTCCAAGGTAGGAATGTTCTCTTTTTAATAAAGGTCACTTGTATGGAGACCACAGTTACCCTTTAAATATTTTTCGAAGGATGGTTACTTAAACAGCTGTTAACTTTCTCCACGTATGTGCATGTGTTAAGGTTGGTGTAATGGGGGGCATGGGACGCTTGTGATGAAAAGCTGTACTTTTGTTGGGGATGCTGAGTTTAGAATGGAAGGGTTGAAATTTAACTTTTGTTAACCCAAAATAAATATGTAAGTAGGTAACTAAACAGTGAAAATTAATTTAGGCTCATTATTTAACCATATACATGTAAAACTATATGCATCCATGCTAACATTTTAAATCTTTAGGCATATTGACATTTTACCAATAAACTGATTAAAGCTATTATCGTTTGTTCACTACATTTTCCTCCCACAAAAATAAATCATAACGATATGAAAATCTTTCACTAGAGTAAACAGTCCCTAGTTCCATCAGCTAGTACAGAGTTAAACTGTTTAAACTTTATAATGCTGTACTTCCGAACATTTTTTTTTTTACTTAAAATGTCAATATTTAAATCCAGCAATTTCTGGATAATGTGGCTTTCTCTTTTTAAAAACAGATTTACCCCTAAGCACATTGAACACTGTCTAGGGGAGTCAGTGTTTGCAAGGACAGCTGTCAATCTGTTCTCTTTTTTCATTCCCACTGTTGCCACGTTATATGCAGTTCATTAGGTTTTTTTAAAATAAAATCTGAGTCTCCTAATTCAGGCTGAGGCCACAATACGTTGGACTGTAAAGTGCAGGAAAAGCTTTGCTGATCTGAAAAGAGGATTACAACGTAGCACAGGAATTTCACAAAATCAAACATATATCCAAGTTTTAGTTTCCTCATATCAAACAAGCAGGTGTGAGATAAACCAAAGGACCTTTATTTATTTTTTTTATTTCTTAAAAGGCAAGTCTATCCCTCAAATGAAAAATCGTATGTATAGGTAAATTACCACCCAAACAGAAATAGTTAGAACTATTTTTCAGTTAACAACTTCTGTCATGATGTAACAGTTTACATTACAGCCAATGACTGAATGCTATTCCCCTAGCTGCCTCATCTGAACATGCTCAAGCTCATTACCAGCTTACTAAATTGCTAAAGGAGCATGAACAAATATAGCCATTAACATACACTACTTCTTTGTTTCCATGAGGTATCTAGAAGCATAGCAGGAATAATATAATGATTCCAGAGGACAAGATAGGCTATATCAACATATTTTAAATCTTCCTAAAATATGTCATTATGACTGTGGAGTTGTCCTTTAAATCTAAATATAAAAAAGAACATCGCACAAAACTGTCAGCTGACAATACATGTCACATACAAGTTTGTCTAGTTTCAGAAACACACCCTTTGGTCTGACTCCTGCGAGAGATATGTGGTTGTGAGTTTCACTAGGAAGTAAGAAATCAGGTAAAAAATATTTAAATTTCTATTTGTTAACAATAAAAAAAAGTTAATGCAGATTGACCAAGATTCTTGTAATGTGACATGTAAACACAGTGCATGGACATCATTACTAAAACAAGCACTGTACAAAACTATCTAATTATAAAAATATTGTTCCTTAATTTTATTTAGTAAAGATCATGAAACTTTCTCAGAGTCCCCCCTTGTGACAGCCCCCCCTCTGTGACGGTCTCCCTCCCATGAGTGTCCCCTCTGTGAGAGTCCCCGTCCGTGATAGAGTCCCCCTCTTTGACAGTCTGTGCAGAGTCCCACCCTGTGACAGAGTCCCCCCCTCTGTGACAGTTCCCCTTCCTGTGACATTTCCCCCCTCTGTCACAGTCCTCCCTTTGTCACAGTCTTCCCTCTGTCCCAAGGTCCCCCGTGACATTGTCCCCCTCTCTGTGACAGAGTCCCCTCCACTGTCAGAGTCCTCCCACGGTGACAGTCCCCCCCCTTGTGACATCCTCCCCTCTGTGACTGTCTCCCCCCATTAGTTCCCCCTCTGTGAGATTCCCCCGTGACAGAATTCCCACCCGTGATAGAGTCCCCCTCTGTGACAGTCTGTGCAGAGTCCCCCCTCTGTCCCAGGGTCCCCCCTCTGTGACAGTCCCCCCCGTGACAGTCTCCCTCTCTGTGACAAGTCCCCCTCTGTATAGTCCCCCCCGTGACAGTTCCCTCTGTGACAGTTCCCCCCTCTGTGACAATCTGTCTGTGACAGAGTTAACTAGACATTAAGTAAACATTACATTAACAGGTGCTAGAAGTCCAGAGACCCCACTCAGTGTCTCAAGGCCAGAGCCCCCCCCTCAGTCCCAAGGCCAGAGTGACAATCTGTGACAGTCCCCCCCTGGACAGTGCCCCCACCCCTCCGTGACAGTCTTCCCCTCTGAGACAGTCCCCCACCCTCTGTGACAGTCCCCCCATGACAGTCTCCCCCCTGTAACAGTCCCCCACCCTCTGTGACAACCCCCCCCCTCTGGACAGTCCCCCCCTCTGTGACAGTTCACCCCTGTGAGTTTCCCCCTCTGTGACAGTCTCCCCCCTGTGAGAGCCCCCCCTTTGTGAGTCACCCCTTTATAACAGTCTCCCCCCCGTGAGAGTCCCCTCTCTGTGACAGTCCCCCCCTCTGTCAGAGGCGTATCAAGGGTCTAAAAAGATCAGGGGCACCCTTGGGTACTCTGTGTGCCTCGCAGCATAGTGCGGCGCAATTTTTAAGCTCTGCCCCCAATTAAGCCACATCCACTAGCTACTTACTAGAGACAGACAAAAAGGCCGATAGACAAACACAAATAGATACACAGCCAGATAGTGATAAACAGGCAAAAAGACAGAGAAATAACACTGTAACTAGAATATGTTCTTTAATTAATAAGTCTTCTTTCAAAATTTCAGTTTATGTTTATAAGAAGAGTTTGATTGCAGCTGTAATGAGTCTTTGCCGCAAGAAGCGTGCCTTCCTATTGGCCTCGTTGCCGACGGGGAGGAGGGGGCAGAGCCTAGCAGAACAGCGTTGCTCTGAGACTGTACAGTAAGAACCGCGAACCCAGGGGTGAGGACTTAGCGGTTCTGGTCCTCACCCTGGGTAAAAGCGAACGCACCAAGAAGAGGAGCGGAGGGAAGGTGAGTATAATTGTCCTTTAAAGATTGAGTGTGGGCCAGACCCGGACACATGAATGTCAGATGAATGTCCGTTTCTGCCTGACTATAGGTTGGTGTATAGACATCTGGGCTATATGTATGGGACAATATTGGGCGCAAAATGCCCAAGTCAGTCTAAAACTCTATGCTATCCGATGCATTATCGGGTTAGTGTGGGTTTTACACTGATTTTGTGTTGCCTGTGCCATTTCCGAGAATGGTCGGAAAAAGTGTGCCGCAGGCGATGCAAAACCGCCCTTAGTAAAGTTTTGCGCTACTATGTAGTGTGAAACTTTACGGCACTGAATAGGAGGTGTTAGCCGGCGCACTTACCTGGCAGAAATCCCGTGATGTACAAAATCTCGCACAGGGAACTCGGGCAGGTGAGGTGCGTTGGAAGAAAATATTGCATCTCCCCCTTGGTTGGGTGTTGTTGATGATCTGCCGAGCACCCATACACTAAGTTATAAGTGGCCAGAATGGCCATCAGTCTGAAACTCATGCATCGCAGGCTGGGCCTGCAGATGTTTACGGAGCTTTCGACTTAATTATGTTAATAATATTTTAAGTTAATTGATAAAGAACAGTGGTGATGCTACTTCTTAAAGTAAATGGGTCTCTTGTCAGTGACCCATTACTAACTTAAAGGGTAACTGTTTTCTCCAATTTTTCTAGTTAGGGTTATATAAATAGCCTTTTATCATACCCTCAAAATTAACTATCTGCTTGAGCACTTCTTGTTTTCAGCAATGTGAACAGCTTGTAGCCATGTGACCTGCCTCTGTCTCCATTAATAGGCCCTTCGTCTCCCCCAAGTATAATGGTATGCTCTCAGTACAGCAAGAAGTCACTTACTCAAGTCCATTGGTAAGTCACTCTCTCCTCAAGTGTAATATGAATCCACTATATCCAAATATTGTGAGAAGCTACCACCTCCAAGTATAATGACATTCCACTCTTCCCCGATCAATGAGAAGCCACTCTCCCCCTAGTGCAATGAGGAGCCAAACACCTCAGTATAATGAAAAGCCACCCTTTCAGAATAATGTGAGGCCCTACACAAGGCACAAAGGCACAGTAAACTGGCAATTTCATTATACACTGGTAGCAATCTGGTCATTTTAAACTCACTGTTGTGTTCAGTTTTAGTTAGACACTTGCCCACACCTTTGGCCAGGGAGACCTTCTTGTACCTTCTACATGGACCTCTGTCCCTATCTATCTCTATCTGTCCCTCTCTCTCTGTATATCTATCTCTGTCTATCTGCCTCTTGTCTATCTCTCGTTATATCTCTCTCTTTCTATCTCTCTCTATTTTACTGTCTTTCTGCCTCTTGTCTCTCTCTCTCTAACTGTCTATCTATCTAACTCTACCTGTTTATCTATACAACTGTCTATCTAACTCTGTGCATCTATTATCTATCTATCTATCTATCTTTGTGCATCTATCATCTATCTATCTAACTCTGTGCATCTATCATCAATCTATCTATCATCTATCTGTCTATCTATCATTTATCTAACTCTGTGCATCTATCATCTACTTATCTATCATCTATCTATCTGTCTGTGCATATATCTATCTATCTATCTAACTCCGTCTATGCATTTATTTATCTATCTATCATCTATCTAACTCTGTGCATTTATCATCTATCTATCATCTATCTATCTAACTCTGTCTGTGCATTTATGCAACTCTGTGCATCTATCTATCTATCTATCTATCTAACTCTGTCTATGCATCTATCTATCTATCTATCTATCTATCTATCTATCTATCTATCTATCATCTATCTAACTCTGTGCATCTATCATCTATCTATCTAGCTAGCTATCTCTGTCTGTGCATCTATCTATCTATCTATCTATCTCTGTCTGTGCATCTATCTATGTATCTATCTATCTCTGTCTGTGCATCTATCTATGTATCTATCTAACTGTCTGTGCATCTATCTATCTAACTCTGTCTGTGCATCTATCTATATCATCTATCTATCCATCTAAATCTATCTATCTCTATCTCTAGCTATCTATCTCTATCTCTAGCTATCTATCCCTGTTTCTCGGTCTCTTGCTCTACTAGCGTAGCAGGCAAGTAAGTGTGGTAGGAAGTGCATAGGCTGCCTGTATTCCTCCGCTCCGGCGTGCGATTGACGTCATCACGCCGGTGTGTGTGAAGTGCCGCCGGGAAGTCCGGAACTTTGCAGAAGGTTCGGGGCACTTGCAGGAGGCACAGGCAGGAGCACAATCTCCGGTGTCTCTCTGCTGGGAGAGAGAGAGAGACTGCCCCCCCCTCTGTGACCGTTCACCCCTATGAAAGTCCCCCCCTCTGTGACAGTCTCCCCCCTGTGAGAGTAGTCCCCCCTCTGTGACAGTCGCCCCCCCCGTGACAGTCTCCCCATCGTGACAGTCGCCCCCCCCGTGACAGTCCCCCCCTCTCTGACAGTCTCCCCATTGTGACAGTCTTCCCCCTCTGCGACAGTCCCCCCCTCTGTGACGGTCTCCTCCCCTGTGAGAGTCCCACCCTCTGCGAGACTGTGAGAGTCCCCCCCCCTCTGTGACAGTCTCCCCCCGTGAGAGCCCCCCCTCTGTGACAGTCTCCACCCTCTGCGACAGTCCCCCCCTCTGTGACGGTCTCCTCCCCTGTGAGAGTCCCACCCTCTGTGAGAGTCCCCCCCCTCTGTGGCAGTCTCCCCCCGTGACAGTCCCCCCCTCTGTGCCAGTCTCCTCCCTGTGTGAGCCCCCACCTGTGAGAGTCCCCCCCTCTGTGACAGTCTCTCCTCCTGTGAGGACACGGATCCACTGACGCACAGTTAGGATATTATAATACTGTAGATAGAGTTAGTATATCATAATAGAATTTGGATATTAACATAGGGAAAAGTAACACAAAATTGGCTATATTTAAATTATAATTATTATAAATGTATAAAATATTTAAAAAATATTTTTGCTATCAAAATTTAGAACCTCTGTCACTCTTAAGCAAATTCAGTGTTATGAAAACACAGATTTAAGCTTTTGAAGTCAGTCTTTTAGCGCCTATGGTTGTTTTATCTTTAAAATATTTTAAAAGGGCAACTTTTAAAAGGTGTTCAACTTGCCTGATATGCAGGGAAATCGCATGAATATTGTAAGATCATACTATAGTCATCCATATACTATACGACAATTGTAGAATATCCTTCCCTCTCTTAACTGACATATAGCACAACAGGCAGTCAGGAAAAAACCTGAAAACCGAAAAGGAAACCCATTTAACTCCAGAAGTATCTGAAGGCACTCATAAGACATGTATAAGGGAAATAATATCCCCAACTCTTAAGGGGAAAAGATCAATTTAATGGTGTATCAAAAAACCTTCCAACCAGTAAAGTAGCATAAAAACATACTTTATTAGCCAATATATTAAAAATATAGTAAACATCTAAAAACCACACAGTAATAGAAAAGATATCTGGGCGTCCCCAGAATCCCAGTAAGCATCTTACTCAAGTGTCCCTGAGTCTCAACAGCATGGAAAGTTCCACTAGTAGCTGTAAAGCAAATTAGCATAATAAGCAAGCAGGCATAATTAATATTGGGCATAACCGCGCAACCCCTCCACGTCCCAGGGGTTGGTGTAAGCATGGAGCAAATAGCTAGGCAGTGGCTTGAATGCTAAGGAAAGAATGTATACACAAAAGGGGGGCTGTGGGAGCACTCCTGTGGCAAAATTACTTTATAACAAATAGTGGAAGTAGTACTGATCTGACCAAAACATTAGAACAAACAAGAAAAGAGATGATTAATGCACATTCCTGTGCCCCATATATCATAATATGTATATATATATGTATATATACACATTTGAGTATATATTGTAGCAGAGTTTCTCTGCAGGAAGATTGACCAAGCTTCCATGTGGTAGTAGCACCCCCAACACGTCCCATTAATTGGAGGTCTTTTGCCATAGGTCACATTCCTGGGCCCCATATATCATAATATCTATGCTAGTGCAAACAATAAAAACATGGGGTTTTTTAGTTACAATTTTATGCATAAAAGTGAAAAGCCTTCCAACCACGTCAAGGTAACCCCAGTATGGAAGGTCCTAACAGTTTACCTTGGGTCATTTATCTGGGATGACACTCCATGCTTGGTTGCATTTTCTTGGGAAGGTTGTCTCCCTGACCTTGCATTGGATTAGTATTACAGGCTATCACTTCCCCCCGCCTACTGGCTTTTAACAAGGAGGGAAGAGGCCTTTCATCCAATGCTTAGTATTAAAGGCACAAGACCTCCAATTAAAGGGACATGTTGGGGGTGCTACTACCACATGGAATCTTGGTCAATCTTCCTGCAGAGAAACTCTGCTACAATATATACATAAAAGGGAGCTGTGGGAGATCTCCTGTGGCAAAATTACTTTATAACAAATAGTGGAAGTGCTACTGATCTGACCAAAACATTAGAACAAACAAGAAAAGATATGATCAATGCACATTCCTGGGCCCCATATATCATAATATCTATGCTAGTGCAAACAGTAAAAACATGGGGGGTTTTAGTTACAATTTTATGCATAAAAGTGAAAAGCCTTCCAACCACGTCAAGGTAACCCCAGTATGGAAGGTCCTAACAGCTTACCTTGGGTCATTTATCCAAGCTCCCTGCTTGGTTGCATTTTCTTTGGAAGGTTGTCTCCCTGACCTTGCATTGGATTAGTATTACAGGCTATCACTTCCCCCCCGCCTACTGGCTTTTAACAAGGAGGGAAGAGGCCTTTCATCCAATGCTTAGTATTCAAGGCATAAGACCTCCAATTAAAGGGACGTGTTGGGGGTGCTACTACCACATGGAAGCTTGGTCAATCTTCCTGCAGAGAAATCTGCTACAATATAACTCAAGTGTTATATATCATATATATATATATATATATATATATATATACATATTATGATATATGGGGCCCAGGAATGTGCATTGATCATCTCTTTTCTTGTTTGTTCTAATGTTTTGGTCAGATCAGTAGCACTTCCACTATTTGTTATAAAGTAATTTTGCCACAGTGCTCCCACAGCCCCCCTTTTGTGTATATATTGTAGCAGAGTTTCTCTGCAGGAAGATTGACCAAGCTATAATATGCAGGAAGGGTGGCGGAACATTGAAGTGAATGCACTGGGGGGGGGGGGGGGATAGACATACTCTATAAATTAACACAGACATATCTTTGGTTAAAAATTATTACTAAAGGTAATGATGAGTTTACTATAAGCTTCTCCTTCAACTAATAACTTGGATATTTTTTATTCATAGATAAGCCATGTTGGGTTCAGGGTTTAAACCAGAGAGACTTCGTGTTAATTTGAGACTCGCCATTAATCGACTGAAATTGTTGGAAAACAAGAAGAGTAAGTCAAAGTTGCCGTAGAAAAGTTTGAGAGACTGCTAAATGTTTATGTATGTGAAATGTGAGGAAACATTTCGCTGTTGACATCATTTTAATGGCAGTCTAATATAAGCCAACATTCCTCGAGTTAGCAGCTGTAAGTTGTGTGGAACAGATGGCATCACAGTCAATCAGGGCTGGTTCTAGCCATTTTGGTGCCCTAAGCTAGTCTTCCCTGGTGCCCCCTTCTAATTGAAAGCCAAACCACCTCTTGCATTAGACTTTGCATAGATTAGTAAACTTAGCCAACTTCCAAGAAGATTACAGTGTATGTAAATAGGGAGACTACAACACACTAGACTGGTAACAGTCTAGTGTGGTAATAGACTGCTCTATTGCCACATTGCCAGTGTGGCAATAGAGCAGTCTTTTACCACACAAGATTAACTGCTTTATTGCCGTGTTTTTAAAAAAAAAAAAATACTTTGAATGGTACACTACACCCTATCAGTGCCCAGCAGTTCGCCTAGGTTGCCTATGCCTAAAAAAGGCCCTGGAGCCAATGACTGAATGCTTTTACCATAGCTGCCACAACTGAGCACGTAAATTCTTATAAAAAGCATGGAGAGCTTAGAAAGGGGAAAAGAGGGAAAAGCATAATTTTTGCTGTATAATAGATTAGCCATACGTTCGTCATCTTTGTTACTATTGTAGTTTTGGAGGTGATTTACCTTTTATACAATTTTTGGGGTGAACTTTCCATTTAAGTTAAGGAGCACCGGAGAGTGATATTACATCCCCCAACATATTTCTTAACTAGTAAATATATCACCTCTGAAATCAGCATCATCTTGGAAAAATCATCTGAAATTTTACAGGTTTATGGCATTCACAGATTTTTATACAAAAGAACAGTACTTTCCACACACTATGGCAGATGTGTCCCACAATCCTCCATGCATCCATCCAAATGCAGGTAAATAAATTATTAAATAAGAAAAGGAGGGAGGGACCAAGGCAGACCCAGTATATGTTGCAAAATAGGCTTGTTTTATTTGTCCTAGTCCCACAACATGTTTTGGGTAGAGACCCTTTATCAAGGCGTCCTGTACCCGAAACATGTTGTGTGTCTTGGTCTCTTCCTCCTTTTCTTATCTAATAATTTACATATTTTTGCAGTCCTTGTTTCTAGTGAGTAGCACCTGGTGTGTCTTGTCTACAGAAAGGTCACCTACTGTAGTAGTTACTTGACAGCTCTAGCCCAAGGTTTAAGGAGGAGGTTAACTAACTAAGCAGGCATCTGGATATTAAACCTGTTCTGTAAAACCTAAATTATGCAGAATTAAAGGTTACGTCCGCTATAAATGAAAACTTTTGATATGCTGTAGCCCTTGCCCACACCCAACCGCGTTGGGCTTTCGAATCATACTTACAGCCTTTTGGTCCCGCGGTTGTCTTCTCCAGCTCTCTGCTAACCGGAAGCAGCAGAGAGGGGTCGGACCTCCAGCCAAGTCTGTGATAGGCTGCTGGTGAGCCAACCACAGACGCAGCTGCCGGCTTTGAAGACAGCTGCGGAAGCAAAGGGCAGTATGATTCAGAAGCTTTTATTAGAGCTCTAACTTGTCGGTTCGTGGTGGGCAAGGGAAAGTTACAATATACTGTATCAAAAGGATTTTACGCTAGGACAAGGAGGAGGCAGAAAACTTTTTACACACAAACAGCTCCTACTCTTCACTTTCCTGGACTTTGGACAAGCACTGCAGGAGAAGCATAAGGAGCAGAGATGTATGGTAAGGATGTTATTAAACTACACAGTGGGGCCAGCCTAAGGGATGCCTCTTCATAGAAATTCTAAAGCTTTTGTGCACCAGGATTTTGTCTGGAAACAAATAGGACTATAGAACCCAGTGTATTTGTGTAAAGAACATTTATCCTAGTGAAGACGTGAAACAGAATGATAGAAGATAAAGCTCACCTACTGCATTTTTACATTTTATTTCCCTTAAGCTGAAATGGCACAGAAAGCCAGGAAAGAGATTGCTGACTACTTGTCATCTAGGAAGGATGAAAGAGCACGTATCCGCGTTGAGCACATTATTCGTGAAGATTACCTTGTGGAGGCCATGGAGATTTTAGAACTATACTGTGACTTATTACTGGCAAGATATGGATTAATTCAGTCTATGAGGTGCAGCTACTAATGAGGACTTAAAATGCACAAATAATTATTAGAGGAAAAAATACGGCCATAATAAATGCAACAATGAATCATGTCATATATTTAACATTATTGGGATGGGGGTAAAGGGTTTGCAAAGCACTGGACAGACAGGTATACATGATTAATGTATGAAATTAATATCATTTGAAATGATTAACACTCTTCAACTAAAACTCTTATTTTGAAGATATCTATAGAGGCATGAAAATGATAGAATAGATTTAAATACAACATCCACCTTATGGGGTGCTCTAGGCTTTGTATATTTGTTTCAAACCCCCCTCTAAACCAATGAAATATACAAGTATTGCTCTCATTTTGTAAATAAATACTAAGCTACTTAGCTATGCTTTGATTTCCATCGTAATTTGTTTTTAAAAAATTGTACTGTATGGAAAAACTCTTTAGGCCCCAAAAAAGTATATTTATACCATTTATATTAAACTGGACTACTACTATATTCTTCCCAAGGGAACACAACCACAACATCAATGGAAAACCATCAGTCTGTAGCTTACAAGGGCCTCTACTTTTCTACTCATATACTACAGGACATTTGCCTGAGATAGTAGCCTGTCTGTTAACCTGTTGGTTATGGTATGCTATAGAGTGTGTAAGGTATGCTATAAAGTGTGTGAAGGTACAGTGTCAACAGTAACTTCTGTCAACCAGGACCCATAACACATCCTGCATAGCACACTGTCCCACAGAAAACTGTAATGTCAAAGGATTAAAGCACTAGGCTGACAGGATTTATTTTAAAAGCATTAAAGTGGCAACATCCAAATTTGTAAAAGATGCATATTTTATGATGTTTGGCATGTGAAGTAGGTTTTGACATTCATTCTTTCAGAGAACTAGACCCTGGTTTGGCTGAAGCAGTTTCCTCTTTGATCTGGGCTGCACCTCGCCTGCAAACAGAAGTTTCTGAGCTGAAGATAGTAAGTTTTTCATACTTTGAAATAAAATTAAAAACCCTTACATATCATGTGTGGGTTTAAAGTGAGAAGTATTTCTTAATTCTAAAGCAAATGTCCGGGGCAAATGCTGGATATCCAAGGGAGGTATTCCTGTAAGGGTTTTCATGCTCAGCACACCACTAACATGTACTTTTTGATGCATGCCCTTTTGTTACCTTTTGTTTCAAAATAAAAGGATTTTAGAAGTAAGGAGCTCCATGGTCATATAAATTATGAGGTACAGTAATCTGTATATAGTTTAGTAAAATGCAAACATTTCTATTCTATCAAATAGATAGAATGCATCTTTCTTGTTGTATGTACACTGGAAAATTCATTTTTTAAATTGCCCTTAAGTGGAAACTATAATTCATCCCAAATATCACAGTACCATTTTTTTGTTGATCTGCCCCCTATTTCATTAGATATCCAATCTGAAACATCTTACGTTTTAGCATTTCTTTAAAGGACAACTCCACCCTCATAATGACATCTTTTAGAAAGAATGGCCTCTTTAAAATATGTTGCTATATAATACTTTGTCCTATGAATTCATTACTATATGGCTGCTATGCTTCTGGATGCCTCATGGAAACTGAGCAATTTAGAAACCTGTACAGAGCCTGGGCATGCTCAGAAGAGGCAGATAGGGGATTAACATTCAGTCATTGGTTGTGATGTCAACTGTCAAATCCATAACGGACAGTTGATAACTGGAAGAACCAGGAAGCAGAAACAGGGGCACCAAGACATTGTGCAGGATTTCAGGTTAGACTTATATATTTCAGATTTCAAACTATTACTATTTAGGGTTTTCGGGGGTGATTTAACTGTATGTAAGTTTTCATTTTAGGGCTGGACTTGCCCTTTAAGCAGTTTTGCTGTAGTTGGAATGGTTTGACAGTTGGTGTGCTGTGTGCTGAATGCAGTTTTGACAGTTGGTATGTGGGAAAATAGTCAGGTCTGTGGTCAGAGCCTGAGCAAAACAAGTATTGTAGTGAAGGCATTCAGCAACACACACAACCTTATTAGTCATATTAGTCAAAGATAAAAACCATAAACTTTTCTTTAGAGCATGTTTTGATTTTTACCATTTTGAATATTAATGGGAGTCTTCTCATACAGAGGGGAAAAAGGTGAAAGGAAAGTAGTAAAAAAAAAATTTCAGGAATTAAATTAACTTTTAAAAGGACATTCTTTATCTTAAAAACTATTGTCAGAAAGACCAAATGTAAGTAACGTTGCCCCCAGTTTTTTTTTAATCAATATAAAGAGCTAAAATGACCATTTTTTTCTTTTTGTGAAATCAGATTAGTGACATTTTGCAGTTCTCAATTTCCACATAATTTTAGCTTCCTTTGGACCAAATAGAATATTGTAGCTTGAACATGTTAAAATTAAATGGCAAGTTCAGCCCTCAAATAAAAACAGGTAAATCATCCCTAAAAACCTTAACTGTAATAGTTTGAAATCTAAAATATATAAGACTAACCTGAAATCCTGCACAATGTCCTGTTGCCCCTGTTTCTACTTCCTGGTTCTTACAGTTAGCAACTGACAGTTATGGATTTGACAATTGACAACACTGCCAATGACTGAATGTTAATCCCTTAGCTGCCTCTTCTGAGCATGTTCAGACTCAGTACAGGTCACTAAATAGCTCAGTTTCCATGAGGCACCCAGAAGATCAGAAGAGATACCGTAATGAATTAAACAGAGGAAGTAGGATATACAGTATCAACATATTTTAAAGAGGCCATTCTCCACCCTGTTATTTTAAGGGTGGAGTTGTCCTTTAATCGGCTTATTTACTGGTAGAAGGGGTTACTTCTACATTCTGGTGTGATAAGGAATGTCTACTTCAGTAGGGTGGCTGCACTGCAAGTTGTCCACTGAATTGTGTATAAAATCTTTAAAAGTTTCTTGCTTGCGCTTGGGGGTATGGGCAGGGGAAGGGTTAAAAACCGAAAATAAATAGGTTAAGATCAAGATCTCTGTAAATATATCAGTTTAAAATGACACTTTCATATATTAAAATTCTTAAAACATTCATTTGTGCCTATCCACCACTAGGGGTAATGCAGATATGCGGGCTAATATTCTGTGCTGTTCTGATGCTTGCTTGGTCTGTATAGCTCCAAAAAATATCTGCACACAGGAATAAGGTTGCCAACAAATTGCATTATAGCAATTAAAAACAATAAACAGCACTAAAAAACCTTGCAGAAACAGTCCATTGGCAGTTGTTGAAGTTGCACCTCTCTGCTATGGTGCAGCCCATACGGTCTTGTGGTAAGGTATAATTCACTTGGTAATGGCTTGTGAGGTAGTTCCTACACGTTTTGCTGTTTTAATCCACACAGCTTCATCAGGGAGCAGTATAGTTTATTTACTGTGCAACTTTGACTAAACCCACCACCGATTATTCCTTTCAAGCCTAGGATGATGTGTCTAGCTTCTATGGATTCAGATATGCGTAGTGGACTCAGACATGCGCAGTGGAGCTCTCCCCCCTCCCTCCCTTCCCCCATCTGAATCCCTTGTTGCATCTTCCATTTAAAAAAAGTAATCATATAATGTAGGGGACCCCCAACCCTAAACGTCAGTTTGAATTTTTAAAAATCTGCACAGATATGTATATACTTAACGACCTAGTTCCCTCTACTGACCGCCTGCGTGTCTGTCATTGGCTGATTCTCAGTCAATCACAGACGCGGCTGCCGGTTTGGCCCCTACTGCTCTTCTGTTCCTGGAAGTATGCCAGGGAAGAAGGTGGGTAAGTTTATTTCTGTGTGGATTTTTAAAAATTTAAGCTGGGATTTAGGGTTGGGGGGGTGGCTCCCTACATTATAAAAAAAATTAAATTTAAGTATTGAGAGTTTATTTTCAAAGGTAAATATTATTTTATATTTTATATATTATATTATTTTGTTTACTGCTTCACTGCAGAAGTGGATGCAAGAATGGTGTGGATCATGTGGTTTGTTTTTTTGCACAGATACAGCTTTTATTCAGTATAAGATGCCATTCATATTCTGTTTCTACAGGTAGCCAATCAGCTATGCCACAAATTCAGCAAAGAATATGGTAATCTATGTCGCACAAATCAGATTGGAACAGTAAGTGAGAGAGTAAGTATACAATTGTATTTGTGCATTATTGCATGTCAGTTTATCCTGCTTCATAAATAATTTACATTAATACAATGAACCATACGAATGTGAATCTACAGACTCCTACTTATAGAATCTAATCTAAGGGTGTATGGAGTGCATGAGTTAAAGTTTCTTATGAAGGACCTAAAAAAATTAAATGTAAAATGTCTAAATCCGCAAACGCACCTATATAATATAATATATAAGTACTCCAAAATATAACAGGAGCAGCAGTGGAATATTTTTTTTTTTTAAGAAGTTGTTCTCTAACACTTACCAGAGTGAAATACATTTTTAAAAGTCTCAGTCACAAAAGAAATATGTCCTTTCCAGTACAATAAGAGACTGTCACGAACTTACCTGACGCTCCGGTCCCGCGCCACACTGCACTTCCGGGTGGGCGGCGGCGTAGACGTCATGATGTCACGACGGCGACACGAGAATTTAAAAACCGGCGTCCTCCTGGACCCGGTGCCTGATAGTAGTGTTAGCTACCTCCCGGCTCCTTGTACTCACCTGCCTTGGATCCTGTTCCTCTCCTGCACATGCTTCTTACCTCCTTCGTATCCGGTTACTCACCTTGTCTGTATCCAGTATCCATCTACTTACCTCAGCTGCAACCAGTTACTTACCTTGCCTGTATCCAGTATCCATCTACATACCTCATCTGTATCCAGTTACTTACCTTGCCTGTATCCAGTATCCATCTACTTACCTTGCCTGTATCCAGTATCCATCTACTTACCTTGCCTGTATCCAGTATCCATCTACTTACCTCATCTGTATCCAGTTACTTACCTTGCCTGTATCCAGTATCCATCTACTTACCTCATCTGTATCCAGTTACTCACCTTGCCTGTATCCAGTATCCATCTACCTACCTCATCTGTATCCCGTTACTCATTTGGCCAGTTCCAGTATCCAGCCCACAGTTCCCTGCATCTTCCGGACTATTTGCCTCCTCCTAAAGGCGTACTTGTAAGTACCCCGGCCTCCTGGCCGTTTATTACAGTACTATCAGGCCATGGAAATGCCTGAGGGGGCTATAGCAGAGTTGAGTAAAACTCTCCAGACTTTGTCCAAACGCATGGACATTTTTGAACACCATCAGGGCCAGTTGGCTCAGTTCATGGATACCCTCGCTGTCCGGCTACCCCCAGCTTCTACCTCTGCTCCGGGTTCTACGCCGCCTCCTTCAAAGTCCGGATCCGGTGATCCTTCTCTTCGGAGAGAGCCACGCATACCTCTGCCCTCACGGTTTGATGGTGATGCCCAAGCCTGCTGTGGATTTATTAATCAGTGCCGAATCCAATTTGAACTTCCACCATCTCATTTTGCATCGGATCGTGCAAAGGTTGGTTACATCATCGCCTTCTTGGAGGGCAATGCTCTGGCCTGGGCTTCTCCCCTATGGGAAAAAGACGATCCTTTAGTTAATAAGGTCTTTGATGCTCTAGGAAGAACCTCTGCTGCCTCCTCCCGTTTGATGCAGCTCCGCCAAGGGTCTCGTTCCGTGGGACAATATGCTATTGAATTTCGTACCCTTGCTGCGGAGACTTCGTGGAACAATGAGGCACTTACAGCAGCCTTTTGGCAGAGACTCTCCGATCGCCTCAAGGATGAATTAGTATCTAGAGAGTTACCTGTCCTATTGGAAGACTTGATTACGCTATGCATCCAGATTGATACCCGCTCGTTCCAGCTTCCCTAAGACCTTCCCTAGGCCTGCTCAGACCTTTCCGCAACCAATATCTTTGGTTGAAGAGCCTATGCAAATTGGCGGCACTCATCTGTCTCCTGAGGAAAAGTCACGCCAATGGACTTTGTCTCTATTGTGCTGGGCAAGGACACTTTGCAAGAAATTGTCCCCAGAAGTCGGGAAACTCCATGACCTAAAAGTTAAAGAGGAGCTCCTTCTAGGTAATGTTAAGTCTCCTGCCAAATTTGAACCACTGAAACTCTTTCTACCAGCAACTATCACCTTTAATGGTAAAACTTTTTCCTCCCAGGCCTTTGTCGATTCTGGTGCAGCTGGAAACTTCATTGATTCTACCTATGCAGCACAATTGGGGCTTCCTCTCATTCACTTGCAACAACCTCTTCAAGTTCTGGCTATTGACAATAACCCTTTGGCTTCTGAATTAATCTCCAAATCTACATACAAAGTCCTATTTCGCATTGGCATATTTCACCAAGAACGTTTGTCTTTTCTTGTCATCCAAAGCCCTTCCGCTCCCCTGATTCTCGGACTTCCATGGCTCAGATTACACAACCCTGTTATAGATTGGTCAAACAATGAACCCAAGTCTTGGAGTCCTTTCTGTTTTGAAAATTGTCTTTCTACTAATTGCACCACCATTACCTGTGAAAATAAATTTGAGAAAAATCTCCCTGAATGTTATCGTGATTTCTCTGATGCTGAGCTGAGAAGCTACCACCGCACCGATCCTATGATCTTCTATCGATCTTCTCTCAGGTACTATGCCTCCTCGGGGACGCACATACCCACTGTCTCCCTCGGAAACTCTAGCCATGAAAGAATACATTACTGAACATTTGTCTAGGGTTTTCATACAACCGCCCGCTTCCCCTGCTGGAGCTGGGTTCTTTTTTGTTGAAAAGAAAGACGGAGGTTTACGACCCTGCATCGACTACCGTGGGTTAAATAAAATCACAATAAAAAATCGGTATCCTCTTCCTCTCATTTCTGAACTGTTTGACCAGATAAATATTTACCAAACTGGATCTTCGTGGGGCATACAATCCGTATACGCAAAGGAGACGAGTGGAAAACAGCCTTTAACACTAGGGACGGTCACTATGAATATCTCGTAATGCCCTTTGGCCTTTGTAATGCTCCATCGGTGTTCCAAGAATTCATGAATGACATTTTCCGGGATATGTAGGGGATCTCTGTAGTGGTATATCTCAATGACATTTTAATCTTTTCTCAAGATCTGCCCTCACACCGCCTCCATGTTAAACAGGTGTTACTACGTCTGAGAGAGAATAGCCTATATGCCAAACTGGAAAAGTGTCTGTTTGAATGTTTTGCAAGTACCCTTTCTGGGCTACATCTTATCTGCGCAAGGTTTCCAGATGGATCCTGTGAAAGTTTTGGCCATCCAAGATTGGTCTCTTCCTATGGGAACCAAAGCTATTCAAAGGTTCATTGGCCTTGCCAATTATTACAGACAATTCATTCAAGGGTTCTCTTCTATAATTTCTCCGATATGAGCCCTCATCAGTAAGGGTGGTAAGCCTCATTCATGGACCCCTGCAGCCCTTGAAGCCTTCAAACAACTCAAGGAAGCCTTTGCTGATGCACCAGTTCTAGTACATCCAGATCCTAGTCTCCCCTTCTACATCGAAGTTGATGCCTCGGACTTGGGCACAGGAGCCATCCTTTCCCAAAGACAAGGCCCTAAAAGGAAACTCCATCCCTGTGCTTATTTCTCTAAGAAGTTTCTACCCAACGACCGGAACTATGATGTTGGGAATAGGGAACTTCTTGCTATTAAGCTGGCCCTCGAGGAGTGGAGTCATCTATTGGAAGGCACCCCTGTACCTATCACCATCCTTACTGACCATAAGAACCTCGAATACATCCAGAATCTTAAAAGGTTGAATCCCCGTCAAGCACGGTGGTCCTTATTCTTTTCCCGATTCAACTTTGTTATCACTTACCAACCTGGTTTCAAAAACAAAAAAGCTGACGCCCTTTCCAGATCATTTGTTACGTCCGACTGTATGAATCAAGATAAGGGCTCCATTATCCCAACCACTGAAATCTTGGCCTCTATATCTCCTCAACTCTGTTCCAAGATTCAAGCCGCACAAGATTCCGCTCCTTCAGACACACCCCCTGACAAAATCTTTGTTCCTGCTTCACTTCGGAAAACTATCCTTCTTCATACTCACTGTTCCACAGCCGGACATCCCGGTGTTAACAAAACTGTTAATATTCTTGCCCGTTCCCTTTGGTGGCCCAAAATGAGAAAAGATGTTAAAGACTTTATTCAAGTGTGTACCAGCTGTGCTCAATCCAAGTCTTCTAGAACCCTCCCCTGTGGTCTTCTTCAACCCCTCCCCATTCTGTCCAGACCTTGGACCCATCTATCCATGGACTTTATTGTTGAACTTCCGCCTTCCAAGAAAAACACGGTTATATGGGTGACAGTAGACCGCTTCAGCAAAATGGCCCATTTTGTTCCCCTCCCCAAACTACCATCTTCGACGGAGTTAGCTCAACTATTTATTTCTCATATCTTCCGCTTTCATGGACTCCCTTCTGAAATAGTATCTGACAGAGGTACTCAATTTGTTTCCAAATTTGAAGGAGCACTTTGAAATCCATGAACATCAAGTTACAATTTTCTTCGGCTTACCACCCACAGTCCAACGGCTCTACTGAACGCACTAACCAGTTTTTGGAACAATATCTTCTTTGTTACATTTCCTATACTCAGGATGATTGGGCTGACCTTCTGCCTTGGGCTGAGTTTGCCCATAACAATTCACCTCATGCTTCTACTGGGAAATCTCCTTTTTTATGTGTCTTCGGGACGAATCCTAGATGTTTCCCTCAAGATTTTCTTTTCACACATGTACCCGCTGCCAACAACTCTGCGGCCCAGATGACCGCTATCTGGCGTGCTACGGAAATCAGCCTTCAGATATCTGCTTTGGTACAAAAAACTGCAGCAGATAGGAAACGTAGAGAACCCCCAGCTTATTCTGTGGAGATAAGTTGGCTCTCCTCTGCTCATATTAATCTACGGGTTCCTTCCTCCAAACTAGGACCCAAATTTATTGGTCCTTTTCCTATCCTGGAATTAGGCGAGTCCAGTGGCTGTTCGCCTCCAGCTTCCTTCCAGCATGCGGATTCCAGCATGTTTCATATTTCTCTCATCAAGCCAGTGTGCTCTAATCAGTATTCCACATCTTTACTACCTCCCGGTCCAATTTCCGTTGATGGTCAGCAGGAGTTTGAGGTCGAGAAGATCTTGGATTCTAGATTCTTGAGGAGGTCTCTTCAGTATTTGGTCCACTGGAAAGGGTTTGGTCCGGAAGAAAAAGCTTGGATTAAACATTCAGATTTGCTCGCTCCTCGTCTAGTCAAAGGTTTTCACAGGAGTTTTCCAGGGAAACCTGGCCCGTTGGGTCCTGTGGCCCCCGTAAGGGGGGGTGTACTGTCACGAACTTACCTGCCGCTCCGGTCCCGCACCGCACTTCCGGGTGGGCGGCGTCGTAGACGTCATGACGTCATAACGCTGACACGCCGGGCGACGCGAGAATTTAAAAACCGGCGTCCTCCTTGACCCGGTGCCTGATAGTAGCGTTAGCTACCTCCCGGCTCCTTGTACTCACCTGCCTTGGATCCTGTTCCTCTCCTGCACATGCCTCTTACCTCCTTCATATCCGGTTACTCACCTTGTCTGTATTCAGTATCCATCTACTTACCTCAGCTGCATCCAGTTACTTGCCTGTATCCAGTATCCATCTACTTACCTCATCTGTATCCAGTCTGTACCAGTATCCATCTACTTACCTCATCTGTATCCATTACTTACCTTGCCTGTGTATCCATCTACTTACCTCATCTGTATCCAGTTACTCACCTTGCCTGTATCCAGTATCCATCTACCTACCTCATCTGTATCCCTTTACTCATTTGGCCAGTTCCAGTATCCAGCCCACAGTTCCCAGCAGCCTCTGTGTCCTGCATCTTCCGGACTATTTGCCTCCTCCTAAAAGCGTACTCGTAAGTACCCCGGCCTCCCGGCTGTTTATTAGAGAGACCATTTGGCACAATAATAAGAGACCATTTGGTAGCCAAAGCTACCCCCTATACCTTGCTGCGAAGCGCAACCCTGCATAAAAGTTGTCGGGTTTGTGGAGATAGTTGTGCCTTGTGGAGGTGGGTGTGGTAGTATAACTAACACTGGTTGGTGAACTGGAGGGCTTACTTGACACTGGCTGATGAACTGGAGGGCCGGCCTAACAGTGGCTGCTGAACCCTCCAGCCCTTTAGTTCAGTAGACATTGTTAAGCCTGCCCTTCAGTTCAGCACACACTGTTAGGTCAGCCCTCCAGTTCAGCAGATACTGTTAAGTCAGCCCTCCAGTTCACCAGCCACTGTATGGTCAGCCCTCCAGTTAAGGGCAGCAGCCCTCCAGTTCAGCAGTATGCCAAATGGAGGGTGGTAATATATGTGCCAAACAGAGTGCCATGGAACAGAGACTGGTTGACTTAACAGTGGCTGTTGAACTGGAGGGCTGACTTAACAGTGTCTGGTGAACCGGAGGATTGGTCATCTCTCCAGTTCAGTAGACACTGTTAGATCAGCCCTCCAATTCAGCAGAAACTGTTAGGTAAGCCTTCCAGTTCAGCTGACAATGTTAGGTCAACTCTCCAGTTAAGCCTTAGGCAACACGAAGGGTGATAATATATGTGCCAAACAGAGTTCCACTAAACAGAGACTGGTACATATAAGTTGCCCAGATTGACTGGCACATGCTAGTCGCCCACAGAAACCGCTACATGCAAGTTGTCCACAGTGACTGATACATAAAAGTTGCCCATAGTGACTGGTACATACAAGTTGCCCATAGTGACTGGTACATTCAAGTTGACCACACAGAGTGGTACATACAAAGTAGATGTGATGGCAGGCAGGCAGAAGCAGTATAGGATCACAGCTACTGTAGGCCAGCCGCGTGGTGATCCAGGCATTTCTGCGTGCCACTATTATAACCATATAATATAATATGTGTAAGGGTTTTGCACTGTAAGGTATTGCATTATTCAGTTGTATTATAGATATAGAGAGTCACACACCAATTTAATATAACAATTTATGGCAAACCACAAATTGCAAATGTATTGCGAGGTTTATAATAATGATGATTTCCACCGCTTATGTAAAGATTATTATTTTAACTTTTATTCATACAGTTAATGCACAAATTAAGTGTTACAGCACCTCCAAAAATCCTGGTGGAGAAATACCTTATTGAGATTGCTAAAAACTACAATGTCCAGTTTGAACCAGACTCTGTAATTATGGTGAGTAAAACAAATTTTGTGTCCCACTTTTCATTTTTTTACTTAGATAAACACAAACACTCCTATCTTTTAGCAGACCTCACCGCATGAACTCAACAAACTGAATACAATAAACAACTGACATGGTGTATACAAATGCCCACAACACTATGCGTACAGTACATTTTTTCCAACACACTACATCAAAAATACCCAAATGTAAATACTGAACTACGTTTCTATGGGGAATTAATTTCGGTGCAATTCTTCTGCATGAAATCCGACTGAAATACTCCCAGTGTAATCCCTAATGAAGGAGTTTATATGTATCATATACAATCCCACAGACCAATTAATAAATATGTATGCAATATTCTAATAACATAATATAAAAATATTTATAATAAAAAGTGAAATACAGTACAGTAATGGTAAAAAAAAAAATTATATATATATCAAACACCAATAGTATCACTCCAACTTGTCTGATAACTTTTGTGGCCAGGGTGCATCCGATTAAGGAACAGTAAGTAAGCATGGATTCGGAGCATTCACATGGACTTTTTACAATTTCACATTTATTGAAGATCTACGCGTTTCAGCCACCGTGTGATGGCTGATCCTGACGACAGACACGCGGTGGCTGAAACGTGTAGATCTTCAATAAATGTGAAATTGTAAAAAGTTCATGTGAGTGCTCCGAATCCATGCTTACTTATACATAGCAAAATATAATATAATCACTAGATGAACAATCTTAGCTTCTAACATTTTGGAACACCAAAATGATGTTACTAGCATGGTGGCCCACTGTTCAGCTACAAACTTTGTATCATATATAGTAACTCCACAGGTTATTGTTTAGAATTTACCATAGCATCCAAAAGGCAATACTAATATAACACTGACTGTTTTTAATTTATTTAGAGGATATCTATACTGGCAAAAGCCAGTTTGTGGTTTTCAGTTAAATTGAAGAATGGAAGGTAAAAGAGCTATGTATTACCTCCCATTCTTTAATAAAACCTGCAGGAGCCAGAAACGAAGGTAGGAAACTTACCCAGTCTCACGCTTCTCCGCTGTTCTTCTTACAGGTCCCGACTAAGCTTTTTCTGTATGCACATGCGCATACAGTGAAAGCACTCTCAGGACCAACAGTTGGCAGCACAAAGGTCAGATTAGAGTCAGTTGCAGGTCTTTTTAGACCAACACCTAACCCGCAAACATAAAATTGCTACCCGCACACGAAAATAAACAGACCCACAACACCACCCACACTTTGATGGTGGATTCCATAACCTTGATTCACCAACAGATGACTGCACATAGGATATCAAAATTGTCCCATCAGTTCAAAAGTTTTTGGGCTGGCAGTTTTCTTGGACTGCCCCAGGTACTTTTCATTAAAACTTACAATAAGTAGAGCTCCCTGGTTTCGCTCTGGGCTATAGGAATAAGTCTGAGAGGTGGGGTGTAGGGTTAGGTGGTGTAATTGTCCTTAAATTTTATGCAATCTTTATTTCAGACAAGCTTGCCTGTGCATTTTATATGTAATAACAGTAATATTTTCTTATTTTTCAAGGGTGAAGCTCCCAATGTTACTGGGTTTGATCATGATGATAAGAAAGGAGGCCCAGGAAATGGACAGGGTGGAGACTTTAATGTCTTATACCCACTGCCAAATAAACTGGTAAGTGTGTTGGAACTAGTCAGTTAATAGGTGTTATTATTATACACTATAAATCAGGACAAATATTTATGTAGCAAAATGATGACATACATACACCACAGAAAAACATCAAAGATACCGCTCTTATGTTGTCAATCCAGACGAGATAACAGACTGCACAATACAGAAAGATTAGATTGAAACAAGTGCATAAAACATGTCAGGAGCTTTGTTAGATTGGATAAAAGAAAAACAAGAATTTTTTTGCAATTGCAATGTAAAAAATAACTCTTTAAAAATGTAAAGAACAAGATAGTCCTGAAGCCAGTAGGATCATATTTTTCAATCCAATTGCGTTAGTTGGAGCACATGCCTGTGGTAGTCTATTGGAGCAGTACCACTACATGCGCTGCGCTTCTGTGTGCTATCGGAGTGCATGCGATCACCATTTTTGGTCCATAAAGCATATGCCCCGAAAGTATTGCCATTGCAATCATGCGTGTTTCCATGTGCTGCTAGTGGGTCTGCAGCCTAAAGAATATATTTTTATTATAGATTGGTTTTCTTGGACTGACACCAAAAAAGTAAAAGCTTCACATGCCTTTTTTGTGAAAGCAGCTACCAAGCATCCTTGTAAAATTCTAACATATGGTTACACCTCATATAAATTATTACGCTGAAAGGCATGTCAGTGTTTACATTAGAAGCATGATGCAGGTTGCAATGGTTTAAGTGTAGCATTACTGTATGTATTTAATAAACTGATACTTAGCCTTGCAGTATATATATTTTATATGTGTTCAGTTTTAAAAGGAAGAGGTAGAATCCATAAACTACAGCTCTGATCTGGTCTACAAAGAGCAGCTTGCAATTCACTGCAATGTGCATACATCCATGCTTGAGAAATTAGTTTAAATTTGTAACATTTGATAAACTGAGAGACAGACCAGGTTTGTCTGATCAGTGATTTGTTAAAAAGATAGGTCAGCCTTAATATAAAAAAAAGAAACAGAAAAACAAAGCTTTGTTTAAATAACAATCTATTGAATAGATTTAAATAATAAGCTTTTTATAATAACGGGAGACCGGTCTGTGCCGAAGTAGCATTCTTCCCTAACATTTTAGTTTGGACTAAGAACACAGCCTTGAGGGACTCCTACATTTAAATTTTTTGCATCTGACACTTCATTGTTGAATTTAACAAATTGTGGCCTACCCATAAGAAAATCTATAAATCCATTTATATAATCTTGTTGTTACTCCTGCCTCTAATAATTTACAAATCAATATATCAGGTGAGACCGTATAAAAAGCCAACTAAAATCTAAAAACAAAATCCTAGCATAGGAATTATTTCTGTGTTACTGTTATAATTAACACTTATCGGTAAATTTAGTAATGTACAGAACCAAACACATGCTTTGGGGTTGGGTAGCACAATAAAAATAATATGTAGTCCAAAGTTTTTATAGTGGTCTTTTTTTGTCTTAAGATCAAAAGTCCAGCTGAAGGCTCATATCTTGCAGTGAAGCCTGGTAAGTACCAAGTTCAAGGAATAAATAAAATTATCTATAGAAGGGAACTAAAGTCACCGGATAACAATATCCCAATAGACAGAGCACAATCACATTGGTTGATTTATTTAGAGCACCCATAATTTATATCTTTGTGATGATTGTGTGTTTATGTAAAGTTATAGACATGCTCCGTGTTAGGAGTGGATAGTGATCTTGTCTGTTTATGTGACCTGTGTATCCTCTGTCTTTCCTCTATTGCTGGCCAGCGAACCTCTTTTTCTATTTACTGTTTTTCCTACAGACAAGGTGACTAGACTTTCCTACCCCTATGATATTGTTGAATAAAACAAGTAGCCTTAAAAAAACCTGTCTGCTGTTATGCTGTGTAAAGTAACAGGGTGGAATCTGATTGCATAGTCTGAGTGTAATTGGTTATTTGTAAAACCTGCAGCAGGAGTGTTTAAGATGTTTTATTACTTTATACCATATTCTATTATTATGACATATTCTGTTGTAACAGTCTTGATTGATCTTACAAACCTTGTACAATTTCTTTTATACATGTGATGTACAGAAATGTTTATTTATAGACAAGAACTATCTGTATTTTGTTATTTATGTTATGTGTCTTTAAAAGCTAAGGGTGCTGGGAAATCCACCCCAGCTGTAAAAGTTAGTGCAACTGATTATTCAGAGGAACTCCTGAAGTCAGAGTGATCTGTCTGACTGCAGTTTGAAACAAACCCTGTTGTGTTTGAGAGTTTACACACTGTCCATAGTGTGAGTTGCTGTTTCTTATATTTTGCTTTTCCTATTAAACTGAACTTGCACCAAACGCCAACGACTGAGTGAAAGACATAATTTTATTTTTGATACAAAACCCACGTCCTAACATATGGTGGCAGCTTTGGCGGGATTGTATCTTATGTTGGATTAAGCATAATTTTGTACTCAGTGCATGGCAGGAGTCAAGGCACGTGGAAGGAGGTATATCTGGACTCAACCTCCAAGACGGTCTCTGCGTTCAAAGGTAACTGGGCGTCTCAAGTTGTTGCCTGCAGTTAAAGGGACGGGCCTGCTGTTAAAGGGATGGTGCCTGCTGTTACAGGAATGGAGCCT
The DNA here is from genome assembly GCA_019447015.1 of Hymenochirus boettgeri. Lineage (NCBI taxonomy): Eukaryota > Metazoa > Chordata > Amphibia > Anura > Pipidae > Hymenochirus > Hymenochirus boettgeri. The sequence goes on from CM033472.1 coordinate 105,286,421, forward strand.
GATTTAGATCCAACCTGGAGTGCTGGAGCGAGGCCTAAACAGCAATAAGCTGTGATTGATGAGGAAGATGTTCTTTCTGATAAAGGCGAAGATACTCCTCCTGTGAGTAGTAGTATTCCCAAAAATATTGAGGATCTCCTAGTTTGGCTGATAAAAAAACAAGAGTTGGGTGATCAGCGCAGACAACAGGAAGAACTTTTTTTTTTATGAGCAGGAAAGATACAGGAGAGAGAGAGAGCAGAACTGGAACATAAAGAGGAAATTTGTTCGCAGGAAGCTAAAAAAAGCAAAGAGGGATGATAAATTCTTCCAGGTACTTAAAGCAATTCAGTATAATATTTCTCCTGTTCCAAATTTGAAACTGACTAAATTGACAGAGACTGATGATATAGAGTCATATCTAACGATATTTAAAAAAGAGTGGCTCAAGCAAGTAAATGGCCAGAGAATCAGTGGGTTATTCATCTAGCACCCTTTCTCACCAGTAAAGCACAACAAGCATATAGCCAAATGACAATAGAGGATGCCGAGGATTATGCAAAAGTGAAAAAAGCTATTTTGAGAAGGTATAATATTCATCCTGAAACCTTTCGTCAAAGGTTCAGAACTTACAAGTATTGTGACAAAGAGAGTCCAAGAGAGACCTACACCTTTCTGACTGAATTGTGTAACAAGTGGATTGTTCCAGAGAAGAAGACGGTACATGAGGTTTTGGGAATTATTATTCAAGAACAATTCTTGGAAATTCTCCCTGAACCAATTAGGATCTGGGTTAAGGAGCATCAACCAGAGACTGGAGATAGCGCTGTGACACTGGCAGAGAATTATTTGCTGGCAAGAAAAGGACTGCCTAGAAGACCCATATTGGTAAGGCCAACACCACTAACTGTTACTACTGACATACCAAGGCCAAACCTTTTGAAGGGCAAGAGCTATGGTAAAGATATTGTCTGTTTTTCATGTGGTAAAAAGGGACATTTAGCCAAAGACTGTGTAATTAAAGGGGGTAAAATGGCCAAGGAGTTTTCTACAAACTGTGTTGATATTGTACATAATTATTTACAACCTGTCAAAACATTGCAGTAAATCAGGAATATTATACATTGTTTTTTTCAGCACAAAGTGTACTTTAACATGGTAAAAAAATGTTGTAACTTTTCTGGAAATTTTACTGGAATTATGGGTAAAATATGTAAAAAAAATGAAAAATTTGCAAATTTTCATGGATTTTTCCCATTTCTACTTATAGTTATCTTATGGTTACACACAAAAATCTTACTGTTTCTAAAAGCTCAGATACTCCCGAGTACAACGATACCAGATATATGTAGGTACCCGACTTTTCCTGTACAGGAGACCCCCCCAAACTAAAACTGCACCTTCAAGAATATTACACCAAATTAAAATGTAGAACCACTACTTACAGTTAACATAGAATATTTTCCAAATTAACTAAAATATCCCCACAAGTGAGATATTTTTAGAAACTACACACCCACAAGATTTTATGAGTGAGGTTAGTTTTGATCAAAATGCAGATACCCGGACGCAGCTCTTCGTCCAATTGTAAGTTATTTTCTCACATTTTCCTTTTTTTCCTCAACTGTAAAATCAGAGACAAAATCAAATGCGAATTTCAGCTAAAAACTGTGGAGGAAAGTTCAAACGCATCTCAAATATGAAAGCCTAACCCCTCCCGAATAAAACGGTATGCCACATTCATGGGTGTACCCAGAGACATGGCTACCAACTAACCCAGAGCGTGACCAATGCCAAATGTCAGTAGCAGCAAAAAAAAAATTAGCCAGTTTTGTATTTGAACAGTCTGCAGTTTTTCCACAAAACACCCCCCCCAACTCAGAAATACCCCCCACAAACTATATATTCCTGAAATCTACACACCTTCAGCTATGTAACGCTGTAGTTCGTTCATTCATACCATCAATGGTGTGGGCGCAGTTCTTCGTAGAAGTTTGCACTTTTACCAGATTTTCCAAAAAAATGAACATCAAAAAACATTCAAAAAGGGTAGAAATCATGCCAAAACCCCATGGAATGAAAAAAAAGTTACTAAATATCAATCTCCCAAATGTCCTGAATCAAACGGTATGCCATATGTGTGGTTACAACGTGGACGTGGAAGCGAAAAGCCACAAAGTGAGACAATGCACGATGGCTCAGAAAAAGCGAAAATATTTAGCCAATTCCGAATTTGGACAGTCTGCAGTTTTTTCCACAAAACACCCCCGTAACTTAGAAATAACCCCCTCAAACTATATATTCCTGAAATCTACACACCTTCAGCTATGTAACACTGTAGCTTGTTCATTCATACCATCAATGGCGTGGGCGCAATTCTTCGTAGAAGTTTGCATTTGTCTGAAAATGAAACAAAAACAACTTCAAAAGGTAGAAATCATGCCAAAAACTCATGGAATCTAAAAAAAAGTTACTAAATATCAATCTCCCAAATGTCCTGAATCAAACGGTATGCCATATGTGTGGTTACACACGCGGACGTGGAAGCGAAAAGCCACAAAGTGAGACAATGCACGATGGCTCAGAAACAGCGAAAATTTTTAGCCAATTCCGAATTTGGACAGTCTGCAGTTTTTTCCACAAAACACAACCGTAACTTAGAAATAACTCCCACAAACTACATATTCCTGAAATCTACACACCTTCAGCTATGTAACACTGTAGTTTGTTCATTCATACCATCAATGGTGTGGGCGCAGTTCTTCATAGAAGTTCGCATTTGTCTGAAAAATGAACAAAAAACAACTTCAAAAGGTAGAAATCATGCCAAAAACTAGGAATCTAAAAAAAGTTACTAAATATCAATCTCCCAAATGTCCTGAATCAAACGGTATGCCATATGTGTGGTTACACACGCGGACGTGGAAGCGAAAAGCCACAAAGTGAGACAATGCACGATGGCTCAGAAACAGCGAAAATATTTAGCCAACTCCGAATTTGGAAAGTCTACAGTTTTTTCCACAAAACACCCCGTAACTTAGAAATAACCCCCACACACTGTATATTCCTGAAATCTACACACCTTCAGCTATGTAACTCTGTAGTTTGTTCATTCATACCATCAATGGTGTGGGCGCAGTTCTTCATAGAAGTTCGCATTTGTCTGAAAAATGAACAAAAAACAACTTCAAAAGGTAGAAATCATGCCAAAACCCCATGTAATGTAAAAAAAACTTACCAAATATCAATCTCCTAAATGTCCTGAATCAAACGGTATGCCATATGTGTGGTTACACACATGGACGTGGAAGCGACTAGTCAAATGTAAAACAATGCACAGTGAGCCAATAACAATTTTACCAGATTTTCAAACTAAACACCCCTATAACTTGGAAAATCCCCGCAAAACTAATATTCTCAGAATCTACATCCTTCAGCTACGTAACGCTATGGTTTGTTCATTCATACCATCAATGGTGTGGGCGCAGTTCTTTGTAGAAAATTGGCATTTGTCTGAAAAATGAACAAAAAACAACTTCAAAAGGTAGAAATCATGCCAAAACCTCATGGAATCTAAAAAAAGTTACTAAATATCATCTCCCAAATGTCTTGAATCAAACGGTATGCCATATGTGTGGTTACACACGCGGACGTGGAAGCCAAAAGACACAAAGTGAAACAATGCACAATGGCTCAAAAACAGCAAAAATATTCAGTCAAATCTGAATTTGAACATTCTGCAATTTTTCCCCACAAAACAACCCCACAAAACATATATTTCTCGAATCCACACACCTTTATCTACGAAATTCTGTAGTTTGTTCATTCGTACCATCAATGGTGTGGGCGCAGTTCTTTGTGAATTCGCAGTTTTAGCAGATTTTCTAAAAAATTTGAAAAAAAAAACACACTCAAAGGTAGAAATCATGCCAAATCCCAAGTAATGTAAAAAAAGTTACCAAATATCAATTTCCTAAATGTCCTGAATCAAACGTATGCCCTATGTATGGTTACACACGCAAACGTGGAATCAACTAGCCACAAAGTGAGCCAATGAACAATGGCCCAATTACAGCAACTTTTCAGATTTGTCAGACTAAACACCCCTCTATATTAGAAATACCCCCCAAAACATATATTCTTGGAATTTACACACCTTCAGCTACGTTACGGTGCCATGCTTTCATACATACATGAAGAATTCCAGACCCAGTAATCAAAGAACTCTGTGTTTTTAGGAGGTTTTGTGAAAATAAAGTAAGTGATTCAAGGTTGAAATCCTACCTAAACCCACTTGACAAGCAAAAAAAACCCACTTAATGTAATCTCCCACATGTTTGAATCAAACGGTATGCTATATGCGTGGATGCACACAGGAGTGGCCACCAACTAGCTCAAATTGGACGCATGCACAAGTGTAATTACAAAAAAAAATCAAAGTGCTCTGTAATTTCAAACAGCCCCAAAACTTGGAAATGCCCCCACAAATAAACCCCCCACTAAATATCAATCTCCCACATGTTCTGAATCAAACGGTATGCCCTATGTGTGGATGTACACAGAGAAGTGGCCACCAACTAGCTCAAATTGGACGCCTGCACAAATGCAATTACAAGAAAAAATCAAAGTTCTCTGTAATTTCAAACAGCCAAAACTTGGAAATGCCCCCCACAAATAACCCCCCACTAAATATCATCTCCCACATGTTCTGAATCAAACGGTATGCCATATGCGTGGATGTACACAGAGACGTGGCCACCACTAGCTAAAATGGGACACATGACAAGTGTAATTACAAGAAAAAAACCAAGTGCTCTGTAATTTCAAACAGCCCCAAAACTTGGAAATGCCCCCCACAAATAAACCCCCCACTAAATATCACTCCCCACATGTTCTGAATCAAACGGTATGCCATATGCGTGGATGTACACTGAGACGTGGCCACCAACTAGCTCAAATGGGACGCATGCACAAGTGTAATTACAAGAAAAAAACAAAGTGTTCTGTAATTTGAACAGCCTAATCAATTTGGAATACCCCCCACAAACTATATATTTTTGGAAGTACACACCTTCAGCTACGTGATAGTATCATGCTTTCGTATATACGTGAAGATTCCAGACGCTGTTATTCTTAGAACTCCGTGCTTTTAGGAGATTTTGTGAAAATAAAATAAGAGGACTCAATGGTTGAAATCTACCTAAACCCACTTGGCAAGAAAAAAAAACCACTAAATGGCAATCTCCCCAATGTCCTGAATCAAACGGTATGCCATAAGGGTGGGTGCAAACAGAGACGGGGCCACCAACTAGCTCAAATGGGATCCATGCGCAATTACAAGAAAAAATTAAAACGCCACAACCCACCCCCCAACCCTATCCCCACTCCCCCTTTTAGTGGTATTTTAGTGAAAACCAGTTAGTACGGACAGTCACACAAGTTTTTGCACACTTTACTGATATCCTAAAAATTCAATACGGTCTTTTTTTGGTACCTCTGCAAAATTTCCTACTAAAATAGGCTAGTTCCTTGAAATCCAACAAATAAATGATCGCGTTTAGTTTACCGATATCACGGGGACATTGGGAAGCTTGGAGAAGACAAAGTTTTTTGCTAATTTATAGTTTTAGGGTTAAATGAAAAAAAAAGGTGTGTGTATCACTTTAAGATTTTTTTTTGTTGCATTCCTTTTTTTTTGGGATCATTCCCAAAGATGATCACCAAATCATCTTTGGGAATGATAACGAACTTGGAATACGGGCATAAATGCCCGTTTTCCAATTCGAAAACCGATCGGAAAAATCACTTCCCGGAAATCATTTTCCAGGAAGTGATTTTTCATTCATTGGCAAAGATCAATAATTTGGTGATCAGAAGTGATCACCAAATTTTGATCTCTGTCCCCATTTTTTTTCTAAGTCTTCGCTAAGTAGCAAAGACTTAGAAAAAATCCTATTTGTGAATGGAACTTTGAGTTCCATTCACAAAATGTATAGTACAGCTGTCAGCTTGACAGCTTGTGCTATACAGGTACTGCAGCATGATCTGAATGTAGATCAGGCTGCAGTACCTCACTACCACTTCTAGGGAAGACCCCGGTGAAGGAGGAAGTTCAGTGAGTCACCGGGGTCTCCCTTTCCGCTTCTGAATCCTTCTCCACGTGGGACCAGCAGCTCACCGGCGATCTCACCAAAAGAGGTACCATATCTCCCGATCCCCCCCTCGGATTTGGACGAAACCGAGGGGGGATCGAGGGGGCTAGGGGGCTAGGGGGGCAGTTGAATGCTGCCCCCTGATCGCCCCTAGCGGGGGCCAAAAAATTTTCGGGAGGGGGGAAGCCACAGATCGTATATTCACGATCTGTGGCAGTTTGGTCATTCACTGCACAGATCGTGAATATACGATCTGTGGCAGTGAAAGGGTTAATAAGGTCGAATTTGCTTCACTTTCCTAAAACAAATGCTTGTTTACCTTTTAACTTGTGTACATGGAGATACCAAGGTATATCCTAAAGCAATGATACCAATGATAATTGCTAATCAAAAGGTGTCATTAGACATGGGAATAGTGCCTACATTACCATACCCTGTTATTTTGGGTCAGGATACCCCTGGCTTCCATAATATTCTTAAAAGGGACACAACAAGAAAAATAGCAGAAGAATTAATTAAACTTTTTAGTCAAATGGGAATCCCCCATACAATTCTTACCGACCAAGGTTCAAATTTCCTGTCCAATTTAATGAAGCAAATAAATTATCTTCTTGGTATTCAGGCAGTACGAACCACTCCTTATCACCCACAAAGTGATGGATTGGTTGAGCGTTTTAATCAGACTCTAAAAAAAATGCTCAGGAAATTTGTACAACAAGATCCAAAACACTGGGATCAATTGCTTCCATATTTGTTGTTCGCATACCGGGAGGTTCCTCAAGCATCTAGTGGTTTCTCTCCATTTGAATTGCTGTATGGGAGACGACCAAGAGGACCACTGGATGTGATTAAAGGGTATGTCCACCCTTAAAAAAATTTCCTCCAAAGATTCCCCCTGTCCCCCCAACCGCTATGTTAATATTATTAGAAAATGCCCCAAACTTTACTTACCTCCCCTCTTGCCTCCGCCGCGCTGCCAGGCCCTCTGCTTGCGAGTAAATGCAGGCAGAGGGGCGGGACCGGCAGTCGCGTCTGTGATTGGCTGAGCGGCAGCCAATCACGGACGTGGCTGCCGGGAGTTCAGTGCGGCGGAGGCAAGAGGGAAGGTAAGTAATTTTCTAATAATATTAACATAGCGGTTGGGGCTGGGGGGACGGGGAATCTTTGGATAAAAGGGATTTACACTAGGGGGAGGGAATCCTAATCGGGAGGGAGGGGGAGGGAGTGGGAGAAGGGCTTCAGTACGCATGCCAAACTTCTCCCGGAGGCCAGGTAGGAGGCAGAGTCCTATATGGACTCTGCTATCCTCCTGGTGGGCAGTTTTTGGGACTTTGGTGGGGGGACTACAGGAGAACCTTATGGAGCTGGTATGTGAGGTAAGGATTAAACTACACAACATGATGGGGCCAGTAGTGGGGGGGATTATAGTTTTGGGGGTGGACATGCCCTTTAAAGAATATTGGGAGAAACCAGATTCCAACCAGAAAAATTTGATTGACTATGAGAGAAAATTGAATAAGATGGCAGAATTTGTCCAAGATAACCTTGCTGAATCCCAATCTTATATGAAGCAACGGTATGATAAATGTGCTACAGAAGAACATTTTTTACCTGGTGATAAAGTCTTACTCTTATTGTCATCCTCCGATAATAAGTTGTTAGCTAAATGGCAAGGGCCCTTTGAAGTAACACGTCAAACTGGTCCGGTGGACTATGAAATCCTTTTGTCTGAAAGTTCTCATCAAAAAAAAATTTTCATGCTAATCTTAAAACCTTACAGGGTGCCAGAGAAACTAAAACCAGTAATTGAAGCAGAACTAGAAATCATGTTATAACTAGGCATTGTAGAGCCCTCTTTTAGTCCCTGGTGTTCACCCATTGTTATGGTACCTAAGAAAAATGGTCAATATTGCTTTTGCATTGACTTTAGAAAAATGAATCAAACCTCAAAATTTGATAACTATCCAATGCCACGCATTGATGACATGATTAGCCAGTTGGGTGAAGCTCAATATATATCCACATTTGATTTAACGAAGAGTTACTGGCAAATCCCTTTAGAGAAAGAATCATGCCCAAAAACTGCTTTTGCCACACCAAAAGGTTTATATCAGTTTATACCATGCACCTGAAGAAGGGGGAAGCCCCAAAACGTTGTGCACCGTTATATCACAATAAACACTGAATTATATCTTGCCTGAGTGCGCCTCCCTGGTACTATTTTGGATTACGAATGTACTGCCTCTGGTTGAGCAGGTGAGGGAAGCAGCACCTGGGAAGATTAAAGGAACGTGGGAGTGCGAGGAGTTATACAGTATATGTGGAGATTATATCAATTTACCCATATGCCCTTTGGTTTACATGGAGCCCCAGCAACATTCCAACGTTTAATGGACAAGATTTTAAAATCCCACCAGGCATATTGTGCATCGTATCTTGATGATGTTATCATATTTAGTGCAGATTGGAAATCTCATCTCAATCATTTAGATAAAGTAATTTGTGCAATTTCTGAAGCTGGGCTAACAATTAATCCAGTTAAATGCAGTGTGTCCCAAAAAGAAACTTCATACCTAGGTTATGTTATAGGTGGAGGAAAAATAAAACCAGAAGCCTCAAAGATCTCTGCAATAAAGGATGCCCCTATTCCTAAAACTAAAAAAGAGGTTAAATCTTTTTTGGGACTGGCTGGTTATTACCGCCGCTTTATTCCTAATTTCTCAGATTTAGCAGCTCCTCTTAGTGATCTTACTAGAAAAACGGGAAAAAACATAGTTGAATGGACTCCTAATTTTAATCAAGCATTCAATGTTTTGAAGGAGAAGCTGTGTACTACTCCAGTTCTAAATAACCCAAACTTTTCTCTCCCATTCCAAGTGCGAGTCGATGCATCAAAGAGGAATAGGTGCTGTACTTTGCCAAATAGAGAAACAAGAAGAGCATCCTATTTTGTTTATCAGCAGAAAACTTTTTCCCAGGGAGCAAAAATACTCTACCATAGAAAAAGAATGTCTGGCTATAAAATGGGCTATTGAGAGTTTACATTATTATTTGACAGGGAAGAAATTTGTCTTAATTTCAGACCACCGCTCTTTATATTGGTTACATAAAATGAAAAGTGATAATGCTCGTTTAACAAGGTGGTACCTGGCTCTGCAGCCTTTTAATTTCACAGTAGAATACAAGCCAGGAAGTCAACATAAAAATGCTGACTACCTATCAAGATTTGGTGCCCACGTCCAAACAGACTTGGTGAAAGAACAAGCTTTCACTTAAGCTGGGGGTATGTTAGGAGTGAATAGTGATCTTGTCTGTTTATGTGATCTGTGTGTCCTCTGTCTTTCGTCTATTGCTGGCCAGTAAACCTCTTTCTATTTACTGTTTTTCCTACAGACAAGGTGACTAGACTTTCCTAACCACCCCCCCACCCCCCAGTAAATAGGGAATAATACATGTTGGGTTTTTTTCAGCACAAAGTGTACTTTGATAAGGTAACAGAGTTTTGTAACTTTTCTGGAGATTTTACTGGATTTCTGGTTAAAATATGAAAAAAAATGTAAAATTTGCAAATTTTCATGGATTTTTCCATTTTTATTTATAGTCATCTTAAGGTTACACACAAAAATCCTACTGTTTCTAAAAGCTCTGATACTCCGGAGTACAACAATACCAGATATATGTAGGTACCCCACTTTTTTTGTTTCTAACTGATTTACTGAAGAACAGGAGGTAAATGCACTATCTCTTACCTACCGTTCTTACAGGAGAGGAGGAGACACTTACCCACGGACCCGCTCCAGCGCCGACTTCACTGACAGTCTCCTAGAAACAAACTTACATTTTTGCTGGACATAAGCTTTAAGGATATTAAACCCTATCTACCCCCCTTCCCTGTTTAAAAAAACGAAAGTTTAAGTCCCTAGGAGATATGAGCAAGTCCTTATAAGCCTCAATATCACTATGTAAAGTTGCTCCATCCTGCAGCATGCTGTCTTTTTCTCCTCTCTGCCCCTCCTCTACCCCCTCTCCTAACTGTACACATGTGCACCTATCTACAAGATAGTCGCTACATTGCTGTGTCAGAGGCAAGGCCAGGAGAGGAGGAAGATAGTCTGCAGGATCGTGCATGGTAAGATCACAGCTTATGAGGTAATATGGGAGATAGGAGCAAGTGCACCTATCTACCCGGGGAATTATACTTTAATTTAAAAAGATGTTATTTTTTGGGTTTAATGACTGTTTACACAGCTACTATTAGCTATCTACTTGTTAAAGTAGAAAAAGTGCATTTAAAACACATACCAACATAAGCAAATAAGTGGGTTTGGCTGTTTGGAGAGTGAAAAGGCATTGCAGTAGTCAAGCTAATGGAATGCATACAGTTTGAATGAGAAATGTTTGAAAGGTGAAAGCAATAAAAGAATAAAAGAAATGTAAAACTTTAATGCTACAGTACACCTATCAGTTACACTGACATTATGTATTTCTATGTTTAACAATTTGCAGCCACAAATAAGGTTTAATTGCAGGCTGACATTCAAATATAAGTAAAGAAAACCAGTTTTGAATAATAATTGAGGTCCCATAGATGCCATACTGTAGATGTTTGAAGCCACAGGTGTATACTTAGTTTATAATGTGTATGATTATAAAGCATCACAGTAAATGCTATACACTACTTTCCATTCATTCATAGAATAAAACAAATGAAGAGAAACCTGTTCAATGCACAACAAAGAGAACACAGTACAAGGCTAGAATATATGCTGCATCTCATTCAGTGTATTAGTTACTAAACTATTATTTGCTATTATTTTGCAGGACATTCAGTCAAATCTAATGCCTCCGTGAACAGAGGCAATGTCCCTGAAAAGTATGATAATCTTCCGCTGCCTAAACTGCCATCCGTGCCTGTAAGTCCAGCTGAATGTTCCCCACCTTCCAATTCATCTGAATATGAAGATATTGATTTTGAAGACCTATCAAAGCGGCTGAGTGATCTTCAAAAGAAGACGTAAATCAACTAGTTTCTGTTTATAGTGCAGACATGTGTTATTTGCTTATTCTGTATATACAGATATACAGAACGACTGGAACTTTAGAACAGTAACTGTATAAAACTCAATTACAAAGATGAAAATAAGTTTTTCTCTTGAAAAATCCACTATTTTGCTTTTTACTTAAAGAACAATTTATATTATAAGGAAAGATGGCAGATTATATCAGCCTACAAATGCGAACAGTAAAGTGTTTCCTGCCCAAAACATTCAATGAATTTCTAATCTTACTGCTTTTGTATTATTACTAGAATAATTTGGATAACATAATTAGAAAACTCCACTGTAATTATGCAAATATAAGGCTGTCTAAATATACAACCTTTTTCAACTGTGACTTTTACAATAGAAAAAAATGCATTAAAGGGCAAATGAAAGTACTGCCACCAACAGAACACTTTCAGGCGCTATCTGCTCTCCCATGCAATCACTCCGCCGATGCTACATTCACATAGCGCCTCTCTGTGCATTCCGAAATGGAGCTTCACCGTTGTGGGACTTAGAATATTCCATAAAGGTAAGGCACTATGCGAATATAGCATCGATTGCGGCACCTGCGTGGTCAACTTCTGTGTTAACCACGCAGGTGCCACAATGATGGAGTTTAGCATGGAATTTAACATCAGTTAGTGTGTCTTTCAACTCAACGCCTCATGTTGCATCTGGCTGTTTATTCTTTATGGTCATCTTAAAAAATGTGTTAATGTGGAAAATTCTATAAATACTAATTAAGTATATAGTGTGACACCTAGTCAACTTTTCCCACAGAATCTGACATCAGAATGTATTCCATTCCTCATTTTTCGTTATATGAAACCATATTATTTATTACAATTTCAATAAAAGAAAAAAAATATTCTGCTTGGAATTACAAAAAATCATGGCGTACATTAGGCAATGAAACTTAAGATACTGTAAACCTTTAGTAATTGATGGTATGGAAAAATGATTGAATTAGATCATTGCTCTAGGCCCAGCCTTTCCAGGAAGCTGATGCTATGGTCCCCTGATTCACAAGTTATTTTGATATATAGCATATTTATTTTAGCTAAAGAAAAAAAACTGTGATAAGAAAAAATACAACATACTCCAGTATATTGTGTATATAAAACCTATGCTGTTCGCCTCCAGTACATTTTGGTTGCTATCAGTCTCTAGTACATTTTATATACAAAAAGAATGTAGTGTGTAAAACAACAATTTTGTGCAAGAAAAGTACTATAGTATCAGGAATTACATTTTTTAAAGATTTAAAAATGAATTTTGTCGGCTCAAAATATATAAAGATCCTTATATGCCTCCTAGCTAAATGGAACAGATTAAATCAGGTGCGTTGCTAAACAGCATAATGAATATATAGCACTTTAGATTATCCTTCAAGTGAAATCACCTTAAAGTGTATCTCCACCCCAAAAAGAAAAAATTAAGTTGTAGGAAATCCCCCCTAACCTAGACCTCGCTAGGTTTAAATCCCTAAATCGGCACCTTTGTTACCTCATTCCTGGCCTCTTCTGCACAGAAGGGGCCATACTGGCAGCCACTCCTGTGATTGGCTGCTGCTGCTTTTGTGCAGAAGAGCAGTAGGGGGAGTCAAGGGAACGAAGACTGGTAAATACCTTTAGAAGCCGATATTGGGGATTTAAATCTAATTCCAGAGGCAAGCACAGGATTTTCAATGTGGGGATTCCTGAATGGGTCACAACTGCACAAGCCCAGTAGGAAGTTCATCCAAAATACATCCATATATTCTATTATATAAGGATCATATCATAATTATCATGACAGTTAGCCAATACAGATATCCCCTTTACTTTTGTTCTAAAGTATATTCATTTAAGCTGGGTATTTACTATAGTAGAGGGAGCTGATACCATTGGACCATGTATGGGCACATTGAACTATCATTCTTTATAAAGAGTTTATGGGACAATCACACCTGTGTATATATAATATAAATATAATACAATGTTAACAGTCAGCTATACATCCACCACCAATTTATCTTAATGCTGTCCCCTATTCCTGCTCACTAAGCTCCATCAAAGTGGAGTAGGTATAGTAAGTACTGTATCTAAGCCCCGTCTCAGCAATCACCTTAGGCAGCCGCAGGGTTAATTTTGATACAGTTCTCTATGCTGCTGTAAATTACAGGGCAGACTGGATACATTTTTGAAACAAAATAAATACTGCTTTGCACTCACCGCTCAATAAAAATGTAACAATCTGTGTAACCCTTGATTTAACTGTCTATTTGGGAACCAGGAGGAGTAGAACAGCAGAATGCACTGGAGCAGGCAGTAGGGGGGGATTCCAGGCACCTGAAATCCCACCTTAAACACATCCCTGAATTCATTTTTGGTTTTGGCTGAGATGCATTCTTTATCAAAAGGGAACCGGAGGTTGGGGGGGAGAGCTCAACTGCGCATGAACAAAACTCTCACAGAAGCAGGAAGAGGCAGATATGGACTACACACATAGTCTTCCTACTCTGCATTTTAATGGACTTTCATCAGGCCCTGCAGGACAACCATATAGAGCAGAAGAGAAAGGTACACAGTGGGCTTAACAGTGGGGCAAATTTTAGTTGGGGGGGGTGGACAAGACCTTTAAGTCAGTGAGCCATGTAGCTATTTCCTCCTTTAGCTACTGTTTTACTTCACTCTAGTGCTCTAGGGCCTGGGATGAGTGTGTAACCCCAACCTGTTTTATTACATTAGTCCAGAAAGGGTTCTCCACTCCATTCCAGACAATTATAATGTCATCAATGTATCTGAAGTAGCCAACTATATTATGTTTAAAGGGACTGTTCGAATTGAAGATACACTGTAGTTCCCAGAATCCCATGAATAAAGTTGCATATGATGGGGCGAATTTCGCCCCCATCTCAGCTCCCGATTTCTGTAAAAAATAATATGAGCCATTGAACATGAAATAGTTGGTTTCTAACAGATAAGATAATGACTGAAGGATAAATCGATATTGTTCATCCGGATACAAATTATGTTTGTTAAGCAAAAAATTAATGGCACTTATACCTCTTTCATGGTTTATGGATGATTAAAGTGCCAAAACATCAATAGTGATCCATCCAAAGTTAGAGCTCCAAATCATAGGTTCCAACTTGTTAATAATATCAGTAGTATCTCTAATATAGCTTTGAAGTTTCAAAACCATAGGGAGCAATAGATGATCAACATATTCACTTAAATCAAATGATTTCACACTTTTTAGTTGTAAAATGGCTGCCTCCAGTCATGCTGCTTGTCCAGGCAGTAATCAGTAAAAAGAATGATGTAGTGCAGCATGCAGAGAGGTCTTAGTACACAACACAATTGTAGTTGCAAATGGTGCTCTTTATATATCTACCATACATTAACAAATTATTTAGTTGATGACTTGCTAAGTTTTAATAATTTAACAAACATACTAGTGGTCTCTGTACCAGTGCAGCTGCCCCGCTGCTTTGTGTCTTCTTTGTGCCAGCTGTCAACCATAATTTACTACTGCCAATTTGCCTACTATGTATCAATGTCTGTATGCCAAGTTGGCATACAGGTATTGGTAAAATGGTTAGCAAATTGGTAGTTGTAAATGGTTGGCATTGTCTTTGCATCAAGTGCCATTTTACCACTGGCAATTTCCAATTATTTTACCAATGTCTGTGTGCCAACCATTTTAAAGGGCATGTCCACCCCCAAAACTATAATCCCCCCAACTACTGGCCCCACCATGTAGTGTAGTTTAATCCTTACCTCAAATCCAACCTCCATCGGTTCTCCTGTAGTCCCCCCCCAAAGTTCCAAAAACTGCCCACAGGAGGCTAGCAGGTCCATAGGACACTGCCGCTACCTGGCTCCCGGAGATTCCTGCCATGCGTGTGCAGCCCTTCTCCCCTCCCTCCCCTCTCCTCTCCCTCCCGTTCTACTATCCCTCCCCCTAGCATTAAACCCCCTTAATATCTGCTCCCAGCCCCAACCGCATGTTTGTTTTTTTTAAAAAGCTCCCCAAACTCTTACTTACCTCCGCTTTCCTCCGCTGCACTGAATGACCGCCGCCGCGTCTGTGATTGGCTGCCGCTCAGCCAATCACAGACGCGACTGCCGGTCCCGCCCCTCTGCTTGCATTCTCTCAAGCAGAGGGCCGGCAGTGCGGCGGAGATCGAGGGGAGGTAAGTAAGAGTGTGGGGGGCTTTTTAAAAAAACAAAACATGCGGTTGGGGCTGGGGGACATGGGGGAGCAGAATATTAAATTTCTATTTTAGGGGTGGACATAGCCTTTAATAGTTCCAGTTTCAAAGCATTTTACAAGTATCTGTGCCAAGCAATTACCAGCATCAGTTTTCCAACCAATTTATTGGTGTCTGCGTGTCAAGCATTTTACCAGTCCGTGTGCCGACCCTTTAACCAGTAGTCTGTGTACTAAGCATTTTTTACCATTGTCTGTGTGCCAAGCATTTAACCAGTCTGTGTGCAGTGACAACCATTTACTAGTTTCAGTTTTCCAACCTATTTATCAGTGTCTGCGTGCAAACTATAGTACCAGTGTCCATGTACTAAACATTTTTACCATTGTCTGTGTGCTAAGCTTTTTTACCAGTGTGTGCATGCTAAGCAGTTTACCAGTGTTGATGTGCCAAGCATTTACCAGTGTATGTGGCAAAGCATTTTATCAGTGCCTGTGTGCCAAGCATTTTACCAGTGTCGATGTAACAAGCATTTTACCAGTGTAAGTGTACCAAGCATTTTACCATTGCCTGTGTGCCATTTTACCAGTTTCTGCATATTAAGCATTTTACCAGTATCTGCGTGCCAAGCATTTTACCACTATCTGCATGCCAAGCATTTTACCAGTATCTGCGTGCCAAGCATTTTACCATTGCCTGTGTGACAAGCATTTTACCAGTGTCCATGTACTAAGCATTTTTTACCAGTGTCAATGTGCCAAGTATTTTACCAATGTCTGTGTGTGAAGAACTTTACCTTTGTATGCTAAGAGTATTAGGGTTAAAGCTGATTGTAGGGGAAGAGCTTTGCCACGAATAGATGTGGTGCTGACAATTCCTGCTCCTCTTAGAGCACTCTGGCATGCTCAGTGGAGCTCTCTCCCCCCCAGAAGAGGCCGTGACCAAGGGAAAAAAGTGGGTAAGTACATTTAGAATCTGTTTTAGAAGTTTTACATCTAGCCTTTAGGGTTGGGAGGTAGCCTTACATTATATTATTTTTTATTTAAAAGATTAATAGAATTAATTTAAAAATTACAAATTTTAATTCAAATATCTACGGATAGGATGGTGTTGTTTTGTCAGAGTGAAACTGTCACCCCTCGTGATAAACATAAACATTAAGAATCTAAAATGTTAATTTGTTTTATTAACAGGCTCCCTTATAAAAGGGTATCATAGTACTGCCAGCATATTGAAAGTAAAACATCATAAATTAACAAATTGATAATAAAAATATCAGAAATTTCATTTAAAATATCTATGTATATGATGGGGCTTATTTGTCAGAGCAAAAATTAAAGCTTAGAAAATTATCCCCCTCATGATAAACAATAAAAGGCGGACTCAGATCCGTGAGATCTGGTGGGTGCAAAAAAAAAAAAAAAAAAGATTGAGGCCAGGAATGTATTTAAATGAAGTGGAAAGTGGTGGATTAATGGATCTTGTACCCTCTACAGTAAATGTACATGATATTAACAATCCCCACTGAGTTCCATGAAGTGCATTAAAGCATTTATGGTAACCAAACTCCTCAGTCTCTTCTAATATAGTGGATAATGCACCCCCAACTGTAAATTATAAGGATATTAGAAGTCACAGAGGAGTAACGTGATTATATAAAAGCAGGAGGCCGCAGGCTTCTGGTTTCCTTCTCCTCCTGGAACTGTAAGATTATAAGGCTATAATCTTACAGTTCCTCCCATTGAAATCCACTACAGGAGTAGGTTATAACCTACCCCTGTAGTGGATATGGGAGGAACTGTAAGATTATAGCCTTATAATCTTACAGTTCCAGGAGGAGAAGGAAATAACCTACCCCTGTAGTGGATTTCTATGGGAGGAACTGTAAGATTATAGCCTTATAATCTTACAGTTCCAGGAGGAGAAGGAAACCAAAAGCCACAAAGGCGTAGGTTATAATAGATAATGCACCCTGAACTGTAAATTAAAGGGATATTAGAAGTCACCTTGGAGTTCCGTGCCCTGTATAAAAGTTACTCGGTCTGCGGCCTCGTACTTCTGTATGGTCACTGAACTCCTCAGTGACTTCTAATATCCTTATAATTTACAGTTGGGGGTACATTATCCACTATATAATTTACAATAGGCACTACATTATCCACTTTATATTAGTCAATCAACTATGTACTGAGTGACTATGATATAAAAAATATTTCTCCTAGTTTTAATAAGAAAGAAGCATGTATTATTCAACTTAAAAATGTGAACTGTGCAGCAATTTCTGCAAGTCAAATTAAATAAACAAACAAACCAATAATAATTGGAACAACAACTACAGGCGCGTGCACTTGCACCTTCTTTTACATTTAACATACGAAATGAATAGGAGTTTGAGAGGAATCATCTAGCCAATACGCTTTAGCCAATACTATCTAAAGTGACAAGTGAAAACAATCTGCTACACTGGATACAAGATAATACTTCAATGACACATTTTCTGAAGCATGAATGACATTGGCCACACCCATAGTTACCTGGGTCAGGTGGCACGTGACTCCAGGGGCAACGCCCTCGTTCTCTCTTCCGGGTCTGATAGTGACGGGGCACTGGGCTGACGTCATCACTTGCAGCCCTGTCAATTTTCTCATGTCCCTCCGCGAAGAGGAAAGAGTTCTATTCCTTGGTGAATTTTTCCAGGTTCTAAAATTCCTTACTATTCAAGCCGCAGTTTCCAATCAAACCTAACTCCTGTTTTTCCAGTTAGACAACTAGACGGCATTTGTCCGTTTACGGACTCCAGAGAGGATCCTTCCGCACAGCCGCGGTGCTGCGGCCCAGTTGTCGCCATTTTGGTTTGTCCCGGAGCCGTGGAGAGAGCAGCTGCACCGGGCGGTGAGTTGTTAGACTGTGCTGCTATGTCTGTCAATAAAATGAAACACACAATGGAGGGAACACACTGGGACAGAGGAAGTGTCAGGATGTTGGGAAGAATGATTGACACTAGCTGTGGAAAGAGGGGCGTGATAAGGTCCATATTATAGTCACCTGTCCTGGAGCTTGACAGACTGACTAATGTTGACAAGGACGACATAAATGTGATTGTATTGATGGGATTGCTGTCCATCTGTGCTACATTTTACATGACAAGTGGTGGTGTGTATTATGGTGGTTGGTTGTGTGCTGGAAGTCATCTCTAGGTTCTTCTGTGTATTTGAATGTGGGGTGGCTAGAGTGTTTAGGTTTCATGAATACTTTTTTTTAATTCTCTAAAGGATGTGTAATGAATATCCCATGGGTTGCCAACTTTTCTGGAAGGTTTTAATTGGTAGTGGGGATAGTGTGTGTAGTCCTTTACTTGCCGTTTGACAGGTGTGCATCAAGAAACGTCAAAAGAAGTGTTTTCAATCTTATCCTTGTGGAACCCTTGAGAGTACATGTTTTAGGAACCTCTGCAAAAAAACCCCAAACATATTATGTAGTTTTATGTATCAGTTTCTCAAGTTATCAGTTTATAGAAATAGTATAATTATTGTTGATTTATTTACCACCAACATCTTCTGTAGCGCTTTACATGTATACATTCACATCAGGCCCTGCCCAGAAGAGCTTACAATCTAAGCACATTTATTTGACACATACAACCTATCAGTATGTCTTCATGATTGTGGGGAAAACCGAAATGCCCGGAGGAAACCCACGCAAGCATAGGGAGAGCATACAAACTCCTTGCAGATGTTTCCACCGTGCTGCCCGATCCATATCCAAACAATAACTTTCAATATCTACACATATATCAATATAAAATAAATTACTCATTCACCACAATGGTGGATCTGTACAGTTTCTTTTTACTAACTCTTAAACCCTTATCAACCTTTCAGGGAACTCTGAGGGTCCCTGGACCCCCGGTTGAGAAACACAGGTTTAAAGCTAGCCATACTCAAATGAATATGTTTGATCAAATTCAGTCATTTAGTTAAATAAACCTGTCACTCACTTTTGGTCAATCCTATGTATGTAAAGGAAATTGATTTTGAATCAATTCAATAGAAATTATCGAACTGACTGATCAATCAAAAGCAAAAATCAACTATCTGAAGTGGTTTGTCTGTGAGGGCATGTCAGTGTTTTTTTTGGCATTCTTAGAAAAAGTTTGAGAAGGCAGTGGGTAGAAAGGTTTGTGGTGAACGTTTTGTGGGAGATGACATTAAATGTGTGTAAGGTATGTGGGGATAAGTTTTTTTTGATGGGTGTCATTTTTTTTGAAGGCATATAAACAAATAAAAAGCTCAGTTTTTCTGTATTTTTGTTTTGCTGCTCTTTTTATTTATTTATTTATTTTGCTGCCATCATTTCCATGTTAGAGGGTGAGGATCAATGTATGAGTGTAAATGCTGCTTATGCGCTGTATAATTTGATGGTGAGGCCACATTACAGTGCGCAGTAGCACACCCGAAACGCACACACAATAACAATTGTGTGCATGTTTTCAGTTGCTACGATTGCGAAGAAAGAATGCTGATTGCATTTGCTCCAAATAGCGGATTGTTGCAGGGCAGTACACCTAGTGTGGCCAGACAAATTGGCTAACACTAGTGTGCGATTTTTAATGCGCAACCGGATTGCACATTAAAAGGGAGTATTGTGGCCTAGCCTTAAAGGGCATTTCCACCCTAAAAAAATAATTTGGATATATAGTAGTGGGTTAAATTTTAGTATCGGGGGTGGACATGCGCTTTAAATAAATACAGTGGAATTGACATTTTTAATAAAATAATTGAATTATTTTGCTATAGGCATTACAAGTTCCACTTAGATCTAATATTAGCTGGTTATGTATTAACAAAAGAAAAAAAATATTTGAATAAAAAAGAAAAACTTTAGATACATTTTTTAATATCTGGTCTAATTTTTAGGCCAGGATTATGCCCTATTTAAGTTTTTCCGATAAGTTTCATAGTCTGTGAAAAGCAATTTTAGAAGATTTGTTGTTACTACTTGTCCAGAGAAAATTCCCTGCAGAGACTTTTTCTTATGACACTAAAAGAGAGATACAATAATTTTTTGGAGAACTGCTTGATTTACTTCAATGCCACGATACACTAACACTCATAAATGATTAGTGCATCTTGGGAGTGTCTGTATAATGTAACACAAGTTTTGTAACAATAGGAAATCCACAACACCGTTTCTTTCTTTTTTCCAGTTTAAATGAAGAACAGGAGGTAAATGCGCTATGTCTTACCTCCTGACCTTCAGTAAAACTTACAGGAGAGCAGAAGAAACTTATCTGCGTATCGCTCCAGTGCCGACTTCTCTGACAGTCTCCGCCACGTCCACGATCCTTTGCACTGTGTACGCACGCTCACACAATGCAAAGGACTGTGGATCCGCCAGAGGCTGTCGGCAGCGCTGGAGCGATACACAGGTAAGTTTATCCTGCTCTCCTGTAAGTTTTACTGAAGGGCAGGAGGTAAGACATTGTGCATTTACCTCCTGATCTTCGGTTAAACTGGAAAAAAGAAAGTTAAAATCCCAGTGGACATACCCTTTAACTCCTGGGTAGATGTTGCAGAGATCATTGAGTTAAAAAGCAGTTAATGCTGCAGTGACTGGAAAGGCAGGTGTTAAACTCCAGATGATTGACATTTAAACTCACATGCATTGTACAACAGCTGACGGGGAATGCTGGGAGTTGTAGTTTTCAAAATATAGCATAAATACCTAGACCCATATAAATGTGTAGATTTTTCACTGCAGCTCCACCTGCTCCCTACCCATAATCCTCTGTTACGGTACCTGCTCATAGTAACTTTTACTGTCTCCCATAATGCAACTTTGTACAGTGAGCGGAGATTAAAGGGTATGTCCACCCTTAATTTACATTTTTAGTATATAATATTAAATGTGCCCCCAGCCCCAACCGCTATAATAATTTTCTTAGAAAGTCCCCAGATAGTTACTTACCATGCCTCGCTCCTTCGCCGCACTGCCCCGGCCCTCTGCTTGCGCAGGACCGGCAGACGCGTCTGTGATTGGCAGAGAGGCAGCCAATCACGGATGCGGCTGCCGGCTTCTCAGTGCGGCATAATTCCCAACATTCCTTGTCTGTAGCGTGAATGCTGGGAATTGTAGATTTTAAACCACCTGGATAACTACTGGTTACCTATCCCTGTCAGAGATGAACAAGAAAATAGCTGCAGATAAAGATTTAAATGAGCTAAAGCCCATGGGTAGGTAGAAGTTGGTGAAAGTAGAGGCCCATTTGTAGGTAGTAGGGGACAGTTGAGGCCCACGGGTAGGTAGTTGGGTACAATAGGGATATATTGTATAAAGTGTACATTGTACTCTATACCAGGGCTCTCCTAACTGTGGGCCTAAATGTGTTTGCAAAATATAACTCCCAGCATTCCAGCACTTACAATATCAGAAGGCATCCAGAGAATGCTGGGAGTTGTAGTTTTCAGACATTTAGATGCCTGCAAGTTGAAGATCCCTGCTATATAGTTTAGTGGTATGGTAGGTTTGTTTCTAGGAGCATTTTTGTTTGTACAAATTTTCCCTGTTCAAATTTTAGGGAGAAAGACTAAGGGCTAGGCCAAACTAGCGCGTTTCGCGCTCGCGTTTGCGCCCGCGATTTTCGCTAAAATGGAAATCGCGGGAACGCAAAAATTCCCGCGATTTCCGATGCGCATGCGATTGCGCGTCCGTTCGCGTTATGGTAACGCATGCGTTCACCATTTTTGGTGCGTTAACGCATGCGTGTCCATAACGTGAAAAGGCAAAAACGCGTGCGCAAAACGCGAACGCGAGCGCGAAACGCGCAAGAATCGCGCACACAATCGCGTGCGATAACGCTCGCGATTTTGTGCGCGATTCCTGTGCGTTGCAGTGTGGCCTCACCCTAAAAGCGGTTCGGGTTTTGGGTCCATAATTTGCAGTTTAAGTCACTGGTTTGAAGCGGATACAAAAGCGGGTTGTGGGTATGGATTTTTCGGGTCAGGTTGGGTGTGGGTCTGGTAAATTAGACCCGCGCAGGACTCATTTTAAAGGTACAATGGAAGGGCTTTTTTTATTTAACACTTACTTGTTTGGAAACCACAATTGCCCTATGAATTTAATGTTAAATAATGTTTTTAAATTGGTTTTATTCTAAATAGGTGGCAAAAATTGTTTTCTTGAGAGACACTAAGGGCTAGGCCACACCAGCGCATTTTAAAGGGGAACTGTGGTCTCCAATCAAGTTAAGTTTAAATGAAAGGCCAGTTTCCTACCTTTAAAACGAGCCATCCACCACCTCTCTACGTGCTCCACAGCCCAAGATATACAGAAATGACTGACCAGAAAGTTAATGGGTGGGAGGCTGACATGTGACATTCCTAAGGCTTCTCCTGCACAGTGCTGCCAGCGAGCACAGCCTCAGACTCCCTCAGTGTGTGAGGGAGACAGGAAGTCCCTCCTCCTCTCTGCTGTGGGAAGTCCTGACAGAGAAGGTAAGGGAATCTACAGCCCTTTTTCCCACTATGTGAAAACAGCCTTTTCAGTTCTCGCTCTCTGTTCTCACTCTTTTCTCGTTCTGCCTGAAAAGGCTGTTTCCACAGTGTTTTCTGTAGGGGGGGGGGTCTGAGTAACCCACGGCACCTGCGAGTGGGCAGGGCTTAGGCACCCATGAGTGGGTGGGGCCACATGGGGCTGTAAGATAGTGGGCCATGGGGGGCCTGCAACTGGAGGGACCGTGGGGTCCATGAGTGGGAGGGACCAGGGGGGTTGCAAAGGGGAGGAGGAGACACAGGACAGATTGACAGTTTCAGAGCAGGAAGTGCAGGGGACCTGGTGATGCTGCTGCCATATCACACACAAAAATGTAAATATCTTCAAAACTATACAAAATAAACAATGGAAATAAATAGCGAAAATTCTCAGGGGAGCAATTCCTATCAATTTACCTCAATTTACCTAAAGTAATTTTTGAACCACAGTTCCCCTTTAACAAGTTGAAACCACTTAAGCTGGGTACACACAGTAACGATAAAGCCCCAATACCATTGGATCAGGTCGACTGAAAGCTCATTCGGAAAAGAGGGAAAATTTCCCCTGGCTGAGGTAGAATCCCTATAGGGGAGTCAGCCGCGGCCGAGGGAACACTGAGTCCCGAGCGTTCTTCCTATGCTGTGCATAGGGGGAGTGCTTGGGACTGTGTGTAGCCTGATTGTTAGAAAAATGACAGACAGGATCTGGCAGATCCTGTCTATCATCTTTCAAGATCTTTCAGGTATGTACCCAGCTTTAGACTTGGAGATTTCGTTGTACAATATACATTTTTGTACTATTTTCAGTCTAAGTAGTTTAAAGGATATGTCCACTGATTTTTAAACCTTAAAAAAAACTTTTTTTTTTTTTGGCATTTAGTTTTATTGAAGAACGGGAGCTAAAGGAGCTGTGTTTTACCTCCCGTTCTTCAATAAAACCTGCAGGAGCCAGGAGAGAAGGTAAGGTTCTAACCCGATCACTGGGTCCTCCGTCGTGTAGTCTGACCGGTCCCGACGGACTTACCACTCCTGTGCCGGCTTCTCATTGACAATCCAATCCCCGACGCGTCCAAGCTCCCTTGCACTGTGTGCACAATGCAAGGGACTGGAGATGTGTCGGAGACTTTTAGCGGCGCTGGAGCGATCCGCGGAAAGTTCTGTCTTCTCGCCTGCATGTTTTACTGAAGAACGGGAGGTAAGTCATAGCTCATTTACCTCCCGTTCTTTAGTTAAACAAAAAAAAGGGGTTTAAAAATTGGTGGACATACCCTTTTAAAAGACTAATCACATACAATTTCCCTAGATACTGTTATTTTTCTGTATAGTCTTTTTCTTAAAAGTACATGAAATCTGTATCTATTACTCACAGGGAGGTGAGAATGATTATTCCCACTTCCCTGTGAATAATAGAATGCCCAGGTAACAGAACAACAAGAACTTACTTGGCGACTCCTTCCCAGCTGACAGGTATGCTGCCCCGAACGTGCCTGTCTTTTGTATTGGCGCTCATGCACCAAAGATAGGCATTTGGTCGGGACAGCACGCCTGTCAGCTGAGGAGGATCTGCAAGTGGAGCACTGTTACCCGAGTGTTCTGTTATTCATAGAGAGATGGGAATAAGTGTTCTCACCACCCTGAGAATAATAGATACAGAGTTCCTGTACTTAAATGGCATGTCCACCCCCAAAACTAAAATTTAACTCACTACTAGCCCCATTGTGTAATGTTAAAAATCCTTACCTTATACCTCAGCTCCATATGTTTCTCCTGCAGTGCCTGTCCAAAGTTTCAAAAAGTGATGAGTAGGGGCTGTCTGTGTGTCGTCTGTGTGTCATCCAGTCCCTGCTTCTTCCTTCCCTCCTGGAGGACTCTGGCATGTGCAGAGTCGTACCCTCCCTCTGGATCCCTCACCTTTGATACTTTCTGTAGCGTAGGGGATTTTCTGTAGTGCTGGGTACCCCTGCCCACCCCCGACCGACATTGTAGTTTGTTAAAAATCCCCCCAGAAATAGATTACCATTGTCCGTTCCCTCGGCTCTCTGCATAGGTGGCAGCCGTGCCCCTCTCTGCTACTTCCCGGGAATCAGAAAGCGGGGATGAATCGAGGGAAAAGCTGAGGGAACAAACGGTGTTAAGTCTTTCTGGCGAGATGTAGTGGGCCGGTGTACCCTACACTACATCAAAACTTCATTTTGGGGGTGGAGATATCCTTTAAAAATCACCAAAAAAACTTGTAAAATTCTCATGGAGGAGGAAATTTTATTTCTACCTCCCTGGATCACTGCTAACACATTTTGTTATGTTACAGTCTTATTTCAAAATGGATGAAATTATTTTTTTCCTCAGAATTCTACACACAACATCCCATAATGACAACATGTAAAAAGTTTACTCAAGTCTTTTTAAACATGATGCCACCTGCTTGGCACACCTATCCTTAGGCAGTTTTGCCCATTCCTCCTTGCAGCATCTCAAAGCTCTATCAGGTCAGTTGGAAGCATTGGTGCACAGCCATTTTAAGGTCTCTCCAGAGAGGTTTAATCGGATTCAAGTCTGGGCTCTGCCTGGGCCACTCAATGACATTCAGGGAGTTGTCCTAAATCCACTCCTTTGATATGTTGTGTGTTAAGCAAGCTGTGTGCTTAGGGTCGTTATCCTGCCGAAAGATTAACTGTCGCTCCAGTCTGAGTTAAAAAGTGCTATGGAGCAGGTTTTCATCCAGGATGTCTCTGTAAATTGCTACATGCATATTTACCTTCATCGCAACTAGTCTTCCAGTTCCTGCCAGTTAAGAACATCCCCACAGCATGGTGCTGCCACCACCTTGTTTCACTTCACTAGGCCCAGTTTAGTGGATTGCTGCAGAGATGGTTGTCCTTCTGAAAGATTCTCCTCTCTCCCTAGAGGACTTCTGGAGCTCTGACAGAGTGACCATTAGGGTTCTTGGTCAATGACTTAGGCCCTTCTCCCCCGATCGCTCAGCTTAGATTGCCGGCCAGCCAGGAAGAGTCCTGGTGGTTTTGAACTTCTTCCACTTATGGATGATGGAAGCCACTGTGCTCATTGGGACCTTTAAAGCAGTAGAAATTTTCCTTTAACCATCCCAATCTAATATGAGCAACAACAAAAATCTTTGTGTGCCTTTAAGTAAAAGGAAATCCAAAAAGGGTAAGTACTGGGCTACTGGGCTTACTTTGGGTAGATATGCCTACAATAGAAGATTGACCTGTAGAAAAGGTTAGGTATTTTTGATCAAAATTACACAGATGACAAGCTAACACGAGCAAAAATAAGGGTTTGTGTAGAAAGAACATTTGGGTATTTTCCCATTATAGTTTTTGGGACGTACCTGTGAGATACTGGTAAAGTAATGTAACACAGAGATCCATACATGAAAATTGCAGTCTATATATATATGATGATGATCCGTGAGTTAGATTGAAACATGTTAACTCTTTAATAAATCTTTTTTGATTATCTCACAAGACCCGAGATTTGCATATTACTGGGTAATCTCTTAATTGCACTTTCTGAAAATGAGTATGTAATTTGGTACTCATGCAGCCTATGCAAATTACATAGGCTGCATATTATTGTTGGGTGTTATGTAAAATCATTTGCATATCCTCCAACATTCATCTTTAAATAGGATAGGTGTACTATTAGGAAATGCATTGCACAGAGATGTGCAAAGATCAGGTATCCATTTAATGTAAAATAAGCACTTTAGTATTTTCTTATAGTTTTTGGGATGTGGGACCTGCTTTGAAGGAGCTGAAAGACTTGCAGGTTGTAATCATACATCGTCTCTGCCACGGCTATCTCAAACACCAACCAAACCAAATTCTGACCAATTTTCCACTTCCCTATGCCCTGCCCCCTTTGTGCCGGTGTGCTTTTGCCTGAGAATCAGATGAGAGAGATGTGTGGAGTTGTAAAGTGTGATTTTGTATTAAAGGGTATGTCCACCCTAAAAAAATTTTTTTTACCAAACATTCCCCCTGTCCCCCCAGCCCCAACTGCTCTATTAGTATTATCAGAAAATGCCCAAAACTTTACTTACCTTCCCTCTTATCCTGAGCGGCAGCCAATCACAGACGCGGCTGCCGGGAGTTCAGTGCGGCGGAGGCAAGAGGGAAGGTAAGTAATCTTTTGGGCACTTTATGATCTTACTAATAGAGTGGTTGGGGCTGGGGGGGACAGGGGGAATGTTTGCTAAAAAGGGTTTTATGGTAAATGGGAATCCTAATCGGGAGGGAGGGGGAGAAGGGCTGCAGTACGCATGCCAAACTTCTCCCGGAGGCCAGGTAAGAGGCAGAGTCCTATATGGACTCTGCTATCCTCCTGGTGGGCAGTTTTTGGGACTTTGGGGAGGGACTACAGGAGAACATTATGGAGCTGGGATGTGAGGTAAGGATTAAACTACACTACACAATGGGGCCATTAGTGGGGGGGATTATAGTTTTGGGTATGGACATGCCCTTTAAAATCTAATATCACAATAAAAAAGTGGACCATTTCAGTAGTCCAACCGAGGCTTGTCTTAACCTTTGCTAATTTTGTATTTCAAAACAGAGTTATTTATACATTATTGAAAAGTGGGAAAGTGACACTGGTAAATAAGTGGGAAAGTGAGAAAGTGACATTGGTGGATAACTGGGAAAATGGCTTCTCCAAAGCAATTATTAGGAGCCAGTGAGCTACTTTTAACCCCACTTCTTCTCAGTTAGAAGCAACTTTCACCGTCTGCACTGTCCTGGAAATTTTCAAACAGGTGGTGCCTGATTTTTACCCTGTACACAGATGAGGATGTATTCTCCAGATTGAGTATTATTAAAAAAAAAAAAAAAAAAAAAAGCATTCCGGTGGTGGAGGACCTCCATATGATCTGGTCCTGGACATGCTCCTGTACCATTTCATAGGTCCGGTACTACCACCTCCTGCTTAGCACATAAGTCATGTATGCACTTACGTGTCACAGAGGCTCATAGAGAGCGGCTGCAGGACCAATCGGAGAATGCATCTTCTTTGGAATGGCTTGCAGCGGGCAGTTACATTTAAAATCTACTTCTGTGATTGGGTCCACTGACTGTTCCATGGCGCACAAGTACCTAAAGGCACATTTTAAAGGGGTGGGAGAAACGGGCAGACTGGTGTCCGCCTTTCAGGTTTTTTTCCTGTCTATAACGGTCCTTCTTCGTCCCAGGATGCACACTACCTTGGAAAGTTCCTAACTGTAATTTCGACTGACAAGCTTTTGGGTGGGTCAAACATGCTCAGATCTCTACTGAGCAACTGAATCAACCCAGGCGCTGGGTCAAAGGCAAGACCATAACTGTCTCTATTAGGGGTCCTGCAAACAGGAAGTCAGTATTTTGAAAGCATTTATTTATACACAGACAAAATTCTGAATGGGCAGATTAAGGTTGTGTGCCAATTGGTCTAGCCATGCTAGATGAGCTAGAGTTCGTTGTACCGTGATCCGCTTATCGGAGTACATGCGATCACCAATTTTGGTGTCATTTGCATACACTCCAATAACTGAATGTTACAGGGGTTGCAGCGCAAGCGGACAGTAACACGCACATGCTCTATCATCCTATCTGGTGTGGCCTCACTCTTAAACACGTTTTTTCCCTGTCTTAGGCTGTGGCCACACTATCCACAGCCCGTAACATGTATGAAAAACGCAATCGAAATGCAGAATGTATCACGAGCATTATCTTCTGTTTTTGCTGCAATTTGCCCAAAATTCCATTGTCGGAGAGCATGCGATTTGCACAAAGTGGTGATTGCATGAAAACAGCGCAGTGCATACAATGTGCCCCCCTCACAATTTAATGCACTGGGGTGTGATTCTGTAATCCGAATCGGAAGCACATTAGAAACGTGCCAGGATGGCCTAGCACTAACATACAAAAAGCTGATGATTAAAGGGGAAGTTCAGTGCAAATACATATGCTTTTCAGAAAAAAGAGCAGTAATTTTTCATCCCAATGTCCTTAACCTGCCCATTCAGCATTGTGTCTGTATATAGGTAAATGCAACCGAAATACTGACTTCCTGTTTGCAGGACCCCTATTAGAGACCATTATGGTCTTGCCCTTGACCCAGCGCCTGGGTTGGTTCAGTTTCTCAGTAGAGATCTGAGCATCTTTGACCAAAAGCCAATCAGTAGAAATTGCTGTTAGAAACATTCCAAGAATGTGGTGCATTCTGGGAAGAAGGAGGACTGTTAGAACCTGAAATGTCAGCTCACTAATGTCAAAAGCAGGGAATAGAAAGGGTATGAAATCAACTGATTTTTCAAAATGGGAGAGAATATGTAATAAGAAGGCATTACACAAACTAACAATTTAACAAATATTCTTGATTTCCTATGAACTGTCCCTTGAAGGCTTAGGCCACACTATACCAGATTGCACGTTAAATCCCAGCAGTGTGGCCTAGCACATGCGTTACTGGTGCGCTGCGATCATGTAATGTTGCGCACACATGCGCTGATTAGTGTATTACACGCACAACGCACACCACATTAATTGGCCACACTAGTGTCCACTTTTAAAAGTGTGATCAAATTGCGCTTAAAAGCGGAATAGTGGGGCCTCACCTAAGAAAGTATTTGCAGTTGCTTCTGTTTCTGGAAGCGAACTGCGCAGCAGCAAACGGCCCTTTTTTTTTTTTTTGGAGATAAACTTTCGCAAACTAAAACAATTTAACTCTGAGCATAGTGATAGCGGCAACATCCTTGTACGAGCTTGTGATGAAGGGCGATTTGGGTCATTGTCACACGCGTGTGGCCTCTCAGTCGGGTCATTCGTAGATCTGCCAGTCTACAATCGGGTAAAGCAAGTGCTTGTCTTTACACGTCACACGCCGTTTGTACGTGTGTACGAGGATTAATTGAGCTGATAATATCTCTTTTATTCCCTAATAAAAGATAAGCACTGAAATCATGCAGTACAGAAAGCTCTGCAGTGAAATAACTTTGAGATGTGTGAAGTAGCAGCCTGATTTTCTTTTGAGTGTCAGGCTAAACATGGGAGTTACGGTATGCAGTTAAAGGGCATGTCCACCCCCAAAACTATAATCCCCACCATGTAGTGTAATAAAATCCTTACCTCACATCCCAGCTCCATATGGTTCTCCTGTAGTCCCCCCCCAAAGTCCCAAAAAACTGCCCACAGGAGGATAGCAGAGTCCATATAGGACTCTGCCTACTGTCTCACCTCCGGGAGAAGTTTGGCATGCGCACTGCAGCCCTTCTCCCTCCCTCTCCCTCCCGTTTAGCGATCCCTCCCCCTAGCATAGAAACCCTTGGCCATATATTAGGGCTCCTTTCCCCAGCCCCAACCGCTAAAAAACATTTTTAAGAAAGTCCCCCGAACTCTACTTACCTTCCCTCTCTCCCCCGGTGTTCTGAGCAGTCGGCAGCCGCGTTCGTGATTGTCTGTCTCTTAGCCAATCACTGACACGGCTGCCAGTCCCGCCCCCTGCTTGCAGTGTCTTGCAAGCAGAAGGCCGGGCAGTGCTTCTGAGGAGAGAGGGAAGGTAAGTAAAGATCGGGGCACTTTCTTAAAATTATTTTATAGCGGTTGGGGCTGGGGGAAGGCATACTATTATATGTAGAAATTTTTTTATAAGTGTGGAAATGCCCTTTAAGTGGTTGTAGTTTTAATTCGAGCTGTTTGGGGTATTTACAGTCACATTCCAGGCATGGATCTATGGCACAACCAAACAAAGTTTTTTGTTTAATCTTAGGACTAGGCCACACTAACGTGATTTGTTTGCGTTTGCGCATGCAGTTTTTGCTAACATTGCAATTGCAGCAACCCATGCGACTGCGTTTCCGTTTGCGATACGCAATTGCATGCGATTTCGTATCTCAAAAGGGGACATCGCATGCGCAAAAGCACGCAATTGCGATTGTGGTGTAGTGTGCCCGTGCCCTTAAAAAGGTTTCTAGTGCCCACTTGCTCATTGCGGTGATAAACACATTTTGTTTGTTTGGTAAATAATTAGTATGTTTCCTGAAAAATTATTTTAGTGTATTTTCAGGGCTAATCCTTTACAGAATTGATTGTATAGTTGTATTCTTAAATAATTAATTAATATAATGTTCATCATTTGCAATTTGTTCCCTTCAAAAAATATGCCAGGTGATTTTTGTCCTCTTTTAATCTTTTGCTTTCAGCCCTGAATTTTCTCTTTCTTTTCTTTGTTGGTCTCTTTTTTTAAATGGCATAGCACTGTCCATTCTTTCCACGTTAGATTCTCTTTATACTGCAGGAAAGGTATTTTGTGCAGATAGGTCTGTAGCCAGCTCTTATTTTGGTTTCTTGTTGCGTCTATAGTTTATCATCTGTGCATAGCCAACTTTGAAAAAAATATGCAGTATGTTTATCACAGTAGATGCCAAAGTAATCTGTTGGTAATTACCCTTGTTAGGGGCATACAGATCCAGACCTACTTTAACTTGTTTTCATATGATATTTTCTTTAAAAGGACTGGGTCTGACCTAAGGGGGTCATGAGCAACAATGTGTGAGTGCAAAAGTTGTCAGACATGCAGATATTGGAAGAATCCCTTATAATTAATTCACGTGTTAACCCTAGATTTACCTGCATATGAAAATTGGCTACTGTGTACTGTTCATGCATATTGAACAATCTTTATCTTGCAAAGAATGCAACACAAAAGCAGCGCTTTGTTTTAGAATAGCTTTACATAAGTTGTTCTTCTAACTGCTCAGAATGCACAGGGGACTTGTTTCTGAATGAAGGGGGTTGTAAGAACAGTTTGAACCCCCTGCCAACGGCAACCCTTATTCTAATGGGGAATAGTAAAAGTGCAGAAGGTAATTACTGTACCTATTGACTGCGTTGCACAATAAAGAAACAGGAACAATGTTTTCTTTATAAAAGACATTTATTCTGTTACATTTCTTTGAAAAGTTATCCATCACAAAATAAAATATAATAATGCTTGTGGAGGTTCTCATTCATCCAGGTCATGGTATATCTGTTGTATTCAATTAGATCAACTGGACTTGAAGTTTAGTTCTTGAAGGCTAATCATCCGACTGGCTTTCTCAATTCAGAATGACTTGTACAAGAATCTGTTGGCAATTATGTACCCTGGAAAGTCCCAATTAACATATCACAGCCAGGTGTTAATGATATTATGAATGCAAGGCGTGATTGCATTGTGGCTAAGAGGTGTTATAGGAACACCCAGGGTAAGGTGTCAAAACAGCATTCTACATTGCAGACAGTTGGTGTTGAACTCCCCCACCTCTATTCAGGCTTGGTTTCTTTATTTTCACATAAATGGCCCCCTTGACACCTCTCTTGAAACAGTCCTGTTCCTTTGAAAGGATGTTGACATTACAATCTTAGTATGGGTATGTCCTTTTTCTTTAAGATGCAGGTACACGGCTGAGTCCTGACCCGAGGAATTGGCTCTTCTGTGCTGGGCCATACGTTGGTGCAGTTGCTGTTTGGTCTCCCCCACAGGACAGGCAGGACAGAAATAAAAGGAAAGGGGGAGGATTATGTGTTTATGTTAAAAAAGAATTGAAGCCAAATTTAAAAGAAGAGATAACTGGTGATATGGATGATAAAGTGGAGGCAATATGGGTGGAATTAGGCAACAGGAAAGGGGGTAATGTCATTGTTGGTGTCTGCTATAAGCCGCCAAATGCTAGCAGAGAGGAGGTGAGTCAACTTCATATGCAGTTGGCAAGGGCTGCAAGTTTGGGGAGTGTGCTCATTATGGGGGACTTCAGTTACCCTGACATTGATTGGTGTGGTGGAACTGCCATCACAGAAAAAGGCGATGAGTTCCTGAATTTGCTGCAGGATAATTTTCTCTCACAGGTGGTTGAGGTTCCTACTAGTAAAGGAGCTCTGTTGGATCTGGTAATATCTAACATTGTGGAGCGCATTATAGATATAAAGGTAACTGGAGGCTTAGGGAATAGTGACCATGAAATAGTGGCATTTGGACTTTGTTATCGAAAGGAAAAGTGCGCTGGGTTAACAAAGACATTTAATTTCAGGAAAGCAAATTTTCCCAGGTTAAAAGCAGCTCTTCAGAATGTCACCTGGGATAATGTATTATCAGGTAAATGTACTGAACAGAAGTGGACTGTGTTCAGGGGGATTTTAAGCCAGTTCACATCTAAATTTACACCCTTGGGAAATAAATGTAAAAAAAATAAATCCACACCCATGTGGCTGAATTCTGATGTAAAGAGGCAAATGGTAAGGAAGAAAAAGGCATTTAAAACCTTTAAGGCCGAGGGAACGGAAAGGGCTTTTAGGGAATATAAAAACTGTAACAACGAGTGTAAGAAAGCAATCAAACTAGCTAAAATTAATAATGAAGTTAGGATAGCTGAAGAAAGCATCACTAAGCCTAAACATTTTTTTAAGTATATTAATAGTAAGAAGATGAGGACTGAGAATGTGGCACCATTAATTAATGGGGATAAGTTAGTTACGGAGGATGGCGATAAAGCAAATGTCTTGAATAATTTTTTCCTCTGTATACACTATAGAAGATCCAAGTACAGACATCATAGAGTATAGTAGCAATAATGGTATAAAAGATTCAAGTGCACTTTGGTTAACCGAGGATATGGTACAGAAAGAACTAAAGAAGGTTAATATTAATAAATCTCCTGGACCGGATAAAATACATCCTCGGGTACTTAAGGAGCTAAGTTCAGTTATATCTAGGCCATTGTTTCTTATTTTTGCTGATTCCCTCATGTCCGGTGGTGTGCCTCTGGATTGGGAAAAGGCTGATGTTATTCCAATATTCAAAAAGGGTAGTCGTTCACAGCCGGGTAATTACAGGCCTGTAAGTTTAACTTCAGTGGTGGGGAAGATCCTGGAAAGTTTAATAAGGGAACATGTTCTAGAGTATGTTTCAAGGACTGACATTATAAGTAGTAACCAGCATGGATTTAGGAGGAATAGATCTTGTCAAACTAACTTGCTTGGCTTTTATGAGGAAGTAAGTAGAAATTTAGACTCTGGTATAGCAGTAGATGTAGTTTACTTGGATTTTGCAAAGGCTTTTGATACAGTCCCCCATAGGCGACTAATGAATAAGCTAAGGTCTGTTGGTCTGGGGAGTCACATTTATACATGGATAGAAAATTGGTTAATGAATAGGATGCAGAGAGTAGTTGTTAATGGGGCTTCATCATTATGGACTAAAGTGCTGGGGCCACTTCTATTTAATCTATTTATTAATGATTTGGAAGTGGGTATTGTCAGCAAGGTTTCTGTGTTTGCTGACGACACAAAACTTTGTCGACCATTAAAAACTCCAGAGGATGTGCAATCGTTGCAAGGGGATCTAGATAGATTATCACATTGGGCTGCTAAGTGGCAGATGAAATTCAATGTTGATAAATGTAAGGTGATGCATTTTGGACTTAAAAATCCTTGTGCTACTTATACTATAAATGGCTCTGTGTTAAGTGAATCCCTGTTGGAAACGGATCTTGGAGTTTTGGTGGATAACAAACTTAAAGGTAGCAAGCAGTGCCAGGCGGCAACAGCCAGAGCCAGCATGGTATTGTCTTGTATAAAGAGAGGTATGGATTCAAGGGAGGAAAATGTAATTCTCCCTCTTTACAAAGCATTGGTAAGGCCTCATTTGGAGTATGCAGTGCAATTTTGGAATCCTGTGTACAAAAAGGACATCTTTGAAATGGAAAGGGTTCAGAGAAGGGCAACTAAATTAATAAGGGGATTGGGGGAGCTTGAATATGAAGAGAGACTGGAAAAGTTACAATTATGTACGCTGGAGAAAAGGCGCTTGCGTGGGGATATGATTACTGTGTATAAATACATTAACGGGCCATACAATAAACTATCTCGGGCATTGTTCACCAGTAGAACATGTTAAAGGACACGAGGACATCCCTTAAGACTTGAAGAAAAAAGGTTTAGGCTTCAAGCTCGGAAAGGGTTTTTCACTGTGAGAACGGTAAAGCTATGGAACTGTCTTCCAGTGGACGTTGTAATGGCAGGTTCATTGGTCAGTTTCAAAAAAAAGCTGGATGAGTTTCTGCAAACAAGGAATGTTGCAAGTTACTGGTATTGATACATAAAGTAGAGTTGATCCAGGGAAATTTCCGATTGCCACTTGGAGTCAGGAAGGAATTTTTTCCCCTTCATAAATTTGGTGGGGGTTTTTTTGCCTTCCTCTGGATCAACAGTTAGGCAGGAAATGAGGATATTGCTAGATGGGTTGGACTGGATGGACGTATGTCTTTATTCAACCTCAAATACTATACTACATACAAATCAGAGCACTCTTCACTGCACTGCACTGCATATATGATGTTGCTTTTCTTGTGTTTCGGTATTGGGTCTTTTGGATGTACCAGTTGCTGCCTCAGTGTGTTGTTTGGTTAAAAGCAGACAGGGACCAATGCTACATATGGGATGACCATGTTCTTCCTCCTGTCTTGCTTTCCCCCTTCACTGTTGGTATTCGTGTTATTTTCTTTCCTTCTACTTCTTTTGACAAAGGCCCAATCTAGATATCCACAAGTTTTAAGGGCTCCTCTGAGATGTTTCATTTCATTAGCCTTCGCCTCTGTGCTAGTGGGGATGTTCTCTGCTCTGTGTTGCAACCTTTGAAGATTGTAATGTCAACATCCTTTCAAAGGAACAGGACTGGTTCGAAAGAGGTGTCATGGAGGCCATTTATGTGAAAATAAAGAAGCCAAGCCTGAATAGAGGTGGGGGGGTTCGACACCAACTGTGTGGCATGTACAATGCTGTTTTGACAGCTTACTCTGGGCGTTCCTATAACACCTCTTAGCCACTATGCAATCCTGCCCTTAACACCTGGCTATGATATGCTAATTGGGATTTTCCAGGGTACATAATTGCCAACAGATTCTTGTACAAGTCATTCTGAATTGAGAAAGCCAGTCGGATGACTAGCGAAACGTCTTCAAAAAGTCCAGTTGGTCTAACTAAATACAACAGATATAATATAATAATAATAATAAATTAATATATGTTGTAAAATAATAATGTATGTTGCTAACAATGTTTTGTCATTTGGGTTCTTTACACACCTAACTAGCAGATCACTATATAGCAGGTATCTGAAACCAGGGCTGGACAAATCCTGGTTGCCTGGTCGCCATGGCTAATGAAAAATGTTTCCTGGCAACCAGATGTTAAAATTTGGCTGCAACTTGAATTATCTGTTTAGAACTGCTCTCCTATTTGTTTTAGCTGAGTTCTTAGGGCTAGGCCCCACTAGGCTATTTTGGTGTGTGCTATACGCTGCGTTAGCGCAGCGTTAAGTGCACACCAATAGAAGAGGATAGGGATGGCCCCATTACCTCCGCTGCCATGCGCCGCAGACCCTTTTTGCGGCGCATGTGATCACCATTTTCGGTGTGCATCGAATGCACTGCGATAGGATGATATCCAAGCAAATGCAGGGTAGCGCACATGAATTTCTGCATCGTGCGATTCTTTAGCGCTGCCTAGTGGGGACTATGCCTTGTCCCCTTCAGAATATTTAGCTGCTTTAGTTTGCAACATTGTAGATGAATGCTAAACTCTGCTCACTCAAATGGAAACGGAAGTTGCTAAACATGCCGAAGGGGAGGGGGAGTTAGAACTCGGCTAAAATGAACAGTGGAGAGCCGTTTTAAACAGGTAAATTAAATCTGCTGCATAATTTTTAAAATCTCTCTGTCCCTCTATCCTCTCTATATATATCTTTCTGTTTACCTGTTTTCTATCTGTCTGTCCCTGTCCATGTATCTCAATCTATCTAGCTATCTAATATTTAACTGCAAAATGTAAGTCTTGTGTAATGGGTAAAGCTAGGGTGGATGGTCGTGGGTCACTTGTCAATCATAGGACATTAGGAGGTATGAAGTTGCTAGCTCCTAACTTTTTGGAGCTGGCTCCTTGATATTTAGATGATTTGTTCAACCCTGGCTAATTCTGCAAGTTACTAGCATTTATGGATTAATGCAGTTCTCCTTCTAGTTAAATAATATGTGGTATTGTATCTTTACAGAACGGTTACAAAAAGGTCAGTCAGTAGTTCCTTTACAGTTATGACAAGGGAGTAGGGATGGGGGGTAGAGTATTCTCTGATCATCTGCAACTTTGTATCTTGGTCTGGGGCCTGCTAGATACCACCAGAATTAAGAACAATATGTCTCTCTACAAGTTTCTTGAGGAGTGCAACTATTAGGAATTCTAGAATTGTGTTTGGGTCATTTATATTTTTGCTGTAGTTTTCTTTAAAACTTTGATTTATTTCTTTTTATTTATGCAACTTTATAATGACACTCTTTGTTATTCTGATATGGCTTTTATGTGTCAGGAATTAGTTATAGCCACCTGTCATGACATGGTAATGTAAGGCAGGGAAGGGTTAACAATTGGGGACCTGTATGGTTCTAAATAGTTAGGGACTGCTCTTCCAGAACTTCCACCGTAGGAGCCAAGCATTAAATTAATCATAAGGATATTAGTTTAAGGAAATGTGATATACCAATACCGTGGGAGGATAACCTCATCAAATCAATATCACACATGCTGGTCTCATGATAACCTATGTGTCTGGGCCAGTCATCTTTGATATTGATTGGATAAATCATGTAGAATAAGAGTATTTGGTTGTTGGGGTATTACAGTGCAAGTTATAGGGTCTGTGTAAGGTTAGGATTAAAGGAAGGTTTGGGACATGTCGTAAACTTGTACTCCCACCCTCGGCCTTAAATTTGGGGTGGTGGTGGCGAATTATGGTTTGATTGGTCAGATTACGTGCCCAGTGAACTGACGTCTGTGACACCACATTTAATGATTTTTTTTTTAATACAATGCCTTCTTTGAATTTTTAAATTATTTCCTATTAAATCATTGTGCAGGGTATTTTTTTTTTTGTCATACTTTGAAATAAGTTGGAGTCTTCTCCAACTTATTTCAAAGTATGACAAAAAAAAATACCCCACCTGCTAGATACCTCCAGAGGGGGTTTTACGCTCACCTGTTACCTGTTGATATTTGTATATAATAAGGAGAAATTACAGTAAGGTAATTGGGACCTGAACTCCTCACTGTGTTTAGAAGTTTAAATAATTCTAATACATTCCTAGAAGGCGATCAGTTTTGCAAATTTGTTTCCTGTCTTTTTAATGTCTGGTGTCATTCCCATACAGGTTTAAACAAGTCATACACAGGTTGAGTGCAACGATCGGAAATCCTATCAGAAGAATCACTCAAAGTCTCCGACTTTAAGGGCACAGCCACACTGCAACGCAAACTGAATCGCACACGGAATCGCATGCGATTTCATGTTCGCTTTTGTTGCGTTTGCGCATGCGGTTTTCATTAAGTATTGAAAACTGCATGCGATTGCGATTTAAAATGCGGAACGCAAATCGCAATCGCTACGCACCCAAATACGTGCGTTTCCACTTGAAATCTGCAAAGAGGTGGGTAGTAAAGACGTGTATGAGGGCTTTAGAGAGATGCTGGAGACATTACTAGGAAAGGACTCAACCTTGAAGGACAATGGGAAGAGGAGCAAGATCAAAAACAAGACAACTTTTGATTGAGTTATAGTGTTGTAAAAAGAATAAACCTGACTATGATAAAGCATTCACTTAAGGCTAGTTTCACACAAGCGGCATGTTGACGTATAGCCGTCAGTGAAGGTGATGTCAATTAACAGCCAATGCATTTTTTAACGTTTATTATTCATTTGTACAGCATTAAAGGGCATGTCCAATGAAAAAAAAACTTTTTAATAAAAATGCAGAGCACCTCTCCAAACCCCAGTTTCACATTATAATGAAATGTCAAAGATGTCCCCAAAGGGACTTACCTACCCTTTGCTGCTGTATCAAGCAAGAACAGGAGCAGTGCGGCTCTGCACTCACAGCCCCTCTACTTCTTGGTCGATGCTGTCAGACAACATGGCATGATGTCACGTCAACTGACAGCCAGTAAGTAGAGTGGCTGTCGGCCACAAAGCAGAGGAGAAGTTTTGAGGGAACAGCTCAGTTAAGTCCCTTCAGGGGCATCTTTGGCATATCATTATAAGACAAAGCTGGGGTTTGGGGGGTGCTCTGTTAGCAGCAGATTCGCACTGCTCCTGTTCTTGCTCAAAATGAGCTGTAGTGTGGCCTCGGCCTAAAGGATTAGCATACCTGTGAAATTACCAAAGAATCTTTTGGCCAATAAATTCAGTGTAATGTTTTAAGCACAGCATTTCTTGCCTTCAAGCTTAAAGGTTATTCTTCCACTGTAGTTCCCCTTTAAATTTGCTATATTCTTAATTGGGTACCTGGCCAGGCATCCAGGAAGCAGGACCACAGAAATGCTGTCATACATTAGTATACTGCACTACAAATCTCAAACAATTTACAAATGCTTTGCCAACTTGGAACTTGAAAACAGCCAAAGCGTCTTGTATGAAGAGGTGTATAGATTTAAAGGACAGCTAAAATCACAGCTCCAAACAAAAAAATAAATCAGTAGACAGAACACTTTGATTTACAAAAATTCGTATTTGTTTCAGCTCTCATTTTCCTGCAGCTGTTTTTTAACATGGGAGTGAACTTCCTTATTTTCAGCATTCCAGTCTTACAGACACACCCACTATTTAAGGGGCATGTCCAGCCTTAAAAAAACCTTTATACATATATATGTATATTTATGACATCATGCCCAGTTACCAGCTGCGACCAAGAAGCTCCTCACTGCGGTGTTCTTGCTCGAAACAAGCTTGTAACAGCAGCAGTGGGCGATAGACCAGGTCACGTAAGTCCCTTCAGGGGCATCGTTGGAAGTTTTCTATAATGCAAAACTGGGGTTTGGGGGGTAGCTGGACATAAATATATAAAGCTTTTTTAAGGCTGGACATGCCGTTTAAGTAACGGACACACATGCCATGCCTTTAGTTAGGGCTAGGCCACATAAAAGCAATTAAACATGCGATGCAATTCCGCTGCGGTCTGTTAATCGTTGCACCTGTGATCACCATTTG
The DNA here is from genome assembly GCA_019447015.1 of Hymenochirus boettgeri. Lineage (NCBI taxonomy): Eukaryota > Metazoa > Chordata > Amphibia > Anura > Pipidae > Hymenochirus > Hymenochirus boettgeri. The sequence goes on from CM033472.1 coordinate 105,326,379, forward strand.
TGGTGCAATTCCCATGTGCTCCGAACGCACGCTAAGTGGGGCCTCGGCCTTACTGAAGGAATTTATTACAGCAGGTCCTCACCCTGCAAGTCTGTAGCCAATCATGTTACAGTCCATTACAGAAAAGACAATTTGAAATTTATTCAAGGGGATGAAGTGTGACTAAGGTGAAGAGATGTAGCCAGACATTGTTTGAGGGATAATGGTGTACAGGAAGCAAGAAATGTGGAAATACTTAAGGTTCGTACACACGCTCAATCTGTGAGCGGGGAACGACCCCCAATAGCCGAGCATTACATGCGACGAACGGCCATTTCGGCCGAGAATCGTCCGTGTGTATGCGTTCGGTTGGGGGTCGTTTGTCTGAGCGTGTGTACGAACCTTAACAATTACCTAATAAAAGTATATTTGTATGTAAATTATATTTACTGGCAGTAAATGCTATTAACTGAAGTAGTATGGTACAACAATAATGTTCTTGGATCATGTTTGCCTAACATGTGGCTCGAACAAGGGATTCTGCAGCCTCTGGGAATTAGCAGATTTACCAGGAGTGGCCTGGCCACTATTGCTGCTTATGTGTACGCTATGCTCCTGCAGGTAGGGCAATTAATTTAAGATTATTGGGTATGCAAATCTTAGTTTAACTCTCCTTAACAGCAGTACAGTGCAGTGCAGTTATGGAATCATTTTTACAAAAGAAAATTTCTGAAACGGAGAGCCTTAATAGAAAAACGTAACTAAAATTGGCCATAACCATGCGGCTGCTGTTGCATTTGCAACACAGATTTCATCTAACCGACCTCATACATGTCCTAACTATATGGACTCCCTTTACTTTACGCAGAGGGAGTCAATATAATTAGGACATGTATGTTCACATGGCTGACCTTCCTCATAAGGAAATTTTCTGTCTGTACCAATCCTTCACATTGCTGACAGTATTATCTGGTCTATATAGTCCAAGCTTTAGTTTGGGTTGTACACATAAAAAAGTCCTAGGCTACACTGCCGCATTTCAACCTGTGATCCAATTGCACGTTAAAATGCACAGTGTTGGCCAGTTGCTCTGGCCACACTAGGTGCGTTGTGCGGACATCCAATCTGCATTTGTTGCACAATCTCATGTGCTCCGATTGCGCAATATTGCATTTCCGGTCAGCTACTGTGGGGATTTTATCACTTTATGTTACTGAGTATCAAAATAGAATCTCTGGGGGAGAGTTCACCAGTAGAATGTCGCAGAAGACATGAAGATAAGAAGAAAATAATTTTGACCCTCAGGTCAAAAAAACGTTATTTACAATAAGTAAACTGTAAAACCTTTATCGGTTTAGTATTTAGTTTAGCATGTTCTTTTGATAGTTCTAAGAGAGGGTAAATGGCTTTTTAGAATCATTTAAAATTGTATACATGAAATTATTTTTTAGGCTGAGGCCACACTAGGAGGGACGTCAGCGCGCATGCATCTGGTCGTGTTTCACACACGTTGACCTCCCCTTGAACTGCGATCTGTGCAATGTTGTGCAATCGCAGCACATGCAATTTGCAAAAAATTATGTGATTGCAGCATATGCAGTGTGGTCACCCACAGTGACAGGCACTGCTCTGATGTTTCAAACAGATTGCAAATCACCTTCTTAAGCATCTGGTCGCATCTGCCAGTCATTGGCACCAATGTGAACCAAGACAGCCCTAGTAACCCTTACAAATTTACATCCTCCTCATTCTTCCCTGACCCACTTCCACTCTCTCTATACTGGCCCCAGCCAGTGCCCTGCAATGCTGCAAGCTGCCCCTTAGACTCTCCACCTCAGATTCCAAACGGGCAACCCACTCGCACTCGCATACATAGGTTCCCTGGAATGACTGCTTCAAGTTCTTATACATGAGGCATATTGCATGTTATCAAGAAAACTGTCCCTTTTAAATATCCAATACCAACACACACCAACCTTGTTTAAGTGTACTTCTTGTTTCAATGTCCTTCTTTTTCTATATCCTTAATAAAAAGGTCCTTTATAACAAAGGAGTTTATAACAGGCTCCACTCACAGGAAGTGACATTAAAGGGCATACCCACCCCAAAACTAAAATTTAACCTCCTTATGGTTGTCCTGCAGTGTCTGTTCAAAGTCCAGAAAAGTGAATGTTAGGAGCTGTCTGTATGTAACTAGGTGACTGCTACTTACCTGTGCATGGGGAGCACTGGATCCCTTGGCGCTGCGATACTGTGTTAGAAAAAAATAAACTTTGCTGTAGTGTAGGGGACCTCCCTCCACCCAGTGTTCTCCCCGGAATTTTTCTTCCAGTCGGGTGGCATGGAAAAGTAGCTAGAAGGGGCAGGGCAGGGAAATTTGTGACACGCATACAAACATGCAGGTTTGCGATGCCACCCTTTCGTGGGCTGGCAATCTTGCAAAGTTAGTTAACCTGACCGTACGTTATTTTGCGAATGTTAGAAAGGGGTCTTGAAAGGGCAGTTTTGACGGGAGTTTTGTCTGGCCTTGGTGCCAGACACACACCTATTAACCCTACACCTACATTCTTTAGTAAATCACAACAATTTTCTCTCCAGAATTTTTTTTCCAGCCAGGTGGCATGAAAAATTAGCCAGGTGGGCTGCCCGGCTATAAGATGCTAGGGATAACACTGCCTCCAACCCTAAACACCATGGTTTTAACTTACATTTCTATCTCCACCTCTCATTGATATAGGGATAAACTGAACTACCATGTACTTTTAAATCCATGTCCAGATGTCCCTCTTCAGTAAAGTGCTTCTTGACCATTACTCTGATGCAGGTTTTATGCTGCAATATTCTGGATTTTACCAGTAAATGTGTTTTTAGTTGGGGAGGGGTGTGTGTGTGTATGTTTTTCTAAAAAAGATTCTGGGATGCAAACATACCTGTGTACACATGGGCAGACATTCACCATTCCAGAAAATAGACCCACTGATTGCTAAACCTATTGGTAGTCTGTTGGTTGGGAACAGCTGTACCACTGTTTTTGTACAGCAATCTTGTGGTCCATTGAAAGACTGATTCACTGTCCATTCCTAAAGGAAGGGTACAAAGGCCTGCAAACATTTGGCAAGTGCTTTCTTGCAGCCCATAAACCACTTATTAAAACTGATTTTCACCTGCTACCCCAAATTTTTCTTGTACTAATTTTCAGCAGTTCAAATGTGTCGTCAAAAGTCGTCCACTACAGCTGGCCCTCCAGTCAAAATTTAGGGTGGTGGTGTTTGGAGAAACTGCCTGGGCCATAAGGAATATGTTTATAGCTTACATTGAAATGTGAATTAAGAGAGTGTTAATTATCAAATGTTAATGTTCCTGTTTTTGTTCCAGGGTGAGTTGGTCTCCACCACCACCACTCAATTTTGCTCAAAGTAGCTTATTGGAGAATTTCTCTCTTTTTGGGTGAATGACATTGATTAGGAATTGCGTAGAAAGACCAATGATGCATTGTTTTAATACACAGTCTCCAACCCATGGGGCGTTTGTAATAAGAGGTTTGCTAGTGCTATTAATCTGCAGAAACCAATAAGGCATTATCCCATTTAAAATCTAAACATTTGATTGGTTTCCAGAAATTAGCATCACAAGCAAACATTTGCAGTTGTTATTGCATCAGCTTCTGCTTACTGCTTATTGTTGTTTCTGGATCTTAACATCTGTATATGTTTAATGCAGATAATGCCGGCCCCTATCAGACTGCGGGAGCTAATTCGAACTATCCGGACAGCTCGTACACAGGCAGAAGAGCGGGAGATGATCCAGAAAGAATGTGCAGCAATTCGATCATCCTTCCGTGAAGAAGACAATACATACCGGTGCCGTAATGTAGCCAAGCTGCTCTACATGCATATGCTGGGATATCCTGCACACTTTGGGCAGGTAAGAACCTGGTCTTTAAGGTGAACTCTACTACCCCCTCCAAATAAAAGTATCAAGGATGGAACTTTATGGGAAGACGTAATAAGGTAAGCCCAAGGGTGAGCGGTTTAGATTCTCAACCTAGATACTTTTATTGGGAGGGGGTGGGTACAGAATAGGTGCCTTTTAAACCTTGTCTATATGTGCAAATTGAATCACACTGCTTAGAATAAGTATTTGTAAATATTTTTCCTCTCTCCTTTTAGTTGGAGTGCTTGAAGCTCATAGCCTCTCAGAAGTTCACAGATAAACGCATTGGGTACCTGGGTGCAATGCTTCTTCTGGATGAAAGACAGGATGTTCACTTGCTAATGACCAACTGCATTAAAAAGTAATACTTCTCATATAATCTGACTTTAATATAAATAATATTCTAGCCAATGCAAAGAGAACACAATAGGGGATTCACAGATATTAAAGGAATTAAACTTGCTTAAAAGTTTTTTTTCTTCGTCTTTTTAAAACATATCTATAATTCGCTAAAAGCATGTGCTCCTGTCTTCCATATTGTCTTACAGACCGAGATATCAGAAGAAGATCCCCAATTCTGCCCTGTGTACTCTCCTGCTTCCCGTTTCTCCCCACCCTTCCATCAGACCCCTGTGCACATGATTCCTATGTAAAATGTGCTGCGTTGTGAAATGGGGCACCACCGAGAAAGACAAGGTGCCGAGCTGCAGGAGCGCAGATCTTCTGCTTCTGATATCTCTGCTTGTAAGACAATACGGGATATATAAGCAAGTGCACCTGCCTCCGAGAGACTAGTTTAAAAGAAGGTCATTTTTAGGGGTTTAGTGACCCTTGAACGTTTAATATATAATTAATATTGGTATAATGCTTTACACATATATGTATAAAAAGTACTGTATGTTACTAAACTGACGTGTGTGCTAAGAGGGTTAATATAGGGTCTATCCAAATTTTTTTTATGGTGTTACTAATCGGAACCTGATTTTAAAAATGTGTGCACATTACATAAGAAGTTTTCAATTCATATATTTACACATTTTTAAATAGAGACTGGTTGTCCTAAATCTTAATCTATGATTTATACACAAAAAAGGAAAACAACAGACATGAAATTATGAATTTCAAATTTGTTCTATTTTTTTAAGTAGTGTAAGGTTTTCTTGAATAAGGAAAAGGTTAAATTATAAATCAACTAAAATGGATATCATAATTCATGTCAGTGTATCTCACCTCTTAAAATAATTGTTTATTACAGGTATTTGAAGACCACACAATTAACATCCATAATTTTCTGAAATGTCTGAATGCTCAGACCAAACAATTTTGCCTAAAAAATTGTTAGGAGCAATCGGTCGAATTAAATATTGCAGCCAATATTTCAACCAAGTTGTCAAAAATATTGGTTGCATTGGTAGGAACAAATGTAATATATAGTGTAGAGGTGATAGTCTGATCCCACGGGATTTGCTGAATATCGACCACGTGTGAGTCTAGTTTTAAACACACCCAGGGTAAGTTTGGTTGATTTTTTTTTTTTTTTTTGTGGTGGACATGACCTTTAATATAGATTTCTACATACTGTCCCCAAAAACAAATGCTAGATATGCCATATTGAATATTCAATTAAAATGTTTTTTTTTTGAGATGATGGTCAATGGAAGCTCCAATGTAAATTGGGGGGTGGACATGTCATGTGATGCTGTGTGGGTGGACTTAAATCTTCTGTTCGGGGATTGTGAATGTTGTGCCTATGATTATGGACGTCTTGGGTCCGAAACGCTTCAGGCAGTCACGAATACTGATGTTTCCGTTTTAAGTTAACAAGAAGGTCTGTGTTTGTGTCTGTACTGTAGTACCATTTGGATGCGTACCTCGGTATTTGAGTTTCTGGGAAGTGAAAATGACCTTTAAATGCAACTTCTAAATATTCTTTATGGCTTGAATTCTGGCTACTGATGCCTAGCAGTTGTATTTTAGGACTCAACAAAGGCTCTACATTTCTATTGTTTAAACTGGGATCATGGGCTCCTTTTAAACAGAATGTAAATGCTTCAAGCACAATTGTATTTACAAAGTCAATTGCAACTAATATAAAGTTGTTTATAGACCATAAAATATAAACAGGTGATTAGTTAATATGTTAAAAGGTTTTAAATGGATCAAACTTATTCTTTCTTAGTGACTTGAATCATAGCACACAGTATGTGCAGGGATTGGCTCTTTGCACACTGGGTTGTATGGGATCTTCGGAAATGTGCAGAGACCTGGCTGGAGAAGTGGAAAAACTACTAAAAACATCTAATTCCTACTTAAGAAAAAAGGTATAAGTTGTGTATATAAATATGTGAAATTTTATATGTACATAATGGTACTCGGGAGTAAAGATGTTCTGTTTCCACATTTTCGGAATTATGAAAAAATTGAAAAATAGACCCATAGAAGGCAATCGGGAAAAATCCGAAAGTTCAGAGTAAAGTAAGGTTAAAGGACGACTCCACTCTCATAAGAACATCTTTTAGAAAGATTGGCCTATTTAAAATATGTTGATATATCATAGTTTGTCCTATGAAATCATTACTGTATGCCTGCTATGCTTCTGGATGCCTCATGGAAACAGAGCAATTTAGAAACCTGTACTGAGCCTGTACTGAGCCTGATCATGCTCAGAAGAGGCAGACGGGATTAACATTCAGTCATTGGCTGTGATGTCAACTGTCAAATCCATAACTGACAGCTGATAACTGGAAGAACCAGGAAGCAGAAACAGGGAAAACAGGACATTGTGCAGGATTTCAGGTTAGACTTAAATATTTCAGATTTCAAACTATTACCATTTAGGGTTTTGGGGGGTGATTTACCTGTATGTAAGTTTTCATTTTGGGTCTGGTTTGGAAATGGTTTGGGGAACATGTGTGAATCATCAAAACTTCACGCAAGCTATTTTCTAGCTTCCGCATGAATATTCAAGGCTACTTCGGTAACCCTTAAAAGTACCATTGAATATGCAAAATAGTGCTACTGCTGTCTTATATTGACTTTTATATTGAATTTTATATTTAAATTCACTTTTGAGGCTTTAGTTTTAAATACTTTGTACAATGTACTGGTCATAGAAATTTAAAAGAAAGCTAAAGCCTCAATATTAAACTTAAATGTTAAAATTAAGACAATTTGTTGAAATCCACCCTTAAGTATGGCAGCATGGCTGGAGCACTAGCACAGCCCAGTACTATTAGCAGTGCCATAACCCTACCCTAATTTAGTGGACAGTGATAACCAGCGGCCAAGGGAGAGAAGATGATATAACAGGAAATGTAGGATTTATGTAAAAGAGAAACTTTGCAAGCCAAGGTTAAAACACCCGCTTAACTTTAGTTGTCCATCTTTGCAGTGATGTTCAAGGTCAGTCCGCGGTTCAAATTTTGGTGATTGTCCAGTTATTTGTGTAAATCTATAAATATTTATGTTTAAGACGCAAATGGTCAGATTTTGAATTATTGTTGCAAGGTTGTTGAGCAAACATAATAGAAGTTACTGCATCTCAAAAATTAATTTACGTCCGCAGTGGAAGTAAATAATATGGTTAAAACAACAGAAGATTTTATGTGAAGTAGATTTATGTAGAAGAAAACTATTATGATGTAAAAGCAAGGCTAGTCTTTTACAGACCTATTACTTGTTTTATGTGTACTTTACAGGCTGCCCTTTGTGCGGTTCATGTTATCAGGAAAGTTCCAGAGCTCATGGAAATGTTCTTGCCAGCAACAAAAAACTTGCTGAATGAAAAAAACCATGGTAGGTTCCCTGAAGATGGATTTTTTTTATTCTTTAGTCCAAAATTCACTTGTTTGGATGATCTAACCCAGGGGTTCTCAAAGGGTGTGCCGGTGCACACTGGTGTGACTTCTCAGTGCCAAAGGTGTGCCTCAGAATTTCGTATTGGAAATATTTCACTTGTATTACTTACATTTTTCTTATGTTTTAATCTAAAATATTTTTATGATTGAAATTTCAATTCAGTCAATGTAGAGTATCTTACACTACATTAATAATCAAATTTCATAATATACACTGTAATGTGCATAAAATATGGGAAATAAGAACATAAAGTCCAAAATTAAAAAAAACAGGTGTGTATTGTTTATTATATATTTCAAGGTTCTAATAGTGCTAGTTTCTAATAAGCGGTACTTTAATTATCTACAAGTCCAATCCTGTATTACATGATGGAGATTAGAACCACACTTCATGTTGGTGTGCTGCAAAAAAAAAAAATTGTATTGGCAAGTCTAAAAAAGATTAAGAACCACTGCTAAGCTGACCTATTGTTTTACCTGGGTTGTTTTTTGTACTTCATAGGAGTCCTTCATACCTCGGTTGTGCTTCTGACAGAGATGTGTGAGAGAAGCCCAGATATGCTCACACACTTTAGGAAGGTAAAACTGCAACTACACAATTTATGCTTTATAGCTTCATGGTTTTATACTACTGGAAAAAATACATTCTTAAAGTTAGATTAATGCAGCATTCTGGAGGTTATAGCAATGGTTTTTTAATATGATATTTTTATATCTAAAATCATGGCTCTGTTTTTGCATTTCACAATGCTGCTTTTTAATTTCAAAACCATTTTTAAAAATAAAGGCTTTGGTCTCCAGTTTTTAATTCCATTCCCTACCCCCAGCCCCCAATGTAACAGGTTGCTGTGTTGTTGCTTGGCAGCTTAAGTTAGTCTGTACTTAAATTACTGGAATTCTTTTGGTCTCCCTCTGTGACCTTTATTACTGTTCTTTACAGTAGTCTAGGAAAATCATTGTAAAGCTTGTGCATTGCTGCTGCTAAACATTAGCGAAATAACAATATATTATGGATTTTAATGTCATGCTTAGCAGCAGCAAAAATAGAGAAAGAATTTTATGTATAAATGGTGCTTTAACTGTTATGGGGTTTGAAATTGAGTTGCATTGGCAGGGTGTTTGTGAATAGCAGAGTTTTTGTTTTTGGCTGCTCTCTAAATTTTCACATCAGAGCAAAGTGTATGCTCTGCAGATATGTTTCCCTAATACCAACTTCCTGTCTTTTATTCTCTGTCTGCTTGGGATCCTGCTGAATGTTAGAATGAAAAGGTAAGAATTATTAGTTCTCTTTTGTTTTACTGTCATTTTTGCATCAGGCATTTGATCAAGATTAATTTAATCAATGTATACTAATATAACTATTAGGGTTTATTAACTTATTGCTCTCCAGATTAGATGTTACTAAATAAACCCTTATGTAGTTTAGTTGGACATTAGCAGAAGAGTCTGCTAACAGCATTTGCGTGTTAGTGAACTATGTCCTTTACATTATTGATACTCGCAAGGCATTACATTTTGCCTGGGCTAGTGTGTTTGTGGGTGTGTGTGTTGGATGATACTTTGATTTGTTTAAACCAATCAGACATTTATATTTAACTTGTCTGTCCAGTGTTGTACCAGATGTATTCACACAACTGGTTGTGAATGGGGAAGTGGGTACTAGTTGTTTAATTTATGATGGAATCTTTACTACTCATCTGTTCTTTTCACAGCTTGTTCCTCAGTTAGTTCGCATTCTTAAAAACCTTATTATGTCTGGCTATTCTCCTGAGCATGATGTGTCAGGAATCAGTGATCCCTTTTTGCAGGTAAGCAGATCTTAAGCAATAGACATATTCTATTTGACTTCGAGTGTTATAGTAAATAAATCTTTGACACATGCATAACATTTTGTCTATTTTATTGTCTTTACCGCATTGATTATAGGTTCGGATACTGAGACTTCTTAGGATACTTGGCAGAAATGATGATGATTCGAGTGAAGCCATGAATGATATTTTGGCACAGGTTAGTGGGCAGATAAAGGGTGTTTTAAAAAATACATTCTCACCTTAAAGGAGAACTAAACCCAATTTTTTGTACTCCAGAATCTGAAAACAACCCCCCTAAAAACACCAATAAGCTATAAAATCCCACTTCAGTAAATCTTATTATAGTAAATGTAAGCCTGTTAAAAACTGAATAAAGTAAATGTGTGTATGTGCAGTGTCAGACCACACCTCCTGACCTCAGTCACATGCTTCCTTGCTTTACCTGTCTTGTAAAAGGATTGGTTAGAGATTATTAATGGGTGTGACCAACTGTAACAAGGTTCTGCCATAGCTAAGGACTGAGCATGAGCAGAACATAATGGTCGTTGACCAAACTGTGTGATACTAGAATGCTGTGAAATAAATCACAAACCATATGTTATTTAGGTGAATTTCCCAGTTCCCGTATCAAAATGAGAGGTAAGACACAGATTACTGGTTTTATATCAAGGTGTTCTGCCTTCTGGTTCAGTGTTGTTCTGCGGCTTTAGTTGTCCTTTAATATATCTAAATGTTTATTTTGTGGTAATATACATTATGGGAAACTGACACCTTTGTCCTTTCTTGAAACTGAATGACTGTTTATGCAGATCCTCCATTGGTTTGCACACCTTTCATAGTAAAGCATTGTACATGTGTAAGATTGTAATTTGGCACCGGCGGGCGAATGACCCAAAATCTTAAATTTGTTGCGGCTTGTGTAATTAATGTTCATAGATTTCCATCCACACATAAATTTGTTGGTCGACGCAGTCTTTGTCGCCCACTTCAGCCAACAGTATTTTGTGTGTATACAAATACAAAGAAAAAATTATTTTATATTAACTAACTTACCTAAAAAAATTATAGTTCTGTTTGTACTATTGTTTACCTGGCTCATAGGGGGGAAGGTTAGGTGTACTAGTGAAGTTTGAAATGGTTTCTGGTCTAAATTCACAATAGGCAATTATGTCCATTTTTTACAATAAATATGTTTCAGCATATCTTTACTAACATTTTTGGGGGTTTTGGCAGTACTTTTTGTGGCAAGAATGTTTCTTAGTAAGTACTGTGTTTTTTGTACATACTAATACAGTTACACAATACAGTGTAATATAAGGATATTATGCCACCAAGGAGTTCCCTGCCCTTTTTTACAGGGTAGGGAACTCCCGAGTTAGAATAATATCCATATATTACAATGTTAAATTTAGAGCATTATTTCTTATAATACATAGGTTTAGGGATTTTTTTCTTTTCTTATGTCTCTGATTTCATAAGGAAAAGAAAGAGTGAAGCATACTGACCAGAGTTAAAAATGGCAGAGGTTCCAGTTCTTTAAGTTCATACAATATAAAAAAGTGAGTCGAAGAGGGGCTTGATGCGTTTCGTGGGACCAGATGCCCGCTTCCTCAGAAGCTCGAAACCCCGATGTCCCGCCACCATTTTAAAAGGAAAATGGTTGTGAAGGGAGGAGGAGCTTGAGTGTTCCCAGCCAATGAAACTGGATCAAACACTCCAACCCATTTGACTCCTAATTAACCCCTCACATCCACTATATTATTAGCAAACAGGTTAAAAATATCACATCAAAATGCAAAGACGTGAACACATAAATGCTACTAAGAAACTTGATCCTAACACAGCAATTTCCCAGCACCTCCTGAAAGCACATCAGGGGAGTCTGGATATCACTTTTCAGATCATAGACGGGGTTAAATCTGGGATCAGACAGGGAGATATCCATACGGCTCTCTTACGTAGAGAAGCCTTTTTTATTCATAAATTGCGTTCTATTTCCCCATATGGTCTTAACAGAGACTTTGAATTGAATTGCTTTATGGATTGGTAACTATGCTAATAATAAATCAAACAGGTTCTGTTTCTGATACTATGAGTGGGTTCATGTACCGTATATACTCGAGTATAAACCGACCCGAGTATAAACCTAGGTACCTAATTTCAGCTAAAAATCCTAATAAAAGTTGTTGACCCGAGTATAAACCGAGGGTAGAAACTTGGCATTCAAGATGTTTGGAAACTACAACTCCCAGCTAATAAAGCATGCTGGGAGTTGTAGTTTCCAAACATCTTGAATGCCAAGTGAGGGTGGCAGTTGTTCTGTATCATTAAACTTAAAAGCAAAGTTAGTGAAAACAGCACCAACACGCATGAATGTTTGATGAGTCATATCAGTGCGTGTGTGCTGTGTCCTCTGGCTGTTAGTGCCTTTTTTAAGGATTTGGCTTTGCTTTCTGTAACTCTTACTGAAACTTTCCTGAATTTGGCTCAGCAAATGAAATTAAAGAACCAGAACCCCTTCCCTATTTAACCAGTTAAGTGCCGGTTATTTTAGGAGGGGTAAGGCTGTGGGAATTGAAAAGGAGCATCAGTGGTATATATTCTTATAAAAACCTCTTAGCTACATAGCGTTATGTTTTATATAGCTAATATAGCGTTGTTGTGCTGTAAGATTATTAGATAGAAAAAATGGTTTGCATTGTTGAATTTTGCATTTTTTATGCATGGCCTTGATTATTGATTTGGATTTAATTATTAATAACAAATAAAATGTATAGTAGAAGACAAAAGACTCAAGCAGAATACACTGCAAACTGGCTACTTGCAACATGTTTCAAGTCGTGAGTCACTGCCGCACTTGGTAAATCTTCGTAGTGAGATTCACTGTGCAGCTCTAGGTAAATTTCTCCCAGCATATGTACTTAATGGCTGGCATTATACATGCACGCTGGTAATTAGCTTGTGGCGGCTGTGTAAGTATCTTGTAATACTCGCACAGCCGTTGCAAGCTAGGGGTGAAAGAACAACTAAAGCCTCAGAACAACACTGATTCAGAAGGTAGAACACATTGATATAAAAGCAGCAATCTGTGTCTCACGTCTCATTTTGATAAGGTTGTTAACATGGAGTTTGTGTTTTACTTCCAAGCATTCCAGTATCACAATGTGGTCATTGAGCATTATGTTCTTTTACATGCCCAGGCCTAAGATACTGGAGGATCTTGTTACAGGTGGTCACACCCACTATTAGCCTCTAGCCAATCCTTTTACAGGACAGATTGGGCAAGGGAGCATGCGACTGAGGCCAGGGGTGTGGCCAGTCACTGCACATACACAGGTATTTCTATTCATTACATTTCCTTTCATTTACCGTACTTAAATACAAGTTACTATGGTAGTGTTTTACAGTTAAAAATGTGGGTTTAGTTCAACTTTAAGGTGACTCTAACCAGCAGTGAATCAGTTTGCAAGACTTTAACCTGTGTTGCCATTGGCTCCGACTGGGTAAAAGAGGGTAGTTGTGTTGAAATGAAATAAAGCAAGTCAGTTTGCTCTATATTCTGCTTCAGTCTTTTCTATTGTACATTTTATTATTTTTATTGGGGTTTTTTAAGCACTGTATGAAAGCTAATGGATGAAGACCACCAGCCACTGGATGTAATTATACCATGTATTGTATGGGATATTTAAGTGTTTCCCCACACTAAAAAAATATTGATTTCTTGTTATCATTTCTAGGTTGCAACCAATACAGAAACTAGTAAAAATGTTGGCAACGCCATTTTGTATGAGACAGTCTTAACAATCATGGACATAAAGTCAGAGAGTGGCCTGCGGGTAGGAAAAAACTCTTTAAAAAAACTGTTTCTCAAATTTTACTCTACTTTCAAGCTGCCATATTCTGCCGGCACTAGCTTTACTTCCACTTTCATTACTTTTTTTGCTATATTTTTTATCATTTGCGTTGAGGTGGCTGTTACCTTTTCTAAAGTATCTTCCTCTGGGGAGTGTAACAAAGCATGTTTTACTCTTTTCTTATGTTTTTTTGCTAATGGATGGCTAACATATTTCGGTTCTACATGCTGTACTTTGTTTCTATACATTTTCAGCATTGGTCACAATCCTCTTAACTAAATTATAGCTTCATTAAGTTTAAAGGGGAACCTAAGCAAAAAAACCAAATTTTATGTAAATACCCAGAATACTGGATAGCTTATATTAAATTTAGAGACTTTAATTTGTGTATTTTTTTTTTTTTTTTTACAAAAGCACATTTATTTTTAAAAAAAGTTTAGACATTTTCATGAGCTATTTTATTATATTATTTTAACAAAATGGGATTCAAAGGTTTTAAATTATTCTTCTAACTTTTAACTTCTTTTTTCGTCTTGCAGGTTTTGGCAATTAATATTTTGGGCCGATTCTTATTAAATAATGATAAAAATATTCGGTGAGTTCCAGCATTTAGCTTTTGCTAATTGATTTTCTTTGTATGACAGCAATATTAATCTGTCAAAAGACACTGAAACCTAAAGCCATTTATGTAAGAAATCCTTTTAATAGTCTCATTGTGGTAACAAAATATATAATGAGAGCAATAAAGTTTGATGTCTTTTCCAGGTATGTGGCTTTGACGTCCCTTCTAAAGACAGTACAGACTGACCATAATGCAGTACAGAGGCATCGTAGCACAATTGTAGATTGTTTGAAAGATCTGGATGTATCAATAAAAAGGTAACCTTTTTTAGAGCAGGGTTAAATAAAACTGCAAAATTTTTGAATAATGAATAATAATATTGGGTTTGTTCCATGATGCTTATTCAGTGATCCATCGTCAGAATCTTGTTATAGTGCTGACATTCAGAAGCCTGATAACACCCAGACTTGTTTTACTGCAGATGCTAAAGTTACTGCTAGGAAGTAAAAAAAAGGTTTTGTTTCCATTATTCCATTTGCTTTATAGGCGAGCTATGGAGCTAAGCTTTGCCTTGGTCAATGGAAACAACATTCGTGGAATGATGAAAGAGCTTCTCTATTTCCTGGATTCATGTGAGCCTGAATTTAAAGCAGACTGTGCTTCTGGCATTTTCTTAGCTGCAGAAAAGTAAGTAATTTGCTTTATTTAGAAGGAAGCTAAACAACTGTACTTTTAGTGCATTTCCACCTTGCACAACATCTTTTTTACTATCTATGTTTGTCTTCTAAATTCATTTTTTTATGGAAGCCTAGTTAATGGGAAAGTTCCACACAAATACATATGCTTTAAAGAAAAAAAGCAGTGTTTTCCCATTCCAATTAACTTAATCTGCCCATTTAGCATTTTGTCTGTGCATTAATGAATGCTTCCCGAAATATTCACTTGCTGTATGCAGGACCCCTAATAGTGTCCTTTGTGGTCTTGCCCTTGACCCAATCCTTGGGTTGATCCAGTTGCTCAGTAGAGATATGAGCATGTTAGACCCATCCAACAGATAATCAGTAGAAATTACTGTTAGAAACATTCTTAGGAAGTGTGTATCCTGAGAAGAAGAATGACTGTTAAAGAACCTGAAATGGCATCTCACTAATGTCAACAGCAAAGCAGAGATAGCAAAAGATATTACCTTA
Source organism: Hymenochirus boettgeri (assembly GCA_019447015.1). NCBI lineage: Eukaryota > Metazoa > Chordata > Amphibia > Anura > Pipidae > Hymenochirus > Hymenochirus boettgeri. The sequence goes on from CM033472.1 coordinate 105,341,565, forward strand.
AAAAAAATTACCTTTTAAAAAATAGAAAAGAATATGTAAAATAACTAGGTATGTGTAATATATACCAAGAATTGGAAAAAATTTATTTTCCACTGAACTTTTCTATATTATGAAAGGTGACAGACCTTTTGAACTGAACATATATAGTGACCACTACTGGCCACAGGAAGAATTCTCTTCTGTATGGTCCTTGGCTCTTTTTTTGTTCATTTTCCTCACCAGGTGTGTGAACAGATATGTTATCTGTGTATATTCGGGGTTATCTTTGGGGGTATGTTTTGACTAATTTAGGGGATACAGTTTATAGGTAGAAGAGAGGAGATACCAACTATAATCATCTAGTAATTTGAATTGTGAAATGTGAAGTTGTAAGATGAAAACACTACATAAGCTAGCAAACATGTATGTAAACATATGTAAAATTAAAATAATTTTTCTGTTATAGGTTTTATGAATCTGAAAATATATGTAATTAATTTATCCTATACAGCAGTTTTAAATGTTTGGGTCTCAACAATTTCCCTTTTCTAGGTATGCTCCTTCAAAGCGCTGGCATATAGACACCATTATGCGAGTTCTTACCACAGTAAGTGTTAAATAATAGTCCTTTTCCCGTTAATGGCTGGTACACATGGGCCAGCCTTGACCAATAAATCTGGTCCAGAATATTGGGCTTAGATATTGATCAGTTTTCTTTCTGGTGGGATAGCCAATATGTAATAAAGACTGTATGATTTCCAGAAATTTACCAACTCTGTTTTGTCAAAAAAATTGGCAAAATAATCAGATTTTAAATGATGGCAGAAATTTTAGCCGAACCAAATTAAATATTAGGCTGGGCAGTTGATTGGGGCAAATTATTGACCCGTGTTTACCAGCTGCAACTTAATTATGGTCTGGCTTATGTTGTATTTTTGTGTGAATTGGTTTTAAAGGGTATCTATACTGAAAAAAGTTTTTTAAATTGCCAATTACTAAAAACTATAATTGTTCCTAGCTATCACTATACTGTTGTTTTTTGTTGTTGTTGATCTTTTCACATTCAGCTGTCAGTCAAATGCCTTATTATCATAAATTCTTCTGCTGTGTATAGTTTTGCTGTATCTAAAAAGCTACTTACATATATTTATGATGAGGCAAACTCATTTTTATATTATAGTTCTCAATGTAGTTCTTATGTATGACCTACATTATATATGTATGAATAAATCCTTACCCAAATCTAAGTCTTCTTACTTCCTTTATTTTATAGGCTGGAAGCTATGTGCGAGATGATGCTGTCCCAAATCTTATTCAGCTGATCACTAATAGTTCAGAAATGCATGAATATACTGTGCAAAAGCTCTACAAGGCTATTCTCGATGATATTTCCCAGGTAGATAAGTTCTCTGATCTATAGTAGTTGCACTACTGTCTGTAGCAAAACATGAAAGCTTCTTTCGAGTCATATATACCAATTGGTCTTGTCTCTAATAATGTATGTTTTAATTTCTTTATTTCAGCAACCACTCGTCCAGGTTTGCTCATGGTGTGTAGGGGAATATGGGGATCTGCTTATTTCAGGCCAATGTGAGGAAGAAGAACCTATACAGGTAATTGGATACAGGTCTCTGAAAAGATCATTATTTGATGATCATTGCAGGATTTAATCTATCATTTCTAAACACAGGTTACAGAAGATGAAGTGCTGGATATATTAGAAAGCATTCTGATTTCCAACATGTCCACATCGGTTACACGTGGTTTCGCCTTAACCGCTATCATGAAAAACTCCACTAGGTTTAACAACACTGTTAAGTACGTATCTGAGGTTGGGTGGGAGTTCAGTGTAGAAATAAATGAGTAAAGGTAATGTTGATAGATTGTATTTTAGTAGAAATGCAAATGATAATTTTATTAAATGGAAAAATTACTAGGAATATGGGGACTCTTAATTTTAAGGAATCTTGATTGAAATAAATACCAGAAAGGAATTTGCGTGTTTGCTAATTTATTCCTAATCTTCATAGTACCATGATAACAACTTAATGATTAATGTAACTCTGAACTTCTGAAAACCATATGGTAGCAGTGTGTGAAACTTTCACATGCAACTAGGATGTAAAAGTACTAATGCTGTGTAGAAAACTTTGTAATGGTTTTATCATTTTCCATAGCCGTATTAAAAAGGTTGTGTCGATCTATGGCAGCAGCATTGATGTAGAGTTGCAGCAAAGGGCAGTGGAATATAATGCTTTATTCAAGAAATATGACCACATGAGGTAAATTAATATTTCCTTCTTATTGCAGTTTGTACAGATGATATTTTTGTGGTGATCTTGCAGATTAAAAAGAAGTACATTTTTTCCAGGTCTGCACTTCTTGAGAGAATGCCTATCATGGAGAAAGCATTGACAAATGGACCAACAGATCTGGCTCAAACCAACGGAGAGACTGAACCAACAATCATTGATTCTAAGCCAGTTCCATCTAGTCAGCAACCCTCTAGCCAGGTAACCCCTAACAGAAAGGTAAATTTTTTGCCCGTGGAAAAGTAGTTATAAACAAGTTTAGTGTTAATTTAAGCAAATAAAATTTACACACCATTTCTTAAGGTTCATACACAAACGCAATTGCAGAGGCCAAACCCTTGTTCCTCGTCCGTGCCATTGGGTGTGTGTACGAAGTTTTACTGACCAGTGTAACCATATTAAATATTCTATAATCAAATGACGCTGTTTTCTTAATTACAGGCTAATGATCTGTTAGATTTGTTGGGCGGTAATGATATCCAGCTAGTTATACCCACTGCTCTACCTCCTAAACCTGCCTCTGTGGGAGGAGAGCTTTTAGATCTACTTGGGGATCTTAACCTGAGTGGTAAGTGTAGTGGCTGTCCTCTGCATCAATAAACAAATGTTAAGCTATTTAGATTTAAAGAAGAGCAAAAATTAAGTAAATGAGTCTGACCGGATTCTGTGATTGGTGTTTGTTTATGTACCATGTTTGAAATTAACATTATTGTGCAAAAAATTGCATTTGCTTTGCAGTTTGCATCTGACCTCCCTCTTCCCGTTTTGTCTTTCTCTGGAGAGGGACACAAAAAATGATTCCAAGTTGCGTAAATTACAGATAATTCAGGAATTATTAAAGCACATGTACATACTTTTTTACTCACCTTGTATCTTTCTCCTAACTTAATTTTCCTTGTTCTTTTTTTCCTGTCATTTGTCACAAACTTTATAAGCTTTTAATCTGCCACTATATCCTAGATATTGCTTTCAACTTGCCCAAATCTCCTAAAAATTGCTTTAAATTTGCCACAGTCTCACACAGATTGCATTCTTTCTGCATAACATTACTCCTTTAATAGTAACACTAATAGAAACAAGCTGCCGGGGTAGGATAATGAAGTAAACCTGATCTTAGCACAGCTCTGAGATCATAATGCTTTTCTTGATAGTGTACCTATTTGAAGGCGAATAAAAAATATCAGTCCACCTCCTCTTTTTTTGTTGAAATCTGAATCAAGCAATTTATGGTGGCCATACATGCGATTTCCATTCCATCGCAATTGCGACCAGACCAATAACTTATGCGCTGTATGTGGATCAGTCGGCTATGCGCCATACACAGGCTGATGGCATCAACACTCTTTACTGTAATTTCCGTCTTCCTCAACTGACCGTAATGCCGACCACGGACGTTCGTCGGCATTACGGTCAGTCAGATTTGGCCCTTTCACATCGTGCACCAAAGGAATTTACCCAATATCGCTAATGTGAATGGCCACCTTTAGGAACAGACAGTCTGGACTGAGGGCTAACTGAAATCTAGTGTGTGTGAGACTCCTTACTATATGAGAAAGTATTACTGTAAAAGTGATAAAAATGTACTACAAATGAAAGAAATACTTGAATACTTTGAAGTTAGGAGTAAAAAAAAAAGTGTATTTGCCCTTTTAAGAGTTTTTCCAATGTTAGCTTTATTTCTCCTTTAAAGGGTAACTGTGATCTCCAATTCTTCTAAACTAGTAAGGATTATATAAAAAGCCTTTCATCGTACCTTCGAAATAAAACCTAAATCAAATCTCTAGATAAAATTTGTGAGAAGTTATTACTGGAAAGGTTCAGCAATATTAGTTCCTGCTTGAACACTTTCTGTTTTCAGCCATGTGAGCAGCTTGAAGTCATGAGACCAGCCCCTGTCTCAGTAATAGGCCCCCCTTCTCAACTGTCAATTTTTTCCCCAGGTACTTCCTGATTTCCCCAGCATTAAGTCTTTACTACGCATGCTTCTCCCCCAGGGAAGAGGTAATGTGATGTCACTCAACCTACTGGAAGCAGGAAGTTTAAACATTCACCTCAATACCATTTCTCACAAGGTGAAGCCAGAGATGTGATTGTCAGAGATGTGAAAATACTGCAGGCTTTCATTTAACCCTAACTTGTTTGGAGACCACAGTTGCCCTTTAAAGAATATTGTAATAGGAGAACCTTTTATATAGAATATTTATTGGTGGAGATGCAACTATGTAAGTAAACCATTGTTAACTTACATAGTAGCGCAAAACATTAAGGCTATTGCATCTGGTGCCTGCTCCGTTAATACAGAATGACAAAACGGCACAGGCTTAGCTAATGCAGTGTAAAGCTCATGCTAACCCGATATTACTTAGGGTAGTGTGGGTTTTACACTTATTTTGCAAATATTACATCTACTTCATTGTGTAAGTAAGTAATCTACTATTTTTCCTATTTGGTTCTGCTTTACATATATGCCTATAGGATAAGATAACTAGAGCTTAGTGAAAGCAATTGGAGGTGCGTTCTTCCAAGTCTATGCCACAACTTGGGAGAATGAAATCAACTTAAGAGTATCACCAAAAGGTAGTAGCACCCTCAAATAGAGAAGTGATCAAAGTATTTTAATACCAATAAAACACACATACCGTATATACTCGAGTATAAATCGAGGTTTTCAGGCTGTAAAAACAGCCTGAAAACTGAACCTCGACTTATACTCGGGTCAGTCACTTACATGAATGAGGAATCCGGCTTCCGCATCCTCTGATGGTCGCATCCACTGACCTCACTACTCCGCGAAATGAGACCGGCGCCAAGTAGTGACGTCTGTGGTTGCGACCATCAGTGGATGCTGCAGCCGGATTCCTCATTGAAGTTAGTGACTGAGCCTTTAGGTGAGAATGGATGTCAGTGGATGCAGTCACAGCCGGATTCCTACGGGTATTTCCAAGTTAGTACAGTGGCTGGGAGGGGGGGGGGTGCAGTTCCACTGCAGATGTTTGTAAACTACAACTCCCAGCTACTAAAGCATGCTGGGAGTTGTAGTTTACAAACATCTGGAGTGCTATGTTATTGGGGGTTACTGTGTGGGATCTAAAGGACAACTAACCCACAATACAGAATCAGGAGGATGGTATCTATTATTAAAGATTGCCTTCTGATTCTGTATTGTTTTCAGGCTTTAGTTGCCCTTTAAATGGACAGCAGATTTCCCATACATTAATAGCCATACTGGATTTGGCTATTACTGTATGGGAATGCTGCTTTCCATTTAAAGGGCAACTAAAGCCTCAAAATAATACAGAATCAGAAGGCAGTAGTGGTTATATTTTCTACCCTCGACTTATACTCGAGTCAATCAGTTTTTACTAATTTTTTAGGTAAAAATAGGTACCTCGGCTTATACTTGGATCGACTTGTATTCGAGTATATACGGTAAGCCTCCTTTGGTTGGTATGTTAAAAAAAACGAATTGAGAAATACAGGAAAAAATTATTTAATGTATACTAATAATGTAATTAATGTATAATAATGTATTACATCAATGTAATTGTATTAATTAATGTAACATGCTTATAACTGAAAACAGCATATATTGTGCTTGTAGATTCTTGCAAACACTAATGTATTGCTCCTGTCAAATGTATCAGGTACTTCAGCACCTGTCCCCCAAATGCCAGCTCCTCAACTGCTGCTGGATGGACTATCAGCACAGCCACTTTTCAATGATATTTCAGGTTAGTTTTTATCACTTTTTTTAGTTTATTGGATAAATTTAGATGTATTGAAGCATTGTTTTTTAGAAGGGAGTTTCAAAAGATACCATCTAATCAGTTAAGAATAGGAACTGATTTGTTCCCCTTTTTTTCCAGCTATTCCACCAATTACTGCATACAACAAGAATGGACTAAAAATAGATTTTAGTTTTGAGAGATCCAGCACAAACACCAGTATAACAGTGATCACAACTCAGGCATCCAACAGCACAGACAGTGAAATGACAGACTTTGTATTTCAAGCAGCAGTACCAAAGGTATATTAAAAAAACAGATATTTTTATGTCAGATGATGTGTGTGTTGTAACTGTAGTCCCCAATATGACTTGGGTGGGTTCGGTGAGTAAACCTGCTTAATAGCATGGCTGGTGGTAAGCTTTTAGTAACGCTGGGTAGTTTGGATTTATGTTGTTTGTCTCAGGAATGATAGTGGTGTTATTGGCCAACAATACGGAGACTATTTGTCCCAACCGATCATTTGCTATGAGCGGGTGCAACGACCAACAGCAAATGACTGTTGGTCGTTGCGGTTGAATATGCGAACGAACGATCGTGCGTTCCCATAGGGAACCACATGATCGATCGGAATTTACAGACACAGCCGATCGTTTGTTCGTCCAAACACCAGCAGATATTTTCGGGGGGTCGATGGAAAGTGCCGTGAATCAGTCGATCGGCCGAAAATATCAGCTGGTGTGTACCCAGCCCAAATGCACTGTGATTAGTGTGTTATAATTGGAGTAGAATCTTAAGGGTTGTGTGTAGCACTTTGGAACATTGCGTGTTAAGCTGATACGGTACCTCACATTCAGAGGTCTAGGTTGGCTAAAATACTTAACAGCGGCTAATTTAACCAATCACTTGAACTATCATTTGTAAATCCCATTAGACCCAACGGAGTTGCTAATTGTGTTTTTGTCTACTTTGGTGTTCTAGACAGAAAATTTACATTGTGAGGTAAAAGGCAATAGTGCAAAATGTGGCAAATTCACAAGCAGTAGAATCTGCAACAAAATTGCATTTGTACCTTAAGGGCATAGTCCTTCTGGGGCATATGAACCAAATGTAACCTTATTAAAGGACAATTATACTCACCTTCCCTCCGCTCCTCTTCTGTGTCCATTAGCTTTTACCCAGGGTGAGGACCTGAACAGGCTGTTCCTCACCCCTGGGTTCGCGATAGCTTACACCAGAGCCTTGGTGCAACGCTCTCTGGTAGGCTCCACCCCCTCCTCCCCGTCGGCGACGAGGCCAATAGAAGGCACGCTCTGCAACAGCGTGCCTTCCTATTGGCCTCGTCGCCGACGGGGAGGAGGGGCGGAGCCTACTAGAGCATTGTCTCAGGAATGATTGTGGTGTTATTGGCCAACAGTAGTAGATTATGGCTGGGTTCACACGGAGGGACTATTTGTCCCAACCGATCTTATGGGCACCTTTTAATACTTAGTGACAAATTCTTTTTCTTATTATTTGAATTCCCCCCCCCCCCCCCCCCAGGAAATAGGAATACATCTGCCATATTTGAAATTTAAAGGAAAATTAGCCTAATTTTAATACATGGAGAACGATGATTACTAATATGTTGCCTATGCTGAGACTAATATATGTTAATCGAGGTTGTCTTAACAAATTTAACAGTATTTGCGCTGTATGGGATGAGCATATGTAGATGTTGGGTGCTTTCTCTTAATACAATCACACCAAATATTGTTCATGAAGCCTTATGAGTCTGATAATGTTAGTTTTCCTTCCATGACATACTGCATCCCACCCTCCACCTCCTCCCCCCCCCCCTTATCCTGCCCCCTCTTTTTTTTTTGTGCCAATGCTTACACTCTTCGAAATTATGAATGCTAGGTCCTCACCCCTAATTTTGACTTTTAGCCTTGTAACTTCACCACAAGAGATGATTTCCTCAGTTCGTTTTTAGGCTTGTGTCAAGAACATGGCCAATTGGAACATGCGCTTCTAGCAGAGAAGCAAAATGCCTTCCATTTGGTCAAGCCATGAACTGAAGTTGGCTGGTGGTACTAAGGAAGCCAGTATTGTAAATTCAAAGCAGTGATGCAGGAGATAAAAGGTAAATCCAGTGGTTGAGAACCTACTGTTATAGGTCCTCAACCTGGGTACATTTAATTAGATGGGGGGGAAAGACTGTAATTGTCCTTTAAGGTACCCACAGATCAAAATGGTTTCATTGATATTTGCAGCATGACTTTAAAGGGTAACTGTGGTCTCCATACAAGAATGCCTATTTAAAAGATGACGAAAGATGATTTTAGCTTGTCTGGATCTTAAGTTATAGTCTTGTAAAGTTACAGTTCTTTGTATCTCCTGAGTGTCTGTGACAGTTGCATGCATGATGTGCTGAGCAAAAAGCCCCATACCCAAAAATTGATCTTTTCTAAAGTTAGATAAAGACCTACAACCAATCTCTGTCCTTTCTTCTACCTTTACATTTAGAAGTTTGGGCATGGGGCTTATAATACAGCAGATGGTGCTCTATCCTAATAGTAGGATACAAGTGGGCATGGTGATGTCATAACTCACAGTGCTAGCTGGTAACACTGCCTTTTATACTACTGTATCGTTGGATAGATGTCAGCTAGAAACATGATCCTGGAGTCATTTTTTTAAAGGTAGGAATGTGCCCTTTTTAATAAAGGGCACTTGTATGGAGACCACAGTTCCTCTTTAATATGCTACTAGTTATAGCGCACATAATATCTCTGTCTCCAGCAGGCTCTGATTATTTCAACCTTCTTTCAGACATTCCAGCTGCAGCTCCTCTCCCCAAGCAGTAATGTCCTTCCAGCCTTTAATTCTGGGAGTATCACACAGGTCATTAAAGTACTGAATCCCCAGAAGGTAAATAACTTTCGACTGTAATTCTGTTTCATGAAAGCAAAATAAATACTGACATTTAGAATGCTCACATGCAAATAGTTATAATGTATTTCCAAATATGCTTTTTTTTTGCAGTAATTAAGAGATAAAAAGTTTCATTTTTGACATTGCATAAAGTGTTAGTGAAAGTTTTTAAAGAAAAATGTTGCAAACACAACTATCCTATATTACATTGTTCTAAAAAAATACATTATACTTTTAGAATTATTAATATGCTGTAACTGTTACACCTGTAACCATAGGCAGTATATTTTTTTAGATACTGTTATTGAAATATATAGAGAAAACTTTACAAAGACTAGTAAATGTAACTGCACTAATGAAACAATATGAGCACACTATTATTTATTTTATACTTTTTTTCTTGCCTGTCAGAAATGTTTCTATTTTGCAAAAGTTTATTTGTAAAACATATATATATGAAAGTTAATATTTTCGACGCTTAGTGTCCCTCTTATTCTTGCTTTCTTTTGTATAATTATTCATTTCAGTCCAGTTACAGCACTGATTATCCTCTTCACTTTTTATTACCATTTTTTTTTATTTCCACAGCAACAGTTACGCATGCGAATCAAGCTGACATATAATCATAAGGGCTCAGCTATGCAGGACCTTGCTGAAGTGAGTAACTTTCCACCACAATCCTGGCAATAAGAGTGCTGTCTCCATATTTACCCCCACCCAAGATGAAGGAACTCTAGGCTGTAGCCTGTGCCCCTGGATTGCCAATGATTGCACTTTGGGCCTTGGGGGAACAGAAAACATTTTGCAGCTGAGAAAAGCAATGAATGAAGGTGAGAACCCAACTGCTTTTCTTTTCCCACCCAGGAGGTAAAAGCCGGGTCTCTCCCGACCCTCACATCTCTTATTGGGAATTTAGAGTTGGTCTTTCCTATCTGGATCTCCCTGGATTTTGTGTTCTTAATCATCCCTTTCTCCCACTGTACATTCCTACAGTCATTTCCACTTGCATCCCTTTGCCCCTGGATATGGAAAGTAACTTGTAGGATTTGGTTAAAAATAACATATATTGCCTGGGGATGCTTGCTTTTCCATCTCTACAACTTGGTTTGCTCGTGTGCTCCCTCTACCGGTTTAAGTCCGTTTCTGCCCATAAAAGTGCACAGAAAGGTTTCTGCTGCTCCCCTGCTGAATGTTAAGGAAACCGTAAATCCAGTACCCACAAGTGCAAATTTTTCGATGTTCTTGCTGTTTGCTCTGAGAAGCTGCATACGTGTTACTGTGCCTCTAAAAACACTTCAGGTGGTAAAGGATTGAAAGATATATTGTGTGAATTACTAGGAAGGTGAACCATTTCAGAAGCAGACATTCAAGCCTCTGCATTGATGGATCTTTTCCTGCTGGCTTTAATGGTACTGAAAAACATGTGGCGACATTCAAAATCTAATTGGAACTCATTAAATGCAGTACTTGATTTCTAATTCTCAGAATTTTTGTAATAGATGCAGCTGCTAATGATTTTCTTACTACAATAGTTCTCTGCCTGAGTCCCACATATAATCTGTTAATTGAAGGGGGATGAAGCTGCATCCTTATAAATTGAGAGATGGTAATCTATTACATACGTTCTTCTTCTGTCGTAAAGTAATGAAGAAACTAAAACAGCTTTCTTCAGGTATACAGATGAATGCTGCTTTGTATTCCTGGGAGATGAGAACGTTCAGAACAAAGGAGGCAGAGCTTCAGGTGCAAGGATGTGCTAATATTTGTCCACCAGGTGTGGGAACTGATTCACTAGGCATTCTCTCACTACCTGTGAGCATGGTCAAACCTTTTCTTTAGCACCTGTTGATACTGTTTTATTTCTTGTTTGTGGCAGTCTACTGATGACTGACTCATCTTTTTTTCTGTAAATTTTCTTTTTCTGTAAGTTAAACATTTGATTTCCCTCCCCCAGGAGCCTCATTGAAAGGAACACTGAATTTCTATTTGTAAATGGGCCTGGTGACAAACTGCTAATTGCTGCAGATTTATTTTGAGATGCAAAAGCAACCTTGTAAAAACAAAAAAATAATAAGTCTTTGGGGAGCATAAAGGGTGTAAACATTTTCATGGGATACTTAAGACTGCTGTGTATTACTGTCTTTTGGTTTAAACAAATTATGAAAAGTGACTAATAAAGAATAAAATAAATTAAACTTCTCATTTTAGCTTTAAGAAATGTTTTTTCTGTTTTGCATCACTACTTGATGCATGACAGACCACATCATCCGACACTGGCACCCAATGAATTTTTACTTTAAAAGACTTATGGGGTGATACTTAGGGTCCTGGGTTTAGGTAATCTAGAAATCTAGATTTGTTTTAATCCCTTCTAAGACCTTTCCTTTAAACACAGAAAAGGGGTGTCGGTGAATTTGATTGTTTCTGTAAATATGGTATATGCACTAACAATTAGCTATGCAACATTTATCTTTCATAGGTGTCCTTTTTTAATGGTACATTCTATACCAAAGAACGGAACACTTTGTTAGAACACATTAAAAGGGTCTGGGTAATAGTCAAGCCAGATAGAATTCAATTGTTACAGACATTCTAAGTGAATTTATTATCAGTAGGATCTGGAAGATGGTCCTTATAAAGTTCTGAGATCTGAGCATATCTGACCCACCAAGCAGCCAATGAGGTAAGGATTGCTATTAGGATCACTTCAGGAAAATGAGCATCCTGGAAAGAAGAAGGGACTATTGCAGGACTTGATATTATAGCTCACCAACTACCACAGCAGGGCTTAGAAAAGCCCATAGACCTTACAGTGACATAACCCTGTTATGTCCATAATAAACTGTACACCATTTTTTAACCACTGATGTTAATGGATATCAAAAGTGCCAGAGCAGCAAGCAGTAGAAGAATGTGGTGAAAAATGCTAAATTCATTGCTGTCTGGTCTGTTCCCTAACATTCAAAAAAGAGTGCACTATGCATGCACAGGAACAAGAAGCCAGGTGACTGTCCAGGAAGCTGTGAACTGGAAGTGGTTGCAGCTATCTTCTACACTGCTTGGCTTGGATTAGAAAGAAAATGAAAAGGTAGAAATAGTTACTTTAATACTAATACACATTTAAGATAAAGGTTTTTAACATTTTTGAATTTGCCCTGTAGATCCCATTGAAACAGGATTTTATGAGAAATACATCATCCCCAAAATAAAAAAGTTAAAATGAAAAGTATCTGGGGCAGGGAAGTAGGATTAAGACTTCCTACATCCCAATATTGTTTCTGTGAGGAGTGCCAGCATGAAGAAAACTGCATTGCCAGGCTTCCTTGCTATAACACAGGAAAGTCCAAGACTAGCCTGGATTGTTGTAATCTAAAACATCTCGTGTAGCATGCACCACCCCAGCCTCTTGAAATATTATGCTGATGTTACAGCCAGTGAGTTACATGAACACACCACCCTGTGTATACATAAGAGTGGGGGTGAAGGCAGTAACGATTTGAGAGGACAGCCAGGACTTTGCAGGGATGTAGTATGTAAAATAAAGTAATAAGGTTGGACAGGCCTGTTAATACAATCTTTGATGCAGCTTCTTTTCCTGGTTTCCTTTGTCCTCCATTATGTCTGTCCCATTCAAGTGAACATTAAGCCAGCCTGAGGTTGCCATTAGCATAGGAGGTTGTTTAGAATCTCATTACATGGGGAATCACCTTAATGTGATTTATTATTAGACTTTACTTCTACTTTAAAGAAGAATTAGTAACTCAGGCAGTAACAAACTTTTTTTCTGGCTCCTTCTATAGTTATTGTCACCAACAACCCCACCCCTGACACTGGAGAACATTTGTTAACAAGAAGGGGGGGAACTTAAAAACTGTTGGTTACCGCATGAGCATACAGTGAGGGAAAGTATTTGATTGTTTGTCAATGATCTCAGGGTAGCTGGGACCATAGTCGCTAAGAAAACTATTGGTAGCACAAAATTCTGTGAAGAACTGAAATCTTGAAGCGCCTGCAAGGTCTCCCTGCTCAAGACAGAACATGTTCAAACTACAGATGGGCCTTTACATTACATCTGTATGATCCAGAGGAGAACTGGGTAAAAGTATGCGGTCAGTTGAGACCAAAATCTTTGGCATCATTGAAAATGGGCCGAGGATAGTATAGTATTTGAGTTTAAAAAAAGACACATGTCCATCCAGTCCAACCTACTGAGCAATACCCACATTTCCTGCCTAACCGTTGATCCACAGGGAGGGGGGGAAAAAACCCACCAGAATTATGAAGGGGAAAATAATTCCTTCCTGACTCCAAGTGGCAATCGGAAATATCCCTAGATCAACTCTACTTTATGTTTTAATACCAGTAACATGCAACTGACAATACCCACTTCCAAATAATTAACAGATTAAATAAAAGTGACCCCAACACAGAACCCTGTGGCACCCCACTTAGAACTTTAGTCCATATTGATAAAGCCCCATTAACAACTACTCTCTGCATCCTATCCATCAACCAACTTTCTATCCATGAAAATAAGCGCTAAAATCACGCTAACCCATGTACTAACGTGCTAGGGAAGGTTTTGCACTGCCTGCACAATGTCGCAATTTTTTTTCTTTGCGCAGCGCAAAGCGATGCAATAAATTTTGCGCCGTTCTCCCTCCTCCGACAACGCCTCTTCAGTGGTGTCTAAAATACGCGCAAAAGGTCGCAACTTACCATTAGCGTTTTCGCAATGTATTAACAGTCGCAAAGTGATTAATACATTGCTGAAACGAGTGCACGTAGGTTGCGATTCCGAAATATATTGCATCTCCCCCTAAATTCCTACTCACTTCCTTATAAAACCAAACAAGTTAGTTTGACAAGATCTATTCCTCCTAAATCGATGTTGATTACACTTATATGGTCAGTCCTTATACTTATAGTCCTTAGTCCCCATATCAAACTTTCCAGTATCTTCCCCACCACTGAAGATACTGGAAAGCTTGTAATTACCCGGCTGTGAACAACTACCTTTTTTGACATTGGAATTGCATCAGCTTTTTTCCAATTCAGAGGCACACTTCCGGACATAAGGGAATCTGCAAAAATAAGAAACAATGGCCTAGATAAAACTGAACTTAGCTTCCTAAGGACCCGAGGATGTATTTTACCCTGTCAAGGAAATTTATTAATATTAACCTTATTTAGTTGTTTCTGCACCATATCCTCAGTTAACTGCACTTGCATCTTTTATACGATTATTGCTGCTATACTCTGTTTACATTTTCTGAAACTACACTTTGAAGTCTTTGGATGGGTATTCCAGAATGACAATTCAGCTAAGGCAACAAAAAAGTGTCTCAAGAAGGAAATGTCCACCCTCCAAAAGTGAAATTTGTATGTTGGCTAATCACCCCCCAAATCTTAACCTCGCAAGGTTTAAATGTTTATGTGAGGCTTGTAAGTATACTTACCAGCCCTCGTTCCCTCAGCTGTCTTCTGCTGCTGCTGCTCCATGCCTTTTCCAGACCTTTCTACTACTGCCATGCACGGAAAAGACACGGAGCAGCAGTAGAGGCTTTAGTATTAATCTGTGTAGGTCTTTTGCATGTGTAGCAGGGGTGGACTGTCCCAGTAGGCCAAGCGGCAAATGCCCCCCAGGCCGGTCTCCAGTAAAAAAAAAAAAAAAAAACAGGCCGCACACTTCTAGTGATGATTAGGCACGTCACGCCGTGAGTAATGGCGTCATTCCATTGCACTTTTTCTTTCCTTCGGCCACTTCAAAAAAATAATTTTATGAGCAGCAGCATGCTATACTTACTAGTTTATTTCCCTTAAAGCTTGTTATATAATGTTTCAGCATGTTCTGCGAATAGCATTGAAAAAGTCTGTAGTTTTATTCATGCCAAATCCAAAAATATAAAGGACAGTTATTGCACCTATTACGGTCTAAATGTGCCAAGACTGTGGTTTTTATTGGAACACTGGAAAACTGAAGCCTCCAGCAATTAGTTCTCCCTGGAGTTGTATTTTAAGGAAACAGTTTGATTATTGAATAAAAATGCTTCTGGAACAAAGCTTGAGCTCATGCATTAATTTAAACATAACTGCATTACAGTTGTGCTGCAAAGATGATTATACATAATAAAAACTGTCTTTAGTGTTCATAAAAAATACGACTTCCAGTGATCTTGGCATTATGGACATACAACTTGCCATGTGATGTTTGCAGACTCCATCCGTACTTAACCAATGCAATAAATTACCTCCAATATATAAACCATTCTGCATTATAACTTTGAGTTTTTAATTTTTCTGTTCCCCAAGTAGTTTCTTAAAGTGAGAATGTTGTAATATGCAACTAGCATATTTTATAACTGTTGGGCCCCAAAACTTTTTTTGCACATGGCTCATATTTTCAACTTTAAATAGTGATAGTGGAAATATGTTCTTCAGTAACTTAAAACTACATTGATAACCTTTAAATTTGATTATAATTTACACTGTAGAGTTAATAAAATACGGGTAATAACATTAAATACAACATTATGATCCCAGATATGCATTGCCATGTGTGCCACTGTCTGAAAACCACTGGTCTAGTCAGACCAACAGGAAAACCCCTGTAAGGCTAGACTTCCAAAGGACTCTTCCTTAATTGCCTGAAGTGCTCCAAAACAGTGCAATTTCAAGTTACAGTGCAACTTCAGACTATTGTATACATTTTAGGTGCTACTGCTGCTGCTACATAAAACAATGATCTGGAACACTTGTTTTCTTAACATACAGTATAAACTGAGCTTAGCCTACAGAAAAACTATTACAAGCTATTGGTGCCAAAGTAAATTATCTCTAGAAGTAGAACAGCAAGTATCTAAAAGGGAGAGGGGTTGGATTAAAGGGTGCAGACTGAATAAAGGAGGGAGAACAGAAAGGATTGGGTGGGTAGTAGCAGACTGGTTTGGATAAAGGGAGAACAGCCCTTGTGTTGCCTGTTTCCACTCAGCAGAGTGACACGGCTTCCATCTAGAGATGGCCGAACTTACTGAAGTTTGATTAGTTTCCGAAATTTCAAACTGGAAACTAACTCATTAAAGTTAATAGGGAGCTAATAGTTTGAAAAGTTCGGAACAGATAAACTAACAATGCTAACTTACTGTAAATGGATGTGGCACCTGGGAAATGGTCTGGGGAATATGTCACTATCACCAAAACCTGTTTTAACACTTCTTTTCCCATGAACGGGCAATTGTCAGGTTTGCGCAAACTACATTCAAGGGTTATGGCCAATTCAAGGGTTACTGAACGCTACATACAAGGTTTACCAAAAAGAGAACTATACTTTCAAGGGTTATCGAAATCAAATGCTACATTTGAGGGTTGCCGAAAATCGAAGGCTACATTTGAATGTTAGCGAAAATGAACATTACATTCGAGGGTTACTGAAAATAAACAATCAGGGCCGCCATCAGAGTTTTCTGGGCCCCCCATAACAAGAACCAACTCAGACACGTGCATATCTCCCAACATTTTAAAATGCAAAAGAGGGACACATGGGGAGAAGAGATGCGGTGAATGCAGTTTTTTTTTTCACGCTCACTTTAAGACCACGCCCACTTTGTAAGGTTACACACATTTTAAATGTGTGTATTATTCCCATTTTACATTGTTGCCTGCAATATTATATATCAATTAGACATTAAGCCCGTTACATTAACGGGCAATAGACATGCTCCACCTCCCAGACGCACACACAGACCGGTAAATATAAAATTACCAGTGCACATACTTAAGATGCCCTCATGCTCAGAGGGCACAGACTGGTAAATATAACATACCTTTAAGCCAAGCCCTCACAGACTGGATCCCATATTAGACCCCATATTATATTCTGCATCAGTGTTGCTTAAAACGTATTTCATTCGTATTGACTATTGATATATTCACCCCATTCTCCATGCTTAAATCCTTACACCTACCCATTAGTGCACTGTTTGGAAAAAGGCTGCCACTATTGCCACACAGCATGGCAGCTCTACACTCTGTCCTGCCTATATCCATATTTCTCTCTGTGTCACATTGCAGCTCCACACCATTTCTATCCTGTCTATATCCTGATAATAGAGATGGTGTGGAGCTGCCATGCTGCAATGTGACACAGAGATAGAAATTTGGATATAAGCTGGACAGGGATGGTTTTAAGTTGCCATACTGCTATGTGACACAATCTCTATCCTGCTTATATCCATCCATCTCCATCTCAGTGTGGAGCTGCTATACTGCTATGTGATACAGTGATAGGGATATGTATATGGGCAGGATAGAGATGGTGTGGAGCTGCCATGCTGCCCCCATGGGGTAGGTAATAGCCCAATAGCCCTGTTAGGCTATTACCTACCCTATGTGCAGTGCATGCCTTGGTAGCAGAATGCAATCAAGGCATACTGGGAGTTGTAGTTTCTTAAACATCTGAAGTTACAAGGTTTCCCATCACTGATATGCAGGCCCCAGCAGACCCCCAAGAGCAGTCCCTGTACACAGAAGTGAGACAGAGGGTAGAAATGTCCCCCCATGGACTCTCACAAGCAGAAATGGGTTCAGTATAACTAAGTTACTTCCTCCTGCTCTGCTATGGAGGGTCACAGCACAGAAGAGCTACAAGATCGGGCAAGGGGCAGGAGGGGGCGGAGTCACAGACAGTCACTTACTGAGCCATGGGCCATGCAGCAGTCCCACACCCTGTTTCTCTTCTCCATCTAGGAATGGAGTATTGCAGGGAACATTTTTTTTTCTTCCTCTCACTCTCTGGGCCCCTGGCAAGTCCGGGCCCCATACAAGAGTACCCCCTTTACCCCCCTGATGGCAGCCCTGCAGACAATACATGGGGTTAGCAAAAACGAACATTACATTCAAGGGTTACCAAAAAGGAACGATACATTCGAGAGTTAGCGAACGATACATTAGAGGGTTAGCGAAAATGAACATTACATTGGAGGGTTACCAAAAATGAACGAAACATTTGAGGGTTAGCGAAAAACGAACATTTAAGCATTACCAATGGCTCGTAAATTCGATGATTATCGAAAGTACAGCTGCGAGTTCAGAAAACCGAACTAGTTCAAACAGTTTGAGTTCCTCTGAACTAGAGTTTGAGTTCGGGTACCTAACTACTTCCCTCAATAGAGATATCTTTATATATACAAATCGTTACAAAGAAAATGGAATATAGATGTGCAACATACAGGGAGATGCAATATCCCGTGGTAATGAGAGAATAAGCGCTAAAATCACGCTAACCTATGTACTAACGTGTTAGCAAGGTTTTTCACTGTCTGCACCATGTTGCAATTTTTTTTCTTTGCAAGTGTCACCCTTGATCCCCCATTGGTTTCGCCAGACACCGATGTGGGGATCACTGGTAATTTAACCTTTTAGTTCTGGGGCCTGTTCCCCTGCAGAGCTGCAGCTGTAAGGGCATCCCCATGACGCCAGAGGACTTCCTCTGATGCCGGGGACCACCCCTGGTCTTCACCCCTCTTCCCTGATGGTCGAGTGGAGGTACTGCACTGTGATCACAGTTCACTACCTGCTAAATAGTAAGCTGTTACACTGACAGTTTACTATAATATTTGTGAATGGATCAAAGAGATCCATTCACAAATAGAGTTTTTTTCTAGATCTTTTCTAGTGAAGGCACAGATCAATATTAGGTGATCAGTTTAGATCACCTAAGTATTGATCTTTGCCAATGGAGAAAAAAATCAGTTCCTGGAAAACTCTTTCTTTTTTTTTTACAATTAAATTATAAAAACTGCAGATGTGCAAAAACTTACCACACTGTGTGGGACACTTATATTATAGTTATCTGTGTGGGGGCCATTTCTATTACAATAGTCTTCTCCCTTACTTTCCCAATTAGCCACCAGTATATTTTATTCAACTGTTCTTTTGACTCTTATCCACCAGCTTCACTGTTTTCTGCTTTCTATCAGTATATCTGTCAATGGTATAATCTATTTATATCTATTTGCATATGTGCCCCCACCTCCTTGTAAAGTTTGAAGTGTTTAGCCATGGCCACAACCAGAAGCCATCTAATACAGATGGGAAGCACCTTTTTACAAAGTTTTTATCAGGTGCAAAAAACTCTAGAAGCGCCCCTGCCTAAGGAAAAGCTGTTTCTGCATCACCCAAAAAACAAGCCTTAAAAAATGCAAACTACTTACTTTTACCTCAGTTGCCCAACCCCATCATTGGCTACTTTATAGCACTTTCTGGAATCTAGCATGTGTGCAATAGTACCCAGCCAAACTAGGGGAAGTTTTAATTTGATATGCTTTACAATAAATTTCCCCTTCAATTCCCCATAATCTGAAAGTATGCCCCTTAGGACAGTGATGAAATATAAGTAAACAGCATATAACGCTAGTAAATAGCATTTAACTATAGATTAGGTATCCATCAGATGCCACCATGTGCATTTTCTGCACACATTTTGACTAATAAACTTTAGTGGGTGGTGACCTGCTGTTTTTGCAATACTTATTTTCCTCCACGGTGCTCTTAGGTCCAAATATCTTACTTTGATCCTTCCAGCCACTGCTTTCTTTATGACTTTGTGAGCTCTAAGTGACCCTGTGCAGCCAAAAAGCAGGCAAGTCATTGCACATGATGTCACCATCTTGGCTTTCACAGATGGCAGCAACACAGAAGTGCAAGGGACATTTGCTGGGGGGAAAAATATGGAAAATGGGGTAATTTAATTCAAAGGATAGTTTGTTTTAATGACACAAATAAATGCTAAATTTGTCAATTTTCAATATAAAAGTCAAATGTTCTGTCTTTATTACATATATTTCCCACACAGAGAAGGAAAATAATTAACTCATTCAACAGGGTTCTTATCTTTTTTATTTTTGTCACTGTCACTTGACAGTAATATGATAATGTTAAATTACTTGTCAAAATCCCACTATGCAGGTGGTAGGAAACAACACCTTGGGATTGGGGGTCACAGATAACAGTCTAGCTCGGTTTGCTGGATTTTTGCTTATGTAAGATTCCTAGATGTAATTTCAAGTTCAGCTTCTCCCTCATGCTGTAATATTTCAGCTAAATTCCCTTTAGAATATTTGTTTAATCATGAAGGTGAAGTTAAACTAAATACAGCATATTGGCTGAGATAATGTGGACAACTATGCAGCTGTTGTTTTTTTATGTTTTTGATAATATTTCCTTTTCTGCTTGTGAAGGTTCTCATTCAT
The DNA here is from genome assembly GCA_019447015.1 of Hymenochirus boettgeri. Classification (NCBI taxonomy): domain Eukaryota; kingdom Metazoa; phylum Chordata; class Amphibia; order Anura; family Pipidae; genus Hymenochirus; species Hymenochirus boettgeri. Next base: position 105,361,746 of record CM033472.1, read on the forward strand.
CCAGGTCATGGTATATCTGTTGTATTCAATTAGATCAACTGGACTTGAAATGTAGTTCTTGAAGACGTTTCGCTAGTCATCCGACTGGCTTTCTCAATTCAGAATGACTTGTACAAGAATCTGTGGCAATTATGTACCCTGGAAAATCCCAATTAGTATATCACAGCCAGGTGTTAAGGGTGTGATTAGATAGTGGCTAGATGGTGTTTATAGGAACGCCCAGAGTAAGGTGTTAAAACAGCATGTACATGGCAGACAGTTGGTGTCGAACCCCCCCACCTCTATTTAGGCTTGGTTTCTTTATTTTCACATAAAGGGCCTCCTTAACACCTCTCTTGAACCAGTCACGTTCCTTCGCCAGTATGTTAACATTACAATCTTCAAAGGTATGTCCTTTATCCTTAAGATGCAGATACACGGCTGAGTCCTGACCCGAGGAATTGGCTCTTCTGTGCTGGGCCATACGTTGATGCATTTGCTTGTTTGGTCTCCCCCACATACAAATCAGAGCATTCTTCACTGCACTGCACTGCATATATGATGTCGCTTTTCTTGTGTTTTGGTATTGGGTCTTTCGGATGTACCAATTGCTGCCTCGTGTGTTGTGTCGGTTTAAAGCAGACAGGGATACAATGTTTTTTGAAAATTCTTCTTAATTTCTCGGAGACCCCTGCTACTATGGGATGACCATGTTCTTCCTCCTGTCTTGCTTTTCCCCTTCACTGTTGGTATTCGTGTTCTTTTCTTTCCTTCTACTTCTTTTGACACAGGCCCAGTCTGGATATCCACATATATGGACTCCCAAAGATACATAAGGAAGGGGCCCCACTAAGACCTATAGTCAGCAGCATCAACTCGGTAACATACAAGGTGGCAAAATATCTAGCTAACATCTTAGGACCTTTGGTGGGAAGTTCTAAGCATCACATCCAGAACTTCAGGATTTCACCAAAGATTGAAGATATAGTACTCGGTGTAGAAGAAACTATGGTGTCCTTGATGTGACATCTCTCTTCACTTGTATACCCACCAAGGAGGCTGTTGACATGGTGAGAAAACGGCTGGGCCAAGACAGCACTCTACCAGCAGAACTGATCTCAACCCAGAACAGGTGTGTTCCTTGTTGGACTTGTGCCTGAATACCACCTATTTCAAATACAGGGATAGTTCTATAAGCAAAAACATGGATGTGCTATGGGATCTCCAGTTTCATCTATTGTGGCCAACCTTTACATGGAGGAGGTAGAAACACAGGCGCTTAATACCTTTAAGGGCATAGCACCCAGCCACTGGTTCAGATATGTTGATGACACCTGGGTTAAAATCCACCAGAAGGAAGTACAAGCTTTCACAGAACACATTAATGCGGTGGACCAAAACATTAAATTCCACAAGGGAAGAGGTACAAACAACAACTGGCTTTCTTGGACTGCTTGGTAGAAGTTAAGGAAAATGGTAAACTGGAAGTAGAGGTTTACAGAAAACCAACACACACGATCAGTATTTGATGTTTGACTCCCACCACCCTTTAGATCAGAAGCTGGGGTCATCAAACCTGCAACACAGAGCCGAGAACATCCCCACTAGCACAGAGGCGAGGCTAAGAAATGAAACATCTCAGAGGAGCCCTAAAACTTGTGGATATCCAGACTGGGCCTTTGTCAACAAGAAGTAGAAGGAAAGAAAAGAACACGAATACCAACAGTGAAGGGGAAAAGCAAGACAGGAGGAAGAACATGGTCATCCCATATGTAGCAGGGGTCTCCGAGAAATTAAGAAGAATTTTCAAAAAACATTGTATCCCTGTCTGCTTTAAACCGAACAACACACTGAGGCAGCAATTGGTACATCCGAAAGACCCAATACCAAAACACAAGAAAAGCGACATCATATATGCAGTGCAGTGCAGTGAAGAATGCTCTGATTTGTATGTGGGGGAGACCAAACAGCAACTGCATCAACGTATGGCCCAGCACAGAAGAGCCAATTCCTCGGGTCAGGACTCAGCCGTGTATCTGCATCTTAAGGATAAAGGACATACCTTTGAAGATTGTAATGTTAACATACTGGCGAAGGAACGTGACTGGTTCAAGAGAGGTGTTAAGGAGGCCATTTATGTGAAAATAAAGAAACCAAGCCTAAATAGAGGTGGGGGGGGTTCGACACCAACTGTCTGCCATGTACAATGCTGTTTTAACACCTTACTCTGGGCGTTCCTAACACCTCTTAGCCACTATCTAATCACACCCTTAACACCTGGCTGTGATATGCTAATTGGGATTTTCCAGGGTACATAATTGCCACAGATTCTTGTACAAGTCATTCTGAATTGAGAAAGCCAGTCGGATGACTAGCGAAACGTCTTCAAGAACTACATTTCAAGTCCAGTTGATCTAATTGAATACAACAGATATTTCCTTTTCTATTTCACCTTTCTGTAGTTTGAATTGTAAAATATAATTTACACCAGCAACCAGATTCTTTGTGATAATGGGGATATTGTAGGTATGCTATACAATGTGGCATCAGTGCCGCCATCAGGGGAGTACAGGAGGAGGTACTCCTGTATGGGGCCTGGACTTGCTAGGGGCCTAGAAAGTGGGGGCCCTGCCATATTGGGTGTAAGATTTATGGTTATCCAATTTTGCATTATAAGTGTTTTAAATCTGGAACGGGGTTTGGATGGGTCAGGTATGCATCATAGAAGAAAAGTACCTTAGTAAGGTGTGCAGTCCATGGGACTGATATAGCAGGTGCAGTCCAGTCATCTAAGTCCAGGACACAAGCCAGAATCGTGCATCCATCCATTGTAATGCCTCCACTGGGGAATCAAAGAACTTTGTGGGGTTCTCATGTTGGATGCAGAACCAAGCTGGATTCATCACAGCATACAGCAAATTGATGCTGCAAAGGCGATGTTTTACCTCAAAAAAACTGCCTCAAAAAAAACGCTTCTTTTGTGACTAAATGTAGTAATTTGGCACAAAGCTTGCAAAAGCTGTGCTGATATTGCTTAGCACACCTGAACAGCCATTGAAAAAATGTTATATACACTCATTGCACTAATGGCTGCCGTTACATTCCACCCTAGAACAGTCCTATTGTTTATATTACGATTAGTGAAGCATGGAACCAGATCTTCTTTTCCAGGCAATGTGGGGCCAAACCGTGTAACAGGAATTCTCTTCAGCTAGGGGTCTGGTGGGTCCTAAGAGGTCATTTTAAGGACAACCATACATGCAAAATAAATGTATTTCGGTATTGGAATGTGTAAGATAGAAACCAACATGGAGCCCTTATTCCCTTGCCAAGGCGAGTTATTAATATCTTGGGAAATATGGATTACACACAGGTCATGTTTGGTATTGGAGGAATTTATAATTAATACAGGAGAGGAATATGTGGTCAATATCCCAATACAATGTACATATCTACATTTATATGGAATCTGCCTAACTGAGGGGGAATGAATGCTTTTGGCTAGCCGTAAATCTGGACATTCCTGGACACTCCCACCTCATGCATACCAGGAGGGGGTGGTTCATCAAATTGTTTAAAAATCATTGTAGCCCCTATAACTTTATTCATACTGAGGGGACATGCTAAAACCATGTGCATGGACCCAATGTTTCTTCCCGCCCCAGGATACAGGACTTCTTCTAGTGAGTAGGGTCTGTGAATATTTTTATCCTTTTTATTTTCTATAGCTGTTGTACCTATTGTATGTCATTTTAATATAACACCATTTTATTTTATTTTTGTATTATGTGCACTGTCCACCTTTTGGAATATTAAATCTAAAATTTAATAAGTTTTGTCTTTGATGCTCTAAAAGAACTCAGTCTCTGATAAGTTTATATGTGGATTGAGTGTTTGGCAGTGTAAATGCTAATTAACTCTGTGACTGCTTGTGGAGGACTGATGCTAATTAACCAGTTAGCTGCTGGAGTGAATGGTGTAGTGTTAACCATTTAGCTGCCAAGACAGGTGTGCATAGTCAGTGAGAGTCAAGAGTGTTTTTGGGGCGTCTTTAAGGCCGTAACTTAAAGTGGTGGCAGCGAGTACCGATTGATTGGTCAGATCACATGCCCAGCGAACTGGCGTTCGTGACAATGTTTATGAATTAATTATGTGAAACAGGCAAGGAGATTGATAAATACAGTATATGCCCTGTAGAAAAAGTTAGTGAAAACCCCATAGAATACAATGTATGATCGGGTGCCATATATTGCAGAAGAGTGTAGTGTGAAATTTTACAGGTCTTGAATGGTTAAGCATAGTGATTACTGCCATGCCAGAGCAGTAGTAAGAAAGACTGATTAAACATTAACTTTTAAAACAATAATGTCAGTGCTCTTGCTGATGGTACAATACCCTTGACTATATTAATATTATCTTAGACACAATTTCTGTGGTCAGCCCCCTCTGAAAGAATCTCTTGAGGAAAATGTTGTGTTGTGTTATAGATCCTCCTTCCTCTTCAGTTGGAGTGCATCAGTGGTTTCCATAGGAACTTGATGCACTCCAATTATAATTCAAATAATTCAATTATGATTTTGTGACAGACAGTGGCAAGTATTGGTACCTCTCATTGTGCATTACAGCAAAAGTAATTAATTTGGCTTCAAAAAGCCAAATTACTGTTCTTTCTATTTCTTCTTCTTTTTCTTCTTCTGTTTTATTCTTCCGCTTTTTTGGACCGTATCTCCTCCCACAGTTTTTTTTAAAATACTTTTTATTGATTGTTACCAATGAGTACTTTACTAAAACATTGTTTTTACATTAGTTAATACACAAATCAGTTTTTACATACTTTCGTCTTTGAATAAGTGTCTGTCATAATGGTTCTGTCTTTGTCGTTGTTCATTGGTTATGCATTCCTTGCTATAAAAACTTATTAAACTAATAAACTGTTATAACTTCCAAAACTTGTCCGGTCTGGTTGACTCTCATCGTGGTCCGTAACCTGTGGCCCCGGCCGCCAAGGGTCGCGCGGAGCCCGGCTGGGTCTCTGTTGCTTTTGTCACTGTGCCAGGCACAGGTGTTGGGCTGGGTGTTTTAGATTATCGTGGAGGGTGAGTCCATCCAGTTGCTTGGGGTGGTCATTGTTTATTAGTTCCGCCCATTTCCTGGTTTTTGGTTTCTTGTGTGAGAGCCAGCATAACACTATTGTTTTGTCGTGCATAGAATAATGCCGCCTGCAGGAAGACCCTTTCGTATTTGGACCATATCTCTTCATCTAATAGGCCGAATATACAGGGGGCCTCTTGTGTTTGAATGGGGTGTGGGGTAAGAGGGGTAAGGATACCAACCACCTCCTGCCAGAAAATATGAACTTTTGGGCATTCCCATATCAGGTGGATAAAGTCTGCATTTTGAAATTGACATTTGGGGCAACGTGTATGGTTGGACTGCTTCATGTGTTTGAGTTGCTTGGGGGTGTAATACGTTTGGTGGAGTATATTAAATTGTATTAGCTTATTGTTGGTCACGGGAGAGGCGTTGCAGTGGGAGCTGAGTATCTCATTCCATTGGTCCTCAGGTATATCCCCCCAAACAACCAGCCTTTTTTGTTTAAATAGTTGTGTTAATGTGCAGAGATTTGGCATTGAATATGCATGTATATAGTCTGGATATAACCCCCCTTAGACTTTGAGTGCGTATCACTCCAATTATTGGGTGCTTATATATCTGGTTTAGTGAATTAGGGAAACTAGCTTTAATTGCGTGTCTTAGTTGCAAGTAGCGGAAGTGGTGTGTGTTCGGGATTTTGTGAGTTCCTTGCAGTTCTTGGAATGATTTCACTTGCCCCCCTGTATTATATCTCCTAGGGTGCGTATTCCTTGTGCATCCCATTGCGTGGCTCCTGCCAAACTTCTCAGAATAGGGAGGGTTTTATTTCTCCAGAGAGGGGGGTGGTTGTAGGGTCCAGAGGTATTTAGCAGATTGTTGGTAAGTTGCCATATCTTACAGGCTTGTCTGTGTATCGTTGTGCCTTTCCCAATGATATGTGGTTTGGGGTTGTCTATTTATGCCATAAATGATCCAGTTAGGTATTCACCCAGCATGGCGTCTGAGGGAGTAGGAGGGGTGTTGGGGTCTATCCAACTTTGTAGATGCGCTAGCTGAGAGGCCCAATAGTATTGCTTAAAATTGGGTAAGGCTAGGCCCCCCACATCTTTGGGGGCTAGGAGTATGGTGTATTTTGTTCTTGGTTTTTTGTGGCTCCAGATAATAGTATAGTATAGTATAGTATTTGAGGTTGAATAAAGACATACGTCCATCCAGTCCAACCCATCTAGCAATATCCTCATTTCCTGCCTAACTGTTGATCCAGAGGAAGGCAAAAAAACCCCACCAAATTTATGAAGGGGGAAAAAATTCCTTCCTGACTCCAAGTGGCAATCGGAAATTTCCCTGGATCAACTCTACTTTATGTATCAATACCAGTAACCTGCAACATTCCTTGTTTGCAGAAACTCATCCAGCTTTTTTTTGAAACTGACCAATGAACCTGCCACAACAACGTCCACTGGAAGGCAGTTCCATAGCTTTACCGATCTCACAGTGAAAAACCCTTTCCGAGCTTGAAGCCTAAACCTTTTTTTTTCAAGTCTTAAGGGATGTCCTCGTGTCCTTTGACATGTTCTATTGGTGAACAATGTCCCAGATAGTTTATTGTATGGCCCGTTAATGTATTTATACACAGTAATCATATCCCCACGCAAGCGCCTTTTCTCCAGCGTACATAATTGTAACTTTTCCAGTCTCTCTTCATATTCAAGCTCCCCCAATCCCCTTATTAATTTAGTTGCCCTTCTCTGAACCCTTTCTATTTCAAAGATGTCCTTTTTGTACACAGGATTCCAAAATTGCACTGCATATTCCAAATGAGACCTTACCAATGCTTTGTAAAGAGGGAGAATTACATTTTCTCCCTTGAATCCATACCTCTCTTTATACAAGACAATACCATGCTGGCTCTGGCTGTTGCCGCCTGGCACTGCTTGCTACCTTTAAGTTTGTTATCCACCAAAACTCCAAGATCCCTTTCCAACAGGGATTCACTTAACACAGAGCCATTTATAGTATAAGTAGCACAAGTATTTTTAAGTCCAAAATGCATCACCTTCCATTTATCAACATTGAATTTCATCTGCCACTTAGCAGCCCAATGTGAATCTATCTAGATCCCCTTGCAACGATTGCACATCCTCTGAAGTTTTTAATGGTCGACAAAGTTTTGTTTGTCAGCAAACACAGAAACCTTGCTGACAATACCCACTTCCAAATCATTAATAAATAGATTAAATAGAAGAGGCCCCAACCACGAACCCGTGGCACACCCCACTTAGCACTTTAGTCTATAAGGATGAAGCCCCATTAACAACTACTCTCTGCATCCTATTCATTAACCAATTTTCTATCCATGTACATGTGACTCCCCAGACCAACAGACCATAGCTTATTCATTATTCGCCTAGGGGGGACTGTATCAAAAGCCTTTGCAAAATCCAAGTAAACTACATCTACTGCTATACCAGAGTCTAAATTTCTACTTACTTCCTCATAAAGCCAAGCAAGTTAGTTTGACAAGATCTATTCCTCCTAAATCCATGCTGGTTACTACTTAATGTCAGTCCTTGAAACATACTCTAGAACATGTTCCCTTATTAAACTTTCCAGGATCTTCCCCACCACTGTAAGTTAAACTTACAGGCCTGTAATTACCTGGCTGTGAACGACTACCCTTTTTGAATATTGAATAACATCACCTTTTTCCAATCCAGGGCACACCACCGGACATGAGGGAATCAGCAAAAATAAGAAACAATGCCTAGATAAAACATGAACTTAGCTCCCTAAGTACCCGAGGATGTTTTTATCCGGTCCAGAGATTTATTAATATTAACCTTATTTAGTTCTTTCTGTACCATATCCTCGGTTAACCAAAGTGAACTTGAATCTTGTATACCTTTATTGCTACTATACTCTATGATACTGTACTTGGATCTTCTATAGTATATACAAGGAAAAAAAATTATTCAAGACATTTGCTTTATCGCCATCCTCCGTAACTAACTTATCCCCATTAATTAATGTGCGCCACATTCTCAGTCTCATCTTCTTACTATATATACTTAAAAAAATGCTTAGGCTTAGTGATGCTTTCTTCAGCTATTCTAACTTCATTATTATTTTAGCTATTTTGATTGCTTTCTTACACTAATTGTTACAGTTTTTATAATCCCTAAAGGCCCTTTCCCGTTCCCTCGGCCTTAAAGGTTTTAAATGCCTTTTTCTTCCTTACCATTTGCCTCTTTACATCAGAATTCAGAAACATGGGCGCGATTTATTTTTTTTACATTTATTTCCCAAGGGTGTAAATTTAGATGTGAACTGGCTTAAATCCCCTTGAACACATCAACTTCTGTTCAGTACCTTTACCTGATAATACATTATCCCAGTTGACATTCTAAGAGCTGCTTTTAACCTGGGAAAATTTGCTTTCCTGAAATTAAATTTCTTTGTTAACCCAGCACACTTTTCCTTTCGATAACAAAGACCAATGCCACTATTTCATGGTCACTATTCCCTAAGCCTCCAGTTACCTTTATATCTATATGCGATCCACAATGTTAGATATTACCAGATCCAACAGAGCTCCTTTTCTAGTAGACCTCAACCCCCTGTGAGAGAAAATTATCCCACATCAGCATTCAGGAACTCATCGCCTTTTCTGTGATGGCATTTCCACCACACCAATCAATGTCAGGGTAATTGAAGTCCCCCATAATGAGCACACTCCCCAAACTTGCAGCCCTGCCAACTGCATATGAAGTTGACCACCTCCTCTCTGCTAGCATTTCGCGGCTTATAGCAGACACCAACAATGAACAATATTACTGTCTGTCTTTCCCTAACAATTCAAAAAGAGTGCACTATGCATGCACGGAACACAAGCCAGTTGACTGTCCAGGAAGCTGTGACTGGGAAGTTGGTTGCAGCTATCTTCTACCACTGCTTGGCTTGGATTAGAAAAATGAAAAGGTAGACAATATTTACTTTATACTAATACACATTTATAAATAACGGTTTGTTAAACTTTTTGAATGTTGCCCTGTAGACCCATTGAAACGGATTTATGAGAAATACATCATCACCCAAAATAACAAGTTAAATGAAAGTATCTTGGGGCAGGAAGTAGGATTAAGACTTCCTACATCCCAATATTGTTTCTGTGAGGAGTGCCACAAGAAAAACTGCATTGCCAGGCTTCCTTGCTATAACACAGGAAGTCCAAGACTAGCCTGGATTGTTGTAATCTAAACATCTCGTGTAGCATGCACCACCCCGCCTCTTGAAATATTATGCTGATGTTACAGCCAGTGAGTTCATGAACACACCACCCTGTTGTACATAAGAGTGGGGGTGAAGGCAGTACGATTTGAGAGGACAAGCCAGGACTTTGCAGGGATGTAGTATGTAAATAAAGTAATAAGGTTGGACATGCCTGTTAATACAATCTTTGATGGCAGCTTCTTTTCTCCTGGTTTCCTCTTGTCCTCCATTATGTCTGTCCCATTCAAGTGAACATTAGAGCCAGCCTGAGGTTGCCATTAGAAGTAGGTTGTTTTAGAATCTCATTACATGGGGAATCACCTTAAGTTGATTTATATTTAGACTTTACTTCTACTTTAAAGAAGATTAGTAACTCAGGCAGTAACACCTTTTTTCTGGCTCCTTCTATAGTTTATTTGTCCCAACAACCCCCCCCTGACACTGGAGAACATTTGTAACAAGAAGGGGGGGAACTTAAAAACTGTTGGTTAACCGCATGAGCATACAGTGAGGGAAGTATTTGATTGTTTGTCAATGATCTCAGGGTAGCTGGGAGCCATAGTCGCTAAGAAACTATTGTAGCCAAAATTCTGGAAGAGACTAATCTTGAAGCGCCTGCAAGGTCTCCCCTGCTCAAGACAGAACATGTTCAAACACAACAGATGGCCTTTACATTACATCTGTATGATCCAGAGTAGAACTGGGTAAAAGTAGCGGTCAGTTTGAGACCAACATCTTTGGCATCATTTGAAATGGCCCGAGGATAGTATAGTATTTGAGTTTAAAAAAGACACATGTCCATCCACGTCCAACCTACTGAGCAATACCCACATTCCTGCCTAACCGTTGACTCCACAGGAGGGGGGGAAAAACCCACCAGAATTATGAAGGGGAAAATAATTCCTTCCTGACTCCAAGTGGCAATCGGAATAATCCCTAATCAACTCTACTTTATGTTTGTTAATAACCATAACATGCAACTGACAATACCCACTTCCAAATAATTAACGATTAAATAAAGTGACCCCACACAGAACCCTGTGGGCACCCCACTTGAACTTTATGTCCATATTGATAAAGCTCCCATTAACAACTACTCTCTGCATCCTATCCATCAACCAACTTTCTATCCATGAAAATAAGCGCTAAAATCACGCTATACCCATGTACTAACGTGCTAGGGAAGTTTTCACTGCCTGCCAATGTCGCAATTTTTTTTTCTTCTGCGCAGCGCAAAGCGATGCAATAAATTTTGCGCCGTTCTCCGCTCCCCCTCCGACAACGCCTCTTCATGGTGTCTAAAATACGCGCAAAGGTCCAACTTACCATTAGCGTTTTCGCAATGTATTAACAGTCGCAAGTGATTATACATTGCTGAACGAGTGCAGTGGTTGCGATTCCGAAATATATTGCATCTCCCCCTAAATTCCTACTCCTCTTCCTTATAAAACCAACAAGTAGTTTGACAAGACTATTCCTCCTAAATCTTGTGATTACACTTATATGGTCAGTCCTTATACTTATAGTCCTTAGTCCCCATATCAAACTTTCCAGTATCTTCCCCACCACTGAAGATACTGGACAGCTTGTATTACCCCCTCCGGCTGTGAACAACTACCTTTTTTGACATTGGAATGTGCACAGCTTTTTTCCAATTCAGAGGCACACCTTTCCGGACATAAGGGATCTGCAAAAATAAGAAACAATGGCCTAGATAAAACTGAACTTAGCTCCTAAGGACCCGAGGATGTATTTCACCCTGTCAGGAATTATTAATATTAACCTTATTTAGTTGTTTTCTTCACCATATCCTCAGTTAACTGCACTTGCATCTTTTATAAACGATTATTGCTGCCTATACTCTGTTTACATTTTCTGAAACTACACTTTGAAGTCTTTGGATGGGTATTCCAGAATGACAATTCAGCTAAGGCAACAAAAATTGTCTCAAGAAGGAAATGTCCACCCTCCAAAAGTGAAATTTGTATGTTGGCTATCACCCACACCCCCCAAATCTTACCTCGCAAGGTTTAAATGTTTATGTGAGGCCTTGTAAGTATACTTACCAGCCCTCGTTACCTCAGCTGTCCTTCTGCTGCTGCTGCTCCTGCCTTTTCCAGACCTTTCTACTACTGCCATGCACGGAAAAGACACGGAGCAGCAGTAGAGGCTTTAGTATTAATCTGTGTAGGTCTTTTGCATGTGTACAGGGGTGTGACTGTCCCCAGTAGCCACGGCAAATGCCCCCCAGCCGGTCTCAGAAAAAAAAAAAAAAAAACAGGCCGCACACTTCTAGTGATGATTAGGCACGTCACGCCGGAGTAATGGCGTCTATTCCATTGCAACTTTTTCTTCCTTCGGTTCGGCCCACTCAAAAAATAATTTTATGAGCAGCAGCATGCTATACTTACTAGTTTATTTCCCTTAAAGCTTGTTATATAATGTTTCAGCATGTTCTGGAATAGCATTGAAAAAGTCTGTATGTTTTATTCATGCCAAATCCAAAATATAAAGGACAGTTATTGCACCTATACGGTCTAAATGTGCCAAGACTGTGGTTTTTATTGGAACACTGGAAAACTGAAGCCTCCAGCATTAGTTCTCCCTGGAGTTGTATTTTAAGGAACATTTTGATTATTGAATAAAAATGCTTCTGGAACAAAGCTTGAGCTCATGCATTAATTTAAACATAACTGCATTACAGTTGTTGCTGCAAAGATGATTATACATAATAAAAACTGTCTTTAGTGTTTCATAAAAAATACGACTTCCGTGATCTTGGCATTATGGACATAAACTTGCATGTGATGTTTGCAGACTCATCCGTACTTAACCAATGCAATAAATTACCTCCATTATAAACCATTCTGCATTATAACTTTGAGTTTTTAATTTTTCTGTTCCCCAAGTAGTTTCTTAAAGTGAGAAGTTGTAATAGCAACTAGCATATTTTATAACTGTTGGGGGCCCCAAAACTTTTTTTTGCACAGGCTCATATTTCAACTTTAAATATGATAGTGGAAATATGTTCTTCAGTAACTTAAAACTACATTGATAACCTTTAAATTTGATTATAATTTACAACTGTAGAGTTAATAAAATACGGGTAATAACTTAAATACACATTATGATCCCAGATATGATTGCCATGTGTGCCACTGTCTGAAAACCACTGGTCTAGTCAGACCAACAGGAAAACCCCTGTAAGGCTATGACTTCCAAAGGACTCTTCCTTAATTGCCTGAGTGCTCAAAACAGTGCAATTTCAGTTACAGTGCAACTTCCAGACTATTGTATACATTTTAGGGTGCGCTACTGCTGCTTGCTACATACAAAATGATCTGGAACACTTGTTTTCTTAACATACAGTATAAACTGAGCTTAGCCTACAGAAAAACTATTACAGCTATTGGTGCCAAAAATTATCTCTAGAAGTAGAACAGCAGTATCTAAAAGGGAGAGGGGTTGGATAAAAGGGTGCAGACTGAATAAAGAGGGAACAGAAAGGATTGGGTGGGTAGTAGCAGACGGTTTGGATAAAGGGAGAACAGCCCCTTGTGTTGCCTGTTTCCACTCAGCAAGTTGACAACTGCTTCCATCTAGAGATGGCCGAACTTACTGAAGTTGATTAGTTTCCGAATTTCAAACTGAAACTAACTCATTAAAGTTAATAGGGAGCTAATAGTTTGAAAAGTTCGGAACAGATAAACTAACAATGCTAACTTACTGTAATGGATGTGCACCTGGTAGGCATGGGAATGTCTGGGATTATGTCACTATCACCAAACCTGTTTTAAACACTTCTTTTCCCATGAACGGTGCCAATTGTCATTTTGCGCAAACTACATTCAAGGGTTATGGGCCAATTCATAGGGTTACTGAACGCTACATACAAGGTTTCCAAAAAAGAACTATACTTTCAAGGTTTATCGAAATCAAATGCTACATTTGAGGGTTGGCCGAAAATCGAAGGCTACATTTGAATGTTAGCGAAATGACATTACATTCGAGGGTTTACTGAAAATAAACAATCAGGGCCGCCATCAGAGTTTTCTGGCCCCCCATAACAAGAACCAACTCAGACACGTGCATATCTCCCACATTTTAAAATGCAAAGAGGGACACATGGGAGAAAGATATGCGTGTGAAAGTTTCATTTTTTTTTCCACGCTCACTTTAAGACCACGCCCACTTTTGTAAGGTACACCACATTTTAAATGTGTGTATTATTCCCATTTTTACATTGTTGCCTGCAATATTATATATCAATTAGACATTAAGCCCGTTACATTAACGGGCAATAGACATGCTCCACCTCCCAGACGCACACACAGACCGGTAAATATAAAATTACCAGTGCACATACTTAAGATGCCCTCATGCTCAAGGGCACAGACTGGTAAATATAACATCCCTTTAAGCCAAGCCCTCACAGACTGGATCCCATATTAGACCCCATATTATATTCTGCATCAGTGTTTGCTTAAAACGTATTTTCATTCGTATTTTGACTCTTGATTATATTCACCCCATTCTCCATGCTTAAATCCTTACACCTACCCATTGTGCACTGTTTGGAAAAAGCTGCCACTATTGCCACACAGCATGGCAGCTCTATCTACACTCTGTCCGCCTATATCCATATTTCTCTCTGTGTCACATTGCAGCTCCACACCCATTTCTATCCTGCTACTATCCTGATAATAGAGATGGTGTGGAGCTGCCATGCTGCAATGTGACACAGAGATAGATTTTGGATATAAGCTGGACAGGGATTTTTTAAGTTGCCATACTGCTTGTGACACAATCTCTATCCTGCTTATATCCATCCATCTCCATCTCAGTGTGGAGCTGCTATACTGCTATGTGATACAGGATGGGATATGTAATGGGCAGGATAGAGATGGTGTGGAGCTGCCATGCTGCCCCCATGGGTAGGTAAATGCGCCCAATAGCCCTGTTAGGCTATTACCTACCCTATGTGCAGTGCATGCCTTGGTAGCAAATGCAATCAGGCATACTGGAGTTTGTAGTTTTTCTTAAACATCTGAAGTTACAAGGTTTCCCATCACTATATGCAGGCCCCAGCGACCCCCAAGAGCAGTCCCTGTACACAGAAGTGAGACAGAGGGTAAAATGTCCCCCATGGACTCTCACAAGCAGAAATGGGTTCAGTATAACTAATTTACTTCCTCCTGCTCTGCTATGGAGGGTCACAAGCACAGAAGAGCTACAAGATCGGCAAGGGGCAGGATGGCGAGTCACAGACAGTCACTTACTGACCATGGGCCATGCAGCAGTCCCACACCCTGTTTCTCTTCTCCATCGTAGGAATGGATTATGCAGGGAACATTTTTTTTTCTTCCTCTCACTCTCTGGGCCCCTGGCAAGTCCGGGCCCCATACACAGAGTACCCCCCCCTTTACCACCCCCCTGATGGCAGCCCTGCAGACAATACATGGGGTTAGCAAAAACGAACATACATTCAAGGGTACCAAAAAGGAACGATACATTCGAGAGTTAGCGAACGATACATTAGAGGGTTAGCGAAAATGAACATTACATGGAGGGTTACCAAAATGAACGAAACATTTGAGGGTTAGCGAAAAACGAACATTTAAGCATTACCATGGCTCGTAAATATCGATGATTATCGAAAGTACAGCTGCGAGTTCAGAAAACCGAACTAGTTCAAACAGTTTGAGTTCCTCTGAACTAGAGTTTGAGTTCGGGTACCTAACTACTTCTCCCTCAATAGAGATATCTTTATATATACAAATCTGTTACAAAGAAAATGGAATAGATGTCACATACAGGGAATGCAATATCCCGTGGTAAGATGAGAATAAGCGCTAAAAATCACGCTAACCCTATGTACTAACGGTGTTAGCAAGGTTTTTTCACTGTCTGCACACTGTTGCAATTTTTTTTCTTTGCAAGTGTCACCCTTGATCCCCCATTGGTTTCTGCCAACACCGGTGTGGGATCACTGGTAATTTAACCTTTTAGTTCTTGGGGCCTGTCCCCTGCAGAGCTGCAGCTGTAAGGGCATCCCATGACGCCAGAGACTTCCTCTGATGCCGGGGACCACCCTGGTCTTCACCCCTCTTTCCCTGATGGTCGAGTGGAGGTACTGCACTGTGATCACAGTTTCACACCTGCTAAATAGTAGCTGTTACACTGACAGTTTACTATAATTTTGTGAATGGATCAAAGAAGATCCATTCACAATATAGTTTTTTTTTCTAGATCTTTTCTAGTGAAGGCCACAGATCAATATTAGTGATCAGTTTAATCACCTAAGTATTGATCTTTGCCAATGGAGAAAAAAATCAGTTCCTGAAAACTCTTTCTTTTTTTTACAATTAATTATAAAACTGCAGATGTGCAAAAACTTACCACACTGTGTGGGACACTTATATTATATTATCTGTGTGGGGGCCATTTCTATTACAATAGTCTTCCTCCCTTACTTTCCCAATTAGCCACCAGTATATTTTATCAACTGTTCTTTTTGACTCTTATCCACCAGCTTCACTGTTTTCCTGCTTTAATCAGTATATCTGTCAATGGTATAATCTATATTATATCTATTTGCATATGTGCCCCCACCTCCTTTGTAAAGTTTGAAGTGTTTAGCCATGGCCACAACCAGAAGCCATCTAATACAGATGGAAGCACCTTTTTTACAAAGTTTTTATCAGGTGCAAAAAACTCTAGAAGCGCCCCTGCCTAAGGAAAAGCTGTTTCTTTCTTCCTGCATCACCCAAAAAAACAGCCTTAAAAATGCAAACTACTTACTTTTACCTCAGTTGCCCAACCCCATCATTGGCTACTTTATAGCACTTTCTGGAATCTAGCATGTGTGCAATAGTAACCCAGCCAAACTAGGGAAGTTTTAAATTTGATATGCTTTACAATAAATTTTCCCCTTCAATTCCCCATAATCTGAAAGTATGCCCCTTAGGACGTATGAAATATAAGTAAACAGCATATAACGCTAGTAAATAGCATTTAACTATAGATTAGTATCCATCAGATGCCACCATGTGCATTTTCTGCACACATTTTGACTAAAAACTTTAGTGGGTGGGTGACCTGCTGTTTTGGCAATACTTATTTTCCTCCACGGTGCTCTTAGGTCCAAATATCTTTACTTTGATCCTTCCAGCCACTGCTTTCTTTTATGACTTTGTGAGCTCTAAGTGACCCTGTGCAGCCAAAAAGCAGGCAAGTCATTGCACATGATGTCACCATCTTGGCTTTCACAGATGGCAGCAACACAGAAGTGCAAGGGACATTTGCTGGGGGGAAAAATATGGAAAATGGGGTAATTTAATTCAAGGATAGTTTGTTTTAATGACACAAATAAATGCTAAATTTGTCAATTTTCACAATATAAAAGTCAAAGTTCTTTCTTTATTACATATATTTCCCAACAGAGAAGGAAAATAATTACTCATTCAACAGGGTTCTTATCTTTTTTATTTTTGTCACTGTCACTTGACAGTAATATGATAATGTTAAATTACTTGTCAAAATCCCACTATGCAGGTGGTAGGAAACAACACCTTGGGATTGGGGTCACAGATAACATCTAGCTCGGTTTGCTGGATTTTTGCTTATGTAAATTCCTAGATGTATTTCAAGTTCAGCTTCTCCCTCATGCTGTAATATTTCAGCTAAATTCCCCTTTAGAATATTGTTTTAATCATGAATGTGAAGTTAAACTAAATACAGCATATTGGCTGAGATATTGGACAACTATGCAGCTGTTGTTTTTTTAATGTTTTTGATAATATTCCTTTTCTGCTTGTGAAGGTTCTCATTCATCCAGGTCATGATATCTGTTGTATTCAATTAGATCAACTGGACTTGAAATGTAGTTCCTTGAAGACGTTTCGCTAGTCATCCGACTGGCTTTCTCTCAATTCAGAATGACTTGTACAGATCTGTGGCAATTATGTACCCTGGAAAATCCCAATTAGTATATCACAGCCAGGTGTTAGGGTGTGATTAGATAGTGGCTAAGAGGTGTTATAGGACGCCCAGAGTAAGGTGTTAAAACAGCATTGTACATGGCAGACAGTTGGTGTCGAACCCCCCCACCTCTATTTAGGCTTGTTTCTTCTTTATTTTCACATAAATGGCTCCTTAACCACCTCTCTTGAACCAGTCACGTTCCTTGTCGCCAGTATGTTAACATTACAATCTTCAAAGGTATGTCCTTTATCCTTAAGATGCAGATACACACGGCTGAGTCCTGACCCGAGGAATTGGCTCTTCTGTGCTGGGCCATACGTTGATGCAGTTGCTGTTTGGTCTCCCCCACATACAATCAGAGCATTCTTCACTGCACTGCACTGCATATATGATGTCGCTTTTCTGGTGTTTTGGTATTTGGGTCTTTCGGATGTACCAATTGCTGCCTCAGTGTGTTGTTCGTTTTAAAGCAGACAGGGATACAATGTTTTTTGAAAATTCTTCTTAATTTCTCGGAGACCCCTGCTACTATGGGATGACCATGTTCTTCCTCCTGTCTTGCTTTTCCCTTCCTTCACTTTGGTATTCGTGTTCTTTTCTTTCCTTCTACTTCTTTTGACACAGGCCCAGTCTGGATATCCACATATATGGACTCCCAAAGATACATAAGGAAGGGGCCCCACTAAGACCTATAGTCAGCAGCATCAACTCGGTAACATACAAGGGGCAAAATATCTAGCTAACATCTTAGACCCTTTGGTGGAAGTTCTAATGCATCACATCCAGAACTCCTCAGGATTTCACCAACAAGATTGAAGATATAGTACTCGGTGTAGAAAACTATGGTGTCCTATGATGTGACATCTCTCTTCACTTGTATACCCACCAAGGAGGCTGTTGACATGTGAGAAAACGGCTGGGCCAAGACAGCACTCTTACCAGCAAACTGATCTCAACCCAGAACGGTGTGTTTCCTTGTTGGACTTGTGCCTGAATACCACCTATTTCAAATACAGGGATAAGTTCTATAAGCAAAAACTGGATGTGCTTGGGATCTCCAGTTTCATCTATTGTGGCCAACCTTTACATGGAGGAGATAGAAACACAGGCGCTTAATACCTTTAAGGGCATAGCACCCCCCCTGGTTCAGATATGTTGATGACACCTGGGTTAAATCCACCAGAAGGAAGTACAGCTTTCACAGAACACATTATGCGGTGGACCAAAACATTAAATTCACAAGGGAAGAGGTACAAACAACAAACTGGCTTTCTTGGACTGCTTGGTAGAAGTTAGGAAAATGGTAAACTGGAAGTAGAGGTTTACAGAAAACCAACACACACAAGATCAGTATTTGATGTTTGACTCCCACCACCCTTTAGATCAGAAGCTGGGGGTTCACAGAACCCTGCAACACAGAGCCGAGAACATCCCCACTAGCACACAGGCGAAGGCTAAAGAAATGAAACATCTCAGAGGACCCTTAAAACTTGTGGATATCCAGACTGGGCCTTTGTCAAAAGTAGAGGAAAGAAAAGAACACGAATACCAACAGTGAAGGGGAAAAGCAAGACAGGAGGAAGAACATGGTCATCCCATATGTAGCAGGGGTCTCCAGAAATTAAGAAGAATTTTCAAAAAACATTGTATCCCTGTCTGCTTTAAACCGAACACACAACTGAGGCAGCATTGGTCATCCGAAGACCCAATACCAAAACACAAGAAAAGCGACATCATATATGCAGTGCAGTGCAGTGAAGAATGCTCTGATTTGTATGTGGGGGAACCAAACAGCAACTGCATCAACGTATGGCCCAGCACAGAAGAGCCAATTCCTCGGGTCAGGACTCAGCCGTGTATCTGCATCTTAAGGATAAAGGACATACCTTTGAAGATTGTAATGTTAACATACTGGCGAAGGAACGTGACTGGTTCAAAGAGGTGTTAAGGAGGCCATTTATGTGAAATAAAGAAACCAAGCCTAAATAGAGGTGGGGGGGTTCGACACCAACTGTCTGCCATGTACAATGCTGTTTTAACACCTTACTCTGGGCGTTCCTATAACACCTCTTAGCCACTATCTAATCACACACCCCTCCACCTGGCTGTGATATGCTAATTGGGATTTTCCAGGGTACATAATTGCCACAGATTCTTGTACAAGTCTTTCTGAATTGAGAAAGCCAGTCGGATGACTAGCGAAACGTCTTCAAGAACTACATTTCAAGTCCAGTTGATCTAATTGAATACAACAGATATTCCTTTTCTATTTCACCTTTCTGTAGTTTGAATTGTAAATATAATTTACAACCAGCAACCCATTCTTTGTGATAATGGGGATATTGTAGGTATTGCTATACAATGTGGCATCAGTGCCGCATCATAGGGGAGTACAGGAGGAGGTACTCCTGTATGGGGCCTGGACTTGCTCGGGGCCTAAAAGTGGGGGCCCTGCCATATTGGGTGTAAGATTTATGGTTATCCCATTTTTTGCATTATAAGTGTTTTTAATCTGGAACGGGGTTTGGATGGGTCAGGTATGATCATAGAAGAAAGTACCTTAGTAAGGTGTGCAGTCCATGGGACTGATATAGCAGGTGCAGTCCAGTCATCTAAGTCCAGGACACAAGCCAGAATCGTGCATCCATCCTTGTAATGCCTCCACTGGGTGAATCAAAGAACTTTGTGGGGTTCTCATGTTGGATGCGACCCAAGCTGGATCATCACAAGCATACAGCAAATTGATGCTGACAAGGCGATGTTTTACCTCAAAAAAACTGCCTCAAAAAAAACGCTTCTTTTTGTGACTAAATGTAGTAATTTGGCACAAAGCTTGCAAAAGCTGTGCTGATATTGCTTAGCACCACTGAACAGCCATTGAAAAAATGTTATATACACTCATTGCACTAATGGCTGCCGTTACATTCCACCCTAGAACAGTCCTATTGTTTATATTACGATTAGTGAAGCATGGAACCAGATCTTCTTTTCCAGGCAATGTGGGGCCAAACCGTGTAACAGAATTCTCTTCAGCTAGGGTCTGGTTGGGTCCTAAGAGGTCATTTTAAGGACAACCATACATGCAAAAAATGTATTTCGGTATTGGAATGTGTAAGATAGAAACCAACATGGAGCCCTTATTCCCTTGCCAAGCGATTTATTAATATCTTGGAAATATGGATTACACACAGGTCATGTTTGGTATTGGAGGAATTTATATAATACAGGAGAGGAATATGTGGTCAATATCCCAATACAATGTACATATCTACATTTATTGGAATCTGCCTAACTGAGGGGGAATGAATGCTTTTGGCTAGCCGTAAATCTGGACATTCCTGGACACTCCCACCTCATGCATACCAGAGGGGGTGGTTCCATCAAATTGTTTAAAAATCATTGTAGCCCCTATAACTTTATTCATCTCTGAGGGACATGCTAAAACCATTGGCATGGACCCAATGTTTCTTCCCGCTCCCAGGAATACAGGACTTCTTCTAGTGATAGGTCTGTGAATTTTTTAATCCTTTTATATTTTCTATAGCTGTTGTACCTATTGTATGTCATTTTATAATATAACACCATTTTATTTTATTTTTGTATATTGTGCACTGTCCCCTTTTGGTTATAAATCTAAAATTAATAAGTTTTGTCTTTGGAGGGCTCTTGAAAGAAGACGACGGTCAGTTCTCTGATAAGTTTTGGATGGTGTTGTGAATGCTAATTACGTTGATGCTGTGCTGATGCTAATACCGTTAGCTGCTGGAGTGATGTGTTTAGAATGAGCGCCAGAAAGGTTTACTCTTTTGACATGGAGAGTCTAGTGTTGGGGCTGTGTTAGGCCGAATTAACCAGGGGGGCGAGTACGTTATGGTCTCTGCTGGATGCTTCGACAATGGGGTTTATGGAATAAGTGAACGCATAGGGATGGATAACAGTATGCCCTGAAGATAAGTTAGCCAAGATATGAGATCGGGTGCCATATGATGAGAAGTAGTGTAGTGGTTTTTTTCGGTGTGGTTAGCAGTCGTTCGTTTCCGGATATAGAAGACGAGTAGGAATTGGGACTTTGCATACGGATAGATTGCAGTTGCTTTCGCAGGATTGTGCAATCCCTGACTCATATTCATATTCTGGTGACACATGTCGGTGTGGTAGCCGCTCTGACAAGTCTTGGGAAGAAGGTATGGTAGGTAGATCCCTACGCTTGGGTTAACATAATTATCGATGGTCGACTCGGGTTTGAACATAGTGGTGATGGGGGGAACTACCCAGAGGTAAGATTCAAGTGGAGAGGGTTGCCGATATGATTGTTTCAGCATGGCAAGAAAGGTAGGGGGAAGGGGCCAGTTCCGGGTGCCATTACGGGACATACAGATGGAGGAGGCAGAGGGAGCCGAGAAGTGAGGCGGACGAGCCGATTTAGCACCTGTCAAAAAGTCCAAAGTGACACTATCTGCATACGGGTAATTTACAATGCAAAGAAGGTTTGCTTGCAGTTTCTGTCTCGTGTATCTTAGGGACGGTCCTTCAAGCGGCTTTTGGTACCGGAAATCAATCCATCCCAGCGGAGTGTAAAATCTTTTTGATTGTACAATGGGGGGGGAGATCCGCACTTCGTCTACGGATTGCTTACAGGGGGGAGTAGGGATACCAGATCAGGTTTTAGAGGCAATAAGTTCGCGAATAAGAGTGGGAAACGTGCGGTGGACGGGCTAGGTCAGAAAAGCAAAGTAATAATGGGTCGTGCAAATTGTTGCTCCTTGATAAACTTGTCGGGGGCGTGAATACGTATCGGTTCGGGCACTGTTCGCGGGTGCGGGTGACTGCGCGAGTAGGTTCCCGTGGGACCGGGACCCTCGCCACGAAGTGGGGGAAGACGGAGCCGGATTCCAGAGGTGCCTTGACTGTAGAGCACGGGTTGGTCATTCGGTCCATCAGGTGCCGAGGTGTGTATCCCCTTTCCACGATCCGGTTGGAGAGTGCGCACATCCCCAACTAGACTGAAGGAGGGGCAGGGGGCGGGGAGGGGTGAGGGTAAAACGAACGATAAACGATAACTCCAAAACGTCGGCGGGTGCCCAGGTCCGACGTGGGCCCGCCGCTGCAAGGGGCGCGCGGGGTACCGCGGGTCCGTGCTTTTGTCACGTTGTCCAGGCACAGTGTGTGATGTGTTTTAGGATTATCGTGGAGGGTGATCCTCCAGTTGCTTGGGTGGTCATGTTTTATTAGTTCCGCCCTTTCCTGGTTTTTGGTTTCTTGTGTGAGAGCCACCATAACACTATTTGTTTTGTCGTGCATAAATAATGCCCGCCTGCAGCAGACCCTTTCGTATTTGGACCATATCTCTTCGTTCATCTAATGCCGAATATACAGGGGGCCTCTTTGTGTGTTGAATGGGTGTGGGGGTAATAGGTGTAAGGATACCAACCACCTCCTGCCATAAAATATGAACTTTGGGCATTCCCATATCAGGTGGAATAAAGTCTGCATTTTGAAATTGACATTTGGGGCAACGTGTATGGTTTGGACCTGCTTCATGTTTTTTGAGTTGCTTGGGGTGTAATACGTTGGGTGGAGTATATAGTAAATTGTATTAGCTTATTGTTGGTCACGGGAGAGGCGTTGCAGTGGGAGCTGATTATCTCATTCCATTGGTCCTCAGGTATATCCCCCCAAACAACCACTTTTTTGTTTAAATAGTTGTGTTAATGTGCAGAGATTTGGCATTGAATATCATGTATATAGTCCTGATAACCCCCATTAGACTTTGAGTGCGTATCACTCCAATTATTGGGGGTGCTTATATATCTGGTTAGTGAAATAGGGAAACTAGCTTTTAATGCGTGCTTAGTTTGCAAGTAGCGGAAGTTGGTGTGTGTTCGGATTTGTTGTAGTTCCTTGCAGTTCTTGAATGATTTCACTTGCCCCCTGTATTATATCCCAGGGTGCGTATTCCTTGTGCATCCCATTTGGCTTGGCTCTGCCAACTTCTCATAGGGAGGTTTTATTTCTCCAGAGAGGGGTTGGTTGTAGTGTCCAGAGGTATTTAGCAGATTGTTGGTAAGGTTGCCATATCTTACAGGCTTGTCTTTGTATCGTTGTGCCTTCCCATGATATGTGTTTCGGGGTTGTCTATTTATGCCATAAATGATCCAGTTAGGTATCACCCACCCAGCATGGCGTCTGAGGAGTAGGAGGGGTGTTGGTGTCTATCCAACTTTGTAGATGCGCTAGCTAGAGGCCCAATAGTATTATTGCTAATTGGGTAAGGCTGAGCCCCCCACATCTTTGGGGGCTAGGAGTATGGTGTATTTTGTTCTGGTTTTTTGTGCTCCAGTATAATAGTTAGTAATAGTATAAGTATTTGAGGTTGAATAAAGATCCGTCCATACAGTCCAACCCTCTAGCATATCCTCATTTCCTGCCTAACTGTGATCCAGAGGAAGGCAAAAAACCCCACCTAAATTTTTATGAAGGGGGAAAAAATTCCTTCCTGACTCCAAGTGGCAATACGGAAATTTCCCTGGATCAACTCTACTTTGTATCAATACCAGTAACCTGCAACATTCCTTGTTTGCAGAAACTCATCAGCTTTTTTTTTGAAACTGACCAATGACACTGCCACAACAGCAAGCGTCCACTGGAAGCAGTTCCATAGCTTTACCGCGATCTCCCAGTGAAAACCCCTTTCGAGCTTGAAGCCTAAACTTTTTTTTTTTTTTCAAGTCCTTAAGGGATGTCCTCGTGTCCTTTGACAGGTTCTATTGGTGAACAATGTCCCAGATAGTTTATTGTATGGCCCGTTAATTGTTTATACACAGTAATCATATCCACCCACGCAAGCGCCTTTTCTCCAGCGTACATAATTGTAACACTTTTCCAGTCTCTCTTCATATTCCAAGCTCCCCCAATCCCCTTATTAAATTTATTGCCCTTCTCTGAACCTTTCTATTCAAAGAGATGTCCTTTTGGTACACAGGATTTCCAAAATGTGCATGCATCTTCAATGAGACCTTACCAATGCTTTTGGAAAAGGGGAGAATTACTTTCCTCCCTGAATCCAACCCTCTTTATAGCAAGACATACAGGCGGGCTCTGGGCTGTTGCCGTCGCTGGCTGGCACTGCTTGCTACCTTTAGTTTTCATTACCCCTTTCCTGTTGCATAATTCCACCCATATTGCCTCCACTTATCATCCATATCACCAGTTATCTCTTCTTTTAAATTTGGCTTCAATTCCTTTTTAACATAAACACATACTCTCCCCCTTTCCTTTTTTTTCTGTCCTGCCTAAACAAGGCATATCCTTCTATATTTACAGCCCAGTCGTGAGAACTGTTCAACCACGTTTCTGCATACCTATACATCATACTTTTCATTCAATGCCATCATTTCCAATTCACCATTTTGTCAGCCAGGCTTCTCGCATTTGCAAACATACATTTTAGATTATGATCCTGTAATTTATTCGTACACTTTAATACCACATTCCTCCCTATCCCCTATGCTAGCCCCACCCCCCTTTCCGCCCACCACTGGCCTACTACAACCCTTTTCCTCCTGGACTATCTATCCCAGTGAGACTGCTAATACCCTCCCCCCCAAACCTAGTTTAAAATCTCCTCCAACCCTCTAGCCATCTTCTCCCCTAAAACAGCTGCACCACCACCACCCATCCCTACTAAAGAGCCTGTAGCCGACAACAAAGTCTGCCCAGTTCTCAATAAACCCAAACCCTTCTTCCTTACACCACTCTCTTAGCCACGCATTAATGCTCCTAAGCTCCCGCTGTCTCCCTGGCTTAGCACGTGGCTGCGGTAGTATTTCTGAAAACACTGCCCTGGAGGTCCTTGCTTTTATCTTGGCCCCTAGTTCTCGGAAATCATGTTTAAGGACCTCACCTCCACCTCTAACTTTGTCATTGGCACCAATGTGAACCAAGACCGCCGGGTCACACCCGGCCCCACCCAATAATCTGTCTACACGATCACCACATGCCGAACCCTAGCACCAGCAGGCAACACACCAGTTCGGCATGTAGGGTCTTGGCGGCAGATTACCATCTACCTTCCTTATAATGGAGTCCCCTACACAACCACCTGCCTTGCATTCCTGACCCTTCGTTCCTCCTCCCTTGTATCAGAGATGGCAGTCCCCTGGGTGCTCAAGGGACTAGCCCCCTCCATACACGCTAATTCCGAGGTGTCTCCTCCACTTCATTACCTAAGGCGCCAAATCTGTTGGGATGGACAATCTGGGAAGTAGCCCCCCTACTCCTCCGTCCCCCACTCCCCTAGTAACCCTAACAAAACTACCTCCTTCCTCATCCTTTCTTGTCCCTCTTCCACCCACCACATACTGGCCCCAGCCAGTGCCTGCTGACCCCCAGTTCTGCCAATCCCCACAATGCTGCAAGCTGCCCCCTTAGACTCTCCACCTCAGCTTCTAAATGGGCAACCCACTCACACCTGACACAGACATAGGTTCCCCGGAACGTCTGCTCCAGGTTCCTAACATGTGGCACGATGCACATTGCATGGTACTGACAAACTGTCCTTCTAATACACCACACCAACACAGTGACACACAAACCTTGTTTAAATGCCCTTCTTGTTTCAATGTCCTTCTTTTTCTATGTCCTTGAGATCAAGGTCTTTGAGAGAAAGGGACACTCACAGGAAACTTCCTTTGTTAGGTCCAAACCAAGGCCCAACAACTGTGAATCTATTTAACTAATAGGCCCCAACCCCCACACCAATTAGTGCAAGAGCCGAAAGAGAGGGAAAAAAAACCAAACACTTATTAACCCTTTCACAGCCTGTTTGTGATTACAAACAGGTACAATACTAGAATATAGAAGTCCAGCACCCCCTTTAACTGGAAGAAGAATGATTAGTCTGCTTACTGCACACTCAGTCCTGCACACATAGTCCTTAGCAGTACAACAATCTTATTTCAAATCTTTCAAACAATCCTTATTTCAAACTTTCAAACAATCCTTATTTTCAAAACTTTCACACACAACCATACAACCATCAAATGATTTAGTGTCCTTCTTTTCTATGTCCTTGAGATCAAGGTCCTTAAGAGACCTTTAAGTTTGTTATCCACCAAAACTCCAAGATCCCTTTCCAACAGGGATTCACTTAACACAGAGCCATTTATAGTATAAGTAGCACAAGTATTTTTAAGTCCAAAATGCATCACCTTACATTTATCAACATTGAATTTCATCTGCCACTTAGCAGCCCAATGTGATAATCTATCTAGATCCCCTTGCAACGATTGCACATCCTCTGAAGTTTTTAATGGTCGACAAAGTTTTGTGTTGTCAGCAAACACAGAAACCTTGCTGACAATACCCACTTCCAAATCATTAATAAATAGATTAAATAGAAGAGGCCCCAACACAGAACCCTGTGGCACCCCACTTAGCACTTTAGTCTATAAGGATGAAGCCCCATTAACAACTACTCTCTGCATCCTATTCATTACCATTTTTCTATCCATGTACAAATGTACTCCCCAGACCAACAGACCATAGCTTATTCATTAGTCCCCTATGGGGGACTGTATCAAAAGCCTTTGCAAAATCCAAGTAAACTACATCTACTGCATACCAAGAGTCTAAATTTCTACTTACTTCTCCTCATAAAAGCCAAGCAAGTTAGTTTGACAAGATCTATTCCTCCTAAATCCATGCTGGTTACTACTTATAATGTCATCCTTGAAACATACTCTAGAACATGTTCCCTTATTAAACTTTCCAGGATCTTCCCCACCACTGAAGTTAAACTTACAGGCCTGTAATTACCCGGCTGTGAACGACTACCCTTTTTGAATATTGGAATAACATCAGCCTTTTTCCAATCCAGAGGCACACCACCGGACATGAGGGAATCAGCAAAAATAAGAAACAATGGCTTAGATAAAACTGAACTGAACTCCCTAAGTACCCGAGGATGTATTTTATCCGGTCCAGGAGATTTATTAATATTAACCTTATTTAGTTCTTTCTGTACCATATCCTCGGTTAACCAAAGTGAACTTGAATCTTGTATACCTTTATTGCTACTATACTCTATGATATCTGTACTTGGATCTTCTATAGTATATACAGAGGGGAAAAAATTATTCAAGACATTTGCTTTATCGCCATCCTCCGTAACTAACTTATCCCCATTAATTAATGGTGCCACATTCTCAGTCCTCATCTTCTTACTATTAATATACTTAAAAAAATGCTTAGGCTTAGTGATGCTTTCTTCAGCTATTCTAACTTTATTATTAATTTTAGCTAGTTTGATTGCTTTCTTACACTCCTTGTTACAGTTTTTATAATCCCTAAAGGCCCTTTCCGTTCCCTCGGCCTTAAAGGTTTTAAATGCCTTTTTCTTCCTTACCATTTGCCTCTTTACATCAGAATTCAGCCACATGGGCGCGGATTTATTTCTTTTACATTTATTTCCCAAGGGTATAAATTTAGATGTGAACTGGCTTAAAATCCCCTTGAACACAGTCCACTTCTGTTCAGTACCTTTACCTGATAATACATTATCCCAGTTGACATTCTGAAGAGCTGCTTTTAACCTGGGAAAATTTGCTTTCCTGAAATTAAATGTCTTTGTTAACCCAGCGCACTTTTCCTTTTGATAACAAAGTCCAAATGCCACTATTTCATGGTCACTATTCCCTAAGCCTCCAGTTACCTTTATATCTATAATGCGCTCCACAATGTTAGATATTACCAGATCCAACAGAGCTCCTTTTCTAGTAGGAACCTCAACCACCTGTGAGAGAAAATTATCCTGCAGCAAATTCAGGAACTCATCGCCTTTTTCTGTGATGGCAGTTCCACCACACCAATCAATGTCAGGGTAATTGAAGTCCCCCATAATGAGCACACTCCCCAAACTTGCAGCCCTTGCCAACTGCATATGAAGTTGACTCACCTCCTCTCTGCTAGCATTTGGCGGCTTATAGCAGACACCAACAATGACATTACCCCCTTTCCTGTTGCCTAATTCCACCCATATTGCCTCCACTTTATCATCCATATCACCAGTTATCTCTTCTTTTAAATTTGGCTTCAATTCTTTTTTAACATAAACACATACTCCTCCCCCTTTCCTTTTTTTTCTGTCCTGCCTAAACAAGGCATATCCTTCTATATTTACAGCCCAGTCGTGAGAACTGTTCAACCATGTTTCTGCTATACCTATTACATCATACTTTTCATTCAATGCCATCATTTCCAATTCACCCATTTTGTCAGCCAGGCTTCTCGCATTTGCAAACATACATTTTAGATTATGATCCTGTAATTTATTCGTACACTTTAATACACATTCCTCCCTATCCCCTATGCTAGCCCCACCCCCTTTCCGCCCACCACTGGCCTATCTACACCCTTCTTTCCTCCTGGACTATCTATCCCAGTGAGACTGCTAATACCCTCCCCCCCCAAACCTAGTTTAAAATCTCCTCCAACCCTCTAGCCATCTTCTCCCCTAAAACAGCTGCACCACCATCAGTGAGGTGCAACCCATCCCTACTAAAGAGCCTGTAGCCGACAGCAAAGTCTGCCCAGTTCTCAATAAACCCAAACCCTTCTTCCTTACACCACTCTCTTAGCCACGCATTAATGCTCCTAAGCTCCTGCTGTCTCCCTGGCTTAGCACGTGGCTGCGGTAGTATTTCTGAAAACACTACCCTGGAGGTCCTTGCTTTTATCTTGGCCCCTAGTTCTCGGAAATCATGTTTAAGGACCTCACCTCCACCTCTAACTTTGTCATTGGCACCAATGTGAACCAAGACCGCCGGGTCACACCCGGCCCCACCCAATAATCTGTCTACACGATCCACCACAAATGCCGAAACCCTAGCACCAGGCAGGCAACACACAGTTCGGCATGTAGGGTCTTGGCGGCAGATTACCCTATCTACCTTCCTTATAATGGAGTCCCCTACCACAACCACCTGCCTTGCATTCCTGACCCTTCGTTCCTCCTCCCTTGTATCAGAGATGGCAGTCCCCTGGGTGCTCAAGGGACTAGCCCCCTCCATACACGCTAATTCCGAGGTGTCCTCCTCCACTTCATTACCTAAGGCGGCAAATCTGTTGGGATGGACAATCTGGGAAGTAGCCCCCCTACTCTTCCGTCCCCCACTTCCCCTAGTAACAAAACTACCTCCTTCCTCATCCTTTCTTGTCCCTCTTCCACCCACCTCTATACTGGCCCCAGCCAGTGCCTGCTGACCCCCCAGTTCTGCCAATCCTCGCAATGCTGCAAGCTGCCCCCTTAGACTCTCCACCTCAGCTTCCAAAACGGGCAACCCACTCACACCTGACACAGACATAGGTTCCCCGGAACGTCTGCTCCAGGTTCCTATACATGTGGCACGATGCACATTGCATGGTACTGACAAAACTGTCCCTTCTAATACACCACACCAACACAGTGACGCACAAACCTTGTTTAATTGCCC
The DNA here is from genome assembly GCA_019447015.1 of Hymenochirus boettgeri. Taxonomy (NCBI): domain Eukaryota; kingdom Metazoa; phylum Chordata; class Amphibia; order Anura; family Pipidae; genus Hymenochirus; species Hymenochirus boettgeri. The sequence goes on from CM033472.1 coordinate 105,391,562, forward strand.
TTCTTGTTTCAATGTCCTTCTTTTTCTATGTCCTTGAGATCAAGGTCCTTAAGAGAAAGGGCCACTCACAAGTTCGTTACACTCACAGGAAACTTCCTTTTGTTAGGTCCAAAAAATAAAAGAGGAGAGGAGGGAGTTTAGTTTATGAAGAAGGATTTAGGAATATAGGTTAGGGAGTGGTGTAGTGTATAGAGGATTTTGGGGAGTAGGAATATCTTGATCAGTTGAATTCTACCCCATAGATTAAAGGGGACATGTCCCCATGCTTGTAACTTATTTTTTGTGTGCTCCAGTAGGGGTAGTATATTTAATGAGTAAGATTGCTGTGGAGATTTGGATATAGTTATTCTTAGGTATTTGAAATGTTTAACTATGGGTATTGGGATTGTGTTCATATTGTTCCTGGTAGGGATGCTGTCGAGGGGAGTGTTGATTTGTCCCAATTGATAAATAGTCCAGAGTAGGAGCCAAAGTTATTGATAAGATTAATTGCAGTTGTTAGGGAGGGGTGGGTGTTTTCAAGGAAAAAGATCAAACTGTCTGCTTACAAACCTAGTTTTTCGGTGTGTTGTCCTATTCTGAGGTGTTATTTGCCCGCAGTTGCATTGCAAGGGGTTCAATGGCTAGGGCAAATAGGTAAGGGGACAGTGGGCATCCCTGGCATGTGCCTCTTGCCAGTGAAAAAACAGGCAATAGATTCCTGTTAGTCATGACCTGGGCTTTAGGGGCTGCTTATAGCAGTTTAACCCAGGTGATAAACTGTTGCCCAAAACCAAACTTTTTGAGGGTTTCTATCAGGAATGGCCATTCTATGGAATCAAATGCTTTGCAGGCATCTAATGATGCTATCACACGATCCACAGTTATATCATGGTTCACTTGGGTTTGTATCAGAGTTTGTCTTAGATTTATTGTGGTAGACTTGTTGGGCATAAAGCCGGTTTGGTCAGGGTGGATTATTATTGTTATTATTGTTCTCACTCTATGGGCCAGTACTTTTGCGAGTATTTTATAATCTGTCGTCAACAGAGATATCTGTCTATATGACCCGCATTTCTCTGGGTTTTTCCCGGGTTTGGGAAGCATCACTATTGTGGCATTGTATAAGGAAGGGGGGATAGATCCTGTTGCATGGGAGTTATTGTACATGTCCAGGAGGGAGGTGATTAATTGGTTGCTGTACTTCTTGTAAATTTCTATTGGTAGGCCGTCTGGGCCAGGGGCTTTGTTTGCTGGCATGTCTTGTAGTGCTGAGAGGATTTCTTCGGGTGTGAGTGGTCTGTCTAGTGCTAGCTTTTGTTCGGGTTGCAGTTGCGGGAAGTCTAGGGTGGATAGGTAGTCCACTATTTGTTGTTGATCTAAATTGCAGCGTGAGGAGTACAGGTCTTGGTAGAATTTATGAAACGTTTCTAGAATAAGTGGTGTAGAGTATACCAGACCTTTGTCTTGGTTTTGGATATCTAATATTGTGTTGGACTGGTTATGGACCTTGACCAGAAAGGTCAGTAATTTAGCCCACATATATAGCATATAGCCCACCAAACCCAAACCACCCTATCAGCCTCGCTACAAGCTCAGAGGATGTACAACAACATGATTGTTGAAAAAGCAAATCGAAAGCAATTCTTTATTCGGCAGAACTATTTCGAGCAGGGAGGATAACGATAGCGATCGTAAAATAACGATAGTGATCGTAAAATAACGATATCGATAATATCGTAAAATAGCCCAGTGAAAATAAAAATAACCATTCTGCCATGTACAACGTTTACATATTGTAATTGCATGTTCTTATTATTATCATTCATGTGTATTAATTTTACACTGTTTTAAAGGCACACAGCTTAGTCTCTACATGCCAATAATGCTGCTCTCCATTTAGGAGAAAATCTTAATAATCTATTTTTCACAATTGCATGCCCTGCTATTATGCTGAATCGTGTGGTTTACAACAAGCTTGGCTTTGTTTATTATGATGATGTTCTACAACTAAAACTGGTGCTGTAATCACAAAATGTAAGCAGATTTTGTTGACACATGTTATGGCTGATAGATATAACAAATGCAAAAAAGTTGGAGGAGCACACTACTGCGTTTTCAGTGTTTTATTTCAGCAAAAAGACATACAAAGTTTCGGGGGATACAAATTCCCCTTCCTCAGGTATACCCCTGTTTCGGGGGATACAAATTCCCCTTCCTATACCTGAGGAACAATACACTGTGTCATTATGTAGTAGATGGTAGATATAACAACACACTGTGTCATTATGTAGTAGACGGTAGATATAACGCCGCTATAGTTATAACAATACACCGTGTCATTATGTAGTAGATGCTAGATATAACAGTGTTATAGTTATAACAATACACTGTGTCATTATGTAGTAGATGGTAGATATAACACTGCTATAGTTATAACAATACACCGTGTCATTATGTAGTAGATGCTAGATATAACACCACTATAGTTATAACAACACACTGTGTCATTATGTAGTAGACGGTAGATATAACACTGCTATAGTTATAACAACACACCGTGTCAAAGCTCCAAGCTTTCACACTTAATTAGGCAACTGATGAGAATAGGAAAACAGGCAGCCTATAAATGGTTAGTAACAGTGCATTAATACAATGCCATGGAGTTTATTATGGCAGGGGCAGCTTTTGCTGCCACCATTTCCTTGGAGGAAGAGAGGAGGAGAGAAGAAAGTCCTGTTAGGATCAGACAGCCCAGATGCTTCCGCAGAAGAATTTCTTTGGAGGAGCTGTCTGATAATGATGTGGTGAGGATGTTCCGGTTAAACCGTGATGCTATTCATGCTCTATTTTCCTTAGTGAATTATGAGCTTGAACCTCTGAGTGCCAGAAATGTGGCATTGCCTGGAATGACTAAACTGCTTGCAGTTTTGTATTTCTTGGGCAATGCCACATTTCAGCCGGTTACCTCCCCCATCATTGGCATGAGCCAGCCTACATTTAGTAGGATACTGAAGCAAGTGCTGAAGGTGATATTGCGTCACTCATGGAGGCTCATTACCTTTCCATCTACTGGGGTAGAATGGCAAAAGATGATTGGTATCAAATTGGCCATTTTCCAAATTGCCTTGGCGCAATCGATTGCACTCATATTCTGCTAGCACCACCTCGCATCAGGAACCGGCGTCGGTTTCACTCCCTGAATGTGCAGATGGTGTGTGATTCCCACATGCGGATTATGAGTGTAAGATCTGGATTCCCAGGCAGTTGCCATGACTCCTATATTCTGTGCCAGTCGGCTCTCTTTGAACTTTTTCAGCAAGGATCAATGCCAGAGGGCTGGCTAGTGGGTAAGTTATTGTAAAAAACAAAATATGTGTGTGGATTGCATGCCAAATGTCTGACCCTCTAATATTCCCCTTTGTATATTATACAGAGCTGTGCTAGGATCTGCTGCTCTTCCTGATCCTCCCCTTGCACTATGTTGTGTCTCTAACTACCTAACTCTCCAACATTCTGTGAAATACATTCCACAGAGCTGGATAAAAAGATCAGATTCTCTTCATTATCCTCCCCTTGTACTTTTTCTATGTGGTTTCTATAACCTAACCCTTCAACTGCGTACACTATTGAGAAGAACATTTAACAGAGCAGTGCTAGGATCAGGTGAACTTTATTACCCTCTGCATCATGTGTGGTATAAATAAGCAGCATTAAAGGGTTAATATGTAGGTGTCGCTCTAGTGTGGTTCAAATAGGTATTATATTTCCAACATGTCTTTTGTGAGGTCATTGTGCATTCAAAGTGTATGTAGCATCATGTTGTAAAGGAACACTAATGCAGTAAAAATAAGTATACTCAATTTGTTTATTATTCACAGGGAGGTGAGAATAGTTATTCTCAGTTCCCGGTGAGTAATAGAACGCCTGGGGGACACAGCCAAACTTACCTTACAGCCGATCCACTCGCATTTCCTTCTACACTGACAGCCGTGCTGTCCTGCTCTCCCAATTGCGCACTTATGTTGGTCGGCTGAGAGGGGTAATAAGGCTGTCATTGCTGAATGGACTGCGAGCGGTGCGGCTGTAAGGTAAGTTTGGCTGTGTCCCCCAGGCATTCTATTACTCACAGGGAGGTAAGATTAAGTGGGTCTCATCTCCCTGTGAATATGAAGGAATGGAATATAATTATTGTAGCTGCTTTAGTCTTCCTTAGACTATGTACGACAGCCAGGGACATTTTTCCAGCTGAGACACAGATCAAAAATGCATAGGTAAGAAAATGCAACACTTGTAGATCATTTAAAAAAATTATTTTTAACAACATAGCGTAACAAATATTTAAACCCCATCTTAAGGGCAGCATGTATGTATTTGAAATTACATGTAAAATTGTTTACAACAAAATATGATCAGACCAAATTGTCCAAGTTTGTCAAATTAATTAGACTGTTTAGCTTAACAATGTAACCACAATAAAGCTTGCAATTATAACAAATAATTTCACACAAATGTTAAACCTTGTTTTTTCATGAAATAAACTAATGCTTTTACATTTTTTACATATAACCACAAAAAGTTTATACTTAAGCATGCTCTTTCACATCACCTTTTTGTTTTTTTGTCTTCCCGGAAGACAAAAGGTGTGTTTGCAACCAGCGTTTCCACATCAGGTTCCTTCCAGCAAAAGAGGTAGCAAGCAGGCAAACAACACTCTCAAAGGACTTTGCCTTTAAGAAGGAGATTGGAGGAAACACCTCATTGATGACCTTTGCCCTTAGAATGTCATTTGCTCCCCCACTGGGCAACTTTTCCACTCGCATATTAGCACAATGGAAAAGTGGGTAAAGGCACTTTCAACAGGCATACAACCTTCCCCCACCCACCCACCCACCCCAAAACTGTGATGTGAACACTTCCCGGAAAACAAGAGGTGTGTTTGCAACCAGCGCATCCACATCAGGTTCCTTCCAGCAAAAGAGTTAGCAAGCAGGCAAACAACACTCTCAAATGACTTTGCCTTTAAGAAGGAGATTGGAGGAAACACCTCATTGATGACCTTTGCACTTAGAATGTCATTTGCTCCCCCACTGGGCAACTTTTCCACTCGCATATTAGCACAATGGAAAAGTGGGTAAAGGCACTTTCAACTGGCAACCACCCTCCCCCCCAAAACTGAGACGTGAACACTTCCCGGAAGACAAGAGGTGTGTTTGCAACCAGCGCATCCACATCAGGTTCCTTCCAGGAAAAGAGGTAGCAAGCAGGCAAACAACATTCTCAAAGGACTTTGCCTTTAAAAAGGAAATTCATGTAATGTCTTGCAAATGCTAAGTTAAAAAATGGAAGACAATATTTTTGTTTGTAAACATTCAATCCCAAAAAATAAAAATGTGTAAAAGTAAAAAATTCCAAGTAGTGTTTAAACACACTGGAATTAAATGGATTCAAGACACATTACCGTAAGTATTATATACATACAAGGTTCAAAGGCCCATTTTTTGTTGGCCATTACATAAAAAAGGGTTTGTTCAAAACGACTGAGAGTAGCTTATTCATACTGTGAAAAATCTAGCAAGGCTTGACAAAATACTATATTCAGTTATTAAAAGTTGAAGACAAACAAGAAGCTATGTGCTTAGGATCCATATATACATCTTTGGAACAAAATATGTTCATGGATATTGTGTACAAAATGGAAAAGGGCTGTCCAAAAACAAGTGCTAATGAACAAGTTGACCATATTAATAATTTGGAAGTGGGTATTGTCAGCAAGGTTTCTGTGTTTGGTGACAACACAAAAATTTGTCGACCATTTAAAACTTCAGAGGATGTGCAATCGTTGCAAGGGGATCTAGATAGATTGTCACATTGGGCTGCTAAGTGGCAGATGAAATTCAATGTTGATAAATGTACGGTGATGCATTTTGGACTTAAAAATCCTTGTGCTACTTATACTATAAATGGCTCTGTGTTAAGTGAATCCCTGTTGGAAAGGGATCTTGGAGTTGTGGTGGATAACAAACTTCAAGGTAGCAAGAAGTGCCAGGCGGCAATAGCCAGAGCCAGCATGGTATTGTCTTGTATAAAGACAGGTATGGATTCAAGGGAGGAAAATGTAATTCTCCCTCTTTACAATGCATTGGTAAAGCCTCATTTGGAATATGCAGTTCAATTTTGGAATCCTGTATACGAAAAGGACATCTTTGAAATGGAAAGGGTTTAGAGAAGGGCAACTAAAATAATAAGGGGATTGGGGGAGCTTGAATATGAAGAGAGACTGGAAAAGTTACTATTATGTACGCTGGAGAAATGGCGCTTGCGCGGGGATATGATTACTGCGTATAAATACATTAACGGGCCATACAATAAACTATCTGGGGCATTGTTCACCAATTGAACATGTCAAAGAACACAAGGACATCCCTTAAGACTTGAAGAAAAATGGTTTAGGCTTCAAGCTCGGAAAGGGTTTTTCACTGTGAGAACGGTAAAGCTATGGAACTGTCTTCCAGTGGACGTTGTTATGGCAGGTTCATTGGTCAGTTTCCAAAAAAAGCTGGATGAGTTTCTGCAAACAAGGAATGTTGCAAGTTACTAGTATTGATACATAAAGTAGAGTTGATCCAGAGATATTTCCGATTGCCACTTTAACGCTGCTAGTTTAAACAGAGATAAATGGAGTCTAAGTTATGTGCTATTTGTAGAAATAAACAAATATCACGTGCTGATTGTAACAATTCCAAACCACATGTTAGTGGTGACATTACTCAATGTTTAAATTGTACAGGTGTTAAAGTAGATTGATGCTATTTTGCCTCCAGTAGTAAAAATTTTAAAATTTCAAGTCGAATATCAGGAAATACAGAAAAGATTGTTGAATTTCCCAAGTACTACAAATAAGCTTAGTGACTACTTGCTACTAGAAAAACCATTTAGCCAGATAATTTCATGCCAAAATCACAAAAGGTACTTGTGTCATCAAAGTACTAATATATAGAGGTGAAATCATAAAACCTTTTGCAGAACTTTACAAGCATTGTTTCAATTATAAAGTTTTTCCAATTTCTAAGGGCAAAGTATGTAAATTGCCTTTCAAGATATGGATGTTTAGAAGATATGGATGAAGGTAAGACATCAATTATTATTAGATCAAGCTGTCTCTTAAGTGATATCTTCATTATCTCTAAATATAGATCATGTGCTGAAGCAACAATGTTTATACCATTAGAGGTAAAGACAAGCAAGTCAAGTGAAGACAAAATAAATTAATAGCCTTCCAACAGGCACCCTTAGCATACAATTAAACTAAAATCAACAATTGTTGAGAAAGTACATAGATGTTAAGAGATACTATTGATGACAACTAAAAATAAAAGTAAACACCTAATGTGTGAAGGCATATAGTAAGGGAAAAAAATGCTAAATAAACAAAATTAAATGACTAAATGGTATGTCGGGAAAATGCAACTTTAGGTTGGGAAAAAACACTGGGAGAGGTACAGCATCCCACTCTGAACAACCTCCGTAGCTGGGGAGGGATTGTAAGGGGTGTGGATTTAAAGAGCAGTACCAAATAAGAGGCAGGAGTAAACACCACAAGCACCATGAAGCAAGGGACTGAAGCAGTGTGGGTGTAACCAGGTCCACACCCTAGCTTCAAGCCATCCTCAAGGTTGGTTCACCTTCCGACTACTCCTTTTTGAGCAGAACCCTCTCCTCTCGGAAGGTGCCCCAACACTGCTGCTTGAAGGTGGCACCTGCTCCTCAGCAACCACCTCAGCAGTTACAGCCGCCTCACCAGAAACACCCATCTCAGCAGATGCACCCACCTCAGCAGATGCACCCACCTCAGCAGATGCAACCACCTCAGCAGATGCAACCACCTCAGCAGATGCAACCACCTCAGCAGATGCAACCACCTCAGCAGATGCACCACCTCAGCAGATGCACCCACCTCAGCAGATGCACCCACCTCAGCAGATGCACCCACCTCAGCAGATGCACCCACCTCAGCAGATGCACCCACCTCAGCAGATGTCCCCGGTTCAGCAGATGCTCCCACCTCAGTTGCATCTGTGGTCCTCTGACCCTGTTGAGCATCCTGCCTTTCTAACACCACTGCAATTCTTTCGAGGTTTACAACCAGTAGTTTCAGGGAATTGTCCATAGACCTCATGTAGGACATTAATTCCCCAAAACTACTGGTGTAAATATTCTGAAACTCCTCGAAAGACCTTGCCAGTAGTGCAGAAGGCGGGCGAGATACCGGCTCCGCAGTACCTGCTTGTGGAAATCTTGGTTCTCGTCGGGGCCCCCAGGATGACTCTGCTGGCTCCTGCCCAGACCTGGCAGTGGGCTGGTCAGGCACAGCCGAATCTATAAAAAAACAAATATATATATATATTGTCAGAAAGTGAATAGTGCAGACACTCAAATTAAGCTTATTAAGCTTATACAAGCATGGCAATAAAGGCAAAAGATGGTCCAAAGCCATTCTACAAAGCATTGTTGGTGCGATTTTACCAGTGCAATGCTACCAGGTCGTTCCCAGTGTGTGTGCTGCAGGCTGGTTCATTATTAGTTTGCATGCGTGGCAAAATTTGAGGGACTATGGCATGAATGACAACAACATTGTGCCGGAACACATTGCACACCGAGTATCACACATATGAAAAATACTGCATGTGCTGCTGTGCGTGATTGTGGGACCTAGCCCTTAATGAAACATTGATCTGTCAGCAAGTGCACAATTGCTAATTTGGCTGTTCCTTATTTGTACATGTATCCACCCAGTAAAGTGGTCCCATCATATTGAATCTCTATGAATGGATATACTATGTTAAGGGCACGGCCACACTGCGCCGCAAACGCAAGTGCACACGCAATCACATGCAATTTCAGGTGAGATTTCCTTGCTTTTGCACATGCATTTTCTTGCTTAGGTATAGCAAAATGCATACGTTTGTGATTTAAAAAGCGGAACTCAAATTGGAATTGCGAGCCAGCCAAAATTGGGCTTTTCCGATGCGTTGCCGCATTTTCAATCATCCGCAAAACACGCAAACACATACACAACACAGCAGTGTGGCCTAGCCCTAAGTCACGTTGAATGTGTTCAAAACATCTTCCAATCCAATTCCGAATGTGACTTGAAAAATCAACATTTACGCAGGTAACTCATTGCTGGGCTTTTCTTCCCAGTCACATTTCTTAAAGGGGAAGCTCAGTGCAAATTTATCTATTCCACTGGTTTCTAAGAATGATAGAGAATATGCTAAAGAGTTTTGCATGATAAAAATGTAAATGTGAACAAATAATCATATTTCGCACTGAACTTTCCCTTGATCTTCAGGGATTGATCTGTTGTTGTGCCTCACTCTGCAGTACATTTTGCTGAATGATTTAAGATATGTGTATAAATTTACCATCTATAGGTGCAGGTTGGACTTCCGAACGAGAACGTTCCACCCGCAAGTAGGGCCGCTTACCGATATCTGTTGTAAAAACATATCAATAAATATCACAAGTCTGTCCATTAATATTCATTTTTATGTAAAGTCAAGTGTGGGAAAAATTGTCATACAAATTGTAAGTTTGGCAAAGGTTAAAAAAACATAGAAGTGTACATTAGAGTCCTGCATGGATATAATTTTCCCCCACCACACACAACCCAATAAAAGCCATACCCGCAACCCACTTTTAGATCCACTTCATACCGCCACCCAACCTGTAAGCTTTGTGACCCAAAAAAATACCCAACCCGCTTTAGCCTTTCTTCCTCAATTTTCTACAGGGAAGTTCCAAAACTTCTACAATTGAAAGTAAATGTTGGATTAATCATCAAAGATGTTAATAAAAACAAGCATACCATACCACTAAAATATATAGCAGGGGTCTTCAACTTGCAAACATCCAAATGTCAGAAAACTACAACTCCCAACATTCCCTGCATGCCTTGTGATATTGTAAGTGCTGTAGCGGAATGCTGTGAGTTCTATTTTTCAAACAAATTTAGGACCACAGCTCAGAGATCCGTGGTATATGTACAATGTACACTTTATATAATGTATGCCTACTGTGTCCAACTACCTACCCATGGGCCTCTACTGTTCCCTACTACCTACCCATGAGCCTATACTCTCCCCAACTTCTACCTTTCCATGGGACTCAGCTTATTTGAAATCTGTACCTACAAGTAGTTTATTGGTGATCTGTGACAGATATAGATAACCATTAGTTTAGCAGATGGCTTAGAAACTACAACTCACAGCATTCAGTCTATAGGCAAGGAAGTTATAGTTTTCAAACATCTGGAGATCTACTGGATACTTATTTATGATTTTATAACTATGTCCTGCAGAATAGACAGGGTTATTCAATAAAGCTTATTCTAATTTAAAATGCTGGTAATTATGCACTAACCAAGCAGATGTTAGCTTTCAAAGGTTAAATAAAATCAGATTGTTTTGGGCAAAATTAGCACCATTAGAAATGATGACAATTTTTATTCAATCTCCCTGATAGTTTGTAATCTACACACACTGTCTAAACTGGCATTATGGTAGACATTAAAGCTTACATTGAGCAGGTTCCACAACAAAGGATTATAGGTAGGGAGCAGGTGGATCTGCAGTAAAATATGAACACCTTCGAAAGGGTATAGATATTGATGCTGGTTTGAAAACTATAACCCCCAGCATTCCCTATCTGCACTTTACAGTTGGACAATGCTTGAGATTGTTATATGTCAGTCATCTAGAGGTCCACATACCTGCAGCATTTGTATTTTTTCCTCATCAAGTTGTAGATTATTCTTATCATCACTGTAATCATCCATATCCCAGAGATCATTGTGGCCATAAAGATTTACACAGACCAATTAAATGACATGTCATCTGTTTCCATGCAGACACTAGCTCTGGTCTCATGCTTAGGTGCAGAAAGAAATTTGATAGTTTGTTCTATGGAAGATTGACACTTTGCTGGCTCTGACCTCTGCTAGTAAAACCAAGGTCAGAATTGTAACCCCTGCCTTTCCAGTCACTCCAGCATTAACAGCCTTTTTACCCAGTGATTTCTGTAATACCTACCCAGCCACTAAAAGAGTTCAACACAGCAGTCTGTATTTCTATCTACAATGCCATCCTAACATTATAGGTAATTAAAGCTGTTGATAACTCAATATTTTGGCAAAAAAAACACAGAAAGGTACACACCAGTACATATTTTCAGCAGGCACTTTCCGACGGCCGCGACTGACCTCTATCATCCATATCAGACTAAGGGACATGTTGGCAAATCACAATCAATCTTGCAGTTCACTATGGGGCTGCATGGTTGATCGTGTGAAGTGTCAACCGCAGCCCCTATTGCCGCAACCAACATTCATTTTTCCAAGACAAGCGCTCTTGGTCAGGACAAACTATCCCCTCATGTGTACCCAGCCTAAGAGGCTCTGATCTTTTGCATATATTTGCCCTTTATGTACCATAGTGTGATTTAGTGTTAGGTGCTATACACCGTTGTAACACAAATGTGGGCCTAGGCACTCCTTCAGGCAATGTGCCAGTAAATACCAGGTGCTGCTTCCCTCAGTCCTCTACCTTCAGGACTCCAAGCTATAGCACAAGCATAAAAAGTTTGATGGAAGCGCACTCTGTTTATCAGAAAATATTCTGTTTATTGCATCACACAAAAATACACAACTCAAAGGGGGAACGATCTCTCATTACTGATTTATATGTAAAAGACACTGACCGGAATAACCTACTCAGGGCAGATAGTTTCCACCCCAAGAACACCGTACAAAGCCTTCCCTATAGTCAATTTTTAAGAGTACGAAGAATAGTCAGTGAAGAAGCAACATGCAAGCAAAGACTGACAGAAATGAAGAAAAAGTTTGAGGACAGAGGATATAATAGCCGAAAGTTAGAGGAACAATGTGAGAAAGTCCTACAACTAGAAAGAGACACACTATTAAAAGAAAGAGAGAAAGATACTGGTAAAAAGAAGGATAGAATTCCGTTTGTCACCCTCTTCAACACTCATTCCAAACAGGTTGGAAATATCGTAAAAAAACATTGGAAGATAATACAGGAAGATCCAGAATACGGCAATTTGTTCACTGAACCCCCTTTGATTTCCTATAAAAGAGCCTCCAATTTAAGCAATCACCTGGTTAAAGCAGATATGGTACCCCCTTTAAAAAAGAAACAAATTTTCTTTGGTACACCACAAGAAGGGACATTCCCCTGTAGGAATTGCGGTATCTGTAACTCCATTATTAGAGGGAATCATGTCTATCACCCCAGTAAGGGTAATAAAATCAAACTAAGGGATTTTGCTACTTGTAACACAAAAGGAGTAATATATTTCATTAAATGTCCCTGTGGGAAGGGATATGTAGGGAAAACGAAAAGGGAGGTAAGAACCAGGATAAACGAACACAGAAGGAGCATCACTAATTATGATGGAACAAATTCACGTTATGAGACTCCTATGAGCAAACACTTTTTTCAGTTTAAACATCAAGTCTCGCAATTAAAATGGCAAACATTAGAAGTGGTAAAGGAACAAACCAGAGGGGGAGACTTTAACAAAATGCTCCTGAGAAAAGAGGCAATGTGGATTGACAGATTGAATACAGTCCACCCATGGGGTCTAAACGAAGACGCAGGCCTAAACAGTTTCTTATAAACCGAGGGGATGATGATTTTTCCATAATAAATTAACTCACTTCATTGTAGTATACCCTTCAAATTTGACCTTAAGGTTTAGATATAAAATAGAATGTCTGTGTAAGATACATAGTAATTACTCAACTACAATGAAGGATAAACTCATATCCTTTACAGGAATTGCACCGCCATCTAGTGGCGTAGTTTTATAAGCTAGTCTTTTTGGTTACAAATGTATCTTTGTTATTATGTGATTTTAATGATTCTTATTTTGAAACACTGTACATTGTTGCACTTTTTTATACAGCTGAATATGCAATTGAAACACCAGAGAGTTGTTTATAAAGAACTTACTTCACAAGTCAAGGACTTTCATTATGACTTCACCTTTATTTTGAATATTTTGAATTTTTTCATAAGGACACTTATGGACGTTTTCACGTTTGGTTAAGACACCGGCTTGAAAAATATATATTATGTTCGGTAAAGACACTTGCTTGAAAATATATATCATGTTTGGCCACTCCCCTAAAAGGTGGGAGGGGGGAGTAATTGTGGATCACTGGGTCTATAAATGGTGGTATGGGTTAGAGTGTGTGTTACACCTGATGAAGGAGACATAGCGTTCTCCGAAACGTTGTGTATTTTTGTGTGATGCAATAAACAGAATATTTTCTGATAAACAGAGTGCGCTTCCATCAAACTTTTTATGCTTGTGCTATAGGTGCTATACACACTGTCATTTGTCTTTGATTGATAAGAATGTATTTTATGAAATTTTTGTACAAGACTGGAATTGTTTGATCACACCCAAAACGACTTGCGGTTCTCTTTACCCGAACCACACCCCCAACCAATTCGAACACAATGCGGGTTACCTGAACACGCCCCGCAAATGGGGTAACCTGCAGCCACCCCAACCGATGCAGGACTCTAGTGTACATTCCAAACTATATATATGTATGTGTCTGTTGTATACTATATATGTGCAAGTGAAAACAAGATACCGGTAATTGTGTATTTGTGTATGTAGGGATACATACATCCAAAAGTGGTCATGTAAAAAACATTTTAAAAAAAACACATGCTGCATCCTAACAAATTTACCTCGAGAAGGATGCTATGAGCTGGGGCCAGGGGCGACTGATGCAGGTGAACCCTCAGATACAGGTGAGGAGGCCGAAGGGGGTGTCGCTATAACGGAAAACGAAAAACAGAAAAAAAAAGGTAAGTTATCTTTAAATAACCATGGTTGAAAAGCATAAAAACACAGCACAAGACCAAACAACAATTACCTGGACGGTCGGTATCTACACTTCTCGCTGGTACACCCACAACTGCTTCCAGATGGAGAAAGGGGAGGATTGCCTGCTCATAGTCCAAAAAATGGACCTCACAAGCAGGAATCCCCCCCGGTCCCTTGCTGGTGCCTGCGATGTTCAGCCAGCCTCCTTTTGATACTGCTCTTTAAATCATGCAGCCTCTTCCTGCACTGCTCCACCGTGCAATTACCCGGTGAGCCCACCTCTCCATTCACAGCCCTTACAACCCGCCCCGATTTTTAGACGAATTTTGTCTGCTACGGAGGTGGTTGCACAGAGGGAGCCGAAGAGCTTCTCCCAGTGCTTACAGAGCTCCCTCACTAAAGCTGCATTTTCCCGACGGGAAAATTTAGGAGCCCTCAACCTCGCCTCTTGCCTCTCAGGAGGGTTCCTAGAGGAACCCTCCTAAGAGGGTCGATGAGCTGAGGTTTCCCTCAAAGGTGGGGCCCGAGAGGGCCCTACCTCTGAGAAATGGGCTCTTCCCTCCCTGCTGGCCCTATCACTCCCTCCCCCCTCCCTGCTGGTCCTATCACTCCCTCCCCCCTCCCTGCTGGCCCTATAACTCCCTCCCCCTCCCTATTGCCCCTATCACTCCCCCTACTACTACTACCCCTCCCTGTCCCCCTACTACTACCCCTACTCCCTCCCTCCCTATCCCTCCCTGACTACTATGGTGCCCCCCCCTGTCCCTACTTCTCTCCCTATCCCTCCCTCCTTGACTACTATGGTGCCCCTCCCTATCCCTCCCTCCCTGACTACTATGGTGGCCCTTCCTATCCCTCCCTCCCTGACTACTATGGTGCCCCTCCCTCCCTGACTACTATGGTGCTCCTTCCTATCCCTCCCTCCCTGACTACTATGGTGCCCCTCCCTATCCCTCCCTCCCTGACTACTATGGTGCCCCTTCCTATCCCTCCCTCCCTGACTACTATGGTACCCCTTCCTATCCCTCCCTCCCTGACTACTATGGTGCCCCTCCCTGTGCCAACTTCCCTCCCTATCCCTCCCTCCCTGACTACTATGGTGGCTGCTTCTAGACCTAACTCTGTCCCTACTGCTACCTGAAATCCTGTCCATACTGCTAACTCCCCTGTCCCTAACTGTACCCTCACTATCCCTGGGCCTTCCTCCACTCCTAGCCCTGGGCTGAGAAGGTGAAACATTGAAGGTGGGAGAAACAGAAGGCTCCCCCACTGTAAAGGTTATCACCTCCTCAGCCCCCTCCTCGCTACTACTGAGTCTCTCCTCCTCCATTTTGCCTCAAACCAAAGTTTTGGCGTCGAAATTTCCCTCACAGGTGTGGTCTGTTGGGTTCCTACAGAAGGAATGAGGTCCGCGCGCCTCTGCAGTACCTAAAATGGCCGCCGGAACATTTCCTGTTATTTTTTAAAGGAGCTGCGTACCGCCGTAATTCTACGATTGTTATTCTACGATACCGAGCGTTATTCTACGATACCGAGCGTTATTCTATGATAACCCCCATGGCTGGGGGATTGTAAATTCCAATTAGTATTATTTGAATAGAGTCGATTTCAGTGACCACGAACACAAACTTGCCGTTCGGGTCTGTTTTAACATAGAGTATTTTGTGTTTAATTTAGAATATGCAGGGAGGCACACTCAGGTAACGATCAATAGTAAACTTTCATTTATTGAGTGTTCAACATACAAGCCAGATACACAACGTTTTGGGGGGTCCAACCCCCTTCCTCAGGTGTAACAAACTACAAAGAATATATAGTGACATCATTAGAGTAGGCCCCACCTACTACTGATAGGGTCTGATTAAAGTGAGCATGTGCTGCATAGTGAAAAGTGAATAAATAGATAACATATATAAAAAAAATATATATATTTTATATATGTTATATATATGGGTGGTGGGTGCGTTCAGTATCACTGTGGCACCGGGTGCCCTTGAGTGAGTTATTTTTCCCCCGATGCCAGTGGTATCCATGGTGTGAGGTAGACAAAGTCTGCCTAGACAGACGAAACGCGTCTAGTCTGCAATTTTAACTGCTCCAGCTTTATGGATGTTCACACTGAGTGCTGATATTGGTATTGTATTGCCTACCTGTGTTACTCCTTTAGAGATTTGATCTGCCATATTTTCTATACTCCTGTATTTAGGGATAATAGGCACCATGTTAATAAGGTGATGATTTGTACCTATATGATTCTAATACACAGATAGGACAGATATAAAGAGATTCACCGTGTACTTAGGAATTACGTTGTAAAATACATATATGCCTTATTTCATTAGGTGATTCCTGCTGCATTTATGATACACCTATATATCTATTACTGCACTAGTACCAGTTTATAATGTTTAACATCCATTTGAGCTGGATGTGATTTTAACTGTACGTTCCTTTTGTATACTCTTACTCCCGTTTTGTGTATTATAATAAAGGAGTTTTTACTTTGAACTTAGACTTTGGTGGTGTGCCCATTTTATGTCCACTACTTTTTTCTTTTTGTTATATTATATATTTAGTGGAGCACCCCCTTTATGTACATGGTGTTACTCCCTATTTGGACATTAGTGCCCTTATACGTTTTTTTTTCTGGTTTGTTACACTGACTGACTGAATTACTGTGCTGATAAGGAGGAGCGAGTGCATTCCTGTGAGTCATAATGGACTGCTGCTCACTCCTCCTTATCAGCACAGTAGTTCAGTCAGTCAGTCAGTGTACAAAAACAGGCTTGTTATATAACATTACTAATACAGGCAGGGAGAGAGAAATGGGGAGGGGCAGTGGAATACAGGAAGTCACTCAGTGACATCACTGAGTGACTGATTATATAGATTCTTGCCACTGCACCTCCCCATTGAAATGCCAGAGCCTTATGTATTATAATATTATTAGTAAGGAACAAAGGCTTCTGGGAATTTACCATGTTTACACATGGAAGCTCTTAGGAACACTATCAGGGAGATTCAATAAAAGTTCTTATTGTTTAAAATGGTGCTAATTTTGCCCCAACCAATCAGACGTTAGCTTTCAAATGTTAAATAAGATCTGATTGGTTGGGGCAAAATTAGCACAATTTTAAACGATAAAAACTTTTATTGAATAACCCTGTATGACTTTAAAGGGCATCTATAGTGAAAAAAACACATTGCCCCTTTGCAAAGTTAAATTCATGTACTTTGTGCTGCCTTAAAGGACAATTATACTCACCTTCACTCCGCTCCTCTTCCTTGTTCCTTAGCTTTTACCAAGGGTGAGGACCTGAACCGCTAAGTCCTCACCCCTGGTTTGCGCAGCCTACAGCAGTCTCTCAGACAATGCTGCTCTGGTAGGCTCCGCCCCCTCCTCCCCGTCGCGACGAGGAGGAAGGCACGCTTGTTGCAGAGTGTGCCTTCCTATTGGCCTCGTCGCCGACGGGGAGGAGGGGGCGGAGCCTACCAGAGCAGCGTTGCTCTGAAACTCTGCTGTAGGCTGCGCGAACCCAGGGGTAATTGTTTAGCGGTTCAGGTCCTCACCCTTGGTAAAAGCTAAGGAACAAGGAAGAGGAGCGGAGGGATGGTGAGTATAATTGTCCTTTAATCCTTTCTCTGTCAGTGACTCTGTTTGTAACCATGGTGTCAGATCTGTGTGCAGCACTCCCCCCTTCCCCCTCCCCTCTGTTACCTGCTCCATGTCTCAACTCCAGCTAACCAACAAGCTTGTACACAGTAGGAATTAAAAGTTCAACATCCTGAATACACAACCATGCACAGTGGCCAATAGAAAGCAAGCTGTCCTGGAGACACGGAAGAAGAAGGAGAACAGTACAGTTTACGATCTCTCACTTTGTGACCCATCATCAATCAGTGAAAGCTATTAAGAAGGGGGCTCAAGTGCAGCCTTATTTCTACCATCAAAGCTACCTCTCTCCCCCTGCTAATGCTGTTATCTCTATGTTTATTACAGAGCAGGGAGGGGGGATCACGTCACAGGGATTTGATTGACAGTCCAAGTAGGAGTAGAGGAATGCAATCACGTATTCTTCTAACTGGTGTATCTCAGGACAGAGAGGGAATCTGAACAAAGTGAAGACACTCTGGGGTTTGTGGGGAATTATAGAACACATGGAAAAAAAAAAAAAAAGTTCATTTTCCCACTATACATGCCCTTTAAAAAGAGTTTTACAGCATTCCACAAGCTAAATGCAAAAACCAGAGCGCCAACTACAGACCGGTTTCAGCTTTATTGAGTCATCATCAGTGTAGTGCAGGCCTCTGGTTTTGCAGTGTGAAGCGCCTATCGACAGACGTCACTGATACATTAAATGGTAAAAAAGGTAGGGAGAGAATTCAGGCTTTGATACTCCCTTTTCAGCAATATGCACATAAGCAACAAAGACTTCTGGGAATTTACCATGTTTACACATGGAAGCTCTTAGGAACACTATGTCTTTAAAAAGACTTTTACAGCATTCCACAAGCTAAATGCAAAAACCAGAACACCAACTACAGACCGGTTTCGGCTCAAAGCCTGAATTCTCTCCCTACCTTATTTAATGTATTAGTGACGTCTGTCGATAGGCAGATCAAGTATAGTTTTTATTGTATACTTGATCTTTAAAGGGGAACTGTGGTCTCCACAAGTTTAAATGAAAGGCCAGTTTCCTACCTTTAAAATGAGCCATCAACCACCTCTCTACGTGCTCCACAGCCCAAGATACACAGAAATGACTGACCAAAAAGTTAATGGGTGAGAGGCTGACATGTGACATTCCTGAGGCTTCTCCTGCACAGTGCCGCCGGCGAGCACAGCCTCAGACTCCCTCAGTGTGTGAGGGAGACAGGAAGTCCCTCCTCCTCTCTGCTGTGTGAAGGACCTGCAGCTGCAGAGAAGGTAAAGGAATCTACAGCCCTTCTCTCTCAGTGTGAAAACAGCCTTTTCAGACAGAGTTCTCACTCTGCCTAAAAAACCTGTTTCCACAGAGTTTTCGGGGGGGTGTAGGGGGGGTGTCAGAGTGGCCCACAGCACCTGTGGGGGGGCCCTTAGGTACCCGTGAGTGGGTGGGGCTTAGGTACCCGCAGGTGGGTGGAGCTTAGCTACCCATGAGTGGGTGGAGCTTAGGCACCCGCGAGTGGGCGGGGCCATGACACCCGTGAGTGGGTGGGGCCATATGGGGCTGTAGGGGAAAGGGCCAAGGGGGGCCTGCAACTGGAGTGACCATGGGGTCCATGAGTGGGAGGGACCAGGGGGGCTGCAAAGGGAGGGGAGGACACAGGACAGATTGACTGACATGGTTTCAGAGCAGTAAGCAGGGGACCTCGTGATGCTGCTGCCATATCACACACAAAAATGTAAATATCTTCAAAAGTAAAAAAAATAAACAATGGAAATAAATTGCAAAAACTCTCAGGAGAGCAATTCCTATCAATTTACCTAAAGTAATTTTTGGACCACAGTTCCTCTTTAATACTGCACTGTATAAGGACAAACCACAAAATAAACCACCATACCTTATATAATATGTAGTAGTGCATGTAAAGTAGTGTATTACTGTTTCTGAACTATGGTTAGAACTCCAAAGAGAGATGATAAATATTGTGCTATCAATGAAATTATGGAACCCTGCCATTTTTGTTAAAGACACCAAGGTTTTTGCATTTATTTTAGTCTGTCTGCGGAATTTGCAAAGAATTTTGGAAAAACCATAGTAGGAATGATACAATAAATTAAATTTCCCTGTAAATGGTAAGCTAAAAATACACAAATTTTGTAATACTATATGTGTTATTACACATCTTTAATAATTTGCTACATATTGTAATATACAGATTTCATACACGTTCAAGCTTAATCTTTCACAAGCTCCACTAGATCACATTTGTATTTTGCCACAGTCTCCATGATTTTGCCTTTAAACTGTCCTTCTCTTCTAAAAATTGTGCAACATCTGCCTCAGTAACTCACATATTGCATTACTTTCAGTGGTATCCCTTTAAAAGTCACACAGAATAGAGCTGTAGAGAGGATACTAAAGTGAAAGGGCACTTACCACAGCTCTTTGCAATGTAATTCCATTTAGTGTACCTATTTAGAGTTAAACCTTCACTATTAGAAGGTGATTCAGAGCAGATCACTTTTTTTTGGTAATATCCCAATGCAGCACCCCAGACTGTGACCCAGCTAGAGACTGGAACCCAGTGTGTGAGACTCTTTCCTTTATAAGGAAATTAGGGGCATATTTAAAAACCTGCTGTATTGCAAAATTGTGATACCACAGGTAACATTCGTGATCGTATATTTACGAGCACTCTTTAATATACAAGTGTTCCTATGTACAATAACATGCGGTAGCAAAATAGAAATGTATGGGCGTAAATAGCGATACACGGCCCTAAGAGTTGAAAATGTGATTAAATCTACTATTTATATATGACAGGGAAAATTACAAGGGAAATAAAGACATAAGGCTTTTGAAATAGGGTGCATGTGTCCTTTAAAGTAGAGTTCAATATGTTGCCATCTTCACAGTAGTGTTCCTTACCTTTTCTTCCCTTGTTTTGACATCAATGTGGAAGGACCCTCCTCAACATAGGCCTGATTAAAAGTTGTACAATACAAAAAAAACCCTGAAATGTATTAACTTTAAATTTTGCTTGAAAGGCTGAACAAAGTTCTATTAATGTGATTGTCTGTCTATGATGTGAAGTTAGAAAACTGTACCTGTGACACAGGCAATTAACTAAGGCAAACATCACATATTAGGTTTGCTCATATCTGAATCCAATCAAGAGGCAGATAATCACTGTTTTGTGTATGTGCCAGTTGTCCGTAATAGTTGACTATAAATAAATATAAAATATATAAAAATATAAAATTATCTCTATAGATCCAAACTATAAATAATAACCTTATAATCGGCACACTTATATGAAATAGCGCTAATTATAACCCGGACGACCAACAAACCCTTTTGCTCTAGGATCATATGTACCCAAATCCTTAAAGGGTAACTCATCCAAACTAGTAAGGATTATATAAAAAGCCTTCCATCTTACCTTCAAAATAAAACCTAAATCACATCTCTAGATTAAGTTTGTTAGAAGTTATTGCTGGAAAGGTTCAGCAATATTACTTCCTGCTTCAACACTTCCTGTTTTCAGCCATGTAACCAGCCTGTAGTCATGTCACTAGTCTCTGCCTGCATTACTGTATATACTCGAGTATAAGCCAAACATAGAAAAGATAATCAATGCACATTCCTAGGCCCCATACAATATCATATTATCTGCACACTGGCATACTTTATAAACAAAGGGGTTTTAGTATACATTACTGTGATCACATGAATGAAAAGCCTTCCAACCACGTCAAGGTAACCCCAGTCTGGAAGGTCCTAACGTCTAACCTTTTCAATTTCTTTTACTTCAATTACGATTAGCAAACTTTTGCATTTCTCATTCTGCCTAGGGGCCTAGGAATGTGCATTGATTATCTTTTCTATGTTTGTATAAATGTTTTGACCAGATCAGTAGCACTTCCGCTAAATGTAGTTGTAAATTAGCCTAATTGGAGTGCTTCCACAATTCTTGTATTGCGAGTATAAGCCAAGGTACCAATTTTTACCTAAAATATTAGGAAAAAGTCATTGACTCGAGTAGAGGGTAGAAAATATAACCACTTTTGCCTTCTGATTCAGTATTGTTTTAAGGCTTAAGTTGCCCTTTAAATAGACAGCAGAATTCCCATACAGATGTTTGAAAACTACAACTCCCAGCAATTAAAGCATGCTGATAGTTGTAGATTCCATAAATCTGTATAGGAATTCTGCTGTCCATTTAAAGGGCAACTTAAGCCTCAAAAAAATACAAAATCAGAAAGCAATCTTTTTCAGTAGATACCATCCTCCTTCTGATTCTTTATTGTTTTGAAGCTTAAGTTGACCTTTCAATGAACAGCAGAATTCCCATACAGATGTATGGAAACTACAACTCCCAGCATGCTTTACTTGCTGGGAGTTGTAGTTTCCAAACATCTGCATGGGAATTCTGCTGTTAAAAGGCAACTTAAGCCTGCAGTGTAGAACCCAAACCCTCCCTCCCCAGAGAGCTCCCTCAGATGAAGTCCTTACTAGGATGAATGACGTGGGCCAAGGTCCTCCTTACCGCGATCAATGTTGCTAAGTCTCTGAATTACACTGCATGTGGGAACTGGAATCAGAGACTTAGCAACATTGATCGTGGTAAGGAGGACCGTGACTTGAGTATAAGCTGAGGTAAGGTTTTGAGGTTTATTTTAAAACCTAAAAACCTCGGTAATAGGCTCCCATTTTCAACTGTAAGTAGCACTTACTCTGATTTGCGTATGTTGCTGCATGCCTTCAATCCAGCACACATTTTGTTTAGGAGCAGTATCCCCCCACCCTCTTTTAACCACTCTCACTTCCAACCTGACTTTTTCCCCACAAACCAACTGTCAAGCCTGCACACAGCATTCCAACTGTCACCATTCCAGCTACAGTAAAACTACTCACAGAAGGATAGTTTTTGAGGGCAAGGGACTTGATTGACAGCTGAAATATAAGTTTTAGATTGGATATCTAAAGAAATAGGGGGGCAGATCAACAACAAAAAAATTATATAGTGGTGGTTGGGAAGAATTACAGTTACCAGTTATGGTCAATCTAAAATAACCTGTTTTCTGTTATAGATGCCCTTAAAGTTGTTTTATGGTACCTTTTTCGTTTTGATATGGGAAAAAACTAGAGTGCCTGGAGGAAACCCATGCAAGCAAAGGGAGAACATACAAACTCCTTGCAGATGTGTCTATGGGTGGATTCGAACTCAGGACTTCAGGGAAGCGATGCATCAATACTAGCCACTGAGCCACCATGCTGCCCTTTAAAAGGAGACATCCTTTAAAGGATAAGTACACAGTAAAATGAAGTTATTCTCAATTGGAAGCTGCAGCTTTAAAAATACATTTGGCATATTTTTTTCCCCTAAGCCCTTCCAGAGCCTACCTTTGTATTTATTTCATACCTTTGTAGGTTAAAAGTTGCTGACATCTTGCTTGTGGCTAGGTGTATATTTAGTTCCGCCCCTCTGAGTTTTTCTGCAGCCTCCTGATTGGTAAGCCGCATTTGCTAGTTCCCGGTCGCGCCGTGCGCCCCAGATGTCACGGCGCATGCAACATGAAGTCAGTGCGTGCACGGACATGTGCGCATGCACTGTGACGTCATGCGTGGCGCCCATGGCACGACCGGGAACTAGCAAATGCGACTTACCAATCAGGAGGCAGCAGAAAAACTCGGAGGGGCGGAGCTAACTATATACCTAACCACAAGCAAGATGTCAGCAACTTTTAACCTACAAAGGTATGAAAAGATGACTTTCCGCGGAAACCAGTACTTTACGGAGTACCAAAAATCCACAAGGATACCATGCAACCCCCTTTCAGACCAATCATCTCAGCCATTGGCTCAGTCACACAGCCACTTTTACAGTACCTTGACTTTTATTTAAAGCCATTAAGTACAAAAACTACCTTCTTACATCATGGACACTAATGACTTTCTTAATATACTACATGCAATTGGTGACTGGAATAGTGACTGGCTTTTAATTACTGCCGACATATCATCTCTGTACACTAACATAGATCATGCAAAGGGCTTAAAAGCTGTGGAAATTTTTTTTATCACTAATCATCAAAGCAATCCACCATCTATGTTTTTACTTCAATGTTTACAATTTATTCTGGGAAAATAATTATTTCAAATAGGAAAATGAATTCTATATCCAAAATGTTGGGACGGCCATGGGAAGTCCCGCTGCGCCGTCATACACCAATTTGTATATAGGTTTTCTTGAAGAAATTTATATTTAGAAAAACACAATGTTCTTAGATTGTATACTCTTCTGGTGTTATATAGATGGTCTATTTATTATATGGCTTGGAGACAATGCATCAGCCCTTAAGTTTATTGCTTTTTGTAACTCGTTAGATGAACGTATTGTATTTAATGCAGACATTTCTAAAAGGAAGGTACAAAATGAACCGCACATCTTCAGTGACGTGGCGGTTTTCCGGAGACCGTTCCAAATTTGGTCAGTTTAAAAGTTCCTGTAATTTGTATTTTTCCCTTCGCCCGAAAAGCTTCACTGAAGAAAGGGTAAAAGTAGGTTTCATTATTTCATTGCTTCAGGATGAGTCCCAAGCTTGGGCCCTTCGTTTGTTGGATCAAAACAGTCCTACAGTAGCCACTGTAGGTATTTTTTTTCTGCTCTAGGAGAAATTTATGATGATCCACGTAGAGCTGTCTCAGCTGAGGCGGCACTTCGTAGCCTGTCCCAGGGGAGAAGACAGGTGGAAGACTATGTGGCCGATCAGTGTGGAGACTCAATGGAAGCTCTTATACATCAATTCCGAATCGGACTGTCGGAAACCCTTAAAGATGAGTTAGCACGCATTGGAGTTCCAGAGAAGCTGAAAGATCTTATTGATCTAGCGGTCCAAATTGACTAAGAGAAAGGAGATTAGAAAGAATGGGCACTTCTTGTCCTTGTGATGCATTTACTACTTCCTCCTCTTCAGGCTTTTTGGAACCTGTCCCTATGCAATTGGGTTTAACTCGTCCTTCTCTCTCTCCTGAGGAAAGGATCCGAAGACGCAGCTTAAACCTGTGTCTATACTGCGGGGAGTCTGGTCATTTGCTTCAGGGCTGCCCAATCAGGCCTACAAGTAAGGTTCCTACTTTGCATTCTGGTCCATCTTATCTGACTTCAGCACTTTACCTTTCTATTGATGTCTCATTACAGGGAACTGCCCCGATGTTCACCGTCCAAGCCGTTATTGACTCCGGGGCCTGTAGCTGCTTTATTTTGGAATCCCTTACCAAGGAATGGAAGATTCCTACTCGTCCCAAATCTTCTCCTCTCTTTATTCATCTGGCAGACGGGTCTAAAACTTCCTCTGGTCCTGTACTACGAGAGACTGTCCCAGTATTAATCAAAATTAATCATCACTCAATTTATATGTTTTGATGTACTGCCTTTTTCTCTTTTTCCCCTTATTTTAGGCATGCCATGGTTGAAGACACACAATCCTTCAATAAATTGGATCTCTGGATAGATCTCTTTTCTCTCATCGCATTGTCGGCTGTCATGTTTTTCCTCTTCACTGTTGAGCATTAATCAGGTTCATTCTGAAACTTTCTTACCGAATGTCTACCAGAACTTTGCAGATGTGTTTGATAAAAAAGCTGCTAACAGTCTACCACCACACCGCATTTATGATTGTCCAGTTGAACTATTACCTGGTGCGGAAATTCCTTTTGGCCATGTCTATCCTTTGTCAGAACCTGAACAAAGGGTTCTTAAGGAATATATAGAGGAGAATCTACAGAAGGGCTTCATTCGCCATTCCACGTTTCCAGCAGGGGCTGGTATATTTTTCGTTGAGAAAAAAAACGGCTCTCTTAGGCCTTGTATTGATTACCGAGCTCTCAATAATGTCACAGTTAAGAATAGATATCCTCTTCCATTATTCCCTGAATTATTTCAACGGTTGAGAACGGCTAAGGTTTTACCAAGTTGGACCTTCGAGGAGCCTATAACTTGATCAGAATAAAGGAAGGGGACTAATGAAAAACGGCGTTCCGCTCCAGATATGGTCATTTTGAATATTTAGTCATGCCTTTCGGTCTGTGCAATGCACCTGCCACATTCCAACATTTTGTCAATGACATTTTCTGTGACTTTGTAGATGACTTTTTGGACGTTTATCTGGGTGATATACTGATTTTTTCTTCTAACCTAGAGGAACATCGTACCCAGGTTAAGAAAGTTCTTTCTCGTCTTAGAATTCATGGGCTATATGCCAAATTGGAAAAATGTGAGTTCAAAAAGCCTTCAATACCATTCTTGGGGTTCATCATCTCATCACAAGGGTTAATTATAGATCCTCAAAAGGTTTCCGCTATTCAGGATTGGCCTACTCCATCTACCCGGAAACAAGTTCAAAAATTCATTGGATTTGCTAACTTCTACCGTAGATTCATTAAGAAATTTTCTACTATTATTCTGCCGTTGAGCCTTCTGACCAGAACTCATGTCCCATTCTGTTGGACGAATTACGCTCAAACAGCTTTTGAGCGTCTGAAATCTGTTTTTACATCAGCCCCTGTTTTTATTCATCCATATCCAACTGTTCCTTTTACATTAGACTTTGATGCATCTGAAGTTGCTCTAGGAGCTATACTCTCGCAACGTAACGGACCCAAGGCTTTACTACATCCAGTTGCTTTTTTTTCAAGAAAACTTTCTGATTCTGAGAGGAATTAATGAGTATAAGATTATTGGCCATAAAATCGGCCCTTGAAGAGTGGCGATATTACTCGAGGGCGCCAATCATCCTATTACCATTTTCACTATCATAAGAACCTGGAATACAGACTGCTAAAAGATTAAACCTCGTCAGCTAGACGGGCACTTTTTTTTTTACATGATTAACTTTCATATAACTTTTCGCCCAGGTTCAAAGAACGGCAAGGCCGACGCCCTTTCTAGACACTTTTCTGAAATCAATAAGTCGGACCAACCTAATATGGTTCTTTCCAAATCAAATTTTCTACTATAACATACTAATATAGTCAAAACCATCAAAGAAGCATCTCTCCAGTCTTCCTCTCTTTCCCAAGATGGGTTTATATACCAAAATAACAAAATATTTGTTCCAGACCCGGCCAGATCTGCGGTACTTCAGTATTGTCATTCTCATGCATTGGCCAGTCATTTCGGTGTTCACAAGACGTTGGATTTGGTTATTAGAATTTTTTTCTGGCCAAATATGTCTAAAGATTGTAAACAGTTTGTGGCTTCTTGTGTTACTTGTGCTAGATTCAAAACTCCTAGACAGAGACCATATGGGTTGCTGTCTCCCTTGCCTGTCCCTGACCGCCCTCGGGGCATGATTACCATGGACTTCATTGTTGAGTTACCTCGTTCCAAGGGCTTCAATACAATCTTTGTGGTCGTTAATCGGTTAACTAAGATGGCTCACTTTATTCCGTTAAAAGGAATTTCCTCAGCCTCCATTACTGCAGATGTGATCAATAGGGAGATTGTTCGTCTTCATGGGCTTCCTGATGATATCGTATCAGATAGAGGGGTACAATTCACTTCAGAACAGATTCATGCTCCTCGTCGGGTCAAGACTTTTCTTTCCAGACATCCTGACAAACCTAAGGTCAAAGGCACCCAGAGGTGGGGGGGGCAATGTCAGGTACTTACCTTTTCCCGAGCCCAGAGTCCTTCACCGGCGGTCGCGCGCAAGGGCGCGCCTCTGACACGGACCGCTCGTTCGCGCGCCCACGCATCTTCAGTGACACGAGGACGTGGGTGGCGCGACCTTCGGCCATCTTTTACCAGCGTGCGCGCAGGCACACGTTTTTCTAAAGAAAAAAAAAATTAAAGTGAGCTCTGCCTGCCTCCCGGAGCATTTTGCTCATATTGCCTCATTAGAGAGACACCCCTGCGTTCGATATAACTGGCGATATAAGATGAATATATAGTTCTCTCTGTTTTCCCTAAAAATTCTTTTACTATATTGATATTAGGTATGGGTTCGAGAGTCACTTATTTATATTTTGGCACTTTAATACTTGATATTTTATTATCATGATAGAGTGAAATTATGGATACTGATTTGATACTTTTTATATAAACAAACATACATATACCGTATATACTCGAGTATAAAAAAATAGCCTGAAAATTGAGTCTCGGTTTATACTCAAGTCAAGCACTTACCTGCTCCGGCGGCCGCACGGTCCGCATCCTCTGCTTGCTGACGTCACTACTCGGCACCAGGAAGAGAAGTGATGAGTAATGACGTCAGCCAGCAGAGGAAAGTGAAGCATGCAGCTGCCGGAGCAGAGAAGAGGATCCAGAGAAGCCTACAGGGGAACATGAAGAGCAGGTAGGAGAAGGCACCTGGGAAGGAAGGGGGGAAGGCACAGTTAATTCCTGCAGTGGCAATTCTTTGCCACTGCAGATGTTTGGAAACTATAACTCCCAGCATCTAAAGCATGCTGGGAGTTATAGTTTCCAAACATCTGCAGTGGAAAGGAATGAGACTTTAGTTGCCTTTTAAATGGACATAAGAATTCCCATACAGTAATAGCCAAATACAGTATAGCTATTACTGTATGGGACTTCTGATGTTCATTTAAAGGGCAACTAAATCCTAAAAACAATACAAAATCAGAAGAGGAATGTTTATATATTGCTTGCCTTCTGATTCTGCATTGTTTTGAGGCTTTAGTTGCCCTTTAAATGGTCAGCAGAATTCCCATAAAGCAATAGTCATACTGGATTTGGCTATTACTGTATGGGACTACTGTATGGAAATTCTGCTGTCCATTTAAAGGGCAACTAAAGCCTCAAAACAATACAGAATCAGAAGGCAGTTGTGGCCCTATTTTCTACCTTCGGTTTATACTCGAGTCACTCACTCTTACTCCTTTTTAAAGGTAAAAGTGGGTGCCTCGGTTTATACTCGGGTCGGTTTATACTCGAGTATATACGGTATGTGTATTCTTCTAATGTATTACACTTTGTGTAGCACTTTATATTTTCACCACTAGAGGATCCCTGTATTCATGCTCCTCCCTATTTAAGCTTGTTTGCAGCACTTTGCACTTCATTATTACTTTGTCTGAGGAAGGCACAGGGCGTGTGCCGAAACGTCACAAAAAATGATGTTGTTGGATTGATGTAAGACTAGTGTGCCCAGCTTCTTCATACCTTTATTTACCTACCTGCATTGGCGATTGCTCTGGAGGCACCCAGCAATAAAGACTAAAAACACCGTCTCTCAGTGTTATCATCTGTTAAAGGTATGCATGACCATCATCTCTTCTTTGATATAAGGTATGAAACAAATACAAAGGTAGGCTCTGGAGGGGCTTAGGGGGGAAAAATGTATTTTTAAATCTGCAGCTTCCAATTGAGAATAACTTTTAATAGTTTTCTTTGAATCTTCTGTATTGCTACTATCTTTGTATATAAAACTGGATTCTCTGAAAAGAAATAGTGAGTTACCAGTAAATAATAATACTAAATGTATGGTAATTTATTTTTGATACATCATTTTTTAAAAATTATAACACTGTTATTCTTTTCTACTATCTGTACAGATAATACACTACCATCTACTGGATGTATATGATGTATATATTTGTTTTTAATATGGACTAACTGTTATTGCACTTGAATACACTTATCTTAGTTCACTGTATTTATTGTATCATTTTGATATTACTAGCAGTTTTACCCAGCTTTGCCCGTGTACACATGTGGATATAGTATTTGTTACGTGCAGGTGTTTGGCTTAGATGGAAGAGACAGGAGGAAAAGGAAGCGGACGGGCCGGTTATCGTCCTAAACGGCCATTTGTACACACTGTGCGTCGCGGGTCAGCACCCACAATCGCACATGTGTACGAACCTTTAGTTTGTGTTGTTAAAGCCGGGGTTCATTCTGTTGCGCTATGTGGGAGCTTTGTGTGTTTTCATTAATCGTGCTCTATTTTTTGCACACTAGTTAGTAGTATGTCACTTTGTTTGCTTAAGGACCACTTTATATTGACTATTAGATCCTAATCAATAATCATACTTTCTGGTCCAAATTGAAAGTGCCATGATGTCTTTGTTCTTTTAGTAGTAACTGTCTGTGAAGTGTGTGTCTGGTGCTTGAGTACAGGTAATGCAGGTAATTCATGCAGGTCATGATGCCTTGGGTCATTTTCCATTTCAACCGCGAGACCACCCCAAACTCCCACGATGGAGAGGAGTACTGAATCTCCTCCCCGTCACTCCCCCTTTTTGGCTGCCACTTTTTGACCCCTGGACCGCCCACACCATGCCTCTGAAATGCCACTAACCCCACCTCCCCCCTCCTATCGCACTTGCCCTGCCCACTGCGTGACGTCACGATGCATCCCCATGCCCCCTCTCCCACTGTACCCGGAAGCATGAAGTGGCAGGGTGGAATGTCTGTTAGCATGACAAAAAACGCAAATGTGGTCCATATGACCAACAGCAACACAGACTTTCCAGAGTTTATATTTGAAACCGTCCAGGAGCAAATTATAATGTCTTACAGACGTTAAGGAAAATGTCTGTTGTTCTGTGTCTGCAGTGCTCTGAGTTGCTGTAGCCGTAAATTACGCTGTTGTTGTGTCACTGAAATGGACTCTTTGTCTGTGTTGTTGAAGTCGGGCAGTGCACGGAGCCCAGGCCCTTTTTGTTTTAGGGCCCTTTCAGAGGACATCGCCGTGGATGCATTCAGGGGTGTGGCTGTGAGGTGAGCACATACATACATACATACATGATTTCTACTTTATACAGTAGATTATAGGATTGTACTAATTATTTACACTTTTTGGCACTTAATTTTTGACTGTTTGCCTATTACTCACAAGTCACATGTACCATGGGTGGATTTTTGAAGGTATACGTGTGGGTTTGGGATAGCAATGGTTATACCTGCGGAAGGGGGCTGAGGCCTCCCGAAACATTGTATATGCACAATAAATCACCACTTTGCATTATGGTGGTCCTCTTATCCTTTTATATTGTTTAAGATAGCTCACCTCAGGATTACAGGATTACACCTACATACTACTTGCAATTGCCAACGAAAGGTGTGCTAGAGTGACCTTCTGCAAAGATTGAGGCTGGCAACAGGGGCTGCTCCTCCCCACTGGCGAGCAGTCACAGATTACAGTCTGTGTGAAGGAAACTATGAGTCCTGCTTCTGCCCTCCTCATTGCTGCTCCCGCTTGCAGGCCCTGTGTCCCCTTTCACTCCAGGCCCCAAGGCCTCCCTTCTCATGGGGCCCTGTGCCCCCCTGGGTCCCTCCCACTCATAAGGCCCTGTGGCCCCTCCCCAATCACACCTCGGACCCATACCCCCTTCAGAAAACTGTAGGCAGAATCAGACAGAGTTTAAAATAGCTGATTCTGCCTCTGCCTGAAAAGGCTGTTTTTACAGTTTTCTGTAGGGAAAGGGGCCATAGGGGGCAGCGATGGAAGGGGTCTGCAAGGGGAGGGGCCACAGGTGCCCCACAAGGGGAGGGGCTCACAAAGTGAAGGAGACACAGGGAAGAGGGACTGTCACATGGTGTCAGAGCAGGATATAGCAAGATAGATAAATTCAGAAAGACACAGATAGACAGACAGATAGAATAGATAGTCAGAGAGACAAATATAGATAGACAAGATAAATAGAAATAGACAGACATAGATAGACAGACAGATAGAATAGATTGTCAGAGAGACAAATATAGATAGACAAGATAAATAGAAATAGATAGATAGATAGATAGATAGAAAGAGATAGACACTGACAGACATCCCACCCCCTGCCCCTTCAGGCTTCCGGGCAAGGTGGGGAAAGGGGGCATGGTGTGGGGGCGTAATGTCCCCCGGGGTGGGGTGTGACACCACAAGGGGCATGACCCGTGTTCTAGGGTGGTGGGAGGCAGGGCTAGGGGTGTTCCGGGGGCATGACTTGGGAGGACACTCAAGTCAGGGCTGGCCTTAGGATTAATAACATCCTGTGCAAGATTTGTTACTGGTGCCAAGCACCCCCTTCAAAACACCCCCCTGGGCACACACAATACCCTGCTGAATGCTGCTTGCCTTGGCCTGCATCAAATAAAGTCCGCCCCCTGCGCTTATTGTCTTTCAGTATTTGGAGTGCATGCTTGTATATATCCTGCGTACATCATTACTTAACACGTTACGCATTAAATGAGCAGACATAGTACAGAATGCAGACATCTTAAGGCTTACCTGGCTTTGTCTGTGGGGTGGTGCTGATACATTTGATCTGCAGGACCGTAACTGGGGGGGGACTGTGGCACGGATGCAGAACTTTGACCTACAGGTCAGTGACCTAAGACCCTGGCTGGCGCCCACCTGGTAATGCAACCTGTGCGGTCGCACAGGTTGCCCATATCAAAGGCCGACCCTGACTCCTCTTAAGCCAGGGAGTCTGGCATGGTCTCGTGGGAGTGTGGGAGACCACCCACCCCAGAATGAGGGTGACTCCCGGACGATCTGGGTGGGGTGGGATACCTGCACTGATAGAAATCAAATTTGGCTGACACAGACAAACATATAAACCAAGAGAGAACAGACTGTGCCAGCACTGTGACCAGGGAACCTTAGAAGATGAGACCCACTTCCTTTTACACTGCCCCAAATAAAAAGCAATACGGCACCCCCATTTCAAGATGCTGTCGGACTTTATCCCAGACTTCAACTGCTTAGATGGAGAGAGAAAACTCTATATCCTGCTGGGAGAGGAGGAAGCAGGAAGCTGAGAGGAGCATAAACGAACTCAATGTCCAAGGACTACAGTACTTTCCCAATTATCCCTTTATCCTTCCCCAATCGACTTAAAGACTAAAACCCAATATACCCCTTATAGTACTGTCCATATATTAATTATCCATTGATACCCATGTCCCCCTACTGTGAACCTCTCTATACCCCCATACTAACATGTTTTATTTATTTTTTTGCTTTGGCAATATCAAAATGTAAATTGATCCTGCCAATAAAGCTCTTTTTGATTTGATGTGATAGAGAGATAGATAGATAGATAGATGATAGAGAGATAGATAAATGATAGATAGATAGATAGATAAACGATAGATAGATGATAGATAGATAAATGATAGATAGATAGATAGATAGATAGATAGATGATAGATAGATAGATAGATGATAGATAGATAGATAGATAGATGATAGATAGATAGATAGATAGATGATAGATAGATGCACACTTACGTGTGCAGACAACTCTTTCTCCACGTTAATGTCCCTCTTTTATATTTTCAAATGTTGGGAGATAGGAACCCCCATGTGCTTCCCTGTGCCCAACACGCCTGGATCCCCATAGCCGACACCACGTGCTTCCCTGTGTCCCATACTCCAAGACATCCCATAGCCAACACCACGTGCTTCCCTCTGCCTCACTTCTAAACCAGACAACACCATCCATGTGTTCACACTCAAACACAATTACAGCAAACACTATTTGCTTCTCTCAGCCTTATACACACAGTTCTGAATCCCGAAAACACGCTTCTTGTGTTCTACACGCACTCCTGCATTCAATTCACGGAAACACACCTGCTTTTTACACATGAAAACACCCAGATACTTCATGCTGGAACTCACTCACTTTCTTTCTCTTTCTTACTTACTTTCGCAGTAAAATGACAGAACTTCATTTTCTCCGCCCCTTTGTGTGACTGATCACATGGAAGGCTCCACCCCTCCTCTCAACAACTTGAAAATAGCTTTTACTGTGCTGTTAATGCTGTCAGTGTCTTTAAAAATCAGTGGATATGAACGGACATGATCTCGGGGCCGCAGCTGAATCAGACACAAAACAATTGCAAGGCAACAGCCAGGGATCGGCAATCCGTGTCTTTAAGGTAAGGAACCATGACTGGGGAAGACCAGGAACATATATGTGTTGGG
Organism: Hymenochirus boettgeri; assembly: GCA_019447015.1. Classification (NCBI taxonomy): domain Eukaryota; kingdom Metazoa; phylum Chordata; class Amphibia; order Anura; family Pipidae; genus Hymenochirus; species Hymenochirus boettgeri. The sequence goes on from CM033472.1 coordinate 105,425,061, forward strand.
GTTTATTATTGTTACAATGAACACACAGGGCTATAAGTATAGTTTCTAGCTGAGTGGTGGAAGGTGAAACTGAATATTAAGTACAGGGAGAAAGCCAGGGCAGCATTGTCATTACTGACTGTAGACAGCTATCTGGGCATATAGTGACAATTCATTCAGACAGAGCAGGATAATCATACCTCCCAACATTTGAAAATCCTAAAGAGGGACACATTCCGTAAAAGCGGTGCGCTTAGCGAGGCGCTGGGGAAAGTGGGTGTAGATATTAGGATATTAGATGTCACTGAGGAGTTCTGTGTCTATAAAGGTACAAGGATGCAGACTGAGTTATACAGGGAACTCTGGGTACCACTTGTGTATTATAAGCGATAATATATCCCCTACTGTAAATTATAAGGATATTAGAAGTCACGGAGGCGTTCTGTGTCTATATTTAGGTACAAGGACACAGACAGAGCTATACAGGGAACTCTGGGTACCACTCATGTATTATAAGGATAATATATCCCCTACTGTAAATTATAAGCATATTAGAAGTCAATGAAGAGTTCTGTGTCCACATAAAGGTACAAGGACACAGACTGAGTTATACAGGGAACTCTGGGTACCTCCACAAGGAATCTTAGGCACTCGTCTAGGGCACAGGGTTTACACATAGACTGGCTACTTGGCTGTAGCTGAGCATCCTGTTCTCACATATGAGATGCTGTTCCCTCAATATGGTTTAGAAATCCAGTTTGACAGATATAACATTTTATTGTTTTATTTACTAAAAGAGCTTATTATGTAATGAGTGTATTAGGCTGAATAAAAAGAAGAATTAGAAATTCCAAAGAAATGTAAGGAGAGGTTCAGTAATCAGAATGGTACAAAGATATAAAAAGAGAAAGAATGGATCATGATAACAAGCAAGTAAAGATGATAAAAATGTAATCTAGCAGTATTCTCCCTAGGGTCCTTTAGCCGGGCTGCCCATCTGGCTACTTTTTCATGCCACCCGCCTGGAAAAAAATTCTTGAGAGAACACTTGTGATTTAATAAAGAATTTAAATGTAGGTTTAATAGGTTTGCCATTAGGTCTACAAAAACTCCCGCCAAAACTGCCCGGTCGAGTCAGCACAACAAACCTGCAACGTACTCTGTATGTGGGTCACATAAGCTTGTGCTGCCATGTTACATCTGGGTTACCTTCAGATGTTTTAAAACAACAACTCCCTGTATTCTGCAAACAAGGAATGCTCAAGTTCTCAAAAATCTAACAATCTAGTGGGACGAAAGTTAGACATCCCTGACCTATATAATGAGCATGATGCAAGGCTGTTCAGTATTCCCATTAGAATATGAAGACGGCTGTATTTATTTCAATGTAGTTATACTGCATGAGTTTAAAGGACATGTCAAACCTTAAAAGTAATTGAAAATAATTATTTACTATGAAAAATAGTGCACATTTAATTCCCCCACAAATTTCCCCGTCACACCAGGCTACTTTTTCATTAGGGATGGCCGGTTCGCGGATCCGAACCCGGATCCGCCGCGGATTCATCCCGTTCGCGAACGGCGGATTTTTCCGGATTTTCCGTCTTCCGAACTTCTGATGCGCGGATTTTTAGTATTTTCGAAAATTTTCAAAATTACGAGTTTTCACGTAATTTCGAAAATTTTCGAAAATACAAGGATTTCTCTTATTTCCATAAATACGTATTTTCGAAAATTTTCGAAATTACGAGTATTACTTGTATTTTCGGAAATATATATTTTCGAAAATTTTCGAAAATACTAGTTTTCTCATATTTTCGAAAATACGCGAAAATACGCGAAAACCCGTAATTTCGATATTTTGGTATTTTTCCTTTTGATGGGTCCGCTCGCGGATTTTCGAATTTTTGCAAAAATTCGCGGATCCTCGAGCGGACCGGATTTTGCGAAGTTCGGAAATCTCTATTTTTCATGCCACCTGGCTGGAAAAAAATTCTGGGGAGAACACTGATCTAGGTTAAAACATGAGAATAAGCATAAACGCCATGGAAGGAAAATAAGAAGGCACAATGTTGGCTTTAAAAAAAATTAAAATTCAATAAATATATAATGTATTTGATACATTTTAGTTGCCATATAAAGCTTTACAGCCAATGGACCTTCAGTACTATGAAACTGTTACAGATGTGAAACCCCACTTTTAAATGTTAATGTCTGCAAAGAACTCCTCCCCAAGTCACTTCATTACAGACAGGGTAATAGGTTATTCAGAGGATGGGACCTCATGGATGTTACCACACTGTAGAGCAAACATATGTGCATGGAGTTTAAACCCAGCTATGTCTTACATCCTGTTCTTTAATTAATGTTGGGCATTTACCCCTAGTCCCCTTAGTATAATTGTTGTTTCTCAGTTTTATGACTTTATAAGTGTACAAAAAGGACTGTGCATTGGACTTTACCCTTAGCACCAAATAAACACTAAAAGAAAAGTTCTAGTCTGTGCTTTTTACAATCTCTTTGTGCAATTTATGAGTAAACTTGGGAAGTTATTCAGGTTATTTCTCTGCTTAGATCCATTGATAGCTTCTTAAAGGTGTTTGTGCCTGCTAACATCACAGCATAACCAACAGGTAGACCACTCCCTCAACACATTGTACAAAGCTCCCAACCGTCCCATTTTCGGCGGCACTGTCCCGTCATTGTATTCTTCTAGTATTTAAAAATTGGCAAACTGACAGGAAAGAATTAATCAGCAGGTAAACTGAATAAGCCTAAGGGAAGCAGCAACAATTCAGAAGGCAGATCATACAAAGCAAAAGCTTTGTAATTAATTCTGTCAGAATTAAAACCTTTCTTGTAGAAACTAGTTCAAAAGGGAAACCACAAAACGGATAGGGCAAGTAATAGAGTTAGGAGGAAAGAGATTCTCATAGAGTAATGGGATTACAATTAGAATGAAACTGAGATGCCAAAAAATCAAATACAGGGTGTAATGGTTTAAAAATATAAGATGAGAAGGGGGGTAAGGGTGTTACCTTGTGTTTCATCGGTTGCAAACAAAAAAAAAAATAAAGTTGAACCTTTTAATAGATTTGGATGTGACTAATGCTACAATATATTATTCACATGTTTTCTTGTGTAACCATTTGTAGAAAAATATAGCTAATGTTTTAGGGGAAAAAATGAGAATTGGTCATGCTACGGTGTCCATTTTAGGACATCATCAGGTATCGGGTATCAGGTGTCAGGTATTAGGTGTCGGGTATCGGGTATCGGGTATCGGGTGTCGGGTATCGGGTGTCAGGTATCGGGCATCAGGTATCAAGTATCAGGTTTTTTTAAATTTTCCGTTGTCAGGTGTCAGTTATCAGGTTTAGGTGCAGGTATCAGGTGTCAGGTATCAGGTGTCAGGTACCAGGTGTCGGGTAATCGGGTGTCGGGTGTCAGGTATCGGGTGTCAGGTGTCAGGTGTCGGTATCAGGTGTCAGGTATCAGGTTTCGGTATCCAGGTGTCAGTGTCGGTATCAGTTGTCGGGTATCAGGTATCGGTTGTCAGGTGTCAGGTATCAGGTGTTAGGTGTCAGGTATCATATTTTGTGTATTAAGCTGGCATACACTAAGCAAACATTAAATAGGTTAGACATTAGACAGATTAGCAAAATGTGACCTAGCTTTTGGGAATAACATTAAAAGTTTTTTAATAGAGGTGGACATACCCTTAACAACCAGTGAAGTGAAGAAAAATGTGTGTAGGAGTATGTTACCTGTATCTGTGTGGGGTGGGAGGTATTATGTTTACATTTACGACCATGAAACTAATTGTTTTGATGACATGACCCTTAGGCTGAGGCCACACTGCAACGCACAGGAATCGCGCACAAAATCGCGAGCGTTATCGCACGCGATTGTGTGAGTGATTCTTGTGCATTTTGCGTTTGCGTTTTGCACATGCGCTTTCGCCATTTTGAGTTATGGAAACGCATGCAGAAATTGCGGAATTCATTCCGTTCCCCGCTTTCCATTTTAGCGAATCAGCAGGCGCAAAACGCGCTAGTGTGGCCTAGCCCTTAAACCTCGAAATATCCATATTAGAAGATTGTACCCTTTATGGGAAAAACATATCCTGATATTTGCCGATAATGCAGTAACCCTTCCACCGATTCCTTAGCTAGCTAAAATAGGAAGAACAGTAATTTAGCTTTTCAAGCCCAAAAAAAAAAAAAAATATATATATATATAATATAAAAATAAAGCTGGAAATAAGCACCATCTATTGCATGTAAAAGTCTGCACATGTCCGTAAATGTACAGAAAAACACATCTTTGTGTCATTCCTCATGTTTCAGGTTTCATGCATCAGAGTCAGGTATCATTTATCAGTTATCAGAGTCAGGTATCATTCATCATGTATCAGAGTCAGGTATCATTCATCAGGTATCAGAGTCAGGTATTATTCATCATGTATCAGAGTCAGGTATCATTCATCATAATCAGAGTCATGTATCATTAATCAGGTATCAAAGTCAGGCATCATTCATCAGGTATCAAAGTCAGGTATCAGAGTCAGGCATCGTTCGTCAGGCATCAGAGTCAGGTATCATTCATCGGTTATTATTCATCAGGTATCATTCATCTGGCATCAATTATCGGGTATCAGAGTCAGGTATCATTCATCAGGTGTCAGAATCAGTTATCATTTATCAATGATATCTGAATGGCTGATAACTGATTCCTGACTCTGATACATGATAAATGATACCTGAATTTGATAACTGACTTTGATGCCTGATGAATGATACCTGATGAATGATACCTGACTCTGATACCTAATGAATGATGTGTGACTCTGATACCTGATGAATGATACCTGATGAATGATACCCGATGAATGATACCTGACTCTGATACCTGATGAATGATACCTGATGAATGATACCCGATGAATGATGTCTGACTATGACACCAGAATTTGATACCCAATGAATGATACCTAACTTTGATAACTGATGAATGATAACTGATGAATGATACCTGACTCCAATAGACGATGAATGATACACAATGAATGATACCTGATACACGAAACCTGAAACATGAGGAATGACGCAAAGATGTATTTTTCTGTACCAATATATAAATATATATTTACAGAATGTTAATTAATTGGTCAGTAAAAAGGCTTAAATAATAACAGACACAGGTACGCCAAGCTACTGACCTACCTTTCCATTCCTATGGAAGCAATACCTAAAGGCTAACTATAGTCAAAAAACAAATTTTGATCAATAATCAAAAAAGTGTTTTTTTTTAAATAAAAGAAGACAAAGATAAAGAAATAGAAAGGACAGTCATTTAAATTTTCAAGTGAAAGAAATAAAAAAAAAGCTTGTAAAAGTCTGCACATGTCCTAAAATAAATGTACAGAAAAAAACATCTTTGTGTCATTCCTCATGTTTCAGGTTTCCTGTATCATTCATCAGGTATCAAAGTCAGCTATCAGAGTCAGGTATCATTTATCATGTATCAGAGTCAGGTATCATTCATCATGTATCAGAGTCAGGTACCATTCATCAGGTATCAAAGTCGGCTATCAGTGTTATTCATTATTCATTATGTATCATTCATCGGGTATCATTCATCAAGTATCATTCATCAGTTATCAGAGTCAGGTATCATTTATCATGTATCAGAGTCAGGTATCATTCATCATGTATCAGAGTCAGGTATCATTCATCAGGTATCAAAGTCGGCTATCAGTGTTATTCATTATTCATTAGGTATCATTCATCGGGTATCATTCATCAAGTATCATTCATCAGGTATCATTCTTTAGGTATCATTCATCAGGTATCATTCATCAGGCATCAAAGTCAGTTATCAAATTCAGGTATCATTCACCATGTATCAGAGTCAGGAATCAGTTATCAGCCATCAGATATCATTGATGAATACATTCATATAACCTCTATCTTATTGACTGCTATTGACTCCTTTGCCCCCTTAATCATTGCCCACCCCCTAACCCCCATCCTTGGCTCAATTCAGATACCAAATTCCAACGCAACGTAAACGCAGCTGAGCGGATTTGAAAAAAATCCCACAGTCAGGCAGACTTTTACCACTACATACTCAAGTTGTAGTCTTAATTCAGCTCTTTCAGCAGCAAAACACTCCTTAGCACACTTATCAACAATAACAAAACTAACCCATGTCGTCTATTTTCACTATTTAACACCTTCTTGCAGCCCTCATCTACTGACACTCTTCATTCCATTAAACGCTCCTCAGGTTTTTGCTTACCATTTAGAACTAAAGTAGATAATATCTGCCCTCTAATGCCCTCACCCTAGGACAACTCAAACTTTCTTCAGCTGCCCCACTCACCACCTGCAGTTCTGGAATCTTACACCCGTTACCCATTCTGAGTCTTCGACCTTCTGTTTTCCTCGCCACTTACAATGTGCACCCTTGATCTCTTGTCCTCCTTCTTCACCCTGTTCTGGCTCACGTTTTTAATTCCTCCCTCAGTTCTGGGTTTTTTCCTTCGCCTTTAAACATGCATGCATTAAACCTCTTATTAAAAACCCTCCCTGGACCCTACCTGTTTTCAAACTACTGCCCTGCCTCCCTTTTACTGTTTGTGTGAAAACTCTTAGAAACTCTCTACACGCATTACCTCCATGCTAACAACCTATGGACAAGGATTCTGACCATGTCATTCAACTGAAATGGCCCTTTGCAAAGTCTCAAATGACCTACAAACTGTCAAAGCCAGGGCAAGTTTCTGTAATCTTTGACTCCTCTCTTTCCTTCCATCATCCCATTAACAATGTCACTGGAATGGGGTGAAGCCAGGCAATGATGTGAGCACAAGCACCTTTGTGAGCTCTGCAGAGGGACAACAAAACGGCAAATCCAAGGGATATATTAGACCCCAAAAGTCACAAAAAGTCCCCGGAGGTAACAGAACATACCTGGACAGAGATGACTAAGTGCGGAGATGCAAAAAACAAACAGAAGCCACAAGACATCATGGAGTTATTCCCAACCAAATGTGGAAGCCAAGATGGCACCAGTAACTCAGACGACTCCCGATCCCCAGCAGCTTCACTTGTGAAACAGGGACAAAGCAAGGGTAAGAAAGCGGAGCTAAGAGAGATACCTCTAACATGCGAGGACACACCAACAAAGGGTAAGCAAACCCGAGCTTCTAATGAAACATGTGTGTATACAGATAATGATGTGGTGGGAAATGGCGTGGAAACCCCTTTCTACTAAACAAACAAACCTATGAGATAGGGGGAAAAGACTACACTTACTGAGAAAGTTACAGAAGCTATTGAAACTAACACAGTAAGGGGAAATGAGGTTACCAAATCCACTCTGAAAGGGAATTTGAAACTCAGACCTCACCACCCCACCTAACACACCAGAGCAAATTAAGGGAAATATTACATCAAAGCAATACAGATCCATATATCACAGTAAAAACAATGACCCAACTTTAACATCTTTAAAAACGTTATAAGTGAGGATATCAAACAGCAATCACAGATTTAAAAGATACTATGGAAGGTTTGGGCAATCGCATAGCAGCAAATGAAGTCAAAATAGACGAACTGGTGGCTGCAAATAATTCAATCGTAGAGTCCTATAAATCAGTGGACTACGATTGAATTTTATGTTTAATAGACTGGCAGATTTGGAAAGCAAAGCCAGGAGAAACAACATTAAAATACGTGGCATACCAGAAGAAGTTAAAAACAGGGATTTACAGGACTATGTTCTGAAACCAAAACAAAAGACATTTTGAAGACACAAATGAGAAAGCAAAAAGATATGCCTCCAAACTTCCCAAAAATACAACTGTATGTAGATTTATCACCATACTCCAGAGTACGGTGTCCATTTTAGGACATCATCAGGTATCGGGTATCAGGTGTCAGGTATTAGGTGTCGGGTATCGGGTATCAGGTGTCGGGTGTCGGGTATCGGGTGTCAGGTATCGGGCATCAGGTATCAAGTATCAGGTATCGTTTGTCAGGTGTCAGGTATCAGGTGTTAGGTGTCAGGTATCAGGTGTCAGGTATCAGGTGTCAGGTACCAGGTGGGGTATCGGGTGTCGGGTGTCAGGTATCGGGTGTCAGGTGTCAGGTATCAGGTGTCAGGTATCAGGTGTCAGGTGTCAGGTATCAGGTGTCGGGTATCAGGTATCGGGTGTCAGGTGTCGGGTATCGGGTGTCAGGTATCAGCTATCGGGTGTCAGGTATCATATTTTGTGTATTAAGCTGGCCATACACTAAGCAAACATTAAATAGGTTAGACATTAGACAGATTAGCAAAATATGACCTAGCTTTTGGGGAATAACATTAAAAGTTTTTTAATAGAGGTGGGCATACCCTTAACAACCAGTGAAGTGAAGAAATGGGTGTAAGAGTATACCTGATCTGTGTGGGGGGGAGGAGGTATTAGTGTTTACATTTACGACCATGAAACTAATTGTTTTGATGACATGACCCTTAGGCTGAGGCTACACTGCAACGCACAGGAATCGCGCACAAAATCGCGAGCGTTATCGCACGCGATTGTGTGAGTGATTCTTGTGCATTTTGCGTTTGCGTTTTGCACATGCGTTTTCGCCATTTTGAGTTATGGAAACTGCATGCGCATCAGAAATTGCGTGAATATTCACGTTCCCGCGATTTCCATTTTAGCGAAAATCGCAGGCGCAAAACGCGCTAGTGTGGCCTAGCCCTTAAACCTCGAAATATCCATATTAGAAGATTGTACCCTTTATGGGAAAAACATATCCTGATATTGCCGATAATGCATAACCCTTCACCGATTCTAGCTAGCTAAAATAGAAAGAACAGTAATTTAGCTTTTCAAGCCCAAAAAAAAAAATATATATATATATATATAATATAAAAATAAAGCTGGAAATAAGCACCATCTATTGCATGTAAAAGTCTGCACATGTCCGTAAATGTACAGAAAAACACATCTTTGTGTCATTCCTCATGTTTCAGGTTTCATGCATCAGAGTCAGGTATCATTCATCAGGTATCAGAGTCAGGTATTATTCATCATGTATCAGAGTCAGGTATCATTCATCATATATCAGTCAGTATCATTCATCATATCAGAGTCAGGTATATCATCATATATCAGATCAGGTAATCATCATATATCAGAGTCATGTATCATTAATCAGGTATCAAAGTCAGGCATCATTCATCAGGTATCAAAGTCAGGTATCAGAGTCAGGCATCGTTCGTCAGGCATCAGAGTCAGGTATCATTCATCGGTTATTATTCATCAGGTATCATTCATTGCATCAATTATCGGGTATCAGAGTCAGGTATCATTCATCAGGTGTCAGAATCAGTTATCATTTATCAATGATATCTGATGGCTGATAACTGATTCCTGACTCTGATACATGATGAATGATACCTGAATTTGATAACTGACTTTGATGCCTGATGAATGATACCTGATGAATGATACCTGACTCTGATACCTAATGAATGATGTGTGACTCTGATACTGATGAATGATACCTGATGAATGATACCTGATGAATGATACCCGATGAATGATACCTGACTCTGATACCTGATGAATGATACCTGATGAATGATACCCGATGAATGATGTCTGACTATGACACCAGAATTTGATACCCAATGAATGATACCTAACTTTGATAACTGATGAATGATAACTGATGAATGATACCTGACTCCAATAGACGATGAATGATACACAATGAATGATACCTGATACACGAAACCTGAAACATGAGGAATGACGCAAAGATGTATTTTTCTGTACCAATATATAAATATATATTTACAGAATGTTAATTAATTGGTCAGTAAAAAGGCTTAAATAATAACAGACACAGGTACGCCAAGCTACTGACCTACCTTTCCATTCCTATGGAAGCAATACCTAAAGGCTAACTATAGTCAAAAAACAAATTTTGATCAATAATCAAAAAAGTGTTTTTTTTTAAATAAAAGAAGACAAAGATAAAGAAATAGAAAGGACAGTCATTTAAATTTTAAGTGAAAGAAATAAAAAAAAAGCTGTAAAAGTCTTGCACATGTCCTAAAATAAATGTACAGAAAAAAACATCTTTGTGTCATTCCTCATGTTTCAGGTTTCCTATATTTCATCAGGTATCAAAGTCAGCTATCAGAGTCAGGTATCATTTATCATGTATCAGAGTCAGGTATCATTCATCATGATCAGAGTCAGACATTCATCAGGTATCAAAGTCGGCTATCAGTGTTATTCATTATTCATTAGTATCATTCATCGGGTATCATTCATCAAGTATCATTCATCAGTTATCAGAGTCAGGTATCATTTATCATGTATCAGAGTCAGGTATCATTCATCATGTATCAGAGTCAGGTATCATTCATCAGGTATCAAAGTCGGCTATCAGTGTTATTCATTATTCATTAGGTATCATTCATCGGGTATCATTCATCAAGTATCATTCATCAGGTATCATTCTTTAGGTATCATTCATCAGGTATCACATCAGGCATCAAAGTCAGTTATCAAATTCAGGTATCATTCACCATGTATCAGAGTCAGGAATCAGTTATCAGCCATCAGATAGTCATTGATGAATGATACCTGACTCTGATACCCGATAAATGATGCCTGACTCTGATACCTGATGAATGATACCCGATGAATGATACCTGATGAATGATACCTAATGAATGATCCCTGACTTTGAAACCTGATGAACGATACATGACTCTGATACATGATGAATGATACCTGACTCTGATAACTGACAAATGATACCTGACTCTGATACATGAAACATGAGGAATGAAAGCAGCGGTTCTTTACCTTTAGATAATCCAATTTGGCCCATTAATTTTGAGAACTTAAGTTGTTTGCAAAAAAGCATGGGCTAGTCGGTTCTTAGATTAAATACAAATGTCCAAAGTAGTGTATGGGCACCTTTAGTTGAAATAAACTCAGCTAGTAGCTGGGTCAACCCTAATGTTTTAATAAAAATGCAAAGAATATTCTGCTACCCTCTGGGCTAATTTTTTTTTTTTTTGTATTTTGGGTACTGCTAATTGTTGATACAGTCAGCAAGTGGTGCTCTTTCAATGTAACAAAACAGCAAACTAGCATAAAGCCATCAGCTAATGAGATAGCAGTCTACATTTTGGGTGTGCTTATCCTAGAATGCAGTGCATTTTTTTCCTGTTTAAGACAGCAAGGTAAGTCTTTTTTACTCTGCCAACAACTTTTTTTTTTATTCCTTTGCCCTGCCTACAAGTTTCTGTCTTTTTTCCTATCTTTTACACATGGTTGTATATGTTGCTTTTTAAGATTTTCATACCTATAAACAGTCCTCCAGAAGAGAGAAGTGGTATTTTCATTGTGGGATACAAAAATGTAAGTAATTTTTTAAAAATACAGTAATAATGCTTGTTTAAAATTATTTCTTGGATTGTGTTGAGGGTGTCTCAAGACTGGAAAATAATTCAATAGTGAGGAAATGAATATGCAAGATTTATTATTTAAATGCAAGTAAGTTTAGCATTTTAAGAGTAGTGATTTCTATTGCTTGGCAATGTTGAAAGTTCATTGAACAATGCATTATTAGTAGTAGTACTGCAATGAAAACTGTTATAATGCATATAGAAGTGAACAGAACATATAACAGCCTTAAGGGATTAAAAGTCCTTTTTAGAAAAAAAAAAGCTCCCTTTAGGTATCAATTCTATCTTTTTTTGGAGAAAGGAGAACTTAAAACAAGGCTGTCTTTGGGAATCACTGACTTAAAAGGTCACAAAAGTGAAATTTTTGACTTGCTAAAATGAATCTATATTTTTTGTGGAGATTTTCTAATATCTCCGTAGTTATCTGTAAGCTGTGATCTATGAACTTAGATTTGACATTTCAGCAATTACCCTGTCTCCCACTCAAACTGGCACACGCGTGTGCATTTGTTAAAGAAAGGTTCTGAGCTGTGGAGGATGAACACAGGAGGCGCAGCCATTAAAACATTTCTGGAACATGTTTCTTTCACCCTGCCATATTAACAGGGCTATCGCTCTTTATTGCCCCCTTTAGGCAATGAACCGAGCTGATACTTGCTCTCAGTTCATTACGGATAGGATTTACCTATTACGAGTTTTTAACTCCAGCTATTTGCTGGCATTAAACATTACGGGCCTGATTTACCAACGTGAGTTGCGCTAAAAATAGGGATTAAACTCGTGCTAACCAATAGTGAATAGGTTAACACAAGTTTAACTCCATAATTGCACTGGCTGCACCAGTTTCACAAAAGACACCTGTGCAACTAGGGCAATGTATTTAATAAAGGATTTGCACCACTTTTAACTCCACAATTTAAGACCAGCTAATGGCTGGTATTAAAGTGGCACTGGAAAAACCCCTTTTGGGATTTACCATACTGGAAGCTATATTTGCCATGAGCAATTTGTGGCTCTGGATAAATGAGGCCCTAGATCTTATAGAGCCGTTATCAGCTCAGTATAATGGTTGTGGTGGTTGTGCAGCACATTTGTTTTTAACTGATGTTACTTGTGTCTTAAATTCATGTTAACCCATGGTACATTGGTTAACGTCACTGTAAGACACAAATAGCCGATAATGGGGATTATAGCTGTGTAAGGTCAGTATTTAGAAAAGATTGTTATCAGAATAACATCCATGGGCTGATATGAAATGTTATTGTCAACATACCCAAAAATACAGTCATATTCTATCTGATAACAATCTTTCATATATAACTACCAATGCTAAAAGTGTTTAAAAAATTGTCCTAAAATCGGATTTATATTTCTGTCACATTTTTTTATTTATAACTTTTATGTTTTTTTTTTAGATCATCGGTTGCACAAATGGATAGTATCCTTTAATATATTGTCAAGCTCTCCCACTCCCCCTCCATATCCCTTGGCACTACTTTAATTTGTTTTAAAAAAGAATCTATAGTGTAGGGGACCCCTCACAGTAAACGCTAGGGTTTTAACAGCCAATCACAGATGGGTCACTATTGCTTCTGTGTTCCCAGAAGTAGCAGTAGAGTCATAGGACTGGGGAACAAAGGTGGGTAAGTCTATTTCTGGGTAGTTTTTTAATTTAAAACACTAGGATTTAGGTTTGTAGCGGGGTCCCCTATATTACATTACATTTTAAAATTGGGGTGGAGATACCCTTTCAATATTTGGGTAGTAATGCAGGTAATAAATTGCAAAATAAATTAATTGGTGTTGTGGGAAGGTAACTAAAAATTACCATTTTTTGGTTTTCAATGGAAGTAAATATGTCAGGGTTTTCTTTTTTTCTGATAGTAGAAAACCTTAATCAACTGAAAGGAGAAGAAATAATTATCCATCTTTTTCACCAAGGATGCACACAGAAGGAGATTGTTCAACTGCTGAAAAGCAGTCATAGCATTATTATTTCGTAAGTACTAAAATACAATGAATAAAAAGTGACAGACAGCTCCCCTGATCTTCTTTGCTCCCCTGTCTAATTTTCTGATATAGGGCTTGTGTGCACAGGTATCTTATATACTCGAGTATAAACCGACCCGAGTATAAACAGAAGTAGCTATTTTACCTGAAAAAAGGAGTAAACGTGATTGACTCAAGTATAAAGGGTAGAAAATAGGACCACTACTGCTTTCTGATTCTGTATTGTATTGAGGCTTTGGTTGCCATTTAAATGAACAGCAGAATTCCCATACAGTAGTCCCATACAGTAATAGTCAAATCCAGTATGGCTATTACTGAATGGGAATTCTGCTGTCCATTTAAAGGACAACTAAAGCCTCAAAACAATACAGAATCAAAAGGCAATCTTTTTAACAATAGATACCATCCTCCTTATTCTGTAATGTTTGAGGCATTAGTTACCAGTTCAATGGACAGTATTCCCATACAGTAACCCCCATTCCTTGGCACTGATGAAACTACAACTCACAGCATGCTTTAGTTGCTGGGACTTGTAGTTTCCGAACATCTGCAGTGGCAAGGAATTGGGGTTTACTGTATGGGTATCCCCCTCCCCCTCTGAGAGGCCCCCCCGTTGATGAATTGCCTTCTCCTACCTTGTCCGCTTGCTCCGCTTCCTCTGCTTTGCTGCGTGCTCCACATCCTCTTCTGGTTTATGTAACTACTCGGCGCCTGCCTCCCTTCCTGGTGCCTAGGACTGACGTCAGCCAGCAGAAGATGTGGAGAGAGCAACTGCTGGAGCAAGTAAGCAATTGACTCGAGTACAAAGCGAGGTTAGGTTTTCAGGCTATTTTATTAGCCTGAAAACCTTGGGTTATACAGGAGTATATACGGTAATAGAGACAGGGAGGTGTGTCATTATTTCTAAAAATGAAGGAGCAGAAAGTTGTCAGCTGTAGCAATGTGCAGCCACAGCCATACTTAAAGAGGTAAAACTCTGCTTTAAGGTATGAACAGGAGGTAGTGTGTCTTATATCTTAAAAAACTTTATTTTTCTTTTACAGTATATTTTATAAACTGCTTATTTAAACAATATAATTACAAGTAATTACTATCATTATATAAACTAAATAATTTTATTACAAAATAAATATGCAATATCTAGCATGCTTAATAATAAAAATGCAATATCTAGCATGCTTACTGTGATTCACACAGGAAGAAAAATCTTTTCATGTCTTTAGAAAGAAAAAAAATAGTTTTACATCAATTACATTTTTTTTATACATGATGAAAACTGTACATGATACAGTATGATATTTCATTATGTTCTTTATCATTTTTTTTTTTTCAATTTAGCGTAATTTAAAAGGTCCTTATATTTTGAAAAAAGTTTTTGGGGGGATTTTTCTAGTTACATGCTAAGCAACAAATTTCTGATCATACTGCTGTTCTGAACCCCCCTCGATTCACATTTATTTCTTATCTTGCCAATGGGAAGATGCCAAATGAAAGGAGGTGGTGCAAGAGCAGAACTTTTAACAAATTATATGGGGTTTTTCAGGTAAAATCATTAATGACCTAGCAGTTTAGGTCCTCACCCAGGGTGATTTTAGGGTAGGGTGGGTTCTTTAAGGTTTAGAGGAGACTATAATTCTCCTTTAATAATATCCAAATGACAATATATAGTATCAATTTAAATTTCTAAAATTAGAAATTAACCAAAGCAGATAAGAAATAATAAAATGCTATTTATTTATTTTAAGTGAGCGTCAACTGCGAAGAATACTCAGAAAACTAGGTCTACAAAGAAGAAGCCCCGATAGACCTTTATCTGCCATTTATGATGCAGTTAAGGTAAATGTTAGTAATCCTAATTATGTACAGGCTTACAGGTTGCATTATTTCTTATGTGATCCAAGTATTTTTTGTGTGTGCTTTTTTGCTCCATCTCTGCAATTTGGGTCCCTTTGTTTATTAACACTGGTCTGTAAGATAACTAGTGGGGCCCAGGCCTCCCCACATATTTTCTAGGCTGTGCCCCACTAGCACACCCCCATCCAAAAAGCTCCCCCCCCCACATGAGGCTAAGTCAGCTGTTTATGACAGCTGATTACTGCTGCAGCCAGGCCTCCTCCTCAACCCCCAGACCCTAGAATTATGCTTCTGGTGGTCTTTAGGCTGCCTATACATGGGATGACTTTTGTCCCAGCTGACTGTTTTGCCAGGACAAATCACTGTCGGTTGCAGCAAAAGTAGCCGCACCTGACAGTTCTGTCAGAATGATCATACGGTCTCATAGGGAACCTATGATCTGATAAATGGGATCGGCTGTGCCAATTGGCACCCACACCATACAATTTTTCGGAAATTATTGTATGGTGTGTACCCAGCCTTTGGGTTTAAGACTGACAGTTAATCTACAGTGTTTATATGTTTCTGATGCATTTTTTAAAGATATACATTTATTTATTCATGAATTTTTTTTGTTTCCAACAGTTTTTTTTAGAGTGGTCACTTGATAGCTGAGTGACAACAATTATAAGCATGTAACCAAACAATATCAAAATATCAAATAAAATAATGGCTGTCCAGTCTTTACGATGCAAACAGGGCTGCTCCCATTTATTTGTGCAGACACAGTAAAAAACACAAAGTGACAAAGGCTTGTGAGACGAAACTTTGTGTTTTTTGCTGTGTCTGCACAAATAAATGGGAGCAGCCCTGTTTGCATCGTAAAGACTGGACAGCCCTCATTTTATTTGATATTGTTTGGTTGGAAATACTGGCAGTGAGGTGTCCAGGGAGGAGCTGGACGCCTGGTGGGTACCCGGATTTGTTCCACATTTTATTATAAGCATGTAATCCATTTAGGATTTTGTGACCATTTAAAGGCATTTTTTTGGTTTATTTAGAAATGACTGTGTTTCATTTTAATATCTGTAAGATTTTTAGTGGAGTAGTAGTATATAAACCATTATAATATAAAAAACTGTAAGACCAACTTGCCTTATGCAAGCCGGACTTAAATATTTCTGTCCTAAAATGTCCTCCTCTATTGGAATGCTATGAGCAGGGATATCATCATGACACTCTTATACTTAGTGTATAATATCATTGTTTAAATATTGCCAGATTATGCAAATCAACTTGCCAATATCAGGCTATTCTATAAAGGACTATTATGTATGTATATGTTTATTTATATAGCGCCACTTGGGTACACAGGGCTGTACATTATAACAATACAGATTATACAGTATGTATGTATATGTTATTTATATAGCGCCACTTGGGGACACATCACTGTACATTATAACAATACAGATTATACAGTATGTATGTATATGTTTATTTATATAGCGCCACTTGGGGACACATCACTGTACATTATAACCATACAGATTATACAGTATGTATGTATATGTTTATTTATATAGCTCCACTGGGGACGCAGTGCTGTACATTATAACAATACAGATTATACAGTATGTATGTATATGTTTATTTATATAGCGCCACTTGGGGACACAGCGCTGTACATTATAACAATACAGATTATACAGTGGTATGTATATGTTTATTTATATAGCGCCACTTGGGGACACAGCGCTGTACATTATAACAATACAGATTATACAGTGTGTATGTATATGTTTATTTATATAGCGCCACTTGGGGACGCAGTGCTGTACATTATAACAATACAGATTATACAGTATGTATGTATATGTTTATTTATATAGCGCCACTTGGGGACACATCACTGTACATTATAACCATACAGATTATACAGTATGTATTTATATGTTTATTTATTAGCCCACTTGGGGACGCAGTGCTGTACATTATAACAATACAGATTATACATATTGTATGTATATGTTTATTTATATAGCGCCACTTGGGGACACAGCGCTGTACATTATCAATACAGATTATACATGTGTATGTATATGTTTATTTTATAGCGCCACTTGGGGACGCAGTGCTGTACATTATAACAATACAGATTATACAGTATGTATGTATATGTTTATTTATATAGCGCCACTTGGGGACACATCACTGTACATTATAACCATACAGATTATACAGTATGTATGTATATGTTTATTTATATAGCGCCACTTGGGGACGCAGTGCTGTACATTATAACAATACAGATTATACAGTATGTTTATTATTTTATTTATATAGCGCCACTTGGGGACACATCAATGTACATTATAACCATACAGATTATACAGTATGTATGTATATGTTTATTTATATAGCGCCACATGGGGACACAGCGCTGTACATTATAACAATACAGATTATACAGTATGTATGTATATGTTTATTTATATAGCGCCACTTGGGTACGCAGCGCTGTACATTATAACAATACAGATTATACAGTATGTATGTATATGTTTATTTATATAGCGCCACTTGGGTACACAGCGCTGTATATTATAACAATACAGATTATACAGTATGTATGTATATGTTTATTTATATAGCGCCACTTGGGGAAACAGTGCTGTACATTATAACAATACAGATTATACAGTATGTATGTATATGTTTATTTATATAGCGCCACATGGGGACACAGCGCTGTACATTATAACAATACAGATTATACAGTATGTATGTATAGTTTATTTATATGGCGCCACTTGGGGATTCAGAGCTGTACAATAACAAAATACAAGAAAGACATACAAGGAGGCAAATACATAAATAGTTTATTACATAAATGTATAAATTATATAAATATAACTATATAAGTGCTATAGCCTTGCCACAAGAGGAAAGGAGGTCCCTGTCCCATAGAGCTTACATTCTAGTTAGGTGGGTAATATACAGATACAATGGAATGGGTGAGGAGGTGTGAGACTTATGCTGTGCAAATAAAACAATCATATACTTGTATGTGATCCTTTTATTAATACAATCTTTAAAGCATAATTTTTTGTTGCTTAATTTAGTAAATGTTTCATTTAAGACATATGTGATTCAAACAGTTTTGCTATTAACAATATTTTAGGATGAGTTGCATCACTGGTCACCTGCAAAAGGTATTCGTGCAATGCACAGAAGAATACGTGATGAAAGGAAAATACAGCCATGTTACAGGTAAAATATATTATATAATATTATATAATATTATATATATAAGGTACTGGGGTTAATATGGAAACAATCATATCCAAACAATAATTTTATAAAAACCCAGGGTGCCTTGGAACTTCATTGTTATGATGATGATTTGTTATAATTGATAATGTTTTAACCGGAGACCCCTTGTTTGTAAGGAAATGTCCACTCAAAATATAACTTCAAACCTTTTGCTAAACAAGTTTTAATTAGGGTTAATGCTCACCTCTCTATATGCATTGATAAATAAATAAATGAACACAGATCAGACAAGCTGATCTGGACACAGCTCGGTCACTCTCAAACAATAAGTATAAGGAATATATCGAAAAGTAAAACTGTTAAAAGTTATACACAGGACCTACATGTAGCATAGGTAGGGATGGGTGGATCCACCCCCAGCCCTATTCACTCAGCAGTAAAATCACCTGTCCCAAGTTAATAAATTTCACTGTGATGCAGTATGAAACAGGGAACTTACCCCCATAGAAGAAAGGCCAGGGTGCAACCAAGGCCCCAGGCCCTTCGCCAGACCAATCCAGAATAAGGATCCGGGCACTGAAGATTCCCATAAAAATATAACTTTATTCAAAGTTCAATCTTCAGTCTGTTTCTGGGTGCCCGGATCCTTATTCTGGACTATATGCATTGCTTCCAGAGCTCATAGTAGAAAACACACAGGGCCGACTGGCATCTCACTAATTTTTGAATTTAAACTCAACATCAACCAAATCATACATATATTTTAAGTTTCGATCTGCTCCTTTAAGTATCCCTCTGGGGCAATTCTGAAGGGGGCTCAAATGCAGTAATCATCATGCAATGGTTATAGCATTGCTTAAAGTATTTCATGTTAAGATTAGTATTAAGTTCATAGCACCATACACATAGCACCAACACTACATAATTATTTTCTGCATGGGGTACTTGGTGCTATTTCTAAAAAAAATTTTTGGAATGATTGCATGATTGCAAGTTGTTTGGGTGATATCCCTCTTTTTTGCATCTCCTCTATCATTAAATCATAGATTTAAACCTATGCAACAATTGCACCTTACATTATTCCATTCCCACAATTTAGTAACTTGTTAAGTGTTTACTGCATCACAGGAATGGTTAAGGTAAAATGGCTACATACCAATATTACATTAATAAAATCGTTTCTAACATTTTTAAAACTGAGTTTATCAGTCCTGAGCAGCATCTGCAGGCATCACAAAATTATCAGAATTAAAGGGTAATTGTGGTCTCCATACAAGTGATCCTTTTTAAAAAGAGAATATTCTTCCTTTAAAATGACTCCAGGATCATGCTTCTTGCCGCAATCTAGACAAACCTATAGCAGTATAAAGGGTGTTGTTTCAGCTAGCACTGTGAGCTGTGACATCATCAGCACCATTGATCTGACCCTCTTGCCACAGATACTGAGCATGCCCAGTTGTATAGTACTGCTGTAACTGTCTTTAAATAGCTTCAGCTATATCCTTTTTTATCATTTGGCAGTAAGTCACTTCCTGGTTTATTCTTACTGTCCCGAGTGTAAATTTAGAAGCCTATAATTGAAAACCCATAGAAGCTAAAGGCATCATCTTATTCTTGTTTGAAAGGTATACAAGAGTCATTTTAAATGGAGGACAATTGTATGGAGACCACAGTTACTCTATAATCTATGACTTAAACAAATGCGCAATTGCTGCCTGCTCACTGCCTGCTTTGCATAATAATTTCTAAGTAAGAAAATCAGCTTCATATTTTAAAAAAAAGTCTGTGTAAGTTAAAGGAGCAACTGTAGCACGATAATACCTTTACATTTTTACAATCAATACCACCCAAAAACCCATTTTTGTTTTATACTTACCTTTCTCAGGTGCTCCCACAAGGAGTTATAGGAATTTACAAACAGCAGTTCATTTGGTGGAAGTCCCGCCTCATCTTCCTCTGGTGCGAGCTGGTAATGGCCATCAGCCATTGACCATGACTTCACTGTTGCGCCATGCCTGACAGTTATTACCAGTAAGGCAATAAGGACGTGGTGAGGAATATACTGGGTGTAAGTTCCTATAATTCATAGTAGGAGTGTCTGAGAAAGGTGAGTATAATATAAATTTAGAGGTTTGGGGGTATTGCTTCTAAAAACACAATTTTTTTAGGGCTGGAGTTGACCTTTAGATAATTATCATTAATATACTTCACTAGGTAATGTAATGTATTTGATGTAATATTTTATTTAAAATATTATTTTTAAGGGATGATATACATGAAGCCATGAAACAGTTAGATGCAGATGGTTTGCTGAGGCGCACTCCTGGGAAGCGCAGAATTCAAAGAAGAAACTACTGTTCCAAAGGGCCAAATGATACATGGCATATAGATGGTATATTATATTTAAGTTTAATGTTCTAGCTGTGACTTGTACTAACCCCCATTTTTTAAAAAAAATAAAAAAAAATTTATATTTAAAATACAAAATTCAAAATAGATAAAATAATCTGCTGCTGGGCTCTAGAAAGCACCACTGTGTTGCTAAATTCTGAAAATGTTCAATATGAAAGAAATAGATTTTTTCAAAGGTAAGTATGCTGTAAAACAAATTTAAGTTTAGTTGGAAGCAGCATCTTTAAAAAAACTTTTGCCCTTTATGGTTCCGTGTGCACACACGCGACGTGATGTCCGTGTGTGCATGGACGTGTGCGCGTGTGACAGGATCTTGCCGCGCCGCGCTGTGCACAATCATGCGTGGGTGCACGAAAGCAATGGAAATTAAATTTTGCAACTAATAAAGAAGGAGATCCATGAAATCTCTGAGGTGTTGGAGCAAAACATTCTAAAATACAGATACAAGATGTCAGCAACTTTACAGCAGGAAAGGTAGGCTTAGGAGGGACATAGAAATAAAAAAGGGAAAAACGTTTTTTCAAAGATTCTGCTTCCAACTAAACTTAATTTTGTTTTACAGCATACTTATCCTCTAAACATGAGCTATTTAAACGAAAAATATTGTGTGTATAAAGTTTATTTTAAAAACGTTTAAAAAGAAAAGTACTTGGAACAGGGATATAGGACTGGTCATTTCTAACTCCCAATATTGTTTCTGTAAGGAGCACCAGCCCAAAGAAAACTGATCCTGCCAGTCTTCCTCCTGGCTTCAGCGTTATCATTAATACAGGAATAGTTCAGGACTAACCTGGTAAATGAAAACTTTACATATTCTATGTCCTTAAAGGATATGTACACCTAAAAAAAACACTTTAACTTATTTGCAAGGTGGGGCTGTAAGCTGTGGATGTCTTTTTTTCCCCTATTCCCCTCCCACCCCCTACCTTAGTGCTCTAAAGTGTCTAGGTTCCTCCTTCATGTTGAATGGGAGGAAAAAAAAGAAGGAAACAACAGCTTGTTGTTTTGGAGTTCTTCATCAATGCACTATTTTGTTGAAGAATAATAGCATAAAAAGACGTCTGCACCTAATATTGCTAAACTTTAAACAGAGTAAGAGTATGAGTAAGATTTGTATGTTTAAGAGTTTTATACTTGCTAAAAAATGGGACACTATTAAGCGTTAAATATGACATTTGTGAGATATGTGTTATCGCCCAAAAAAGTGTAAAACCCATGCTACCAATTGTAATATTTGTTAAGATTGGGTGTTACATTTAATCTGTAGTGCCGGAATCATTTCCAAAATTGGCGCATGAGTCAGTATGATTTTTGTTAATATAAATTTACACATCTTTCTTCCCTAGTTCCCACTATGTAGTAAACATTGCAGTTAGTACAAGACGTTAAAAAGAGCACAGTGCTCCTTAGTGCTTTGTCCCTATATACTCTATCTGAGTATCTATCTGATCTCCCTTTACCTTAACCCTCACTATACCAGAGGAATAGGACCTAAACTGGTAATTCTGGTCTCATCCTGCAGAACAAGTCTTCTACCTAGATATTCTAAAAACAGGTAGAGAGCAGACTGTCATTACCAGGAAAACATTGACTGCCTCAGTTAAGCTAATTAATACAAAAACATGTTGAATGTAATGAGGAATTGGATAAAAAAACACAAAAATTGTGATTTCAGGGTTCGAGGTGGTTATAATATTGTTTTGAAAATCTACATGGTAAAGCAAAAATAACGTTTAATGCAAATTTTTACAATTTGAACTATATTCACAATAATTTAATTTTCGTCAAAATATTTTTAGTATGCCTTAAAAGATGCACTTAACTTTCTGTCACTATTTAAAATATTATATCTGTATTAATTGTTATCTATTTGTTTCCTTAAAATTATTAAAATATTACAGGAAATGACAAACTTAAATTTTATGGAATCTGGATTCACCTTTGCATAGATGGGTATGTTATATTTGTTTTAATGGTAATATAAACACTTCTATTTTAGGCATACTTAATAATATAAGGAATAGAGTAGCATGAAACCACTGTGTTTTGTTCTTCCGGTGGATAGAACAAAGACAACTTTTGCTATGGTAATGAAAATGTATGCAGTTTCAGTTTAACATTTCTTATTAGTTGCAACTACTGTACATTGGTATTGGAAATTAATTATGGTTATTTATTTAAAGCATTGTTTCCATATTATATAAAAATCACTATTTATAGTAAATGTGCTTACAATTTCAATATCTCTTTATATAATTAAAGATATTCACGACGTGTTATATGGCTGAATTGTGGAACATCAAATAAGAAGCCTGAAATTATTTCAAGATATTTTCTTGATGCAGTCATCAAGGAAAAAGGTAATTTATTTATATTTAATTATTGAATTCTAACTTTCCTGCCTTTTTATTTTTTAAAGCAGTCTGTAGACACATAGCTTTTCATGAAAGATTAAATCATTTGCAATCAAAATTATCAGAAATCTATTGTTTATAATGCTATATTCCAATCAAATGGTCAATTGCAAATGGATCGGGACAGGCAGAATTTATTTTTCAGATAAGGTAAGAAAATTTCTGCCTGAAAGCTGCAAAAGAGTGTGGGTGCAGTACCATGCATTTGATAATTTTTTGGACTTTTAATTAGAGCACACTTATTGCAAAACTAAAGCCTCAGAACAACACTTTTTCTGAAGGAAGAGTAATTTTATATAGTATTTTGATATTTTGGAGGTGAAATTTACCTTTGTAACATGGGGTTTGTGTTTCATTTCCCAACATCCCAGTATAACACAGTGTGGTCACTGAACATTGTGTTTTTGTTTTACACATGCTCAGTCATAAGATATGGCAGGAGCTTGTTAAAATAGGTACAGTTGGTCACACCAACTAATAGCCTCTAGCCAATAATTTTTCAGTACACATTAGACAAGGGAGCATCTGACTGTACTGTAGTGGGATTTTTCAGTTTATTGTTTTTTTTAGAGGGGATATTTTCAGGTTCTGTTGTGTAAAAATGTTGGGTTACCTCTCTTTTAACTATTCAATTTGATAATGGGGGTATTGTTGGTGCAAGTAGGAAGAATTCAGTTAGTGCACAAATTAGATTTATTAGATATGTGTATAACTGTCTTTTGAGGTTTGGTATAAATAATACCTTTCATTCATCTCAATAACTTAATTTTAGCAGCAATAATAATAAGTAGACCAATATAATCTCAGTAGCTGGGTTGATAGTAATGAAGTAATTTACTCTAACAAAATTAAGGGTGTTGAGCACTCAAAGTACTGGATACAATATCTTTATAAGATATAGCATTAATATACACCCATCTGACGCGGGTCTCTTCTCTCTTTTTATGTAGTATTGCCTCGCTATTGTGGTCAAAACAAAAAATCCATAACCTAACACTGCAGATAAAACTATCAGGGAGATTCAATAAAAGTTCTTATTGTTTAAAATGGTGCCAAAAGTTAGTACCCTTTTTAACATTAAGAACTTTTATTGAATAACCCTGTATATTGGTAATTTTTGTCTTCTGATAATTATGTAATTAAATAGTTTTTAATGTATGTTCGTAATATGTTAATGTATGTTGGTAATATACAGACTATACTTTCACAGCTGTTACTGGAGACATATGTTGCAGATGGCATGCCCAGTTATTTTGTTGTTATTCTAATGATGTCAGTGGTTACATTTTAATAGGTTACAGAACAGAAGGGAAAATCAAATAAGGTATTTATACAAGTGTAAACTTATTAAACCTGAGCCGAACTAAGAAAGCATGGAACTCTTAAAAGGTGTACGGCGGGTGTATTTTAATGCTATTTCTAATAAAGGTGTAAAGTTTTTAAATACAGCCTTGTATCCAGTCTTTCGAGTGTTCAACACTCTTAATATTGCAAGAGTATCGTTGGAAAGGATCAAGCAAAGGGTCCGGGTCATTGGAGCACCCGGACCACCATAGAACAGTGGTGAGTCCATTTTCTTCTATGGATTATATAATAAATTATATCGCTGTACTCTGACAGATATAGTTACTGACAGGTTCTGGGTATAGATACACCTGGACTTACCCACGAGACTAAGTGAGTGTGTGGAATTTTAATTATCTGTATACACAGTGCGATAGTATTACATGTGAACGCCAATATCAATTAGGCGCTTTATACAAACAATAGAGTGCGTCCACCAAAAAAATATCTTCCATGCTCACATTGTCATGTATGTATTCTCAGCTTCAAAAAGGTACATTGTGTTACAGGTAATAGATTTAAATTTTAACTGTAAAAATAACTTTTCATGATACACCCTTTTGAACAGTAATGTTAATTATTTTTAAAAACTCTGTTTCTTTGAAAGGCTGCCCACGTCTTGTAAGAGCTGATAGAGGCAAAGAAAATAGCTTGGTGTCTGTGATCCAATCAACATTTAGAAAGCGCCACAATGATGCATTGGCTGGTATAAACAGTTTTAGATATGGGAAATCAATACATAATCAGGTATTGTTGGATGCTGTAGGTAATTTAAATAATTTTTTTTACATTTTAACATTAAAGATATAATCAGTAATTTGTATATAATTGTAATATAATGTGCTTAACAAGCTACAGGTATGTAGAATTTTAAAGTATACATAATTTTAAAAGATATGTATATTTTGCCTGTTATGTTTCTTTCAAATCACTTATCATGAGGTTTTATGTTTAGAGAGCTGAATGTTTTAATTCATTTTTGAAGAAATCCTGGATATGTTTGTGGCAAGAAAGATTTGAGGTAAATTATTACATTAAGAATTTATAAATGCATGTTTCTTTTTCAACCAAAAAAAAACCTTGAGACATGCTCGCCCCTCCCCTGATAGAACAGTCCCAGCTTTTAAAAGGCCTTACCTGAACATTTCCACTTCAGTGTTTTTCTGCCCTACCATTAGTACAGGTCTAGCTGATTATATAAGCTGCAGACTTGGCAACTATAACTAGATTGCTCAAACTAGATATTCTATTGCTTATACAGCTAATGTTCTAGTTCCTTATCTAGTTAAAGCTTATTTCACCAGGAATGTGTGGCCAATGCATGGGTCTCTACTTGGGTCTCATATTATACTTAAATTATACACTGAACATTTCACATTAAAGGCAAGTGGCTTTTGGAAAGTGTTCTTCAAGCAGAAACGTTTACTAATACCTTTCCCACTTTTTTTAACAATGCTTTGTGAATTTTCATGGTTATTCTGCCTTTAGGTTGAACAGTAAAGCTTGAATTTAAAGTTAAGTAAATTAATTTCCCTTGAGCCCTAAAGGCTGCATTATAGACAAACTAATAAATACTGTATTTTAGCATTCTTGTGTGGTAGCTAATTTCCTTTAGTCCTGCAGCAATATACAGTAAAGGTATAAAATGTACGGAGGAACTTTTAAAAGCTAGGACCATCTTACCAGGGGAGGGGTATATACATCTCATGGTTATGTTGCCTTTGGAGTTAACGAGGACAATTAATTATCTTAAGTATAAATTCCACACTATTGGTCCTATTGGACTTTATTTGTGTTGATTCGGTCCATCTGGGCCTTTTTCATGCTTGAGAAAGGTACAGTTAGATCAAAACATCATGTTTAATGTTTTTCTGGATTAAATTATTTTGTAGATGATCTGTTGCCTCTTTACTAGATTTTTTTTAAAAATGCATTTTTTAGTAATGTACTTAAGTTGATACATTCCGTTGAGCCATGCTTGGGACGATTGGCTGACTACATATACGCAGCAAAGATTGCATTGGCTCACTCCATTAAATGTAAAGGGAGCAAATGCTGTGAACATTGGTGGGCATTGTGGTCAATATTTTTTATCGCACTAATGATATCTTGTAAAATTGGTTTAATGAAATGGGATTTAACCTATATTATTTAAGTGTATTTGGTGCTTTACTTTGTTGTGCCCTGTGCTACTGCCTTATACCTAAAGTGAAAAAACGAATAACAAGTGTAGGCTATAATGCAAAATCCATTGTTGCTGAAGTGTGGTTATAAGCAAGGTACCAAGAAAATAAAAGTTATGAGAATTTGTGATGGGAGAATAGATTAGGAGAAGGGCCATAATGGAGTAATGCATAGATTATATGACTAAAAAAGTGTCAGGAGTGCAAGTGGAGCAGAACTTAGAAATAGGCAGGTCAAGATAAAGTGTAGCAGGGATGCTCATGGAACAAGACACCTCAAAACTGTTAAGAAACAAGAACAATATAAAGTAGTTGGGATCTAAATTACTGTACACAAACATGTCAATTTAAAGCAGATTATAATAAAGATTAACACGTGTACCGAACAGAGGCAGATATAAGTTTTGGTAGATATATAAAAGCAGAATATAAATAAATTATATGATGAAGATCTTGTTATTAAAAAAATAATAATAATAACAATAAAAAAAAAATGTTTTTTAAAAAACTTATTTGTTATTTTTCTTAACAGAAGATGGCAGAGAGTGACATTCTGGATATTTCAAATCCTATTCACATGTAATATTTCATTTTTATTTGAAAAAAAATCACTATGTAATAGCTTAAGATACCTAATTCATATTGGTTAACTCTACATTATTTTCAGTCACTGTTTACAGTATTCATTTATGGAACTTATTCAGTCAGAATTAAACCTGGAGTGCACTGAATGGAACAATCATAAAATTAGAAAACAAAGACTTCTTCATGGACCTTTTGGCAAACCTAACATTTTATTTTATTCTCCAGAAGAAGGTAAATACAATATATATATATATCCCTTATATTATATAAATATATTTATACATTCATAGGAGATTGCATTGAGTTTTTAGGAGCTACCAATGAGGTGGGGGGTATAGGATATTACATATAGGAAAGGTGTATATGTATGTGTGTACTATCTCTCTATTACCATTTAAATGAATATTAATAAATGTATATAAAAAAAAGTATAGCACGGACTTATATTACATACAAGACAAAATAAACAAAATACATAAACTTACTTACACAGCTGAGACTCCTATTCCAATATGGTATGGTCAAAATGGCAGCTTAAACCACATCCCTGTGTCTGCTCCATGTGAATACTGAAAGGAAGTGGTAATGTCAGTATAAAATCCAATGATGTGCTGTTTTTAAAACTTAAAAATTGGCAGTCATAGCCAATCCAAAAAAAGTGACATAATGTGTATTGTAATGGACATATACACCAAGGACCATATTTATAAAGGGCTGATAACAGCGCAAAAAAATTACCGCCGCACATCGTCACAGCGATAATAGTGCTATCACTGTATTTTTAACGGCGACTGCCATCCATCGCCGCAATGTGTATCGCAGCCACTATGTGCGATGGTGATGTGAAGTCCCTTTGTGTCAATACTGCACTTAGTACAATACCACCGAGAAAGGACTTTGACTCCCTTCCCGGCATTCGTACAGAACAGGAGACTGGGAGGGTCTACTGGGAAGGGTTTGCAGCAGGTGGTCGCTTCCGCCACTTCAGGGGCCTGAGAAGGGCCTTTTGGGGCTTAGGGGTCTGGCAGCTCGAGACGGGAGCCCCTTCCCCGGCCCTATCATGGCCTTTGCGGCCCTGAGAAGGGCCTTTTGGTGCTTAAGGGGTCCTGCTGCTCGAGCCGGGACCCCCCTCCCGGCCCTTGGGAGGGCCTTTTGGCGACGTCTTCTTTCTACCATCCGGCGACACCAGCTCTGCTGAGGCTGCCGACCCCCAAGAGGTACACCTGGGGCCGCCAGGGGTACCCCCGGCTGGCGCCAGAGGTCTAGACGATGCCGATGTTGCTGTCATCTTGATCCATTGCGACATCTTCAGGCTGGCGACACCAACCCCACTGATCCGGCTGGCACCGCCGGCCTCAATGGAGCTGATGTCGCCAGCCGCTTTCTTCTTCCTTCAGCCATCTACTGTGATGGCATCTGTGTTCCGCAGTGGTTTGTAGCTCTTTATATACTTTTTCAGAAATACCTAATCCGTTTCTGATTGGTCAATTTCTCAATGTTTGGTTTACAGTAACTAATGAGATTTGAGCAAATCTGATTGGTTACTGTCAACTAAGCACTGAGAAATTGACCAACCAGAAACAGATTAGGTATTTCTGAAAAAGTATATAAAGAGCTGCAAACCTCTTTCTGATTTCCGCTTCTGATTGGTCAATTTCTCAATGCTTGGTTTACAGTAACCAATCAAATTTGAGCAAATCTGATTGATTACTGTCAACTAAGCATTGAGAAATTGACGAATCAGAAACAGTTTATGTATTTCTGAAAAAGTATATAAAGAGCGGCTGGCAACATCGGCTCCGATGAGGCCGGTGGTGCCAGAGGGGGGGAAGGGGTCCCGGTTCGAGCTAAGCCCAAAAAAGGCCCTTCTCAGGGCCCCCTCCACAGCCCCAGCAGGCCCTTCCCTTCCCCGCAAGCGAGGATGGGGTTGGGAGGGGCTGCTGGGAAGGGGGCGGCGGTGGCGTGTGCTCGCCGCCACGGGGGGGGCGAGGGCGGGACGTACGCCCCACTGTGCCCCTCCACTGAAAGCGACCACTTGCGACAAGGTGGGTGGCACACCCTTGCCCCGGTGAGATCGGCTCTGCGCTACAGTTACCGCCACTTTATAAATAGAAGCGGCGAAACTGTTGCGATAGGCGTGAAAAGTTAACGATTCGTTAAATTTTCGCGTCAGCTTTTCGGCTATTTATAAATCGCGATTACAGTGAAAATGGCGGGAAAAGTGGCTACGAAAAGTTGATTGTTTTTAAATGTGCCCCCAAGACTTCTTATATACCACTTCCAGCCTGCAGGTGGTATCAGTTAGTAAGAAGAGACAAGACATCCCTGCTCTCTATGGCTAGGAAAAGAGCAAAAACAGCTGTGTCCGACAGTTAGGTCCATAGAGGACCGCATGATCGGTTTTGATTTTCCAACCTGACCGATCGTTCGTTCATCAGATTTGGACTAAACGGTCGGCAAAATAATTCGGCCCGACCAACCGAAACACTGAAATGCCGGTCGGTCGGGCCGAATTATTGTATCGTGTGTACCTATTTTAAGATTTTGTTACCACCTTTTGGGAGGACAGATTACTGGACAGACAATTTACCTTATTAGATACAAACTCTGAGGCAACAGATAAGTGTACACCAACTTACAAGGACACACAATATACAGGCCTGGTCAATATATAAAGTGGTGCACCATGGACAGGGACTACTACATTACTGCGCGTTATGTGGGGAAACAGTTTATGTTTTATTATTAAATCATTGCAATACTTACTGCTAAATGTAATTAAAACTGGTGTATCTTGTTTAAAGAAAGTAAGTGTATTGTCTACTTTGTGCCACACCACCAGAATAACCCACTGTGTGCCATGCTACCCATAATCCCTCCATAAAGCAGTGATCTGGTACAAATTGGTGGCAGCAGAGCTGGTAATACCATTTATTCTCCCTGTTTTCTCTTTATATTTGTTCTCTGTATTAAAGGGCATCTCCACCCTTGATATTATTTTTTTGATATATTGTAGGGCATCCCCTCCCACCCCCAACCGCTATGTTAGATGTGTAAAAATAGAATCCAACAGCCCCTCGCTCCAGCTTTATTTGTCTCCCTGCTTGCCAGAAGTACAAGCAGGGGGCGGACTGGCAGCCGCGGCTGTGATTGGCTGAGAGGCAGCCAATCACAGCCGTGGCTGCCAGCATTAGAGAGCACCATGGGAGCGAGGATCTGTAAGTACATTTCAGATTTTATTTTTACACTTCCTATATAGTGGTTGGGGTGGGAGGGGATGCCCTTCAATATATATAAAAAATGTAACGCTAAATGAAGGGCAGCCAAGGAGGGATCGGGAAGGAGGGAGGGGGGCTCCTCTGCACATGCCACTGTCCTCTCTGAGGACAAAGAGGAGACAGAAACCTTTCGGACAGGAAGACAGTTACTACTCCTAAGTTTCCTGGACTTTGGACAAGCACTACAGTGGAACCATAAGGAGCAGAGATGTAAGGTAAGGATTTTCAGTGGGGCAAGTAGTGGGTTAAAGTTTATTTTGGGAGGTGGACATGCCCTTTAAGCTATGGAGGCTGCTATTGATTTAAATAGTCCTGTCCTTGTATCTGCTGTTGAAACAACCCAATTAGACTATGTAGCTCTACCAGGCCCAATTGCCAAACCTTTTTTTAAACCTGATCCAATCAGTATCCTGTGCTCCCAAGTTGTAACATAAGCAGCTATAAATGTTGCACAAACGTGGTGAATACTAATAAGTATGAACATAGCATGTTCAGTTTTAACAGGCCAACAGGCACACTTTTGCTAATATATATATAATATATATATTATATATATATATATATATATATATATATATATATATATATATATTGCCAACATCTTTTGTGGCGCTTTACAGTTGCGTTAATATACATGAGGAGAATATTCATGTTACATACGAGGATTGTGCAAGTAATTCAAAGTGCAAATAATTCAAATGCTGGTCCAGCAGCATTCATTGAGGTAAGTTACAGCATTACTGTGGTACAATAGGATGGAGGGCCCTGCCCGAGAGCTTACAGTCTAGATGGGTCAGTAAGAGGGGTAGAAGTGCCCAGGTTATAACCTTACAGTCTTACAGAGATGGGGATGAAACATAAGGTGACAGATCAGTATCTGTAACTAAGTTGTCAGTGGATTATAACTAGTCGGTCTGTGATGGGTCAGTAAGAGGGGTAGAAGTGTCCAGGTCCAGATTGTAACCTTACAGTCTAGAGGAGATGGGGATGAGACATAAGGTGACAGATCAGTATCTGTAACTAAGTTGTCAGTGGATTATAACTAGTCGGTCTGTGATGGGTCAGCAAGAGGGGTAGAAGGAAGGGGACTCAAATAAGTAATTCAAACTGCAAACTGTTTAATTTATTGCAACATGTATCTGGCTTGCAATGAGCCCTTTCCCTGCAGCACTGTAAGGTGCCCATTAGACATTCATCTATAGACAAATCTCTAATCTATCTAAGAACTGCCAAGCCCATTATTTTTTGTAATCAACTTGAGATCACAAAATGGACAGGCATGATGGGGTTCTTCCTACATCCTCCGCACACCAGTCTTAATACGTGAATAAATTTATTAACCGATGTTTCGGTGCCAACAGGACACCTTTCTCAAGACACAATATAACTCATGGGGGTTATCTCAAATTTAGAACTGCTGATTGAAAAATGCAGTCTTTAGACATTTAGATAGACTAGACTTTGTCTATAGACAAACGTCTAATCTATCTAATGTCTGCCTAGTATATGGCTAGCTTAAAATATTATACATTGAAAATACATTAAGGTTATTCACATACGTTTCTTCATAGGAACTGCAAATCAACTATGCAGTGTGGATCAGGACCTTTTGGTGTATGCAGAACATTATTGTTGTGATCCTACGACTCCTCGAGAAGTGGCAAACCATTCTTTTAGATCTATTAGTTCTGATCACCTGAAATTTACTACATTTAAAGATCGATCATCTGTTGAAGATGCCACTGCCAGTTATTTGCATTTGGTTTCTTTTTTTATGTCTAGGCTGGGAAACACAGAAATTGATACACCAGAGAACTTCTGCCAAGCTTGTGATTTTTATGATTATATGTATAGAGACATTTCAAATACAACCATTTAAAAAATAAAAAAATAAAAAAAAAAAATATATATATATATATATATATTTTTTTTTTTTTTAGTTATTTTTTTTTACCAATTATGAATATGGTATGAATATCCTTGTACTTCTCTAAAAGATTATCAGGAAGATTTAATAATGGTCAAATCCATTTAAAACCCACGTTATCCTGAAGTTATATCGGGATAATGTGTGTTTTACCAAAATTTTAGGGCACAACCCTATATCTAAATGTTTTTGGAAATAGCTCTGTGCACCCGATACAAAACCCCTTTTGTTAATTTTTTTTAGAAGTTTAATGGGGTTCTGTTAGGGGAATTTATTCCGGCACTACTGGAACGTCTTACCTTTATGCAATCCAACAATGCAATACCAGACGTAATCTCGTTTAGCACTCAATTCTTAGATCGTTTTGCAATGATAAAACCTAACTTTTATTAAGAATAAAAAGTGTTTCAGTGTTTCAGATCCATGAGGGCCGTCCTCAGGATATGATATGAGGACGGTTCTCATGGAGCTGAAACACGTAACTTATAAGACAAAAAGCTTATGTGTTTATGGTGTTTTTCATGTTATAGCATGATTTTATTTGGTCATTGCTTTACATAAACATGAGTTAGAATATAAAAAATGTTTACATGCTTAATGACCATTGTTATATAGATAACATTAAAGTTGTGAAATAAAAAGTTGAATTATGTTGTTACTTAACACAGTTACGTCCACAGTCATACGTTAACATATTTTTCACATTGTTTTTTTAATATGTCCCGTTGAAACACTAATTGGCCCATAGCATCAGTACATGGACAAAGAAATGGAGGACACCTTCAAGTGTGTGATGCAAAATCAACAGACTTTATTTCAGCATAGTATGTGGCACACCAAACGGGGAGAACGCCTAGACCCTGACACGATTCGTGACACAGAGCTGTCTCTTCATAAGAGGGAATGCGTTCCACATTGAATAGCTTGCCCCTGATATACACTAGTTAATTGGCGAACCGATCTCCATCTAACACAATTAACCCTATGTACTGTAATTAAAATCATTGAGAGAAAAATGTACAAAGGGAACAGCACTCATGGGAAGCACACCAGTGAAAAATGTATGTATATATATATATATATATATATATATATATATATATATATGGGTCGATAATCGGCACACCATTCCTTCAGTTACTGCCCCCCAGGTGCACTCCAGTGGATACAAATGGAGCAAATAGCGGAGGCACTCGCAGGACTTGATAAAACATAAACTGAAGTATGTTTAAAAACGCTGTAACATCAACGTGTTTCGGCTCAGAGACAAGCCGTCCTCAGGATGCCCCTGATATACACTAGTTAATTGGCGAACCGATCTCCACCTAACACAATTAACCCTATGTACTGTAAGTAAAATCATTGAGCGAAAAATGTTTAACAAAGGGAACAGCACTCATGGGAAGCACACCAGTGAAAAATGATCATTAAAATCATTATTAAATATACAACACTCTGGGTGAAGAGGATTTCTGTATACTAACCAGAGCTGATACAAAATGCTCTGCAAGTATCACAGTAATCTTTACAAATGTACAGTATGTAAATCACACAAAAATTATAAACATTTTAGGTACATTTATAACACTGTCCACACCTCAGAAAGTTTGCAAATACCTCAGACAAAATGCAAATTATGTTTTGTGGGGTATCAAGCTGGAGTTGCCATTTGATTTAAATAGGTCTTACTGGGATTTAAGATATATTTTACCTTCCGCATACCCACTTTTTCAATGACTATACCTTTAATCAGAAAAAAAATTACCAAGAATAGCCATAACGGGCTTCTAAATTGATTTCATCGAGTGATTTTATTTTTCCGACCATGTCAGTTATGGTTGGTCGTTGTTCAGGATCATAATTGAAACAGGAGGAAATAATATCAGATATGGTTTTGTTGACTTTTGATAGAGAGTGTGGTTTTACTTGTTTTTTTAAGGCATGACACACTTCCACTGGTTGCTTAGCTTTCCATGGCCTACTTCCACTAAACAACTCAACAACAGTGGCACCTACAGACCATACATCACTATTTTTCGATGGTGTTTTGTAATCAATTGCACATTCTGGGGCCATGTATAAAATAGTTCCTCCTGTTGGACCAATTTTTTGAGAAAATGTTTTGCTGCCAAACTTGATACACACGCTTTCACGTATGTTGGAGAGACCCCAATCTG
This sequence comes from Hymenochirus boettgeri, assembly GCA_019447015.1. Lineage (NCBI taxonomy): Eukaryota > Metazoa > Chordata > Amphibia > Anura > Pipidae > Hymenochirus > Hymenochirus boettgeri. Next base: position 105,459,972 of record CM033472.1, read on the forward strand.
TTAATAATGTTTTTTTTGTTTTTTCTTCAACCTAGAAAATTATTTAAAAAGAGAACATAAATAAATATTAATAATACAACACAGTGTAAATTTATCTTTAAAATTATCATAAATAAAACTACACCAGATTAAATTGCAACCTCAGCCCAAAAAATAACTAAACATTTTTAGAATCATTACCCATCACTGTGTCATTGTCTCCATGGTTATAACTGGCATTCATGTCCACGATGGAGACATCACTGCCACCAAACAACTGATTACGAGCACTCGTAACCAGCTCTTAACAGGAGAAGATGAGGCAGAACTTTTGCTGAGGTGTAAGCTCTTTGTTCCTGTAACTCAGCGTGAGAACGTCAAAGAAAGATAAGGTTAAATAAAAAGTGCTATTTTGGAGGTTAATGTTTCTAAAAATATTTCTTGACAGCTTTGACAGAAAAGGGCTAGGACTGTGTTCCACTCTATGCAGGTCATATATTCAATGTAAACTAATAGCATGACTTTAAAGGGGAACTGTGTTCTCTAGAGATATTCGAAACTGATGAGTTTCGTCCCGTTTTCGAATTTTCGAATTTACAGTTAAATTCTAAATAGAAGTCTATGGGAGAAAAAAATTCGAAAGTTTCTATCAATTTGAAGGGTGAAATAGTAATAGTAGGTTACTGTAAATAACACAGGGACCTGGGGAATGGTCTGGGGAACCCGTAAATATAAGTAAAATTCCTTTAAAATCTATCTTTCCTCACAATCGGGCTGTTTTCGAGGTTTTGCGTGCTATTTTCGAGGGTTACCGAAATCGAACATTACTTTCGAGGGTTAACGATATCACAAATATGAGGGTTACCGAAACCAGCTTGTACATTCGAGGGTTGGCGAAATCGACACATACATTCGAGGGTTACCAAAATTATCTACTTTCGATTTCAATAATCATCTACTTTCGATTTCGATAATCATCTACTTTCGATTTCAATAATTATCGCATTTTCGATAAAAATCGAAAACTCAAAAAATTCGAGTTTCGAAAAATCCAGGAGTTCCGAAAGTTTCGTCGGGACTTCGAAACCGCCGGATTCGAAGAAACTGGGTTTTATTAGAACCCAAAGTACATCCCTAGTGGTCTCCAAACAAGTTGACTTTAAATGAAAGGCCAGTTTCTTACCTTTAAAACGAGCCATCAACCACCTCTCTACGTGCTCCACAGCCCAAGATATAAAGAAATGACTGACCAGAAAGTTAATGGGTGGGAGGCTGACATGTGACATTCCTAAGGCTTCACCTGCACAGTGCCGCTGGCGAGCACAGCCTCAGACTCCCTCAGTGTGTGAGGGAGACAGGAAGTCCCTCCTCTCTGCTGTGTGAAGGACCTGCAGCTGCAGAGAAGGTAAGGGAATCTACAGCCCTTCTCTGTCACTATGTGAAAACAGCCTTTTCAGTTCTCTCTGCCTGAAAAGGCTGTTTCCACAGAGTTTCTGTGAGTGGGCGGGGCTTAGGCACCCGCGAGTGGGCGGGGGTTAGGCACCCGCGAGTGGGTGGGTCCACGGCACCCGTGGGTGGGCGGGGCCACACGGGGCTGTAAGGGAATGGGCCAAGGGGGGCCTGCAACTGGATGGACCATGGGGTCCATGAGTGGGAGGGACCAGGGGAGCTGCAAAGGGGAGGAGACACAGGGCAGATTGACTGACAGGTTTCAGAGCAGGAAGTGCAGGGGACCTGGTGATGCTGCTGCCATATCACACCCAAAAATGTAAATATCTTCAAAACTA